>BSBM01000477.1:5292500-5920000 GCA_027924585.1 Larix kaempferi | reverse complement strand
AATCAAATTCTATCATCTCAAGTTTTATAGATAAGGAAATAGTTTGTTGTTGTTTCTTCAACTCCTTAAGGTTTTATATAACCTAGTAATTTATGATGGTAAAGGGCATTGCCTCAAATGGAAGGATATACCATTCCACTATGAAGACAAAGCAATCAAACTAGGTACAAAATTTAGAATTGATAACATTAAGGGAGAGCAAAAAATGCAACTAATTAAGGTGAAAAATATTATGTAAACCAATAAGAATTACTTGGGGGAATTTGCAACCTCCTCATTGTGTAATTAGTAAACTTATTATCTTTACCTTATTTGATGTAGAAAAACTATCAAACTATTCCCAAGGCATCTCTAGCCATCTCTAGGGTAGGGTGTTACTACCATAATTTTTATGAATTCATGGCTAGACAAGACACTAGTTTCTCTAGTCTACACTTGACCAACCATCATCTATATTGATTGGAATTGTAAGGGATAATGATGTTTATTCGTACACAAATAAACCAACATAGTCTGTAGTTGTATGTGTTAATTTGTAAAGTGGTAAGTTATGTTGGAATGTGTCAAGTTCATTGTATAATGGCACTAATATATTATTTGTTGTTTCTTTTGTAGGGGTACGCCTAATAGTTGTGTTAAAGAGACTTTTGGAGATGGGAAACTCACGCAACACAACAAAAAAATATAGAAGGAATCTACCCATTGAAAAGGTCAATGACTTAAGAGAAAAGGCCAGGTTGGGAATGGAAAGATTGAGACATGGTCCTATCATTGCCCCGAATCCCGCCACTGATCCTAACACATTTGTTGAAACGACAACCTCTTTTTCAGAACCACAGGTAAAGCGGTCGCGTCCAACAGACCCAACTCAAATCCCAACATCAACACAATCTCCAACCAACAATCCATCAATGAGTCATGCTGAAGTTCCTCACGACACAGGAATATTGGTAGATGTTGCATGTGTAGAGATGGACATACAAGCAGTGCTTAATTTGCAATCTCCCCAAGAAGACCACAACCATGTCGACCACACTCCCATCATGGCCCAATCTGTGAACGAAGCACCACAAAAAACAAGCTCTGGTATTCATGTCTCATGTCCACCCTCCCTACATCGACTATCCATTGCAAGAAGAAGA
Source organism: Larix kaempferi (assembly GCA_027924585.1). Classification (NCBI taxonomy): domain Eukaryota; kingdom Viridiplantae; phylum Streptophyta; class Pinopsida; order Pinales; family Pinaceae; genus Larix; species Larix kaempferi. Next base: position 5,918,858 of record BSBM01000477.1, on the reverse strand, counting down.
ACTTCTAGATGTATTCATGTGGATGAAATTGCTATGTCGGGGCTTGAAGGGATGTTTCCAAAATGCACTATCGAATGGAAATGCAACAAAATTGTCAAAGAATATTTTGAATCCAAAGGTGATGTAGGTAAATGTCAATTATTGATATGTTTGTTAAAGTCACGTTGTTTAACTGTTGTTAGGAGAATTTTGGGCATAAAGATGGTTAAAAGTTCATAGGCTAGCAATCATATTGTTAGAAATCTCCAATCTGCATTTAATGCGATTGGGAAGACATCTCGTACAAAATATATTTGTGCGGCTCGTCGTGTTTTAGCGGAATCAGTTGTAAGCAAGTCCACAAGGCAATGTCAACTACTATCACACACTTCTCACATACTCAAATTAAATAGAAAAACTATTTAAAAGTACTCTGTTATTAGATAAAATATTGACACTCCAGGTGGAAACGATTGTAGGACTTTTGTTGGTAGGTTTCCTCGTGCATATAGGGAGCTAATTGATGCTGTTAAGGAGTTAGTACAAAATTTTTGGCATGATCATACTAGACCTTCATCAAACCAAAGAGGCGTGCTAAAGCTGAGAAAAGGTTCTACTGAACATGAACCCCATGTTAAACACTTCCTTGACACCACACAGACTGAACTCTATGAGAGATTCAGGAATGAGCACACACAATTGAACCTGGGCCAAAGGTCCTTTGAGAAATGCAAACCATGGTACGTTCGTATATGCATTGATCGGAACACCTGTTGTTGTAGATACCACGTAGAATATGAATATTATTATGACACATATAAACATATATTTTGTGATTTGCATACTAACATTGTGAAGAGCTGCAATGGATCCATACTACCACCGAATGCATAAAGAGACTTTATCCACAATATCATGTGTCCAAGGCCCAAAGGACAAAAATGTTATGAAAAATCGTGTCTATATGGGACATGTTCTAGGTGCAGTGGGTTTTCTCTTTTGAAACGTTGCATCCAAGAAAGCAAGGAGCACGAATTTGGCAAGATGGGTGTGGAGATGCAGAGCTTCAAGTACGTAACCTATCAATTAGACAGTGTCAAGGAAAGTAAAAAGATTGCATTAGTGAAGTCACAGGTACAAATGAATATTGCATATTTTTCATATTACACGTTCAAGTTATGACATATACATTTTTCCAAATGCCACATTGTAATATTTCCCTTGTTTTCATGGTAACAGGTACCGGTATGTGACTTCTTCACAGATTTCTATGACAAAACAAAGCAGCATGTTCAACATGTGCATTTGGCGTGATGGCAATATGAGTAGTAGAGAAAATGCAGGGACACATTTCCTGTTGGAACCATAGTGTCAATTGTGGATTTTACAGAAAATTACACCCTTCGGCCAAAAAATGAAATCCAAAGTCAATACTACCATTCAGACCAAGTCATCATCATGGTACATATTATGTATAGGCATGGGCCAGAGAGCAGCAATGAAAAGAGGATAATAATGAAGGAGACAAACTTTTACATAAGTGATGATAGAACCCATGATCTACATTATGTGCAACATTGTTTTTGAATTTTCTATGATCAGTTGGCGGAGAGAGATATACAGATGTATCAGCATTGGATATGGTCGGATGGTTGTGCAGGCCAGTTCAAAAATGCCCGAGTATTCCAATGGATGAGTATGTGCAGAATGTAAGATTGAGAGGGAAGACAAACAATGCATTTATCATATTCTTTCCAAACTTGGACCTGCATATTCTATTTTTGTATCTACATTTTACTCCATGAAAGCATCCTTGAATGCAGCTAGCTATCAAGAGCCTAGTCTTGAATCCTTTTGTGATTCCTTGATTAGAGAACAAGATAAACTCATTCATCTTGGAATAATCAACAATGCAGATACATCTGGGAAAGCCTTATTGTCCCAACAGAAAGAAAAGTCCAAGCCTCCCAAGAAATATAATTTTCGCAATAATAAGTCAAACAAGGGTCTAGAAACCTCTCAGTCAGCTCCTTCTTTAAAAAATGACAAAGGAACCAAGCCAAAAGGCAAGAAGACTGAGCGTCATTGCGGGAAAGATAATCATGATGAATCTAAGTGTTTCAAGAAGATGGCAGCCTTGGAAGCAGCAATGAAGAAGCACCACATCAGCCTAGATTCGCCTTCAGAATCTGCCTCTCATGGACATGCACTTTGTGCTTCTGGTTATTCTTATAATGCATCTTCTTCTTCTACTTCAAATGAATGGCTCATTGATTCTGGAGCATCTTATCATATGGCTAAGGATCAAGCCATCTTTTCTACTATGCATGAATGTAACACCAAACAAATATTTGTTGGTGATGATAGATATCTAAGTGTTGTAGGAGCTAGAACAGTTCCAGTAGATAATGGTCATTTTAGTGATGTACTATGTGTTCCAAGAATTTCCTGCAATTTGTTATCAGTCTATCAGATCACTCATTCTGGTGAAGGTAAAACTATGACCTTTACACCTCACCAAGTTGTAATCAAGGATTTTAAAGATCCTCAACAGGTCCTAGCTACCGAAATTGTTGATGATATTACCAGGTTGTACAAGTTTAACAACTTTGGGTCATCACCTTTCCCTTCAGTTTTTGTTGCTCATAGTGATAACTTGAGCAAACTTTGGCATGAGCGATTTGGTCACTTACATTATCGATCATTGCAACAACTATGTAAAGAAAATATGGTGACAGGTCTTCCGATGGTATCTTGCAGAGATGGTGTTTGTTCCGGTTGTGTACTCGGAAAACATCATCGGGACAGTTTTGACAAACGTGCCTCTTGGCACGCCTCGGTTCCCTTGGAGCTTGTGCATAGTGACTTGTGTGGTCCTCTTCCATCTGCTTCCTTTTCTGGTTTCAAATATTTCTTAACTTTCATTGATGATTACACCAGACGCACTTGGGTTTATTTCCTAAAACTTAAGAGCGAAGTATTTAACATGTTCTTGGCCTACAAGGCCCTTGTTGAAAAACAATCTGGTCATCAAATTATTAAGTTAAGATCTGACAATGGAAGATAATATGTTAACAAACAGTTCACTACTTTCTGCACTGAACAAGTCATCCAACAACAGCACACTGTTCCATATACACCACAACAAAATGGTGTAGCTGAGCGGAAGAACCGCACTTTAAAAGAAATGGCTAATTGTATGATCCAATCTAAGGGACTAAGTCTTCAATTTTGGGCTGAAGCCATAAATTGTGCAAATTACATAGTTAATCACACCCCCACAAAAGCATTACAAGGTATAACACCGGAAGAAGCATGGAGTAAAACTAAACCTGATGTAAGTCACTTTCGTGTGTTTGGTAGTGAAGCATGGGCTCACATTTCGGATGAAAAACGGAAAGCATTGCATCCTAAAAGTGAAAAGTGCATATTTGTTGGATATTCTGAAGATGTAAAAGGTTATAGACTTGTTCAACCACATTCTCATGATATAATCATTAGAAGAGATGTTAAATTTGATGAAAATCTCTTGGCCTGCGATCCTAACTCGGCGATTGTGCCATCTTTGGCCTGCGAACCTGATTCGGCGTTTGTGCCTTCTTCTTCTTCTTCCAACTTCCCTGACAGGTTTCCAACTCCAGTTTCTGATGATGACAGTGAGGATGAAAATCCACCTCCGCCTGCTCATGTTCCTCCAGTTGCACCAGCACAAGTGCTTCCTCGATGGGTCCGTTCAGCATGTGAAGCAGCTGGTGATCTTGTCGGTGATCCTAGAGATCAACGTCGAACACGTTCTCAGTTTCAGCGAGCCTCTTCTCTTTTGGCTCAAGTTTCTGAGAATCATGATCCAGAAACTTTTGTAGAAGCTTCAGGGAATCCAGATTGGGATGCAGCCATGGATGAAGAATATCATTCCTTAATGACGAACGATACTTGGGATCTTGTACCTCTTCCAAAAGGAAGAAAACTTGTCAGATGTAAATGGGTCTACAGAACTAAGTATGCATCAGATGGAAGTGTTGAAAGACTTAAGGCAAGGTTAGTTTCCAAAGGTTTTTCCCAAGTTGAAGGGATTGACTATAATGAAACCTTTGCTCCCATCGCAAAAATGAACTCCATCTGCCTTGTTCTTTCCCTTGCAGCCTTACACAACTGGGAAGTCCATCAAATGGATGTCAAGTCTTCCTTCTTACATGGTGATTTACAGGAGGAAATTTACATGGAACAATCTCCTGGCTATGTTCAGAATAACTCTAGCCTTGTCTGCCGCCTTAAGAAATCCTTATATGGCCTTAAGCAAGCTCCTAGAGCTTGGTATGCCAAAATGGATAACTTTCTCCTTGACACTGGTTTTTCTAGATGCCATTCTGACCCCAATGTCTATACCAAGAAAGTAGGAAACCATCTCATCATACTTGTTCTATATGTTGATGACCTTATTCTTACTGGTAGTGACCCTAAGCTTATAACCCATGTGAAATCCAGTCTTAAACAAACTTTTGAAATGTCAGACTTAGGACATTTGCATTATTTTCTTGGTCTCCAAGTCCTGCAAACCACAGAAGGAATCTTTCTTTCTCAGTCTAAGTATGCTTGTGACCTTCTTCGTCACTTTCACATGGAAGATTGTACATCAGCCCCTTCTCCCTTCCAGTCTGGAGTCAAACTTTCTGCCACTTGTACTTCACTTGAAGTCGATGCCACCTTGTATCGTCAGCTTGTTGGTAGTCTCTTATACTTGACTCATTCCCGTCCTGACCTTTCCTTTTCCATTGGTCGTGTTGCCCGTTATATGCAGACACCTCATGAAAGTCACTGGAAAGCAGCTAAAAGAATACTTCGATATATTCGAGGTACAGTTCAGTTTGGGATTCATTACAGTACAGGGGGGAAACCTTTGTTGGTTGGTTTCACTGATTCAGATTGGGCCGGCGATCCTGATGATCGAAAGTCTACTGCAGGTTATGTTTTCAGTCTGGGATCTGGACCTATTACTTGGGCTTGTAAGAAACAACAAGCTCTTGCTCTTTCTTCAGCAGAGCCAGAATATCAAGCAGCAGTTAATGCCAGTCAGGAAGCTTTATGGCTTCGACAGATCCTTTCAGAGTTTGGATTCGAGCAGTAGCAGCCTACTCAACTTTGGTGCGACAATCAAAGTGCCATCAAGCTTGCCAAAGATCCAGTTCTACATCAATGCAGCAAACACATTGAGCTACATATGCACTTCATTAGAAATCTTGTTCATGATCGTGTTCTTGAAGTGCTCTTTTTCCCTACAGATGATCAAGTTGCAGACATCTTCACCAAGTCTCTTACAGAAGCGAAGTTTTCTAAACTTCGATCTATGTTAGGAGTTCAGGAACTTGTCATTAAGGGGGGATAGGCTCTAATGCCTCCTTCCTTCTCCTAATAGTGTCACTTTTGTAAATCCTTCAATCATATCCCAAGTTGTTCTTAAGGGGGGATGTTAGGATATTTAGACACTTAGGAGTTAGTTAAGATCAACTTGTGTAATATATCCGTTAGGGATAGTGTGTTTCTTTAGTATGCATTTGTAAATACTTAATCCGACGGTCACGATATGTTCCCGACATAGAGTGATCCGACGGCTCAACTTCTCTTAGATCAAACCTAACCTTGATCCGTTTCTTAACACCCGATTGGTCCATGATCTCTATTTGAAGAGCATGGAGGGTCATTGTTTAGTTGATCGATTATGAGAAGCTCATTTGTAACTTTCTTTCTTTGCATAATAAATTGTCCCGTAGAAGCTATTTGGCCAGGGCCGTGGAGTGTTTCCCTCAAGAGGGTTTAAACCACGTCAAAACATCGGTGTGTTGATCTGTGATCTGTTTGTGTGAAGTGGTTGCTCTTGGTGTTCGGTCCTTTGGTAGTACCCTGTGTACCTGAACATTTTGAGACCGTACATGGCAAAGGTGAGCATGATGGGGCCGGTGCATTCATCAAGACCTCACTACAAAGGGAACAAATGATGTTTGACAGGGAACCTCATATCCTAGATGCAGAATCCATAGTTCAATGGTTCTCTGCAACAATGTCAGGCCGAGCAAGAGTTCAACAAACATCATCAGTGGCAGGATGTGTGGTAAGAAATTTTTGGCGGGTGGTTGACATAGACTAAACGCGTTCCTATAGTTGCGGCACAGTACAAGGAACACATGGATTTGATTCAGTTCGAAGCTCAAACAACCCCTTATTTGAAATATGGACGTGAAAGCTTGCATGATTTTGCAGCCCTTGTAGCAGTGGTGAATGGGATGAATGCGAATGCATGGACTGGGTTGATGAATGGGATCGTGTGTCACTTGCATTAGACGAACGTGAAGTTGTTGAAACAACCCAGTTAGAGGAGGGTTAGTCAACAATTTTGACATACTACGACCATATCTCAAATCTTGTATAACCAAGACACATAAACGCAATTGTTGCCCCTAAAGGCAATGAATAGGGTGAGGATTATTGGTTGGCATGGTGCATCCAAGGTAAGCAAACCCTCTACGCATCATTAATCCACGATGAAGGCATTGAATTTCCTATTGGCTCGATGGTGGTTAAGGGGGAATATCTTACACTAGATGGGAAGTCAAGAAAGACTAGTGGGCATGTATTCATGGATTACAAACCAGGTTCAGTGGTGTATCACTTCACAAAATTGATCATTGGCACAAACATCCATCTTCAGACAATGTCAAGCAAGAGCTCAACCAAGGTACGCTACTACCTACCTCATTCAGAGAAGGAGAGATTGATGGAGACAATTAGCAATAGAGAGGATCCAGATGGATTTATTGAATGAGGCCAGTCAATTTTACATAAGAGAAAGAATTGCATTGAATAATGTTATGTTCTACATCGGGGTATGTGTAGTTTTATGTTATTTTGTTGGTACATGCATTTTTCGTTGATACATACATACATACATGTCTTTGCCATACATACATACAGATACATACATACATAGAGATACATAGAGATACATACATAGAGATACATCCATCTACCATTTCATCATTTCACCCTTTATCATTAATGTTTAGAAACCTAATCTATCCCTAGAAACTTAGTCTAGCCCTAGAAGCACTAATATAACTCTACAAACCTAATCTAGCCCTATAAATCCTAGAAAGCTAAACTAACCCTAGAAACACTAATTTAACACTAGAAAACTAAGCTAGAATACTATAAACTTAATCTAGTCCTAGAAACCTAAACTAGCCCTAGAAATACTAATCTAACCTAAACTAGCCATACCACTTCTCTCATTTGGTATGAGAGAAGTTGCTTTAGACCTACCTCACTCATGTCAATGCTTGAGTTTTTGGAGGCCGGCCTCCTACCCCACATGTCCTCTTCAACATTTTTTGTTCTCTTGGTTTTGTGCCCACCCAAACTTTTTTCATGCTTTGGGTACCTTGAGGTATATCCCTAACCTAAAAAACTGTTATATTATGATGATAATGTTGGTTATTGGCTTCACCCAGCGAAATTATATTTAACAATACACATATTCATAGATTTGGTTCCCCATGCTCAGTGCTCACCCAAATCTAGCTAGATTTTGGGTTTTTCCCTTATCCAAGCATCATGTCATCAACCTAGGGTTTCCACTAATATATTCTAACTAGATACTAGAATCTCCTTGACCAAATTTGTGGAAAAATGCATAGATATCTTCTAGACTCTTAGATATGTATCCTAGCAATTTATTTTAAAACATGCTCATTTATGGTTGGATATTGATGCTTGATTCCTATAGATAACCACTTAGAGGGACTTTCCATCATCATCATCAACATCATCATCACCATCACCATCACCATAATCATCAATGTCTTCATCGTCAACACCATCATCATCATCATGAACATCTTCATCATCATTGTCATCTCTAGGTTCCTCATCAACATCTCTATCATCACATCTTCTTCGTCGTCATCATCTTCATCTTCATCACCATCACCATCATCATCAATGTCTTCATCATCATCACCATCTTCATCATCATCATTAACTCTAACCCTAATTCAATTTCCTTCCATAACTCTAGCCCTAACCCTCACCCAAACCCTAGCACTAAACCATCTTCTTCATCATCACCATCACCATCACCATCAACGTCTTCATCATCATCATCACCATCATCATCATCATCATCATCATCATCATCATCATCATTAACTCTAAATCTAACCCTAATTCAATTTCCTTCTATAACTTTAGCCCTAACCCTCACAAAAACCCTAGCACTAAACCATCTTCTTCACCAACACCATCACCATCACCATCGCCATCACCATCGCCATCACCATCATCATCAACTTCTTCATCATCAACAACATCATCATCATCATCAACATCTTCATCATCATTGTCATCTCTAGGTTCCTCATCAACATCTCCATCATCACATCTTCTTAATCATCACCATCACCATCACCATCACCATCACCATCACCATCATCATCAACGTCTTCTTCATCATCACCATCTTCATCATCATCATTAACTCTAACTCTAATCCTAATTCGATTTCCTTCTCTAACTCTATCCCTAACACTCACCCAAACCCTAGCACTAAACCATCTTCTTCATCATCACCATCACCATCACCATCACCATCATCATCAACGTCTTCATCATCATCACCATCATCATCATCATCATTAACTCTAACTCTAACCCTAATTCAATTTCCTTCTATAAATCTAGCCCTAACCCTCACCCAAACCCTAGCACTAAACCATCTTCTTCATCATCACCATCACCACCACCATCACCATCACCATCATCATCAACGTCTTCATCATCATCACCATCATCATCATCATGAAAATCTTCATCATCATTGTCATCTCTAGGTTCCTCATCAACATCTCCATCATCACATCTTCTTCATCATCACCATCACCATCATCATCACCATCACCATCATCATCAACGTCTTCATCATCATCACCATCTTCATCATCATCATTAAATCTAACTCTAACCCTAATTCAATTTCCTTGTATAAATCTAGCCCTAACCCTCACCCAAACCCTAGCACTAAACCATCTTCTTCACCATCACCATCACCATCACCATCATCATCAATGTCTTCATCATCATCACCATCATCATCATTATGAACATCTTCATCATCATTGTCATCTCTAGGTTCCTCATCAACATCTCCATCATCACATATTCTTCATCATCATTATCACCATCACCATCACCATCACCATCACCATCATTATCATCATCAACATCTTCATCATCATCACCATATTCATCATCATCGCCATCCTCATCATCATTGTCATCTCTAGGCTCCTCATCAACATCTCCATCATCATCATCTTCTTCGTCATCATCATCATCATCTTCATCACCATCACCATCATCATCAACATCTTCATCATCATCACCATACTAAGCAATACCCTAGTTTCCAAAATGGACGTACAAGGTGACACCTGGGCCACGACACCGGAGGAGAGGGGCACCCCTAGCACTATCCCAACGTCCTGAATCCAACGGAGTCGATGGTTTGTCGATCTGAGCCACAATCGTCATTCTATGGCTCGTTCTGTCTCGCATCCAAAATGCATTCATGGACACCTACTGGATACCTATCGGGGGCATAGAATTCCAACCATGCAACAAAACCGGGTTCCGGGGAGTCCTGCAAGTGTGTCTAGAGAGGTTCTAGCTGGGAACTCCTGCCATACGTGCCCGGTCGACGATTTTTCAAATTTGGCCCCAATGTGCAAAAATTGCACACTCCCGTACTGAGCAAAACCCTAGTTTCTAAAATGGATGTACAAGGTGACACCTGGGCCATGACACCAGAGGAGAGGGGAACCCCTAGCACTATCCCGATGTCCGGAATCCAACGGAGTCGGCGGTTTGTCAATTCGAGCCACGGTCGTCATTCTATGGCTCGTTCTATCTCACATCCAAAAGGCCTTCAGGGACACTTGTTGGATACTTGTCGGGGGCATAGAATTCCAACCGTGCAACAAAATCGAGTTCCGGGGAGTCCTACAAGTGTGTCTAGGGAGGTTCCAGCTGGGAACGCTAGCCATACATTACTGGTCGATGATTTTACAAATTTGACCCCAATGTGCAAAAATTGCACACTCCTGTACTAGGAAAAACCCTAGTTTCCAAAATGGACGTACAATATGACACCTGGGAAACAGAACCGGAGGATGGAGGAAACCCTAGCACTATACCGACGTCCTGAATCCAACGGAGTTGAAGGTTTGGTGATCCGAGCCACGGTCGTCATTCTATGGCTCGTTCCATATCGCATCCAAAAGGCCTTCTGGGACACCTGTTGGATGCCTGTCGGGGGCATAAAATTCCAACCGTGCAACAAAACCGGGTTCCTGGGATTCCTTCAAGTGTGTCTAGGAAGGTTCCAGCTGGGAACGCTAGCCATACATGCCTGGTCGATGATTTTGCAAATTTGACCCCAATGTGCAAAAATTGCACACTCCCGTACTAAGCAAAACCCTAGTTTCCAAAATGGACGTACAAGGTGATACTTGGGCCACGGAATCAGAGGAGAGGGGAACCCCTAGTACTATCCTGACATCCTGAATCCAACGGAGTCGACGGTTTGTCGATCCGAGCCACGATCGTCATTCTATGGCTCGTTCCGTCTTGCATCCAAAAGGCCTTCAAGGACACCTGTTAGATACCTGTCGGGGGCATAAAATTCCAACCGTGCAACAAAACCGGGTTCCGGGTAGTGCTACAAGTGTGTCTAGGGAGGTTCCAGCTAAGAACGCTAGCCATACATGCTCAATCGATGATTTTGAAAATTTGACCCCAGTGTGCATAAATTGCACACTCCTTTACTGAGCAAAACCCTAGTTTCCAAAATGGACGTACAAGATGACACTTGGGCCACGGGACCGGAGGAGAGGGGCAACCCTATCACTATCCCGACATCCTGAATCCAACGGAGTCGGCGGTTTGTCGATCCGAGCCATGGTCGTCATTCTATGGCTCGTTCCGTCTCGCATCCAAAAGGCCTTCAAGGACACCTGCTGGATACCTGTCGGGGGCATAAATTTCCAACCAGGCAACAAAACTAGGTTCCGGGTAGTCCTGCAAGTGTGTCTAGGGAGGTTCCAGCTGGGAACGCTAGCCATACATGCCCGGTCGACGATTTTGCAAATTTGACCCTAATGTGCAAAAATTGCACACTCCCGTACTGAGCAAAACCGTAGTTTCCAAAATGGACGTACAAGGTGACACTTGGGCCACAACACCAGATGATAGGGGCACCCCTAGCACTATCCTGACGTCCTAAATCCAACGAAGTCGACGGTTTGATGATCCGAGCCATGGTCGTCATTCTATGGCTCATTCTGTCTTGCATCCAAACGGCCTTCAAGGACACCTGCTGGATACCTGTCGGGGGCATAAAACTCCAATTGTGCAACAAAACCGGGTTCCGGGGAGTCCTGCAAGTGTGTCTAGGGAGGTTCCATCTGGGAACACTAGCCATACGTGCTCGATCGATGATTTTGAAAATTTGACCCCAGTGTGCAAAAATTGCACTCTCTTGTACTGAGCAAAACCTTAGTTTCCAAAATGGAGTACAAGATGACACCTAGGCCACGGGACCGGAGGAGACGGGAAACCCTATCACTATCCCGACAGCCTGAATCCAACGGAGTCGAGGGTTTGTCGATCCAAGCCACAGTCTTCATTCTATGGCTCGTTCCATCTCGCATCCAAAAGGCCTTCAGGGACACCTGCTGGATACCTACCGGGGGCATAGAATTCCAACCGTGCAACAAAACCGGGTTTCGGGGAGTCCTGCAAGTGTGTCTAGGGAGGTTCCAGCAGGGAACGCTAGCCATACGTGCCCGGTCGATGATTTTTCAAATTTGACCCCAATGTGAAGGCCATGCAAATTCCCTCAAGGGGGGCATTTCTCATCTGGAGGCCCCTAGGCATGCGTGGCCACCATGGATAGACCCACAATGGCCACGTGGACCTGTGAGAGCCGATGGAATCCAAGTCTGCTCGCCAGTTTGGTTTCCATGGCCTCGAAGCAAATCCCCAAAGTGTCCCTGAATGGCCACAAGGTGCCTGACTAGAATGCCTATAGCATCCAAACCGTGGCTCTGTTCATGAATCCGTTGATTCCGGTGGGTCCGGGATGTCGGGTTTCAGCTAGGGGACCCCCCACAGCATGCCTCGAAGACCCGGAAGTGGTGCCAATGGGCCATCTCCGGAGCTACGATTTTGCTCAGTGAGGGCCATTCCAAATTCGCTCAAGGGGGGCATTTCTTGTCCGGAGGCTCCCGAGCATGCGTGGCCATAGTGGACAGGTCCACAATGGCCACGTGGACCTGTGGGAGCCGATGGAATCCAAGTCCGCTCGTCAGTTTGGGTTCCGTGGCCCCGGAGTAAATCCCCAAAGTGTCCCTGAATGGCCCCAGGGTGCCCGACTAGAATGCCCGTAGCATCAAAACTGTGGCTCCGTTGGCGAATTCGTCAATTCCAGTGGATCCGGGATGCCAGGTTTCAACTAGGGGACCCCCCACAACGTGCCTCGAAGACCCTGAAGCGGTGCCAATGGGCCATCTCCAGAGCTAGGGTTTTGCTGAGTAAGGGCCATTCCAAATTCGCTCAAGCGGGCCATTTTCGTCCAGAGGCCCCTGGGCGTGCATGGCCACCATGGATAGGTGCACAATGGCCACGTCCACTTGTCCACGGTGGCCATGCACACCCGGGGGCCTTCGGACGAGAAATGGCCCCCTTGAGCGAATTTGGAATGGCCCTCACTGAGCAAAACCATAGCTCCAGAGATGGCCCATTGGCACCACTTCCGAGTCTTCGAGGCACGCTGTGGGGGGTCCCCTAGCTGACACCCAGCGTCCCAGATCCACTGGAATCGACGATTCTCCAACGGAGCCACGGTTTCAATGCTACGGGCATTCTAGTCGGGCACCTCGAGGCCATTCAGGGACACTTTGGGGATTTTCCCCAGGGCCACGAAACCCAAACCGGTGACCGTACTTCGATTCTGTCGACTCCCACAAGTCCACATGGCCATGGTGGCCATGCACGCCCGGGGGTCTCCAGACGAGAAATGGCCCCCTTGAGTGAATTTGGAATGACCCTCACTGAGCAAAACCCTAGCTCTAGAGATGGCCCATTGGCACTGCTTCCGGGTCTTCGAGGCATGCTGTGGGGGGTCCCCTAACTGAAACCCAGTGTCCCGGATCCACCGGAATCGACGGATTCTCCAACAGAGCCACGGTTTTGATGATACGGGCATAAGAGTCGGGCACCTCGGGGCCATTCACAGACACTTTGGGGATTTAATCTGGGGCCACGGAACCCAAACCGGTGAGCGGACTTGGATTCTATCGGCTCCCACAAGTCTATGTGCCCATTCTGGACCTGTCCACGGTGGCCTTGCACGCCTAGGGGCCTCTGGATGAGAAATGGCCCCCTTGAGCAAATTTGGAATGGCACTCACTGAGAAAAACCCTAGCTCCGGAGATGGCCCATTGGCATCGCTTCCAAGTCTTCGAGGCACATTATGGGGGGTCCCCTAGTTGAAACCCGACATCCCAGATCCACCGGAATCGACGGATTCTCCAACGGAGCCACGGTTTCGATGCTATGGGAATTCTATTCGGGCACATCGAGGCCATTCAGGGACACTTTGGGGATTTGATCCGGGGCCACGGAACCCAAACCGGCAAGCAGACTTGGATTTCGTCGGCTCCCACAGGTCCATGTTGCCATTGTGGACCTGTCCACGGTGGCCACGCATGCTCGGGGGCCTCCGGACGAGAAATGGCCCCCTTGAGCGAATTTGGAATGGCCCTCACCGAGCAAAACCCTAGCTCCGGAGATGGCCCATTGGTACCACTTCCAAGTCTTCGAGGCATGCTGTGGGGGGTCCCCTAGCTGAAACCCGATGTCCCGAACCTACCGGAATCAACGGATTCACAAACGGAGCCACGGTTTTGATGCTACGGGCATTCTAGTCGGGCACCCCAGGGCCATTCAGGGACACTTTGGGGATTTGCTATGGGGCCACGGAACGCAAACCGGCGAGTGGACTTGGATTACGTCGGCTCCCACAGGTCCACGTGGCCATTTTGGACCTATCCACGGTGGCCACGCATGCCCTGGGGTCTCCGGACGAGAAATGGCCCCCTTTAGCAAATTTGGAATGGCCCTCACTGAGCAAAACCCTAGCTCCGGAGATGGCCCATTGGCACTGCTTCCGGGTCTTCGAGGCACGCTGTGGGGGGTCCCCTAGTTGAAACCCGGTGTCCTGGATGCACCGGAATCGACGGATTCACCAACGGAGCCATGGTTTTGATGCTATGGGCATTCTATTCAGGCACCCTGGGGCCATTCAGGGACACTTTGGGGATTTGCTCTAGGGCCACGGAACCCAAACCGGCGAACGGACTTGGATTCTGTCGGATCCCACAGGTCCACATGGGCATTATGGACTTGAACACGGTGGCCACGCACGCCCGGGGGCCTCTAGACGAGAAATGGCCCCCCTTGAGAAAATTTGCATGACCTTCACATTGGGTCAAATTTTCAACCTAGAGATGACAATGATGATGGAGATGTTCATGATGATGATGATGGTGATAATGATGAAGACGTTGATGATGATGGTGATGGTGATAGTGATGATGAAGAAGATGGTTTAGTGCTAGGGTTTGAGTGAGGGTTAGGGCTAGAGTTATAGAAGAAAATTGAATTAGGGTTAGAGTTAGAGTTAATGATGGTGATGATGATGAAGACGTTTATGATGATGGTGATGGTGATGGTGATGGTTATGGTGATGACGAAGAAGATGTGATGATGGAGATGTTGATGAGGAAACTAGAGATGACAATGATGATGAAGATGTTCATGATGATGAAGATGGTGATGATGATGAAGACGTTGATGATGATGGTGATGGTGATGGTGATGATGAAGAAGATGGTTTAGTGTTAGGGTTTGGGTGAGGGTTAGGGTTAGAGTTATAGAAGGAAATTGAATCAGGGTTAGAGTTATAGTTAACAATGATGATGAAGATGGTGATGATGATGAAGACGTTGATGATGATGGTGATAAAGATGATGATGGTGATGACGAAGAAGATGTGATGATGGAGATGTTGATGAGGAACCTAGAGATGACAATGATGATGAAGATGCTCATGATGATGATGATGGTGATAATGATGAAGACGTTGATGGTGATGGTGATGGTGATGGGGATGGTGATGGTGATGGTGATGGTGATGATGAAGAAGATGGTTTAGTTCTAGGGTTTGGGTGAGGGTTATGGCTAAAGTTATAGAAGGAAATTGAATTAGGGTTAGAGTTAGAGTTAATGATGATGATGGTGATGGTGATGATGATGAAGACGTTGATGATGATGGTGATGGTGATGGTGATTGTGATGATGATAGTGATGATGGAGATGTTGATGAGGAACCTAGGGATGACAATGATGATGAAGATGCTCATGATGATGATGATGGTGATGATGATGAAAATGTTGATGGTGATGGTGATGGTTATGGTGATGGTGATGGTGATGGTTTAGTGCTAGGGTTTGGGTGAGGGTTAGGGTTAGAGTTATAGAAGGAATTTGAATTAGGGTTAGAGTTAGAGTTAATGATGATGATGATGATGGTGATGATTATGAAAACGTTGATGGTGATGGTGATGGTGATGGTGATGGTGATGATGAAGAAGATGGTTTAGTGCTAGGGTTTGGGTGAGGGTTAGGGCTAGAGTTATAGAAGGAAATTGAAATAGGGTTAGAGTTAGAGTTAATGATGATGATGATGATGGTGATGATGATGAAGACGTTGATGATGGTGGTGATGGTGATGGTGATGGTGATGGTGATGGTGATGATGAAGAAGATGGTTTAGTGCTAGGGTTTGGGTGAGGGTTAGGGCTAGAGTTATAGAAGGAAATTGAATTAGGGTTAGAGTTAGAGTTAATGATGATGATGAAGATGGTGATGATGATGAAGATGTTGATGATTATGGTGATGGTGATGGTGATGATGATGGTGATGACGAAGAAGATGTGATGGTGGAGATGTTGATGAGGAACCTAGGAATGACAATGATGATGAAGATGTTCATGATGATGATGATGGCGATGATGATGAAGACGTTGATGATGATGGTGATGGTGATGGTGATCGTGATGGTGATGGTGATGATGAAGAAGATCGTTTAGTGCTAGTGTTTGGGTGAGGGTTAGGGTTAGAGTTATAAAAGGAAATTGAATTAGGGTTAGAGTTAGAGTTAACAATGATGATGAAGATGGTGATGATGATGAAGACGTTGATGATGATGGTGATGGTGATGAAGATGATGATGATGATGACGAAGAAGATGTGATGATGGAAATGTTGATGAAGAACCTAAATATGACAATGATGATGAAGATGTTCATGATGATGATGATGGTGATGATGATGAAGACGTTGATGATGATGGTGATGGTGATGGTGATGGTGATGGTGATGGTGAAGAAGATGTGATGATGGAGATGTTGATGAGGAACCTAGAGATGACAATGATGATGAAGATGTTCATGATGATGATGATGGTGATGATGATGAAGACGTTGATGATGGTGGTGATGGTGATGGTGATGGTGATGGTGATGGTGAAGAAGATGGTTTAGTGCTAGGGTTTGGGTGAGGGTTAGGGTTAGAGTTATAGAAGGAAATTGAATTAGGGTTAGAGTTAAATTTAATGATGATGATGATGATGGTGATGGTGATGGTGATGGTGATGGTGATGGTGATGGTGATTGTGATGGTGAAGAAGATGGTTTAGTGCTAGGGTTTGGGTGAAGGTTAGGGTTAGAGTTATAGAAGGAAATTGAATTAGGGTTAGAGTTAGAGTTAATGATGATGATCATGATGGTGATGTGATGAAGACGTTGATGGTGATGGTGATGGTGATGGTGATGGTGATGATGAAGAAGATGGTTTAGTGCTAGGGTTTGGGTGAGGGTTAGGGCTAGAGTTATAGAAGGAAATTGAATTAGGGTTAGAGTTAGAGTTAATGATAATGATGATGATGGTGATGATGATGAAGACGTTGATGATGGTGGTGATGGTGATGGTGATGGTGATGGTGGTGGTGATGGTGATGATGAAGAAGATGGTTTAGTGCTAGGGTTTGGGTGAGGGTTAGGGCTAGAGTTATAGAAGGAAATTGAATTAGGGTTAGAGATAGAGTTAATGATGATGATGATGATGGTGGTGATGATGAAGACGATGATGATGATGGTGATGGTGATGGTGATGATGATGGTGAATACGATGAAGATGTGATGATGGAGATGTTGATGAGGAACCTAGGGATGACAATGATGATGAAGATTTTCATGATGATGATGATGGTGATGATGATGAAGACGTTGATGGTGATGCTGATGGTGATGCTGATGGTGAAGAAGATGGTTTAGTTCTAGGGTTTGGGTGAGGGTTAGGGTTAGAGTTATAGAAGGAAATTGAATTAGGGTTAGAGTTAGATTTAACAATGATGATGAAGATGGTGATGATGATGAAGATGTTGATGATGATGGTGATGGTGATGGTGATGAAGGTGATGATGATGATGACGAAGAAGATGTGATGATGGATATTTTGATGAGGAACCTAGAGATGACAATGATGATGAAGATGTTCATGATGACGATGATGGTGATGATGATGAAGACGTTGATGATGATGGTTATGGTTATGGTGATGGTGATAGTGATGGTGATGGTGATGGTGATGGTGATGGTGATGGTGAAGAAGATGGTTTAGTGCTAGGGTTTGGGTGAGGGTTAGGGTTAGAGTTATAGAAGGAAATTGAATTAGGTCATTTCTTTAATGTACATTTTATATTAATCGTATGGCTTGGTATAAGGTGGTGCTCTCAAATAGTTGTTTAATTATGAAATATTTAACAAGACATGAATTAAATTTAAGATAAGTGTATTGTTGAATATAGTGAGCATTGAGCATGGGGAACCAAGTCTATGAGTATTTGTATTGTTAAATATAATTTTGTTGGGTGAATCCAATAACCAACATAATCATCATAATATAAGATTTTTTTGGGTTGGGGATATACCTCAAGGTACCCAAAGCATGAAAAAAGTTTGGGTGGGCACAAAACCAAGAGAACATAAAATGTTGAAGAGGACATGTGGGGTGGGAGGTCGGCCTCCAAAAACTCAAGCATTGACATGAGTGAGGTAGCTCTAAAGCAACTTCTCTCATACCAAATGAGAGAAGTGGTAGGTAGGTCTCTAGGTCTCTAAAGAAGCTTCTCTCATACCAAATGAGGTAGGTCTAAAGCAACTTCTTTTGTGGAGTGGTGTTGCATTTTGAAGTTCCCTTGGTCATTGTGTTCTAGTTGCATTATTGGTTTTGGATATTTGTTCCCAATGTTAGGAGTTTTTCTTTAACTTGTGTGTAGAGCTCTAGGAATTCATCTAAAATTTTCCCAATCTATCTATCCAAGTGTCATTATGTGTCATTATCCAAGATATATCTACATATTCATACACATAAATGGAAAGTGAGAAAGGGGAGAATGTAACTTTAGAGCCATCAATAATTAGCCTTTTATTAATCCCTAACAAATATTTATGTTTACAATGTATACCTCTAGTCAACTCTTTATCCTAGTTGACTAGTTGAATAAAGCTACTACAACAATACCAATAGAGCATTTTCAACACAAGGGATGGGTCTCTAGACCTCGAGCATGGTGATTAAAAATATAAAGGTTATTAGGACCTAAATGAATATCTGCATGCTCATGAGCCATGAACAAGTCCTTGAATACTACGCAAGCTCTCTAGACGGGATACATGGCCCTTGTTTTGGATATGGATTCCATTTGGAGGTTTTGTGCACTAAGGATGGGTCTTTAGGTATTGACATTGATAAGGTGAGGACATATGAGGCCTCAAATCGAATATAAATGTTTTAAGGATATTATCCATCGAGATTCCCTCAACCCCCAGACATGCCCTTTAAAAGAATTTTTTATCTTTGAGTGTGATATGGGTGCCAACATGAGGCTTTGACTACTAAGGATGGATATTGGCGTCTTGACCATGGTTGAGGTGATGAAAATGAGGCTCATATGACTCCAATGAATATTCCATGGATCATGGGGTAAAATGATGTCTTGAACCATTGAGTTGACTATGTTCAATCTATGTCTTAACCTCAAAAAATCCAAGATACTTAAATTACAATGAGTGATTATCAATATTACCAAAACATTGAAGACATTATCAACATTAAGAGTCCATGCCAACTTGTGCAAGTAGTAGTTCAACACATTAACCATGCTTTCATTAAAGGCACATACTAACACACAAAGAACGATCCATATGTAACTACATTAACAATTCTCTTTTATTGCTCAATCCAATTGCACCTATGCACACCCCCCATGTTTGAACTAATTCAAGTGATATGGTTAACCCTTCCATCCAAGCACACATATGAACTTCTCATATATCTAGGGTAATTTGATATAATATGTGATGCAATGATTGTTAGAATTGACTATTATAACCATTACAAGGTTAAGTATGGAAGAAGTCATCGTCTTCTATTTATTTTTTTGTAGCCCTAAAGTCACAACACTTTGTAATGTAATATCACTCCTTAGTTTTCTTGGTTAGGTATGTTGTTGCTGAAAGGAAAATATGCAAGACCCATTCAAATACAAGGGACTCATATTGAGGTCACTTGGTGTCTAGAAATAACATCTATAGGTATGTGAAAACTGTTCCATAACATTGGTATCGAAGACAAAATCATGTATGCAAAATGTAATCAAACACAAAGTCATATAGACAAGTGCAGATCCATCTATTAATATGCAAAAATAATCCAATCATGTACACTTTTTGGAAAAATGGAACATCATTCCCAACGTCTATATAATGGCAACTCGTGCCCTGTACAAAATATGGCAACTCGTTCCATATACAAAATATGGCCCATGGTGCCCTATACAAAATATGGCAACTCGTGCCGAAAATGCCACATCATGGCTAGTGTACATAGGAGGGTCTCTCAATCCTCCTACCCACCCTCAGAACTCCCAGGTGCATCTCCAAAATCGATCTTCCTCTTCTTCGTGCTAGAGGAAGCTGGGTCCTTTGAGCGTCTTGGAGAACGTCCCCCTGAGCCCTGGAACGACAACAATAATATGTCAAATTTTCCTGGAAATTATACAAGTATAAAACATAATTTAAAAGTAAAAATAGTTTTCAAATCTTAGATAACTCACGTCATGCGAGATTGTAAGTTGTGAGGGGGTCTCCCTCCTCCGTGCTCCTAGTCTCTCAGCAATGCCACCATGCAACATTTAGAACAATCAGATAAATGATGAAATTAGATGCATATAGTAATTTTCGTTAAAATTGAATGAGATTTTCATAAACTAGTCATTCTCACCGTGAACACAACCAACTAGTCTTCAAGGCTGGCAGATGGAGCAGTCGGCTGGACAACCTGCTCCGATGATAGGGTGGACTGTATAGGGGAGGATGTAGCCACATCAATGGCAGCTACACCACTGGGGGGCACAGTGGAATAAGGGGGGGTGGAAAAAGGAGGCATGGGCTGGGATGGGTGAAGTGGACGTGCATGTCTAGGGCTATAAACCCCAACTGGCTGTAGTATGGGTCGGGGCACCCTAGAAGGGGAAGCGAGTGTGGTGGGGGGGTGTGGGGGGGGGGCGAGGTCTATCTTGCGGTGGAGGGATGGGTAACTGTGGATGGGTGGGGTGTCGTGGTTGGATGGGGGAGGGTGGTAACATGAGAAACTGATACGGAGGTGGAGCTGGATGGAACTGTGGTATTATATAGGAGGGGGGGGTGGATGGAATGGGATGGGGAGGGATGCATGGAATGGGGCATGTATGCCAGGGGATACAACTGGCATATAAGGTGTCTGAAAGGACAGGGAGGGAGGAATAACGGCACTGCCAGGCCAAGGTGCTCGCACCTGCATACACATTTATAACCTTATATTTTAATATAGAAAAATATAAATATACACGGACAAGTCATCATATTTGAAATTAAATTTATGCTTTAATACACATGATACCTGTGCATGTGGAGATCTGCTGATCCCCGGTGGCGATGGCTAGTTGCTGGAGCCTGCGGACACCTGTGCGAACACTACAATTTTTAGACTGAATTTATAAAAACAATATTAAACACAATGCAAATGAGAATGACAACGATGGTACTTAAAAAACATGACTGCAATTAATTTATATTCAAGTTAGATGATAGTGGTTTGATGGACTTTGGATATTATATAATGTTTTTATTGTATTGGTGCAGTCCATTTGTTCAAGACTTGGTAAAGAACATGGTTGTGGGGATCATGTCCTTTGACCCACAATGGATTGGGCCCATGATAATTTGGCAAAGAAGGTTGACAATTTATGCTTGAAGTGTTTGATGGCCAAAGTTGTCATTGATGACAACATGTTAAGGACAAAGGGGGAAGTGATGACATGGCAAAGACTTGAATGGAAAAATGGTAAACATGACAAGCTTTGATGACTTGACAAGTTGCAAGCAAGCATGACAAGTGTAGAAGACTTAACAAAGTGGAGACATGAAAAAGGATTGATGACAAGGACTTGATAATGACATTGATGACAGTACATTAATGACAAAGACATGGAAGAGTTAAGAACATGGAGCATACACAGTATGGAAAGCACAATGGAGATGGTGACATGGCTTGAGGGATGGCAAAGGTGACAAGTATGACAAACATGGCAAGCATCAAATATGGCAAGTGTGACAAGTGTTTATGACAAGCATGGAAGAAGGACATGGGAAGCTAAGGACAAGAAGGTGACATGGCATGGCCATAATTAAATAAATCATATTTGATTTATTTAATCATCTTAATGATAAAACTATAAATAGAAGACAATTTTTATAGAAGACAAGAGTATAAATAGAAGACAAATTTCATTTTTAAGGAAGCAATGTGTGAAGATTTGGGGAGATTGAGGAGAGCTTGATGAATATGGTTGTCTATTATTGTCATTGATGACAACATTAATGGAAAACTTTCAGCTTGAATAACACATGGCATAAGGACATGGCAACAAAGGTTGATTTGGTGGACAAAGTGATGGGCATTGGAGCCATTGGCACACCTATTGAGCCAAGAGTGAAATGACCCATTATGTGGTCATTTGAAGATGATTTGGACAAGGAGAGTACATGGAAAAGATAACTTGGATGACATGGTGACAAATGGAAAAGCATCAATAACACACATGGCATTGGTCAAGCACAGGAAGAGAAAGCAAGCATTGGATGGTAGTTTAAGGATGAAGGACACTGTGGGCATCACCAAAACCCCAGCTGTGGGCTCATCATTGGTCAAGTAAGAATGACATATTTTGGAAATTTTTCTCCCATTTCTATAATCATTAGAGGTCTAGGATGCCTAAAGTGAACATGAACAGATGTTTCTAGTTTTCTTACGTTTTCGTGTTTTATAAGGTTTCATTTTTGTTTGGTTGGATTATATGAATTTATAGCTCTCAAATAATTTAGACAATATGATAAACACAACTTTAAAATATGATGATAATATGGTAATTACTTAGTGCTAATTAATTTGTAATTACTGAACACAAATTACTCGTAACAGGATCTAATTATTCAAAGTAAAGAAGTCACCTATGTGTATGGTGCCGCAATCTCCTATGTTGCTTCCATGGCTCAGTCGAGGTCAAAGGAACCTATGTCCTCCCACCTGGAGAATGGAGACTCGGGACTGAATAACTGTACATTAAAACAAATAAAGTCAACAATGTGTAATTCAAAGTTAAATATATTAAACAATACGATATCAAATAAAATACAACAAATACTTGAACATTAAATAAAACAATAGCTAACCTGATCCATGTAGCTCCCTGTGGCATGTTGCTGCGTAGGACCATGGAAAGAATGACCACAGTGAGAACAATGATGTGCCATTGTTCCAGTAGAACTAGAAGGCCCCGCTTGGGTTCCACCTGTACCTAACATGTCCCAGCCACCACCCATAGACAGTGCAGCTGTGTCTGTCTGATCGATGTCCTCCCGACTCTGTGAAGACATAGACACAAATGTGGTATGTCTAAGAAAATGATGTGTGGCACACCTAACTGATCCATCAATATAATCTAGGCCGCTACCAAACCTGGGTGGTTGAGGAGGGAGTTTGGCTCTCTCCTGGGTGTAGGAGGTCCTCTAAGTGGGTTGTAGTGGACCAGAGGTTGATCTTGGGAAGAGCCAAGACCGACACCCTGAAACTTAGTGATGTTAAAATAGTTGACATGGTAGCCTAGCTCAAACTCAACCCACAATTTATGAAGGAAATACTGTGGGGCCTCCAAATTGTTGCATGGAGGCCTGTCAAACACCATAAACCATCTCTTTCTCCAGTTATCTCTCCATGGCTGGTAAATACACCAGTCCATGCAAACCCATTTCCTCCTCACATCTAGAGGTTGTCTTGTTGAGGGAACTATGAATTTGCTATACAACTGGGCTATCGTAATGTTGAGGTCTTTTATTTGTTCTTTGGACATCCCAGTGGAGTAGTGTTCCCTCATTCGAGCCCTGTATTGGATCAGATTTGTGATCTCGTTGTGTGCAATGTTGATGGATTCGATAATGTTTTGCAATGATGAAGCCAAGGAAACCCGAGAGGGTTCCTTGGTGCTCTTCAATTCATCGCTCAATACCCTTAATTCATTTAAATCTTGGTGTAATTGGTCTTCAGGGTTTTCATTTGGTTCATTGTCCGTTCCAATGTTGTCTTCTGAAGGTCAGGTTTCATTGGTTTCATATGATGGTTCAAGTGTGTTTGTCATCTTGTTAGGTGTAGATGGACTGCAATAAAATTTTCTTGGTTTTTTAATGGATTGTAATTTTTTTTTTAAATTAAAATTGAAATGGAAAACAAACAAAAAAAAATAAATAACAACAAATTCGTGATTTGTTGAGCACCTACCTGGAGAAATCATTGGCAAGGTGGTGTAGGGGAGATTTTTTGGCATTGAGGGGGCCTTGTGTGCTCCACGATGCGCTCGCGGGGTGCCTCTATGTGCTTGCGGGTTTGTTGAAAATGACAAACCCGTGAGCTCTATTTTTTTTTTATAAAAAAAATAGGGGGTGCACCATTTTGTGCGTACGCGTTAATGACGCATGTGTTTACCTTTTCTCCATGTGGACGTTCGGAATTTCTGAAGTAGGGACGCGTGCGCGCATTTGGATGCGCGTGTGCGTCGCTTTGTTTTTTCCGCTCATGCACTGCTGTTGCGGCCTTTTTGGGTACCAGCTTCATGCGGGTTGTAACATCCTGAAAATTTACAAAAAAAATTAAAAATTTTCAAAGTAGCAATAATTACTAAAATTACTAATGCAGAAAATGAAATAATTACTAATCTTTTAACTAATGATGAATTACGATAACCACAATTAAACTTCATAGCGCAAAGTACTTCATTAGTTCTGCTTGTGTTTATTTGAAATCTATATGTTGTAGTTAAGTTTATCTTGCGATGTATTTTCTTGTTAAGATACTGACAATTTTCTTTTGCATGGTGATGAAGGGGTACTATGAGGTACCCTGAGGTTTACTTAGCTATGTTTAGCTAAAGCATTTGAAAATGTTTCACTGTGCAGAAACGTAGGTAAGAATAATACGACAATTCAAGTGTTTAAGAGTAAATATGTTTTTCCATTCATCGTCAATGTAAAGTGAGAACTCTAAGTACCTTCTTGCATAAAAACTGTTGAAGGTATGGATCTTTGTTCCATTTCTTGTTTAGGTACTACATTACGAACTTATCATTGTTATTAAAGTCCTGTCGTCGTTTTGCCAAAATGCAAGGAATAGTAATGTTCTATGTAATAAACTTACACTATAAGTTCTGGTTTAAGTGCTAGTTTCCAATGTACACATGGATTCACTTGAAGTTATCAAAATAACTATATTAGCTTAATCAAAATTTATGAAAATCATTCTAATATAACAAATTGTTATTATCAAAAATACGATAACACCATTGTCAATTCGCAACGTTATTTGAAATCTTTGAATGTAATGTTTATGCTATTTTAATATGAACAAGCATTATATTGTGCACAATATGAAACCTAGACTATACCTTAAGTATCAACCCTATTAGAATGTGACCCTAATCAAATGAAATGATATAACATAAATGTAGACCGAGCATGCGATCTTTGAAATTTTGAGAAAAACAATATACATTATGAATATAACCTATGTATGGGAAAGATTAAGACTTTGGATATGATATGAACTTATATGATATAACCTTGATTCTTCGCACTAACAGGTGATATGACCGGGTGTTAATTGGAATGGTTTACAAGCTGGCAGTCTGTCCAAACCAGACTTGGCATTAATTCTCCTGCCTACTGCGTGAGTGGAAAACCCATTGGATGCCATCGTGGCTATCCACGAGGTTATGGATCACGTGATAGTAAAACTTGAATGTTTTCAAATGCCGAGCTGTACACTGTTTTGACCCTTAGTTTAGTGAGTTGGCGTTGTGATGGAGGTGGCAATTCATATAGCATTAAGTGTAGTTGTTGCACGAACTTCAACGTACCTTATTGGATTCACCTTTGTTGTTGATCTCACATATTTTGGAATTTGAACAAGAAACCCTAACTCCACTATGTTTACGCGGTTATCGTTTTATTTTGTCATTCATTGTGCTTGCGAAAGGTTCTGTGGAGAGGCCGACAGGCTGCTGCAATGTAGGGTTCAGTAGTTTGTATTTCGGAGGACTCCTTCCTTGAGTTTGAACCCTAGACCTGTTGGGAGAACATACTAGTTCGAGGTCTTTGTCTTCCTGTAGAGCCGAGCCATGTTTGCAGCTGTGGTAGTTAATCAGGGTTTTTGATGAAAGATTTGAACCAAGGTTCGATTCGTATGCAAAAAAGATCGATTTTCTCAGAACTGGGACTTTCTCCAAAGTAAATGATAGATGACTTCGTTGGTTTCATTTTCTTATGATGTCTCTTACTCCAGGAATTACATTAGTAAGGTAACGTCTTCAGTCATGCAAAAGATAGTGGTATTCGTAATGTTCCAAGTTTAACTCTGCGTGTTTTCTTAATTTAACCTCGTTTTGGTTTTTGTGGCAGGTGCAATCTTCATCGATAGTTTATAGAGTTCGAAATCTTGGTGGATTACGGTTGCTCTACTTACTTGGTAAGCCTCGGTGGTTCCTCCCTCGTAGGTTCTCCTTTGGCATGATTTGGCCGGTGTTTACAGTTTGACGAGAGTTGGAAATTTTTGTCCCTGACAAGGGTAATGTCCGAGTTTAAGATTTGTTTTGAACAATATTGTAAGAGGATAAATCCTCATTTTATCTTGCTATTTGGCCCAGTAATTTTTTGCTGCGGCGTTTTAAAAAAAATGACTGTGATCTTATTTTTACGATGTGGTTGTTTAGAGGAATGAACCTTATGTGGTTTAGGGACCTTGAAAGGTTTTCAATCTAAACTCTATCAATGGTTTGACTATATTGATAAATGTGAAAATAACCAAGATCCGAGGGTTAACTCCTTTCCTCAAAACCTAGAAATATGGTGTTAATGTTTATAATTTTGTTTGAATATGGAAATGGAGTTTTGTTTGTATAAGTTGATAATTTGGTTTAGAAAAATGAATGTTGACTTCGGCCGAGAGCTGTAGGTTACATACCTCTTGACAGATATACCCTGTGCTCGTATTGTTTTTAAATTTGAGTTTGGAAAATGATGTTGTAAAACTTGAATTGTTATGTGTTTATAATAGCTATATGCCACAGGGTTCGATCTTGTTCCTAACAGTCGAAACCCTACCCTCTAGGTTTAGTTTGGTAGTTTTTTTCTTTTACTGCGTTAAAAAAAGACTATGCTAATGTTTGGTTAGTGGCCGAGAGCCAACTCCATGTTTTTGTTTCGTCGACTTGGAACTAAGATCTAGTGTTTAAGTAATTATATGTTTTGTTTTCATTTAAAGTTCGTGTAAGTATCCCATGATATTTGAGCATAAAATCGCAATCTATCTAGAAACTGTAATGATTTGTTTTCCCTATTTAGGGTTTCGATTCTATGTTGAAGGTTTTGTAAAAGAAAGTTTAAAATAACAATAGTACAGAGTTAGGATTCTATCTGTAGTGAATGTGTTTAAATTTAATGATTATAGTTAGTTCTAAATCAGAATATGAGAAATGAGTATTACAAACAAGATAGTAATATTTATGGATGAGAAGAATAAGTGTCTATTTTCGTTTGTAAGTAACAACTCTGTATATAAGAATAATTGCAGCCGTTAAAAATTCTAGAATACAAATGCCTGCAACCATTGGATTTATAATTATGGAATGCATAGTATTATCATCCGAAAATAGATAGAGTTAATTTGAAAATCTATATCTATGCAGAATTAAAGTGTTTTTCTTTTATTATTAAGTAGAAAAAATGTTATAAATCTGTTAATGGTATGTTGTTCTATTTCCTGAGTTTTAGACATATAATTGAAATGGCAGAATTTAAAAGAAACCCTACAGTTTTAATATATCTAATCACTTGGCATTCTGCCCTTCATTCATCTATATTAATTTTGTTTTTATGTACTAGAGTACTATACAGAAAACAGTATGGAAAAAATACAAAAAATATTTTAATCATTCATCTTATTTACTTAACCATCCTTAAACCATAGCATCTCTAAGTCAAAAATTGAAACAGTTTCTTCTGTATAACTGTATCTAATAAATCTACAATGCAGAAAATCATTTAACTGTAAACAATAAGACATGATAGTAGAACCTGATTGACTGTAGGAGAAACAAACAACCCAAGGAGCCTGTTCCACCCAACCTATTCCTAAAGACATCCAAATTACTTGCCTTAGGACCCCTGAGCCTGTTCACTGAACCACTAGGAAGAAGAATCTGTAGAAGCTTTAGGTCAAAGAGACCTGCACCGGCACCTCTGGTTATTTCCTCAGAATATTTCAACATCCTCACAATGCACTTCCACTTATCCTCCCTATTCGAATCTCTCAGTAATCACCTGATACACTTGAGGAATTATTTCTGCATAAAATAATGTAGAGCTGCCTGCTCAATTCGAATTGCCTTATCTAGGCTGCCTAGGCCTTTTAGTGGTTAACCTGGTCATTAATGAGCTATCAGCTCTCTTCCACCCACCTGGGGGATAATGCCACAAATTTAGGGGTAGTTATCCCATAACCAACAGCTATTGGTGGAGTGCAAATGCTGACATCTGTCCCATGCCTTCTAACAGCTTCCATTCCTCCTAGTGGGTCAGTGAACACTCATTTAACAGTTCCCTTGGGTGTTTGTCTCCTATTTTAATTTATTAAATAATAATAATCAATAATTACAATCATCCTTGACCAATATTTGGTCATAATTACAAAACTTTGTAATTATAATTTAATATAATGTTTTTGCAATAAAGTAAATAGTCTCAAAATTTGGGTAGGTGACATACACCCCCCCTTAAGTCTCAACATCGTCCTCGATGTTGTTTACTCACTCTCTGAGTGTTCCTGAAACAGAGTTGGGTATGTTGCCCGCATACTACTCTCCAACTCCCAGGTTGCCTCTTCTAGGCTAAGGTGCTTCCATTGCACCTTTACCTTCCCAATGGTGCGATTCCATAGTGGAGTTTCCCTCCTTTCAAGGATACAGTCCGGTTCCACCTGAAAATCGTCGTCTTGTTCCACCTGTACATCATTTCAATTTATAACATGAGTAGCATCATGCACATATTTCTTTAAAAATGAAATATGAAAAACATTATGTATTTTTAGATTTGTTGGTAAAGCTAGTTGATATGCCACGGGTCCAACCCTTGAAAAAATTCTTAAAGGACCACAATACCTAGGTGCCAACTTGGCACAGGTTCCCAGTTTTAATGAACTCTTCTTTGGTCTTACCTTAATGAAAACATGTTCACCAACCTGGAACTCTTCATGAGTCCTTTTAAGATTTGCTTGACTTTTCTGCATATCTTGGGCAGCTTTAAGATTTATTTGTACCTATTGCACAGTTAGTTCTATTTCCTTCAACAATTCAGGTCCTAAAATAACTCTATTAACTGGATCATTCCAAGAAACTGGTGTATTGCATTTCCTACCATAAAGAATTTCAAAAGGGATAAGCCTGGCTGATGCATGATAATGGTTGTTATATGCAAATTCTACTAAATGCAAGTAGTCCTCCCACTTACCAGGTTGATCCTTAACATACATCCGTAGCATGTCTTCCAATATCTGATTCACTCATTCTGTCTGTCCATCTGTTTGTGGATGAAATGTTGTGTTGAATTTTAAGGTTGTATTCAACCCTTTAAACAAAGATCTCCATAAGTTTCTAGTAAACTTAGAATCACGATCTAAAACTATCACTTTTGGTATTCCATGCAGTCAAAAAATCTGTTTCATGAAAATTTTTGCAATGTCTAGAGCCTTATGAGTAGTTTTTACTGGTATAAAATGTGTTGCCTTGCTGAGTTTATCCACTACCACCATGATGGAATCATTTTGTTTCTGATTCTTGGGTAGTCCGGTAACAAAATCTATGATTTCCCATTTCCAGCTAGGTATAGGTAATGGATGTAATAGCCCAGTCGGATGCTGATGTTCAACTTTTACCTTTTGACAGTCAAAGCATTTAGCTATATATTCTACTACTTCATCCTTCATTATGGGTCAATAATACTCTTTCCGTAACATAGTGATGGTTTTCTGATAACCTGGATGGCCAGAATAATGGCTTTTGTGCATCTCATCTAAAATCAAAATTTTTATCTTTAGTACATTGGGCACATATAATCTGTTTTTGTACAGCAACAAACCATTTTCTTTTAACTTGAAATCTACCATAGAATTTTCAGAATTATTTTCTGTTGTCTTTTCATGTAATTTTATGTATTCTTCATCTGTTTTAATCCCTTCAAAAATCTGATTTTCCAAATCTGTTGTGTATGTGTTGATGGTTGAAATAAAATTTAACTTTGCATTACGACTTAAAGCATCAGCAACCTTGTTCTCGTTACCCTTTATATGCTGAATTTCAAAATCATATTCAGTTAGAAAGGTTAGCCATCTAGCCTGTCTAGCATTCAAATTTATCTGATCTAGTAAATACTTCAGCCCCATGTTATCTGTCATCAAAGTAAATTTTATGCCAATAAGATGGTGACGCCACATTTTCAGGGCATGTATTACTACTAATAATTCTAGATCATAAGTAGAGTAATTTTTCTCCTGTATTTTCAGCTTTCTAGACTCATATGCAACAACATGTCCTTCTTGTGTTAGGACTCCGCCGAGTCCGTCAGTGCATACTATAAAATCTTTATTAGGATATGCAATTCTCAGAATAAGTGTTGTAGTTAGTAATTCCTTCAACTTCTTAAAACTGTCTATACACTTTTGATCCCATACAAACCTCTTCCCCTTCTTCTGTAAGGAGATTATGGGGTTTGCGATCTTTGAAAAACCTTCTATGAATTTTCTATAATATCCCGTAATCCCCATAAATGATCGAATGTCCATCACATCCTTAGCAACCGGCCATTCATTAATGGCTTTTATCTTATCGGGATCAACCGAAATCCCTTCCTTAGAGATTATGTGTCCTAAATACTGAATCTTATCCTTGTGAAAGTCACACTTACTAAACTTAGCATATAACTGATGATCTCTCAGAACTTGTAAAATAATACGCAGATGTTCGTCATGTTCTTCCTTACTTTTAGAATATACTAGGATGTCATCTATGAACACAATGGGGAACTTATCCAAATATTTGTGCAGAATATTGTTCATTAAGCACATAAATACTGTCGGGGCATTAGTCAATCCGAATGGCATGACTACGAACTCGTAATGTCCATAGCGATTTCTAAATGTTGTTTTAAAAATATCCTCATCCTTCACATGAACTTGATGATACCCTGACCTCAATTCAATCTTTGAAAATATCGTTGCTCCACGCGGCTGATCAAATAGATCGTCTATGTGGGGCAACGGATATCGATTCTTGATTGTCATCTTATTCAATTGGCGATAATCTATGCGGAGTCTTAAAGTGCCATCCTTCTTCTTAACAAAAATAACAGGTGCTCCCCAAGGAGACAAGTTGGGTCTTATATAGTTTTTATCAATCAATTCCTTCAACTGTGATTTCAACTCATTTAATTCCAATATATTCATCATATCTGGAGCTTTAGATTTCGGTACCGCACCCAATATCAGTTCAATAGTAAAATCTAGATCTCTCTTTGGGGGTAACCCTAGGATCTCTTCTGGAAAAACATCCTGGAATTCTTTTAAGACAGGTATATCTTCTAGTTTCAGTTTGTCCTCTTTTGTAATTGACTCCTCATGTACTACATTTACTGCGAACATCTTACATCCTTTTCTTACTGCTCTTTTCACTTGCATAGCTGAAATATGTCTAAGTGATGTCTTTCTAGGAATACCTTTTACTTCTACTGTTTCTCCTTCATCATTTAAACAAGTAAAACTTTTCTCATAACAATTCAGAATAACATGATGGGCTTCTAACTACTCCATTCCAATTAAGATATCATAGGATCCTAAAGGTAAAACATTTAACTTGGTTTGTGTCCTTAACTAATTCATAGATAAAACACAACTTTTAACAAAATCAGACACTTTTCTTTTTGCTCCTATTGCTAGTCTAACTAACCAGGATTTATTAAAATTTTCTGTTTTCAAATTAAAATTTTCCACAATATCAGGAGATATATAACTCAGGCTAGTGCCTAGATCAATCAAAATAGAAACTGGATGGTTTTGTAGCATACCTTCAATCTCTACCATAGAGACTTGATGCTCAGCTTGCCTGTTGTCTAGAGCTGCATTAATTCTGGGCATGTCTCTTGACAAGTCTCCCACAGTAGGTTCAGCTTGTATGAAGTGAATATTGTTGGCTTCCCGCTTCCTTTTGGGGCATTCTGAAGCATAATGAGGACCTTGGCATTCAAAACACTTTATAGGTGCCCTTTGGTCATTAGTTCTGGTAACATTCGGTGTATTTCTAGGAGCTTTAAAATTCTGCTATTGATTGTTTATGGGGTTGTTTCCTTCGAAATTTCGATTTGGAAAGTTTTTCTTTTGAAACCCAAAATTTCCATTGAACCTGAAATTCTTCTTTTTCAGCTCAAAATTGTTGGGTTTATGATTTTTCCAGTTAGATATCTCTTCTCTTTTTCGGTTTGTATCATAGCAGAAGGTTGCTTTCCTCATGGATTCTTCTAAAGTCTTTGGATTGTCATATTCTATTATGTCCTTGATGTTGAAAGGTAGACAACTCAGATACTTCTGAATCTTTGGTTTTTCCTCCACAAGATATGGCACATACCTTAGCAAATTCAGAAATTTGTTGTTCAGCTCTTTCATGTTCATGGTTCCCAATCTTAAATCATAAAATTTCTTGGATTTTTCTTCATAATATTGTTCAGATAAGAACTTCTTCTTGAAGTACCTTTTAAAAGTGCTCCAATTTACATCTTTGTCCTTTATGCCCTTCACTCTTTTGATGTCCTGCCACCAGATATCTGCCTTACTGATCAGGTTGTATATGGCCATCTTTGCTTTTAATGATTCTGAATAATCATAGATTTGAAAGTATTTCTTCATGCCGGACAGCCATGCTTCAGCTGTCTCTCCTTTCTCAGTTTCACCATTTAAGGTTGGGGGTTTGATTTTTTTTAACTCCCCATAAATCTGTTCATACTGTTTGTGGCTTTTTCTTTTGGGTTTGTAATCTCCTTCGCTACTATCACTTGAATAATTACGTTTCTTTTTGCGTTTTTCATTGGCAACTTCTGATGATGTTGAACTGCTGTTCACATCATTAGTTTTCATTTTCTTACCACTGTCTCGATGAGGTAAGTATTCAATCTTGGAGGTATTTTCAATCCCTCTATCATGTTCATCAGTTGGGCACTGATCAAACAGTACTTGGTTAAGTTCCTCTTGTGCCTTCAGAATTCTCTCATTGTCCTGTTTTGCTGTCATAAATTTTCTGTTGCGTGTTCTCTGGACCTTTTTAGGACGAGAACATGAGCTCTGATACTACATGTAACATCCCGAAAATTTACAAAAAAAATTAAAAAATTTTAAAGTAGTAATAATTACTGAAATTGCTAATGCAGAAAATAAAATAATTACTAATCTTTTAACTAATTATGAATTACGATAACCACAATTAAACTTCATAGCGCAAAGTACTTCATTAGTTATGCTTTTGTTTATTTGAAATCTATATGATGTAGTTAAGTTTATCCTGCGATGTATTTTCTTGTTAAGATACTGACGGTTTGCTTTTGCATGGTGACAAAGGGGTCCTACGAGGTACCCTGAGGTTTACTTAGCTACGTTTAGCTAAAGCATTTGAACATGTTTCACTGTGCAAAAACGTAGGTAAGAATAATACAACAATTCAAGTGTTTAAGAGTAAATATTTTTTCCATTCATCGTCAATGTAAAATGAGAACTCTAAGTACCTTCTTGCATAAAAATGGTTGAAGGTATGGATCTTTGTTCCATTTCTCGTTTACATACTAGATTACAAACTTATCATTGTTATTAAAGTCATGTCGTCATTTTTCCAAAATGCAAGGAATAGTAATGTTCTATGTAATAAACTTACACTATAAGTTCTGGTTTAAGTGCTAGTTTCCAATGTACACATGGATTCACTTGAAGTTATCAAAATAACTATATTAGCTTAATCATAATTTATGAAAATCATTCTAATATAACAAATTGTTATTATCAAAAATACAATAATACCATTGTCAATTTGCAACGTTATTTGAAATCTTTTGAATGTAATGTTTATGCTATTTTAATATGAACAAGCATTATATTGTGCACAATATGAAACCTAGACTATACCTTATGTATCAACCCTATTAGAATGCGACCCTAATCAAATGAAATGATATAGCATAAATGTAGCCGAGCATGCGATCTTTGACATTTTGAGAAAAACAATATACATTATGAATATAACCTATGTATGGGAAAGATTAACACTTTGGATATGATATGAACTTATATGATATAACCTTGATTCTTCGCACTAACAGGTGATATGACTGGGTGTTAATTGGAATTGTTTACAAGCTGGCAGTATATCCAAACCGGACTTGGAATTAATTCTCCTACCTACTGCGTGAGTGGAAAACCCACTGGATACCATCGTGGCTATCCACGAGGTTATGGATCACGTGATAGTAAAACTCAAATGTTTTCAAATGCTGAGTTGTACACTGTTTTGACCCTTAGTTTAGTGAGCTGGTGTCGTGATGGAGAGGGCAATTAATATAGCATTAAGTGTAGCTGTTTCCCAAATTTCAACGTACCTTGTTGGCTTCACCTCCATCGTTGCTCTCACATATTTTGGACTTTGAACAAGAAACCCTAACTCCAATATGTTTACGCGGTTATCATTTTCTTTTGTCATTCATTGTGTTTAGGAAAGGTTTTGTGGAGAGGCTGACAGGCTGCTGCAATGTAGGGTTCAGTAGTTTGTATTTCGGAGGACTCCTTCCTCGAGTTTGAACCCTGGACCTGTTGGGAGAACATACTAGTTCGAGGTCTTTGTCTTCCTGTAGAGCCGAGCCATGTTTGCAGCCGTGGTAGTTAATCAGGTTTTTTTATGAAATATTTGAACCAAGGTTCGATTCATATGCAAAAAAGATCGATTTTCTCAGAACTGGGACTTTCTCCAAAGTAAATGATAGATGACTTCGTTGGTTTCATTTGCTTATGATGTCTCTTACTCCAGGAATTACATTAGTAAGGTAACGTCTTCAGTCATGCAAAAGATAGTGGTATTCGTAATGTTCCAAGTTTAACTCTACGTGTTTTCTTCATTTAACCTCGTTTTGGTTTTTGTGGCAGGTGCAATCTTCATCGATAGTTTACAGAGTTCGAAAGCTTGGTGGATTATGGTTGCTCTACTTACTTGGTAAGCCTCGGTGGTTCCTCCCTCGTAGGTTCTCCTTTGGCATGATTTGGCTGGTGTTTACAGTTTGACGAGAGTTGGAAATTTTTGTCCCTGACAAGGGTAATGGCCGAGTTTAAGATTTGTTTTGAACAATATTGTAAGAGGATAAATCCTCATTTTATCTTGCTATTTGGCCCAGTAATGTTTTGCTGCGGTGTTTTAAAAAAATATGACTGTGATCTTATTTTTACGATGTGGTTGTTTAGAGGAATGAACCTTATGTGGTTTAGGGACCTTGAAAGGTTTTCAATCTAAACTCTATCAATGGTTTGACTATATTGATAAATGTGAAAATAACCAAGATCCGAGGGTTAACTCGTTTCCTCAAAACCTGGAAATATGGTGTTAATGTTTATAATTTTGTTTGAATATGGAAATGGAGTTTTGTTTGTATAAGTTGATAATTTGGTTTAGAAAAATGAATGTTGACTTTGGCCGAGAGCTGTAGGTTACATACCTCTTGACAGATATACCTTGTGCTCGTATTGTTTTTAAATTTGAGTTTGGAAAATGATGTTGTAAAACTTGAATTGTTATGTGTTTATAATGGCTATATGACACCGGGTTCGATCTTGTTCCTAATAGTCGAAACCCTACCCTCTAGGTTTCGTTTGGTAGTTTTTGTCTTTTACTGCGTTAACAAAAGACTATGCTAATGTTTGGTTAGTGGCCAAGAGCCAACTCCATGTTTTTGTTTCGTCGACTAGGAACTAAGATCTAGTGTTTAAGTAATTCTATGTTTTGTTTTCATTTAATGTTCATGTAAGTATCCCATGATATTTGAGAATAAAATCGTAATCTATCTGGAAACTGTAATGATTTGTTTTCCCTATTTAGGGTTTCGATTCTATGTTGAAGGTTTTGTAAAAGAAAGTTTAAAATAACAATAGTACAGAGTTAGGATTCTATCTATAGTGAATGTGTTTAAATTTAATGATTGTAGTTAGTTCTAAATCAGAATATGAGAAATGAGTACTACAAATAAGATAGTAATATTTAGGGATGAGAAGAATAAGTGTCTATTTTCGTTTGTAAGTAACAACTCTATATATAAGAATAATTGCAGCTGTTAAAAATTCTAGAATACAAATGTTTGCAACCATTGGATTTATAATAATGGAATGCATAGTATTATCATCCGAAAATAAATAGAGTTAATTATAAAATCTAGATCTATGCAGAATTAAAGTGTTTTTCTTTTATTATTAAGTAGAAGAAATGCTATACATATGTTTATGATATGTTGTTCTATTTCCTGAGTTTTAGACATAATTGAAATGGCAAAATTTAAAAGAAACCCTACAGTTTTAATCTATCTAATCACTTGGCATTCTTCCCTTCATTCATCTATATTAATTCTGCTTTTCTGTACTAGAGTACTATACAAAAAACAGTATGGAAAAAATACAGAAAAGATTTTAATCATTCATCTTATTTACTTAACCATCCTTAAACCATATCATCTTTAAGTCAGAAATTGAAACAGTTTCTTCTGTATAACTGTATCTAATAAATCTACAATGTAGAAAAATCATTTAACTGTAAACAATAAGACAGAACAGTAGAACTGGATTGACTGTACGAGAAACAAACAACCCAAGGAGCCTGTTCCACCCAACCTATTCTTGAAGACAATCAAATTACTTGCCTTAGGACCCCCGAGCCTGTTCACTG
This sequence comes from Larix kaempferi, assembly GCA_027924585.1. Classification (NCBI taxonomy): domain Eukaryota; kingdom Viridiplantae; phylum Streptophyta; class Pinopsida; order Pinales; family Pinaceae; genus Larix; species Larix kaempferi. The sequence goes on along the minus strand of BSBM01000477.1, from coordinate 5,882,002 downwards.
AACCAGGCACTAGGAAGAAGAATCTGTAGAAGCTTTAGGTCAATCCACTTGCAGCAACAAAGTAGTTCATCCAGTCATATAGACTTAGCAGTCAAAGAGACCTGCACCAACACCTTTGGTTATTTCCTCAGAATATTTCAACAGCCTCACAATGCACTTCCACTTAGCCTCCCTATTCGAATCTCTCAGTGATCACCTGATACACTTGAGGAATTATTTCTGCAGAAAATACTGTAGAGCTTCCTGCTCAATTCGAATTGCCTTATCTAGGCTGCCTAGGCCTTTTAGTGGTTAACGTGGTCATTAATGAGCCATCAGCTCTCTTCCACCCACTTGGGGGATAATGCCACAAATTTAGGGGTAGTTGTCCCATAACCAACAGCTAGTGGTGGAGTGCAAATGCTGACATATGTCCCATGCCTTCTAACAGCTTCCATTCCTCCTAGTGGGTCAGTGAACACTCATTTAACAGTTCCCTTGGGTGTTTGTCTCCTATTTTAATTTATTAAATAACAATAATCAGTAATTACAATCATCCTTGACCAATATTTGGTCATAATTACAAAACTTTGTAATTATAATTTAATATAATATTTTTGCAATAAAATAAATAGTCTCAAAATTTGGGTAGATGACACGGGTACCCACTTCCATTTCATTACTTCCTTAACCTCTTATAAATACTATGAATTATGTACTGGTTTAAGATAAAAACACTTACCATTATTGTCTTGCCTCCTTTTGATTAAAAAAAAGAATCCTTTGCTCATGTCAATTCAAAGCTTTGTGTAATTGCATAAGGTGTGCTATTGCTGTAAAATTGTGCTTATTATACTATTATTACATTGTCATGATGGATTGTGAAGTGATGACTAAGTACTTCGTATACACTCAAAAAACAAATTAGACCACATGATTTATGGTGATGTTAAATTTGCATAATTGAATTTTATGGTCGTATGTTCAACAATGGGGTTTTTGCAATATTTTAGGCTATTACCCTACTTTCGATTAGTTCTCGCCTCTAAAGAAAGAGCTAGTGAAACTTAACAAGTTCATGACTAATGAGTGTCTATTAAGCGACTTTCACATTTCCAATGGTTGATGCTTAATGGAAGTATGATTAATTTCAAATGTCTAGGCCATGTGGATGATGTCTCTTGAGCAATGTTTTTTCCCATGTTTAGTCCACGTTTAAGCCACGTGAGGAATGTCTCTTAAGTGGCCTTTAAGACACTTTTAGGCCACATGGAAAATGTCTCCTAAGCAACATTGGTTCCATGTTTAGGCTACATCTAATCCATGTGATGAATGCCTCTTAGGTGAAATTGAAGCCACATTTAGGCCCCATGGACAACGTCTCCTAAGCAATGTTGGTTGAATCCACGTTTAGGCCATGTTTAAGTCACATGATAAACGTCCCTTAAGTGACATGAAAACCATGTTTAGGCCACATAATGATGTCTCTTAAGAGACATTTGTTCCATGTTTAGGCCAAATTTAATCAACCTATTATAAATTTAAGACACTTATTTTAAGCATGATTTACACGATGTTGATTCAACACATGATACATCGCTTAAGTGACATCGTCTTAGCAATGTCCCAATGACGGTGGATAGTTTAATCTTTGACATGTCTACGACACAAGAAAGCATCGAATAAGTGCCGAACTTGGACCCAAATATAGTAGTGGATGAAGAAATGATATAAGAAAAGAAAAATGAGGATCAAGGCAAAGAGGAGGAAGATGAATATGAATAAGAAGAACTTCAAGAGGAATATCAAGATGAAAATATTTGTCTAAAAGAGGAGGAACGCCGAGAGCACCCAACAATGAAGGAGTATGAGCATGAGATATCAAGGGAATGTTAAGATCTTAAGATCCAAAACTATGAAAGGTTAAGAAAGAGAATATGAAACAAGTTATATATATTTAAGATGAATGCGTTATCACTTTGATTGCATGTTGTAAATGATGTATCAAGAGGATTAAAATATCCAATGGATACATAATTAATTGATCAAATTGAAATGATAATTTGTCTAACTTTTGATGACTATATTTGGCATATGATTGGCTCAATTAGTTTGATAGACTATTTTAAGGTGGAGTTCATTGTGAGGCCTTTGGTTCTAGTCCAAGAGATTCAACTCAGTTTGAATCTCATTGGGTTACTAGTTAGTATTTTGGATGGTGGTTGAGCCATAACTTCATTCAATTATTGTAAAGAAGATACAAGATTTTGTGAGATTTTCCTTAGAAGAAAAAAGTATTTGACATGTAATCATCTTTAATATTGTCAATGGAACTAATTAATTTTAGTAATCATAATATTGCTTTCAAATTAGTTGAGGTAACTTTAGTGTTTTAGAAAAATATACAAAGTAATCAAATATAACGTGAACAATAAGTTTTTGAAACTTTCAAGTTGTTTTTGAATATGAAAAGTTGGTTGATAAATAATTGAAAAAGTTATCATAAGATTAGTGGTCAATAATGTTAACGTAAAAAACATTGTAAATTGATTAAAAATAAGTGTGAACATAACAATACATGATACATAATGTTAGTGGTAATTATTATTGTTGATATATAATAATGTGAATTTTAATGTGAAAAAAACACATATGAAATAAAAATTGTGTAATTCTTCATTTTATTTATAAATGTGAAAATTTGAAATCCTTTATATCAAATTAATAAAATTTTGGTTAAATAACTAATCAAAAAACTGCTTGTAAGGTTATTAGTAATTGTGAATGTTAGTTAAAAAAAATATCACACATGAATCAAGTATCAATGCAAAGACATCCCATTCAAGATGAAATTTGTATAAGTTATCAATTTGTTCAACAATATTCTACCACAATTATCACATTTAATGAATTTAATTGTAACAAAAATAGTGATATTGTACCTATGTGATTCTTAAAAATTGATATTTCTTTTGTACATATTGTATAAATGCATTATTTATTCTACACAAATATCATATTTAGTGAATTTAATTGCAACAAAAATAGTGATATTGTACCTATGTGATTGTTAAAAATTGATATTTCTTTTATACATATTGTATAAATGCATTATTTATATCATCACTTTTGTTAAAAATGAACACTTATGATTTTATTATTTATTATCCACCAATTTTAACTTTATATACATCAATTATATTGTAATTTAAATTGTGAAAACAAATTGTAACATTATAAAGGTTGTGAATAATGTTATGTCAATCACAACATTATTATTTTTTCATTCAAATGTCAATAATTGCATTATTTGTAGTGTTATTCCAATTCCATGATTTTTTTTTCACATCTAAAATGTTGAAGTAGATGAAAAAGAAGCATTGGCATAATTAGTATGCCATAATTGATTACAATTTTCACATATAAAATGTTGAAGTAGATGAAAAAAAGCATTGACATAATTAGTATGACACAATTGATTACAATATTAAATAAAAAAAGTTGTTGTGTGTAATTAAGTGTTTAAAGAGTTCATAAAAAAGTCATTGTTTTGGAATTGAAATGGGCCTCTTAGTAAGTTTACTTTTTTTTTCCTTGGAAAAAGTCGTAATTTTATTTCAAGTGGATTGAACAAAATTACATTCTGCACATGTAATAGAATCATAGTGATCCCTACATTATCGCATATTTGTTGTTCTTGTTTCTGACTGGTCTAGAGACCCATACATACCCAAAATAATGCGGACCATACAACACACATATAGCCGGTTACATATACCAAAATAGTCTCAAAATGTAATAGTTCCTATCACACGATACTCTGTCTTAGCTGCCCGAAAGCACCAAACAGAACAGATGTAAAAAATTAGCCAAATGCTCCATTACGGTCCACCAAAGCCTCATAAAGGCCTATGATAATACCAATATGCAAAATACAAAAACCATAAAGTAATCAAAACAGAACTGTTGTGTAATCTGAGCAAACAGATACCAATCAATCTCCCACCCTGTCCTCCAGTGCCTCACTGAAAGGCCTATGGTAATAACTGTAGGATGTAGTAGTAGTATGTAATGTGATTCGCCATGTGCCGAAATTTAGACGTTGCTGCGACGCTTCTTTGGAAAGAAAGTCGGCCATGCCATTTCTCTCCCTGTAAACATGTGTAAATGTTAAAAGGTTAAAATTCTGCTTTAACCGTAAAACATCTTCCAGTATAGGTGAGAGAACCATCACATTACATTGTGTATGCTCATTGGCCCAATCAATAACAATCAGTGAATCACCAAAAATCTGTAGTGAAAGACAACCCTGTTCTAGAGCAAATAACAGCAACAGTCTAAGTGACATGATTTCTGCATAGTTGTTTGTACCGCTCCCCAATCCAGCCGCTATGTGAAAATAATGAGAATCAGATTTATGTAGCACGATCCCCCCACCGCACACCAATTGATCCAGTGATGCACCATCGAAAAAAGCCCACGGTATTGTTTTATCAATTGTTTCAGCGATCACAGGACGTGTTCTAATCGGTTTGGGAGCAGTCTTGTAATGAACAATGATAGCCACAGCTTGTGCCACTACTTGCTCAATCGGGACTCTACAGTCCTGGAAAATAAGCCTGTTACGTGTGATCCAGATCCCCCAGGCAAAAATGCATGGGGCCGCACAGATGGTTGATGACTGTTGTTCCGACCACCAATATTGAAATGCCTCAATAACATTCTCACCCCACCAACGCATATTGAGATCCATATAATGGCAAATTTGTGTCCAAACCGCCTGGGAGAAACGACAGTGTACAAATATGTGTGAAATAGTCTCGTCCGCCTCCCTACAGAGTGGACAAAAACCCGGGCCCTGTAGGAATCGTCGCTTCAGAACATCCCAGGTAGGTGCCTTTTGTTCCAATATCACCCAGAAGAGTAGTTTGGCTTTACCTGGGCATTTAAGCTTCCACAGGGATTTCCACCACCACACCAAAGCCCTGTTTTGCACCTCCACATTTAACTGTATATATCAAAGTTTTGGTGTGTATTTCCCTGAGGGATGGTGATCCCAGATAAGTTCATCAGGCCTATCTGTCAGACGGATATTGGAGAATCTTAAGATCCGAATATAGTCCTCCCAATCCCCGATCATGTCCTCAGGAACTACAAGACGCTGGGTAGAGTACCACCCCTGGTGCATTAGAGTGGATAATCTCGGTTGTGCGATATCAGCTAAGAAGTGACAGCCCCTAGCTGCCAGAAAGGTCCTTAAGTCCACAGGCAGTACATGTCCCCCCCTGCATCCTACCCAAGGATCCAGTCCAATACGAAGTGATTGCCCATTTCCTATTCGCCACACTAATCCCGATCCACAAGCTGAAAATTCTGAACCACCGCTTTCCAAACCACAGATCAATTTGCCCTCGACTTGTTTCCCTGCCTAATCCATTCAAGTAGGGTTAAGGGAGCAATGTATTTGTGGTATACCACCCTGGTCCAGAGGCTCCGTGTATGGATAAGTCGCCATACCACTTTTGCCCCCAACGCTTTGGCAAAGAGAAAGATATTCTTTATGCCCCAGCCTCCCAGTGCTTTAAGGATTGCAGTCAAATCCCATCGAACCCACACCAAGGCTCGATTCGCACCCTTACCCTTCCAAAGGAAGGCAAAAACCAACCGACGGATCTGCTCCAAGATACCTCTGGGAATCCAAGCAAGTGACATCCAGTAAACTGGTATTGCTTCCAAAACAGATTTAACCAGAACCAGTCTCCCTGCCCACGAGAGCCATTTTTGACTCCAACCATGTAGTCTCAGCTCCAATTTGGCAATTAACCAGTGCCAATCTGCCTTATGATATGCATTAGGTTTTAAGTGAAATCCAAGGTACTTTAAGCCATCATCAATATCCATAATCCTATAGGGGAGTCTGATGGCCAATCTGTGCCTCTCCTGCTCAGTTAAATGCGAGCATGAGATTGTTGATTTATCAATATTCACTAGCATACCCGTGGCTACTTGCAGTAATTTGAGTCCTTCGACCACCTTATCAATATCCTGTCTCGAGCCATCACAAAAAATGAGAATATCGTCAACAAATAGGAGATGTGTGATATACAATACCTAAGTTATGGAGATGCCACGAAAGGATCCATCAGCTTTTGCTTTCAGGATAAATCGACTGAGGCCTTCAGCAACAAGGAGAAATAGCAGCGGTGAAAGTGGGCAACCTTGTCGTAGCCCCCGGACTGCATGGAAGAAAGGGCTAGCCGAACCATTTATCAGAATAGCAAAACTAACCGTGGAGATGCAGGCCATAATCCATCGAACAAATTCATAGCAGAAGCCCAGATGTGTGAGAAGCATCCGGATATAGAGCCAGCTAACCCTGTCGAATGCTTTAGAGAGGTCAATCTTAATCACTGCTCCCTTCTGCTTCTGAACCTTCAGAGTGTGTATACCTTCTTGTGCAACTCCAATGGCCTCGTGAATTTGTCGACCTTCCAAGAATCCAAATTGTTCACATGAAATATGCTGTGACAGGATATTTTTTAATCTCCTCGCCATAACCTTGGCTATGATCTTATATATGCAATTGCAGAGTGAGATAGGTCTGAATTCCTCAAAATGATCAGGCTTGTCGGTTTTAGGGATGAGAGCAATAAATGTCGAGTTGAAGGGACCATGTACAAAGCCAGCCTTTCTTGATTCTTCCACCACAGCCAATAATTCCTCCCCAAAATAGTCAAAGAATCCCAAGAAAAATTCAATAGGCCAGCCATCGGGCCCTGGGCTTTTATCTTTCTGGTAGGATTGCATAACCTGCAAGAGTTCAGTCGGTAGCACCTCCTCCATCAAAAGTTTGTTCTCTTCCTCCCCCACAAAACGTGGAAAGAGCTGAGCCATCCTGATAACCTCAGCTATGGAGGCCCCATGTGGAGCGGTGAATAAGTCTTCGTAATGTCGAACACCCATCTCAGCCAAACCATCAAAGCTGGAGACCCGTTCCCCTTCAGTTGAAGATAATTCCCAGATTGAGTTAGTGAATTTTCTCCCCTTAGCATATGCTTGAAAAAAATTTGTGTTCTCATCCCCACATTGTAACCAAATCGCCCTACTTTTCATTCTCCACAGCTCTTCTCGCTCACACAGTAACACATTCCTGCTACTTTCCCAGTCCAGTAGCTCACCTTTCTGCTGTTCATCCAGATAACCCATACCCTGACAATGTAGAAGTCTATCAATATTCATCTCAGCATCCCTCAGAATCTGTTCATCTTTAACCCTTTTAGCAGTGGCCCAGTGAATTGTGGCCTCTTTAATATGCTTGAGATTGTGTTGAAAGTGTACGCCTGCATGTTCCTGTGACTCCATAGGTCGATGAACCCACTGTTGCTGAACTAATTTAAGATAATCCTCCTCCTTCAACCAGCTAGGATTGAACTTGAATGGACTAGGGGGTTTGTTTCTACTGCCTCTTAATTCCAGTAAGATGGGACAGTGGTCAGAGACCCCCCCTGACCCAACCCATTGCTTTACAACATCAACCCCCGGTGCCAACACATCAGCCACCAGAAACCTATCCAGTCTTTTGGCCACCCTTTGTTCCCCTGTTCTCTTATTCCTCCACGTCGGGGTTAACCTGGTTGGCTGTATATAAAGAAGATCCTTCCCGGCGAAAGCTTGTATGAAAAAGTTAGCTAATGGATCCGGAGCAGCACGAGGCCCCCAAACTTCAGATGACCCCAGAGAAAGGTTGAGGTCTCCACCCAAGATCACATCCCTTTCGTCAAAGAGATCCATGCTAAGCAAGGAGTCCCAGAAACCAGCCCTATTTAAATAGGGTCCATAGATATTGAGAATCGTTATCATCCTACCAATCTCTGCATCCCATACTTCCAACCCAATACCAGAAGAGATACCCCAAGAGCTATCATATCTGCAGTTCTTCACCTTCCACCCCGTAGCCAGCCCTCCAGAACGACCACGTGCATCCACCCCCACGAACTTCCATCCAGGTAGCAATGTTTCCAAAACCCTCACCACCTCCACACTGCTGCCCAATGTTTCTTGTAGTAGTAAAATATCAGGTTGATTTAAATCCACCAACCTCCGGAGTGACGATTTTTTAATGGGGCTCGCCAACCCACGACAGTTAAATGACAGTAATTTCATATGAAACCCCCTTCCAGGGCTTTCGCTGCTCTAAGTGCCCATTCAATAGAGGATTGTGTGCCCATTACCAAGTCAACTTTTGCCCGATCTTGTGCTTTTGACAAATGAGATTTCCGTCCCCAGCCTTTCCCCATAGTGCTAACAGCCAACTCAGGAAGTCCCCTGCCCCCCGATTCATCAGCAGATATCACCCTATTTCTAAGAGCATAGCGGATACTACGTCCCACAGAATTGGGAGAGGGTAGAGTGGATACTAGAGGTGGCGTGTAAACACAGTCCGTGACAGGTATTAAACAAGGAGCTACAGTACTTAGTGAAACAGGGCTGTCAGGAGGATGAGACTTTAAACATACCCCCCCCAAATCAGGAGAGACAGAATATAAAGAGACATCAGAAGAGAAATGATGAGACATACCCAGGGAATTAGTGGAAGAGCCCCGACGAGAGATTGCCTGCGCTTGTAGCTTCCTGGAAGCATCCCAAGTCAAAGGTGTCGTGGTGCCCAAAGCAGTCCCCACTACAATCGTCTCCTTGCTCCCAAAGTTATCCAAACCCGCATTCTCCAGGGTTGTCAAAGGTATCCCGGATCCCTGTATTCCACACGATGCCACAGGTAGCGACGATACCTGGACAGCCCCTGTGTCAATATCAGTCATGAATGCACTATCCCCTGCCACCTGTGGACTCCTCTTCTGCGCAGGATCAGTGCTAACAGCTGCTACAGGAACAACCGACGGTCTGCTACCCCGAAATGGTAACGTGCACCCTACTACCAGGTGTCCAAGAGCGTGGCAGCGGTGGCATCGAAACGGCACCCCCACGTAGTCCAAAATCTGAGTGAATTCCCCATCCTTCGTCTGAACCAAGATCTCAGCCGATAGCCCCAGCCTAAGATCGATTTTGACCAAAATCTTAGCCACCGAATATATACCAGTTTCAGTATGGGAATAATCAGCACAAATGTATTCGCCAAGGAAATTCCCTATGGCTGCAAATCTTGCTTCATTCCAGAGATGCATGGGAAGCCCCGGTAGCTTCACCCAAATAGGTTCTATGTCAATTCTTTCAGATTTGGAATCAAAGAAGGGCGACCATCTTTTCAGCACAATGGGGACGCCCAACATAGTCCAATGACGGCCTAAAATAGCTTCTACCTCTCCATAATTCGCCAAGATAAAGGAGAACCAACCCTTCGTCAATACCCTAATCACAGGTGCAGTAGCTACCAGGTCCTTCCGATGCTCGGCCGCCCATCGCTGTAGGAAACCCCGCCCGAGCCTCTTACCGCGGACATGTCCAACCACTGCTATGTGGGAGAAGTCCTTCGCCTCCTCCATCGAGACATCCACTCCCATCACCAATTTGTCCTTCCTACGCCGTTCCTTAACCTTTTTGGCAAAATTTTTAAGTGAAGCCGCCTGTGCAGAAACCCTTGCACGAGGAAAAATCAGAGATTCATCGTCAAGTAGCAGTTCACCCACCCCAGGTGCCGCCGCTGCAGTTGCACTAGTTGAGTGTCCCTGGCCTCCACTGGCCTGTCCCCGTTCCTCAACGTCACGGTGTTCCACCGACAGAAGCAGATTTCCGACAGAGAGAGAAGCCGGTCCGCCACCCGACCGCTTGTTTTCACACCCAGCCAGGGTTTCGAGCCAATCCTCTCATCGGGCTTCCGAAGGTAATGGAAAATTAGTAAATGACCCCAGTTGGGGTTGCAGCGTCCGCCCCAGAAGACCCGCCAAGTCTGGCCTGTCCCTAATGCCAGTAGAAGACCGAAAGGTCTCCAATTCCGCCTCTAAACCCTCCAGCCCAATAGAGATGACTGGCGATGTAACTCTGGCAGATGACGGTGGGGTGATGTGGTGCCCGTCCAAATCCATCACTTCCTCGGGCCCAGGTAGATCCCCGGTCCCCCCGCCTGTCATGAAAGGGCCAGACAAAGCCCCCGACCCAAGATCCACAGAATTGAGCACTCCAAGATCAAAAATCCCAATGCCACAGTCCCCATCCGAGGTGTAGTCCACCTCCTGCTCATCTCCGCTCCCCATACCACCCCAGCGGTTCCCCCACGGCAGGCAAACCGGACCCCGACCGAGCAGTCAGCCAGATAATCGGATGCAAACCCAGATAGGGCCCAAGCCCCTATCCACCGTTCAATATGCAGCAATCCTCCACGAACGTCGAATCCCCACACTTCCGCGGATCCTTTCACTCAGCCGCAGTTTTCAAGCATCACCTGCCCACCCCTCCATATACCACTCCGTTACAGAATAAGCTTTTACCAAGAACCCGAAGAACGCCCGAACGGTGCACTCTCATCCACCATGTACAGAAATCATGGAGCTGTGTGATATCAGGGCCATACTGTTTCAATCGGCGAGAAGCCGGTCCAGCCACGTCGCTGGTAGTCGAGCCTCCTCGGTCCCTGTTTACCAGGCCGCCAACGCCCTAAACCTGTCCATACCACCGCCATGTCCAGGGTTTCTTGGAGCCCAATTCATCTTTTTCCCCTCTTAGTAAGTTTACTATTCATATTTTATGAATAATTATTAAAGATTTATGTTTATTTTTTATTTTATGTTTTTTCATATAATTCAGTATTTTTATTTTTAAAAATAAATATATTTTTTTAAATTAAAAAAATAAAAATAAAACAATAAAAATATATGTCAATTAATAATAATTTTGAAGGTGATCCAAGTTTATTGGATGTCAAATAACAGAGCATCAAAATGAATAACACATATAAAATGAATAACATATATAAATTACAAACTATTTAACATAATTATCATTAAATGTTATTGTTGAAGGCCATGATAAATGTTATTGTTGAAGGCCATGATAAATTAAGCCAAACTTTTAATTCAATTTGGAAATCTATTTGGATGTCAAATAACACACTATCAAAATGAATAACATATATAAGTTATAAATTATTTAACATAATTACCATTAAATGTTATTGTTGAGGGTTATAATAAATTAAGAAAACTTTTAATTCAATTTGGAAAGTCTCTATTTATAAAAGTATAAATTTAAAATTTAAAAATTAATCAAATGTATTAAGGAAATTTTTAATAAGTTTGTATTAAGAAATGTATGTATAAAATTTGATAAATTTGTATTAAGAAATTCATAAATCAAATATATTAAAGAAATTTAATAAGTTTATATTAAAAAATGTATATATCAAATTTGATAAATTTGTATTAAGAAATTCATATGGAGAGGGGGTGAGGTTATTTTCATTTTTGAAAACAAGTGTTTATTAATGTAATCAAATATATTTAGGAAATTTGATAAGTTTGTTCCAAGAAATGTATGTAGTTAATTTGATAAATTTGCATTAAGAAGTTCATATAGAGAGGGGGTGGGGTTATTTCCATTTTTCAAGATAAGTGTTTATCAATTTTATTTGGTGTAACAATTTATAAACTTGCTCAAAAGTAGTCTACCATATGAATAAACATATTGATGATGTGACAACTTAGTCATTTGATATATGTTTTTGTTTTATATTATTAATTATATACTCATTATAGGTTTTGGTTGAGGGAGTGATAGGTGAATTTTAGACATCATGATTGATGTTTATTACAAGGTCAAGACATCTAATGTAATTGTAGTTATGGTTCTGAAAAATAGTATAATTCTTTAATGTGATTCCCAATAATTATGTATCTAAGTTTTGCTTTCAGAACCTTAGATTGAGGATATGCTATGAATTAAATGTGTGATTTTTTTTACTGTTTTTTCATAAATGCATTGAAGAGTTATGTGGAAAATTTTACTAGACACTAAAATTTAGGAAAAAATACAAATTAAAGAACACTTCCTTGGCCTATAAATGCAACTTTGTTGATAGATTGGTGCTCACCAAATAACTAGGGGTTAGTGAAATATTTTTGATCTTGGGATTGTGCTTTGTTGTAAAATTATGACTATAAGAATCATGATTAGATATCCTTGAGTAGATTGGTTGGATACCAAATTAGACTATGTGGTTAGATTATGTTGTGATTGTGTACTTGTATAATCAAAATAAGTTCCCAAAATATTCAACTTTTTACATAAATTAAATTAATTACAAAGTTTCACAGAGTCTCTAGGCTTAAGTTTGTTACACTTTTCTATTTAAATATGATTCCATTTATTAACTAAATATACAAAAATTAACATCTTACATATTTAGTTTGAATATTTTTCACTTTAATGATTGCCTCATATATATATATATATATATATACCAAATATGATGCTTATGAAAAGCATTTAAACACCTATACCCATGGGCAAACACCTATAGCTCTTATTGAATCTACCAAATCTGATGTTTGTGAAAAGCATAATAAAATTTGGAGTATGCCCAATCAACGTTGAGCATAGCATAGAGCAAGATGTGAATATTTATTTAAGTAAACCAAGATTAAGAAGAAAAATAGTTTTGTGTGGACATTGATTAAGTATAGGTTAATATATTATGTATCTATATTGTTGGTTAAGGGTGGCTTATTATGTCCCCGACATATAGTATTCGGTCGGCAGCATTAATCTGGGTTTGGGTTCAAGTTTTTGCAAAAGGACTATAGAGTTAACATAGGAAGAAAAAAAATTAGAAGTTGAATTTTTGAAAATTGAATTTCGGAATTTTGTGATTGGTTGTATGGGAGTGACATCTGCATCGTTTTGTGTTTCCCACCACACGGTGGTGGGCAGACGTAAGTTTCATTGAATGCCTCGAGTTTTGTTGCAGGATTGAATGGCTAGATTTTTGGCTCATTTTTTGTTGCAGGATAGCTGGTTAGCATCGCTTCTCCAACCCCGAGTCCTGACACCTTTAGTTTAGTTGGTGGGCATTAATGCCCAAGGCTCAACCTTGGTTTTTTTTTTATATTATGGCGAACAATAGTCCACTCGCCTTGCTCTCTATTTATCTTGTTTTTTTTGTTTTCGTGGGTGCTGCTAGGCGGAGGTGGTGTTCGTTGGATGTTGTTGAGTTGGGTTCGCTCGTTGCTACTTGTTTGCGGGCCTCCAGATTCCCGCTTGGTGGTGGGTTCGTAGCTGTTGGGAACAGTTGGTGTTTGTTGGTTGCTGCTGTGTTGCGTTCATTTAGTGCTACCTATTTGCGGGCCTCCAGATTTCTACTTGGTGGCAAGTTTGTTACGTTTTTCCGTTTGCTGGAACTCGGGTTTAAGAACCAAGGCTCTATCGATGTTTGTCGATGCTTTTTTGTTCATTGATACTTGTCTGTGGATTTCGGTCTTCGTCATTGCTTGCTATAAACAAAGAAGCTTGCATCCGCGCTTCCAGTGGTGGTCCTCACTGCATTTTACCAGGTAAGTGAAACTGCTTGCTGTAACAGAAATTGTTTTCTATTTTTAAAAACATTTGAGAAAATTTAAAACATACAGTTGCAAAGCACTACCTACTTGATTAATTTTCGGTTTATATTATCCACTCTTTTGAATTTGCAAATATATATTTTTTGGCATCTTCGTTTAGGAATTACCTGTGTAAAGGTCAGGTTCATCTTCTGGTGCTACTCTTGGCTGCCAGAGAGGCTTTTGTTCTCTTTTGGAAGTAGGCACCCCTGAATTATCTGGTCTGGGCCTTCACTTATGTTTGTTGTGGGAATACCTGCAATTATCTTTGTGCTTCAAATCCTCTTGTTGGCATCTACAATTAGAGTAGAGACTGGTTTTCCATTAGGGTTCCGGGTCCGCCTCATTGTTTTGTGAAGCTAAATTTGTGGTTTGGCCCAACGTCCACTGCAGTTAGCGGACCTTACTACCCACTTTTTGAACACTTCAACAGTGCAATTAGCTATGGGAAACTTCTGGAAAAAAAAAACAATTTTCCTTCACTGGAAAGGTAAACTGACTGAGGCGTTCTCATGTGGCCTCTGTTGTGTAAGCACTCCTGCGGCCCACTCTACGATTACCCGAAATATCCATATCCCATTAGATTTTCTAATTAAAAGATAGAGATAATTTATTAAAATTGTATTCCTCCAAATTGTTTAAGAGATTTGCGGTTTGGCCCAGCGTCCACTGCGGTTAGCGGGCCTTACTACCCACTTTTTGAACCCTTCGATAGTGCAATCAGCTATGGGTAACTTCTAAAAAACCCAATTTTTCTTCACCGGAAAGGTAATGTGGCTGAGGCGTTCCCACATGGCCATTGTTGTGTCAGGACTCCTACAGCCCACTCTACGATTGCCTGGAATATCCATATCCCATAGATTTTCTGATTAAAAGATAGAGATAATTATTTCCTCGCAATGGGGACTCTTACAATATTTCTCCACTTTGTCAAAATAAAATAAAACATATGGGAACCAAAAGAACAATAGATTTTCTACATAAAATAACGTTAATTGTGTGATTTACCAGAATTGAAAATTGTTTTTGGCCAAGTTGTAATCATAGGATTTAAACTCGATGTATTGACTCTCATCAAAACAAACTCACAAGGTGGAAATGTCCTCGGCCTTCTGGTATAAATGACGACTAAATCACCTTCAACCGGAATCCAACAAAGAAGGAACCAAGTGTTGAAATTGTAATTTGCATTCACAAAGAAGGAAGTGTTGAAGTTGTAGTTTGAATTGTTCAAGTTGTGATTTCGAGGATCTGGTTAATAGACAAAGAGAAATGCGAGCAAGTTGATAAGCACCATTGTTCGCCATAATATAAAAACAAAAAAAACAAGGTCGAGTCGTGGGCATTAATGCCCACCAACTAAATTAAAGGCATCGAGACTCAGTGTTGGAGAAGAGATGCTAACCAGTTGTCCTACAACAAAAAATCGAGCCACTCAATCCTGCAACAAAAATCGAGCCATTCAATGAAGCTTACGTCTGTTGCCCGCCTTGTGGTGGTGAACACAGAACGAGGCGAACGTCACTTCCATACAACCAATCACAAAATTCAGAAATTCGATTTTCAAAACTTCAACTTCTAATTTATTTTTTTTCGTATGTTAACTCTATAGTCATTTTGGCTCGCAGGGGTGTAGCTCAACCGGTGATTCGCTTGATATAAAGGAAATGTTGTAAATGGAGGTCACGAGTTCAAATCACCCCAGCTTACCCGTGCCCCATGCTTGCGGGTTGTGTGAGTGCACCTAGGGGTATAGTGGTAGCGGATGGGATTGGATCCCTGGACCCCGTATCATGCGAGTACTAGCCCCTTCCCAGTTTCTAATTCCCCTAGTTACAAAAAAAAAAATCTATAGTCCTTTTGCAAAAAATTGAACCCAAACCCGGATTAATGCCCACGACCGAATACTATATGGAGTAAGACAATTATGCTAGAAAATCCCTACAAATATAAGATACTTAAATTTAAATTATGATATAATAATAATTAATATATTAGATCATAGGAAATCAAACTACCATTTATATATGGTTATGAATTCACGCTGGTCATCATACGGCTTCAAACTTCAACGCCATAGTTAATAAAATAAGCATTGGGTCTTTCTGAACCAAATATAAGAAATATTGTAATAAATTTACAATTGAGACGTTATAGTAGGCGAAGAACTATGTTCAGGATTTCAGGACCCAGAGCGCTCTTCTGAAACTCGCCATCTCAGGCAGCATGGCTAGATGTAAAATTCCTGTGACGGTAAGGGCTTTCCTGCAACCTTTCTTTCTTAACCTTAGTGCAGAAAGTGTACTTATAAGTTTTAGCAGAAGGTCTATAGAAAGAAGCTAAATTCCTCATTGTTCTGGTTTTGAACAGACAACCTGGAATTAAATACTTTCTGGAAGCAGAACCCGTGGCCATAACAAAAAATAGAAAACATACCGACATAACAAAAAAAAATATGAATTTCGTATTAAATCAAAGACAACCTACCCTAGTCAAGGTGGGAACAATGAAATTAACAGATTTTTTCCATACAAACTTAATGAAGATTTGACATTGTTTAAGAAAGCTTACACGATTAATGTTCCCACATAGTATTTTGTGACTCTCTGGCATGCCATCACGATATGCCAAGTGTTGTAGCAATTGGGCAGTTGCAATCGCAATTGCTTTGGTAGTGAATGGAAACAAATTCTTTGCTCGTTAATGGAAACAAAAACAAGGTAGCGGCATAGAAGCACGAGATAACACAAATTTCATGCATGAGGACAAGTGGCACAATTTTCCCATGCACTAGGCAATGAGGCATATATGTGTTGGTCCACAGGTAATTGTCCCAAGACAACTTAATTATTATTAATTAATTAAATACCACGAAACACTTAATTAAACATATCTTTCTTATACATGGACATTGATTTAATTAATGAAACACTTTGCTTTCATAATTGCACATAAAACATAATACCATGCACATCACCGCCTGGCTCATTTGTAGCTCGTAACATACACAACTAACTACATGCATTGATTTTGAAATTCGAGATGAACTATGGAGTGCGATCACTTAGTGCGTGCTTTCTTAAAAAAAAACTGATACTGTTTCTTCTTGTTGGTTCATAATTTGTCTCCATTTGAACCAAGAGCCTTGCAAAAGTAAGACCCATTGGCCGAAAGAAGATACAATTGGACCAGAGCACCTGTATCTATGGGTAACGACACACAAAATGCCTGCAGGAAATTAAGCTGAGGGAGAGCAGGAAATTAAGTTGTCAATGTTAATGAGATACTTGCCAAGAGGTGTGAGGTTCGAACCGATTTTTTTTATATATTTTGTGAATTTATTTTGATGAGAGTCAATACATCGAGTTTATCTCCTATGATTACACCTTGGACTTCTGATAAAACTAGGCACGGGGAGCACCAATAACATTCTTGATGTCATCTTCTATGCAAGAAGTCATTATGGAATTGATCCAATTCTTAGCTCAATATAAATCAATTGGAAGACTATGCCTAATTGGAATTGCAACGTTTGAAACATACATGCATTGTTAACTATATCATGCTTCTATGGAGAATGATTGGGACCTAGAGCCTCTACCTATTGTTTTAAAGCAAAATAGACTGATTTGGATACTGTAACCAGCAAAATTTCCCATAGTATAAAAAAAATACATTCCCACCGTGTTTACATCGGCATTTGTTAAAACATTGTTTGCTCAGGTGGATATTTACTTTTTATCCATTGTTCATTTTGTAAAATTTGCATGCTTCTAAGCCATTTTACACATTTATAGATTTCATGCAGTTGAAACAACCTCCATTGAAATATTGCCATACTGTTTTCTTGTGTTTATAGGATTGTTAGAGTTATGTCAAATGCTGTAGAATTATTCTTATGTCCCCGACATATAGTATTTGGTCAGGGGCACTAATCCGGGTTTGGCTTCAATTTTTCCAAAATGATTACAAAGTTAACATAAGAAAAAAAAATAGAAATTGAATTTTTGAAAATCGAATTTGCGAAATTTGTGACTGGTTCTATGGGAGTCACGCCCGACTCGTTTCGTGTTGGCCACCACGAGGTGGCGGGTGGATGTAAGCTTCATTCAATGGATTTGTTCTCGATTTTTGGTACATGATAGCTGGTTCGTGAGTTCTGATGCCGTTATTGTGTCCCTTATTATATAATATTGACCAGCTTTGCAGTGTCAATGATCTTTCCACTCTACTTTTCCATTGTCTAATGGTTTTTTTTGTGGAATTTTTGATGCCCCTAATTATTGTTGAATATGATTTTTGTATTGTGGCAAATAACATGCAATTGCCAAACTTTCATTCTATGCAACAACTATGTCTTGCTCGATGTTTCAGCTAGGTTGGAATGCTTTCATGGATTTACCCTTGTGATTATATAGACAAAAAGATATATGCATTCGCTATTGCATGTGGCACAACATGCAAATCTACATGATTTAGAAAAGGTTGTAGAAAAAATATGAATAGGCATAGTTCAATTATGTATTGGAACATTTCCTGCCTGTAACAATGTTTGATTTGGTACAAGTAAAAGTAATTTCTATTTTCTTTGAGCAATTTTCCCTTGTTTAGAGCAAATGATTTTACTGCATTTAAAATAAATTGCATTTTTTTTCCTTTTTCTTTTGCTTCAATTATTGCATTGGTTCTTCGTTTCAAGTTTGAAAAAAATTCTTAGCTTATTGTTGATTTTCACTTGCTTTCACAATTATTTTATAGGAAATGTGCTTCAATGGATTTTCTTGACTTCTGCATAAGACTCTTACAATAGTGATTTATTGTTGCACTTAAAATTTTCCACATTCATTTTCTGTGGAAACTATGGGCACTATCAGAGACATCCCAATGTCAAAAGAGATACATGCATTCACTATTGCATGTGCTGCAATGCATAAGTTAACATACTTTAGAAAAAGTTGTGCATAAATATGGATAGGCATTGTTTAGTGATGTAATGACAAATTGATTTTGTCTAATGATACTTGGTTTGGTCCAAGAAAAGCAATTTCTATCTACTTTGGACAATTTTGCTTGATTTAAAGCAGCTGCTTCGACAACATTTAAAAAAAAAAGAATTTGGTGGTTGCTTTTTTTTCACTTGAATTATTGCATTGGTTCTTCATGTTAAGTTTGAAAATTTTGCTTGGATTATTGTTGATATTGACTTAGGATTTGTAGTTTTTCACATGCACTATCTTTTGCATCATATGCATTTTCTTGTACCTTTTTGCTTTGCCATTGGCATGGTGTTCCTTTTTTGTCGTTGATTGCAAGCATATTTCCTTATCCATTGTTATCATCATTCTTATCAGAGTTCATTACCAAAATACAAGTAGATGTTATTGCTTGCATTGTCTAACAGACATTGTTGTCTGCAAAATGCTATTTCAAATCTGCAAAAGCATGTGTTTTGTCGGCTGGAAAATGCCATTTCAAGTTGCCTCTTCTCCCTTTTTTTTTGCAGATGGCACATTCGAATGCTACGAACAGATCATGTCATCGAATACTTGTTCTTCGCTCAATGAACTTGACACTAAATTTATACCTTTTAAACATAGAAAAATGAAAATTCAACTCAATTGAACATATGTCATAGGTGGATATCATTTTGCTTGCCTCTAAAAATTCTTCCTACAAGTTCAGTGAAAGAAAGAAAAAAGTTTATGCTCTTAGCGTGTGCTAAAAATGGTTCAGAGATCTTGGCAGTGTCATGTGCAGACCAATTATTCTTCTAGCTTATAGCATTTGATATATATCAAATGAAACTTTTGGAATCCCTATAAATGTATATGCAATTTTTTATTGCAAAAAAAAGCAGCGCCATGGTTAAAAACATATCAACAATCATAGACAACCTTTTATTGTAGCATGGTTCCTGGTTTTTTTCCCACTTGTGAGAATGGATTTAAACATTAATTTTTCGCCATTGATCTATTTGAAGATGTCAAATGCATTTGCCTGAAACTAGTGATGCTATGGCATATTGCCTTGACATAGAAGCATTTCACATACAACCTCCTTTGTTTGAGGTAGCACAAACAAAGTGCAATTCCAAGTTGAAATGCCTAGCAGGTCACCAGCATTTTGATTCCAACCATGAAAAATATCTCAAATACTTCAACTGGTTCTATGGCTCCTTTAAGCTAGATTGCATGATCTTTTACTGCACATACCTTGCGCAGTTTAAGTAAATAAAAATTAGGAATCATGACTATTAAATTTTCCAAGTCAACATATTCATTGGCTCACTTTGTCACAAATATTTTGCAAATATGTATTTTCATTTTAATTATAGTGGACTCTATTATCATCTCCTATAGCTATATTGGTCATAGTCGACATTAGGGAATTTGACATTACAACAATATGAAGTTTTTGTCCTTTTCATATCCCCATAGTTATAATAGCATGGCATTACATTCACACAATGAATTTTGTATCAAATTGACTTCACATGAGACCTTGCAATCACATGAAATGCCATGTATGGTGGGTCTCATCTAGACACTTATCCCACAAATGGAACATTATCCATGTTAGTTTTTTTATAATATCATTTTCTTTGTTTTGAGCTATTTCTTATCTTAGCTACTTTTCATCTAGACCCTTGCCTGACACTTGGAACATTGACCATGGTACTATTATGGATCTCTGTTTTTCTTCCTTTCAACTCCTACAATCCACTTAGTGCGATACATCTGTTATGGGTATATTTGTGTGCACTAAACATGATTATGGATCATGTTGCATGGTGAAGTGTGTGGAAAAGGCCATTAAGCCCTAATTCTGCCTCCTTGAATTTGAGTGTCATGAACAAAATTTAGACACAATGATACAAGACCTGTCTAGGGAATCTTGCATATGGAATTTTGGATAGACCCCACCTTTGTAAGAACAACGACATTGCCAAATATGCTTATTCTGTAAACATTTGACAGTTAGAGTATCCATATTCTATTCCAGTGTCTACACCTCAAACTCTTTTCGGACTTTTTTCTTGTGGAAAAATCAATCTAATCTTCATTGTTCAATGTTCATGACTCCTTCTTCTGGTACTATGGAAGTTGAACTCATAACAAGTTATGATTCAATTTGCTATTTTTTGGATCTTCAATAGTAACATTCCTGTAATTCAAAGGTCCATTTTCTCACAGATATCAGCCTAGATGTGTCATATCATGTATTTGTGGCGATGGAATGCATGTCCCATGTATCAGCCTAAGTGTCGCCTGATTTATGTTGCATGTACATTAGATACTATGAGGCTAAGGCTACGTGTACCGCGATCTATCTTATACATAAATTAGTTTCCATGCTAGAGACAACAACAATTAACATTGCAAACATTTAGCAATTTTAGAAACCCTAGGCCACATGTTAAAAGTTTGTAAAACGAACAAAAATGAAACAAATAATGGACATAGTAAACTGTAAAAAAGGATGGACACGCGAAGATTGAGAAAATTGGATAAAAAATTTGATATGGAATAGATGGATTGTATCTAGAACCGTTCTTATATTAGATCCAATTCTTACATATAATTTTATTTTTAAAACATTTGGCAACAGGCACTTGGTTCATATATCACCACAAAAAAAAAAACCTACACTCATAAGACCTCTTCACTAAACTATACAAATCTATTTCCTATAACTGATGGCATGGAAATATCTAAGGGGCAATTCTCAATATCAAATGAGCTAGTAACAATAGTTGTTTATCCTTTACATATTGTAGCATAACATTTCCATTGCGGATTTTGAACCCGGAAATCGAACGACGTTGTCAATGTCCAATAAGGAATTGAATTTGTTTAAAGAAAACATATTTTGCATTTTTAGTTGGGAACAAGTCATCTATGGGTATAATTTGTTGGTTTTTTGCTATCCTTTTCCTCTATGGACCCATCAAGTTGTGGTTAGGCTCATTTCCTTTCATTGGATAGTTGTCAACTTGCAAATTCTATGCATTTGCTAATCGTCAAATGTTTTTACTTGCAGGGCCACTTGGCATCATTGGGTGCAGTTGCTCGTTCCCACGTGCAACTTCATTTTTATATAGCATGGTAAAAGGTAAGGGTGTAGAAAGGCATATTGGAGAAGCAATTGACCTTCCAATTAGGTATAGTGCTTCTAGTCAAATTGATGCACATTTGTCTAGAGAACAACTGTTTCATCTACAAAACTTTCGTTTTGAATTAGGAGATTGCCTTTTCGATGCATTTGCAGTGTTGTTGCATTTTCACTATACACCAATGGAAATAAGAGAAGCAATTGTAAACCACTTTTGCTTCCGACTAATCCAAGGAGACCCTACCGCCTTGTTATCGATGCAAATGGACTTGGCAATTGAATATTTGTCAGAATTGCATAGCGTACAAAATATTGAACTATATCTTGAACGAATGTCACAATCTGATTCGCAGCCAAATGAGCAGAATGTTTATGGACTATGGGGTGATATATTATGTATTAAGTGGTTTGCAAATTGGTTGGATGTCCCAATTGCTATCTGGTCATTGACGAGGAAAAAAAAAAGTCTCTATTTCAATTCTAGACAACTTGGATATTGTTACAATCTTCTATTTCAGGACCATACACCGACTTTTGGACATTTCGAACCACTATTATCATATAAATCAACACAAACAGAAGACCATGGTTTTAGTGAAATGTCAAACAACATTCACACAATACAATGTGCAAATTTGGAAATAGAAAACTTACGCTTCAAACAAGTGCTTTTGCAACAAGGCTTTCATATAATTGTTTCCATAGAAGGAAATTGTCATGATTCCTTGTTTGAATCCATTTCAAAATTGACAATGTTCTCTGATAGTTTGAGTGTTAGAAAAGCAATTGCACAATCCTTTTACAATAACATTGTATCAAATGATAATAGAGCAATAAAATGCTTACAAAAATATAAAGACAAAATACAAGAAAATGGGCTTCTGTCTAGTTGCAAAACATTGATTGTCCAATTGGCACAACCATATACCATTGGTTCGATAGAAGGCAATGACTTTGGTATACAATGGTTGTGTGAATTATTGGATAGTAACATATTTTTGTGGAGTGCCATGTTTTATAAAATCTTGTCTCAATTCTATTTGACATGTAAGGTATCTAGAACTTTATATCTATTGCAAGTTGAAATAGATGCAGCTCATTCACATTTACATCCATTATTAAAAACAAGCTCCAACGAAACACCATCAAATTTGATTTCTTCTATTGCAAGTGCAATTGTCCTTGACACAAATGACAACTCCAGTAATCGAACACAGGCCATGGCAATAGACAATACCAATGGAAAACACAATGACAACAAGCAAAGTGACAAAAAAACAGACAAGAACATTAGCAAAAGGAAAAAGAAAAATAGGGAATTTGAAGAACCACAAAAACAAACAAACATGAAGATTGAAACTTCAATGGTTAAATAAGCATGCTTCGAAGGAAAAAAAAAAATCATTCCAACCCATTGTCGATGAAGCATGCAAAATATTACGCTCCTTGAAGCGTGCCATGCGTAAAGAAGCATTTAAGAAACAATAACAAGGGAATCTGAAAAGGCAAGCAAAGCAACTGATTCATACTTAAAAACTATTGAAGATACTCCTGTCCACATATGCTTTGTTTGTAGACGCTTGCATTTCAAAAAGATATCTATATCATCAATGAACAAACATATTTGGCATTGAATTCTTTGACAAACATGGAGGAGGTAACATCATTTGCATCAAATAACCAAATTTGTAAACAATGCAAAAAAAGTATTGTCAATGCAGAGTTACCATTTTTTGCATCGCCATCTCACATTCGACGCATTACTATGTTGCCATCGATAGTTGTTTTAACTCCTCTTGAAGAGCAATTGGTTTCTCCAAGAAATGATTTTGCACAAATACATCAACTTGGATATAAAAGAGCACAACTAGGTCTAAATGGAACCGTTATCAATGTGCCTGCAGATTTGGAAAAGTGCAAAGAGCTTTACCCAGGAACTTAGAAGATGGCATGACAATTGCAATTATGTTAAAATGAAAAATGGAATACAAAAATGCATTCTTGTCTGGAAACGTTCTCCCTAACATTGTTATGGCTGCATTAAAAAAATTAGCAAACACTAAACTTTACAAAACTGAGGGCGTTGTTATAAATGCTAGTTGGGAAGAAATGTTTCAACAAATAGCACAACAAGTGTTGATGTATCTCTAGCTTCGGAATGTATTTCATATATGTATATTGTACTCCTATAGAGATGGTATTATTCCTCTATATGGAAGTGTTTGTATTCCTATAGAGATGTTATTATTCCTCTATACGGAAGTGTCGTCATTTATATTGTAAGTGTCGTAACTTATACTTGATGGGTTATTAGAGCACCTTGTTGGGGTCGGCCCTGTATAAGTCATGTGGATCAAAGGGTTATTAGACCACCCTATTGGGGGGTCGGCCATGTGGGTCAAAGGGTTATTATACCACCCTATTGGGTGTCGGCCCAGTTAGCATTGTGTTATGTGGTTAAGTTGAGGCCGACCTAATAAAGGTTATTAGGCAAGTCAAGTCAAGTATAAATAGAGTGCGGGAGGCATTCTATTTCATCATTCTATCTTACACACACTCTTTGGAGAGTGGCACACTTGTGGAGGAGGAGAAGTTACTGCTAGGAGATTTCCATCTCTTATGCTTGGGTTTTATCATTGCTCTATCTATCTCTAAGGAAGTTATTGGGGTTTTTCACCTTTATGGTTTTCCCCAAGTAAACTCTGTGTCTCTTGTGTGCTTGCATTATTGTGTCTGTGATTGATATGCTGTAGATATGTTGTACATGTTATTCTCTAATTTAAGATATTAGATCATATTGAAAATTCTTAAAAATTAACATGGTATCAGAGCTAGCCTGAAAGAAGGTATGGTATGGCATGTATGACACTTGTTGCACTTACGATGCTAGGGCTTGATATAGAAAAAACCAGTCATCGTAGAACTTTTGCTATAAATCCATTTTGGTGAATTTTTCGGATCTGAAACTTTTACAGGTCGAAGATAAGATCCCCATGTACCTTGTGTCCAAAGTAAAACTTCTAATTCGTTGTACTTTGGGATTTATGATCTGTACTATCTAAGGTTTCTGCCTCTTCCAGATCCGAGTCATAAACAGGTGACCTAGGAAAAAAGGTCATAACTTGGGCTAGGAAGCTCCAAATGAAATTTTGTAAAACGTGACAGGTAGTGAACAGACTGTAATTTTTGAGATAACTTTTTCAGAGGCCGAAACTGAACTAGTGACATGTGGCACACCGTACAAATTCGCTCTCCTATTTTATCCCATAAACAGGCCACGTTGCGACACTTGGAATAACTCTCTCTTAAAGAATCCAATTGAGGTTAGAACTGTCGGGTTGGAAAGATGAAAGTTTGGGATACCACGGGTATAATTTTCAGACCATTTGGATCGGAAAGTTTAGAGTTACACTAGAAACAACCAGGTACATATTTCTGTCAAAACAGAATTATTTTTGAGCACCTTCATTCATGGCTTCGGGAATTTAGGGTTTTGGAGAAAGATGGAATTTTTGTAATCGGAGACCACGGCTGAATTCTACTCATCAAAATTGAAATTTAGAGACCAAGATCAGAATTTTTGGTTGGGAAAAAGACCGGGCTTGATCAAACCCTAGTTCGGGACTTTGATCGGAAAAGTGGAAAATTAGGGCTTCTGCAAAAATGGGAATTTTTGAAATCTGTGACCACGGCTGGAAGCTCCTCAGAAAAATAGAAGCTTAGAGCTTTGGATCAAACCTTTTGATTCGGCAGAAGGATGGGCTTTATCAAACCCTATTTCGAGGTCATGTCCAGTGAATCCGTAAGTTTCAAAGGCAAATTTGAGGGGTGAAACTTTGCAGTTTTCAAATTCTGAATATACCGCCTTGATCAGCTCATCAAGGCGCATATTTCCATCCTTTTAGAAGTTTGAATTTTTAGGGTTTCTCTGACAAACCCTAATCTAGCTCCAGATCTAGTTCTTGCAAATCAAATGGATTGGGTTAATCCTAGAAGAGAATGGATTGGTCACCTGCATAAGTGAAGAAGTTCCTGTTTCAGAGGGAGATGAGGCTAAGGCCTTACATAAGAAGATTACAAGCAATCTCGATAGGTATGACTTATCCAGGTATGTTTCGAGATTTGTTCATGATTAAGTTTATGGTATGTTTGTCTCCATATTATTACGATTAGTACAATCTTGATTAAATTTAGACTTATCGTATCACCTGAATAAAATTATGAATGCATGATAGAAGATATTCATTGATTAGGGTGTTGACACTTATGATTGTACTAATGCATTATGGTGTTGTATGAGGTTTATGTTGTCTACTAACATGAAAGGTACACCAAGAAAGACAAATCATGTTCTAGTTCAAGAACATATGATCATGGTGACATGAAGACAAAGATTCATCCATTGTCATGGATCACATAGAAGATCTACTTACAAGGTATGTATAACTTGGTTCTACAATGGTTAACTTATGAGACATGCAAGTTACTAGCACAAGTCATTGAAGAGAACCAGAAGACATCATGCAGGTATGTTAGACATAACTAGCTAACATTGTAATCCAAGTATGCTTTTCCTATATCAAGTTAGAATCCTACCTTGTGATAGGATCTCTTATATAAGTATACATGGCATGATTGATAATGGTTATTCATAGGTTTGAATAATCATGGGTGTATGCATATTATGTTTCTTACCTTAATTGATGATATGACTAACCAGAAGAGTCATGAAAGTATAGGTTTGAGTAATCACGGGTTTAGGCATATTATGTTTCTTACTTTAATTTATGATATGACTAACCATAAGAAACCTTGAATATTAATGTTTATTATCTGTGTTTGAAATGATCATGACTATACATGTTTAAGATTATTGTGTTTTGATAGTATTAAGATTATACTAATGAATGTGTGATTATGTATGAGACCTTGAGGATAACACAATGATGATACTAATAAGCATGCATAGTGATTAAGGATGGATATAAGTTCAAGGACAGGTAATACAGGAAGCAAAGATCAAGAGGGAGCACACTTCAGTAGTTTCTGCAAGGATGCAGATATTCAGAGGGAGTTGAACACTTCTCACAATCCACATCAGAATGGAGTTACAGAAAGGAAGCAAAGACTGAGAGGGAGTCAACCCAACAAACAAACAAAGATAAGTATTTGAATTATCATTTCTTGCATATTTGATTGTTTAAATAATATTGTTCAATAATGTATATACTGATGTTCCTAGAATTAGGTTGTGCATATTAGAATAGTTGCATTGATGAACAGCATACTACTAATATGCATGTAATGGGTAAGTGGCCTATGGCACTGTACAACATTCCATTGCTACTTATCTAGAATGAAACTTCTTTGTTGACATGTTGAGAGTAGTGCAAACTCTTAACAATGTTCTGGTAGAGATTGGAAGGCATCTAGAAAGTTACAGGATATGGATGAATGTTGTATTGAAGCATTGGCTAAAATAATTACATGATTGTATGACATATTCCTGTATGTGTAAGAATTTCTTCTCAAAACTATGAGGAGTTTCTAATCATGCAATTTAACTTGTTTTGTAGGAAAGATCATATACGAGTACCTACAAAAGAAGGACTACAACATTTGTTTCAGCAACAAAGTTATCTATTGAAGATATTGAATATATTGAAGTTCCCATGATTCGGGAAGAATGCCATGATCGAGGAGTACCAGTCGATCATGAAGAATGATGTTTGGGATGCAGTCCTAAGACCTGAAGGGAAGTCTATTGTGACTTCCAAATGGATCTAAAAGATCAAGCATGTTGCAGATGGCAGCATAGAGAAATACAAGGCAAGATTCGTAGCTCGTGGCTTCTCTTAGAAAAAGGGATTGAGTATGAAGAGACTTCTACACCTATAGCCAGGCACACTTCCATCAAATCAGTACTTGCTCTGGCTGCAGTGATGAAATGGAAGATACACTAGATGGATGTCAAGACAGCTTTCTTGAATGGTGTAGTCGAAGAGGAAGTGTATGTGGAGCAACCACTTGGTTTTGAGACACATGACGGGAAGTCATATATGTGCAGAACTTGGTATGGTAGGATAGACAGCTTTCTATCCAGTTTGGGCTTTACCAAGAGTAAAGCGGATTCCAACCTTTACTACAAGGTTGAGGAAGGCAATCCAGTGATACTACTTTTGTATGTGGATAACCTGTTTGTAATAGGTAATGATAGTTTGATTGCCGATACCAAGAGGAAGCTTGCAGCCGAGTTCAAGATGAAGGAATTGGGGGTGATGCACTATTTTCTAGGCATGGAGGTGTGGCAGAGTACAGATGGAATATTCCTTGGACAAGGGAAGTATGCAGTGGAGATCCTGAAGAGGTTCGGGATGATGGACTGCAAGGCTATGGCCACACCTATGGCATCAAACCTGAAGCTTCTATGTGATGCTTCATCTAATCCAGTTGATGTCACCATGTATCGTCAAATGATTGGGTACTTTATGTACCTGAAAAACATGAGGCCAGATATTTGCTTTGTGGTGAACACGTTGAGCCAGTTCCTGACGGATCCCGGAGGTGTTCACCTGGTTGTTGTAAAGCATATTCTGAGGTACCTGAAGGGTACAGTTGATTATGGGCCCAAGTATGATGTGAATCAAAAGTTTAACCTGCAGGGTTATGTTGATTCATATTGTGCAGGCAGTGCTGCAGATAGGAAGAGCACTTGTGGGTGCTACTTCAGTATGGGATCAGGTGTGATCTCTTAGTTTAGTAGGAACCAGTCCTACGTAGCACTAAGTACAACTGAAGCAGAGTATGTTGCAGCTTGTTCAGCTAGTTGTGAGGTAGTATAGCTTCGGAAGCTACTGTCTGAGTTATTTGATCTCCCACTGGAGGCTACTGGTATCTTTTGTGACAACTAGAGTTGTGTGAAGCTGTTTGAGAACCCGGTGTTCCCCGACAGGTCAAAACACATTGAGATCAAATATCACTATATCAAGGATATGGTGCAGAGAGGAGCAGTGAAGCTCCTATATGTTGCGACAGATGAGCAGATTGTAGATGTATTGACGAAACCACTAGCCAGAGTGAAGTTCGAGTACTTCAGAGAGAGGCTTGGTGTTCTCCAGATTGACGACACTTCGAGGAAGAAGTGATGGACACATTTGCTGAAGCCATTCCAAGCATGGTGAGAGGAGGATCCTTCCATGGATGTGGATATAAGCGTTGGATGACGAGAATCAGGACGATGTTCCAGTTACTGCTCTGTATGTGTATATATGCATCATGTTGGATGTTGGATATGATCAGTTGGATCATTTATATGTATATGTATGTATGCATCATGTTGAATGTTGGATATGATCAGTTGGATAATTTATATATATCTACGCATCATGTTGGATATGATCAGTTGGATCATTTATATGTATGTATGCATCATGTTGGATGCTGGATATGATCAGTTGGATCATTTATATGTATGTACGCATCATGTTGGATGCTGGATATGATCAGTTGGATCATGTGTATGTATCTGTAGATGTATCAGGTGGATACATTATATGATCAGGTAGATCATGTATGTTGATATGTATCAGGTATGATCAGGTGGATCATGTATTTGCATATGTATCAGGTGGATACATTGTATGATTAGGTAGATCATGTATGATGATATGTATCAGGCAGATACTGTGTATGCATCAGGTGGATGCATTGTATGATCAGGATGATCATGGATGACGAGCTTCAGGATGTTGCTCCAGATGACATGCATTAGGATGATGCAGTGATGATGATCAGGATGATTATGTGTACATTAGGTTGATGTATGGTGAGTATCAGGTTGATACTCTGTGGCTGTGGAACAGGTTGTGCAGATGAGCATGTAAGTAGACCTTGGAGATCTGGACAGGATGAAAAAGGCCTCAGATGCTCTTTCGAGGCATTGCCATGACCACATGTAATAAGTCTTGGAGATCTGGACAGGATGAAAAAGGCCTCAGATGCTCTTTAGGGTTCTTGCTTGGCAAGACACTCTTTTAAGGTTTTGTGGTGGGGGGGGCACATGTAATAAGTCCTGGAGATCTGGATAGGATGAAAAAGGCCTCAGATGCTCTTTAGGGTTCTTGCTAGTCAAGAGACTCTTTTAAGGTTTTGTGACACACGTAATAAGTCCTGAGGATTCCACAGTATGGCCAGTGATGATGAAGACCTACAGGTGGTGGGCCTACATCCAGTATGAAAAAGGACTGGCTCTGTAGAACTTCCTATGACGAGTAGATTCAGAGATTGATTGAGATAGCAGTAGCAGTGATGATGACGATGATTCGAGGACGATGATTCGCTTATGATAATCCAAAGAAGAATACTTGTGCTAGAAGACCTGTGTCGAGAAATACCTTCCTAGTTAAGAGGCAGTGTTGATGTATATGTAACTTCGGAATGTATTTCATATATGTAAATTGTACTCCTATAGAGATGATATTATTCCTCTATACGGAAGTGTTTGTATTCCTATAGAGATGTTATTATTCCTCTATACGTAAGTGTCGTCATTTATACTGTAAGTGTCATAACTTATACTTGATGGGTTATTAGAGCACCTTGTTGGGGTCATCCCTGTATAAGTCATGTGGGTCAAAGGGTTATTAGACCACCCTATTGGGTGTCGGCCTAGTCAAAATTGTGTTATGTGGTTAAGTTCAGGCCGACCTAGTAAAGGTTATTAGGCAAGTCAAGTCAAGTATAAATAGAGTGCGGGAGGCACTCTATTTCATCATTCTATCTCACACACACTCTTTGGAGAGTGGCGCACTTGTGGAGGAGGAGAAGCTACTGCTAGGAGATGTCCATCTCTTATGCTTGGGTTGTATCATTGCTCTATCTATCTCTGAGGAAGTTATTGGGGTTTTTCACCTTTATGGTTTTCCCCAAGTAAACTCTGTGTCTCTTGTGTGCTTGCATTATTGTGTCCATGATTGATATGTTGTAGATATGTTGTACATGTTATTCTCTTAGTTAAGATCTTAGATCAGATTGAAAATTCTGAAAAATTAACAACAAGAACCAAGTGAAGAATCATTTTAGGAAGCGCCAACTGAACATGAAAATGACATGGACATCGAGTCAATAGATGAAAACAATGACGAAATAGAAATGGAACTAGCTTCGGAACCAGATCGCAAATAACACTTGCATCATTTTAACTAATATATATTGCTAATTGCTCTCAAATAAAATGTTTTGCAAAGCGTTTGAAGACTTTACATTCTTGACCTGACAACTCGTTTAGTTTGGTTGGACCTGCTTTCAATCTCACACAACCATTTTTAATCATTGTTTGTTGAGATTGACTAGTAATTTGGAGTGGTGATTTTAAATTTTCTTGTCCAAGCTTTATAAAGAACTTGCACTAGAATTTTGTTTAAGCTCTAGAAAGCACTTAAGCCATGATTTTTTTACTAAATACTTTAAGTGTTTAAATGCAAGATTTCTTGCCTATGCAATTGACTATGATACTGCAAAAAAACTACACTCTCCTATCAAAACGGAAATTAACATTTTTGTATTCATTAAGATTCTTTAAAATTGAAATCAATTATACTTATTTGTCTACGTTATAGTGTTTTTTTTTAATAAATGTATATGAAGACCATGAAATATGATGCTCTTGGCTACCAACTTCTGTTCTAAGTTACTTGCCACAAAGTCTCATTTTTTTTTCAAAGCACTAAACTTTATTTTCTCAACTAAGTACATATGTTCTTCAAAACAATTACTAGATCTACACACAGATTACTCCACATTTGTATGACTTCTTTTGCACATTTGCATATTTATTGCACTAGCTTTTGTTCATAAATCTGACAATAATTTGTTTCCATCCATAGGAGAAAATCATCACTAAAGAAATTGCTCGAATTGCGTCACTTCTTGCAGAATTCCTTTTTTTGATAGAGACAAAATACAGAGGTTTTTTGTGGCTGTCCATGCAGCTTTTGCTTCCACATATTGCACAACTTCATGGAAAATGTTTTTTGGAACCTACCCACTGGTCTTTTGAGACCAAATATGTCTATAGCTAGTAGCATATACATATCAAAAATAGTTTTTTCCATTTGGATGAATGCAATCAAACACTTTTTTCTCAAAAAAAGATTTCTACAACTGATGGCATATACAAAGCAAATACAATTTTTCCTTTACATCTATTATCATTGCCACCATCAAATTCTTCTGCTAGTTGCAATGCTTTCATTTCAATTTCATCATCAAATGCACTTTCCTTTTTTTAGGATCATATTCTTCATTGAAATCATGCATAAAGCTCCCTTGCTTTCATTGTTCTATGTGGTATTGTTTCCATGTATATAGCACATTCACACTGTTCATGTCTATATATTTATGTTGTTGTATCAAGTTGTTGATTAGCTTTAGTTCATATATATATATATAGTCTCTTATATCAAACTCTTTCCTGCATCATATCAATGTTATATAGTCCAAGTTCTTCCGCCAGGAAAATAGGGAAAATCATACCAAAGATCCTTTGCTTCTGCATTGGCTTTGATTTCATTGTTTTCATTTATTTTCGAAATATGATCATAGCCTTCACTCAACTATGGGTCAAATTCATGGAACCATTTATTATGAACAATACTCAAAGTAACAACATTACATTTTGATAGAAGATTGTGCAGATTGCCATTTTTTTGCATACAAAAACTGGTATAAAATTTTAGTTGTCATTGCAGCCACAGTTTCCCACTGGTTTCTTTTACTTTTCCTTGGCAGCAAAGCAGACTGACCCAGATAGTTGTTAATGCTATATCATTTTTAAATAGCTCTTTGTTGCATGGCCTGAGTGCCTTCCACGGCAACTACGCTTTCTTGTTACTTCTGTTTGCATAGACTAGGTCTTCGGCAATTGGACATGGATGTTGAAACTATGAGACTATGCCATGGCATTACGTTAATATGAAGTAACTTTGAAATTCCATTATTTTCTTCTCTTCCCCTTTCCAAAATTTTCTTTTATTATATGTCAAATATCTATTTATGTTTTACATTTAGAGATTTTCTTTAATCAAATTTCATATGCAAATGTCTATAAATTTCAACTTTTAATGGCTATATTTTTATTATTTATTTCGATAATTTAATAATGCTCATGGAAATAATGCATCATGGAAAATCTATCATTATCATCCACTTAGAGATGGCTATTTGTTATAAACCTTGAATATTGTTATGAAGTTTCAAAGCTATATGCATTATTACATGTCTGGAAATGGCTATTTATTATGAACTTTGAATAGTTGTATTCTTTTCTTCTTCTTTGCTATTGTGTCTTGGTCTAGACACTACAGATGAATATACAATCTTCTTGCACAATGTTATTTTTTCCTTTAATTGTAACAATTTCATAGAAATAAAAAATATACTCTATCCGCGACAAATCTGCCTTCCTCGCTCCTGCTTCTGCAACCCATGTTCGATGTCCTTCTCATCCCACCATTGTTGTTTGCTACTCTTCACTTGTCACAACCATATAATATACTTGTTTTCTAGGAAAAATACACCATGCTATCGCTAATTCCCAAACAACCCTTGTAATTGCAAAGAGGCAACCACTGCAGATGCAGTGTCGGGGACATTGCCACCTCGTAGCTCTTGTTTACATTTATTGTGTACTTACTTAAAAGTTAGATTAATTTTAGCTTACTTTACAATAAACATATTATTTTGGGTTTTCTTTAAATTTTTATTAAAAATGTATTTTTTTAATTATAATTTTTTTGAAAGGAGTTTTATTAATTTTTAATAGATGGTTACGTTTTAAATAACTTTGCTAAAACATTTTCGGCTTGTTTTTAAATAAATAATATATTTTTTAATTAAAATATACCTTTAAAGATAATTTCTCTTCGAAATACATCTTCTATGGAAAGGGGTTATATTCTTTCTTGGTAGATGGTTACTCGAATGTTTATTAGCTTGAAACATGTGGAATGGCTGCAAATTTCAAGGAGATTTAATTTATTTTTGTTTGGTGGATGGTTAGGATAATGTTCATTAGCCTTGAATAGATGCAAATTTCAAGGAGATTTAATTTATGTATCGAACATTATATTCAATATTTAATTGGTTTGTAAATTTTATTTGGAAGGTATTTTATGAGTGTTTTTTTAAGTTATGAGAATTGATAACTAGTTGAGATTATCTAAGTGAGGTTAGTTTACAATCGAGGTATATAAATAATTTTGATACATTTAGTTTTCTAGCCTTATCATAATCAATCATTGTCTCATTGAGTTTTTGAACTTGAGTAGGAAGAGTGTGAAACATTTTCTTCACAATTCAAGCTATTACCCTTTACAATGCCAACTATTTCACCTAGTTGACCAAGGGTAGAGATTTGTTGATGGTTATCCATGACAAACATAACACAAAAAATAATAACCAACAAAGGGCATTATGTGGGTTTTATCATGCACTTCATTATTAAAAGTGTTTACATTTGAAGTTGGTGAAATGTGTCAAGTTTAATTCAAAAACAATATTAAAAAAAACATACAATGTAAATTCACAATTAATGTTTTTTTTAAAGATATATATTAAATTGGAGAAATATAAATACAATTGCCAAATAAATCTATATTGAATTTTACAACTCAATATTAAAGAGATTGTAAAATTTTTCCATATACCTTAGTATAATATAATATTTTATAAAATTAACTAGCATAGATCCATCTTAACTCTCGCTTGTTTATTAATATGAAATTATTACAAAACTAATATTTAGCTCATTGTTATATTATCAACTTAAAAATACATTTAATCTAATATATTTTAGGTAGATATTCACCCAAAACTAATATCTAACCACCAACTATTCCAATTTGGAATCATGTTGTAAATGTTGTAAATGCTAACACATAAATACTACAAATAAGCAAAATTTTCATTGATTAATTAATTATAAAGTAAAATAGTTATTTACTCAAATTTAATGGTCCACGTGTCAACTATTACATGTTCTAAATAAAGTATAACACATCAATCCTACAAATAGGTAATTTTGACGCTATTTAATGTTGTAAGTTATATCATTAAATCCTACAAATACATGAAAGTTGCATTAATTAATTAATTGTGAAGTAAAATGCTTTCAATTTACCCAATTATTGGTTAATTTGCAATTATCACAAAACTAATATCTTACTTATTGTTCTATTATCAACTTAACAATTCATAATCCAATATATTCAACTATGTGCCAACTATTCCAATTTGGGATCCTAAACAATAACACATAAACCCTACAAATATGCAAAAATTGCCTTCATTCATTGATTATGAAGTAAAATAGTTATTCTTATAACTATTTATGAAAAAAAAAAATTAAATTAAGGAGGCATGAATGGAAATTGAAATTAAAATTGAAATAAAGTAGTAATAATAATAATAAATCTCCAAAATTTGAATCTCATTGATATTTTCTTAGTTATTTCTCTTGATTAATTGTAATCCATAAACTTATTATTATTATTATTAAATAACTCTATAAGTATATGTTACAATTATAAATTTAACAAATTAAATTAAAAAAATGACTTCATTTGAAAAAATACAAAAGAGGATCATTATAACAAAACTAACATAAATCTAATTTTAAATATACCAAGTTCAAAAACAATTAAATCCATTGAAATGCAAACTTACTAAATTAAGATATATAAGGTTCAATCCCTTTTAAACCTATACTAAAGATATATGTATACTGGTTTTAATGTTCTATTATTCGAATCATTTTTTATAATAATTTTGCAATAATAGTGTATTACTGGTTTTAATGTTCTATTATTCGAATTTTTTTTTATAATAATTTTGCAATATTAGTGTATTACTGGTTTTAATGTTCTATTATTCGAATTTTTTTATAATAATTTAGCAATTTTAGCATATTACTATTTGAATTACTTTTTATATGACTACATAGTAAGAACTAAAACATTTTAAAAATAAAATACTCAATAAGGACTAATAAAACTAAAAAAACTCTAACTATTTTGATGTTCCAAACTTTTCCATACTGTTTGACTACATTGCATAAGTAAGCAATGCTTATTATGTCCAAGAAAATTATATAAACAAAAATACTTATAACTAACCTAGTTAAAATAACTTGGAACACCAAGTGGTTTGAAAATGGCCTCAGTGATGATATGCTTTCCATTTCCAAATCCAAAACCAAACATGTGATTCACAAAGGCTTTACCATCTTTGATTGTAGCAGTGGTGGCAAAACGATGCATTGGTCCAACATATATGTGGGTGATCTGGGCACTTCTCCACCCATCCCTACTCTCTAGTAATCGAGTTGATAGAGATCCAACCACCACCATTTTCTCGGGGGAAAGAAGAGCCAGGCCATCACCCAGAAACATGGAGCTACTTATATTCACTACACTCACATCCACTCCGTCTAAACTGCTTTTGAATATGGCCCCAGAAAAATAATGAACCACAAGAAGGAAACCATCTGGATGGTACACTATTCCATTGAGACCGAATCCCTCAAAAGGAAGCTTACTAGACTGTGATGCAAAGATGGGACTGCTTAGCACAGAGACTGTAGATCCATCCAAACTCACTTTCCAAATGATATTCTGTTTGGTGTCAGTAACGTATGCATTGCCCTCTGGATCCAAGTCTACATCATTTGCCATTGTAATGCTCTCTGTGACAGACAGGCCATATGATAAATTTCAATGGAATTGGAATAAAGACCAGTACAGTTTTTAAGCATACTATGTCATGACAAATTTCACTGTAATTGGAATGAAGGTCAGTACAGTTTTAAAGCATACTATGTCTCGACAAATTTCACTGGAATTGGAATAAAGATCAATACAGTTTTTAATTTTAGAGCATACTATGTCATAGAGGAAATGATGTAAAATAATCTTGTTTCTTAAAGCTAAAGCTTCTGAGTTGAAATTTAATATTGATCACTTGGCATCACAATGTGGCCTGTTTACAACAATTGGATATTATATTCCTGTCATACTAACCTGGGAAAATTTCTCATACAAAAAGCAGAGTAGTGTTGGTTTTGTACTGGTATAATGCCTAAATTCTACAAGGAATTGCCATGGGATTACTCACAAGTAACCGACCACAAAGTCAAAGAATACACTTAACACACAATCTTCAAGTCATCTGATGTCTAAGAGTATACTACTAACACAGTTAATATAATTTTTTTCTAACTTTAGCCGTTTTTAGCAGTTTTAATTTAGACCACATATAGATAATTCATGTTTTAAATTTAGATTATATTATAGATCCCACTTCTATGATCTCTGTTATCAGCCATTTAAATATGCTCCTTAATCTGATTGCTTCATAAAACCAAAAGCCATGCCACTTCCATATGCTCTTTAATCTGATTGTTTTATAAAACTAGAAGCCATTTCTCGCAAAGCTGGCTAAACTAAACTAAAAATAAATTGATTTAGAGTGAAAATCTAATATATTGATAAGAAGTCACAAGGTTTGACCTATTCTTCAAGTAAGTATTTAAATCAATTTTAGAATAAATATTTAAATCAATTTTGATTTTTTAAAGTGCTTATTAATATTATTAAAATTAAAAGTAATTAATTTTTTTTTCTTAATTTATAAAATTAAAAATTAGAATAAAAATGAAAAATAACTGAAAAAATCTATATTTTATACATCTTAAACCTGATATATCAAACATAAAGAGTAATATTATGCTACTCTAGTTTGAAATCCATATTAATAGATAAACAATTCACAAATAAACAAGTTATCTAAAAAAACTCCATCTCCACAAGAGGAAATAGAATTTAAAGGCAACCTGTTAGTTTCAGAATCTTTGGGAGGAATTAGAATTTAAAGGCAACCTGTTAGTTTCAGAATCTTTGAAGTCTTTTTTTTTAATTCCAATAAGTTTTTTGTGTGGTCGCAGGTATGGCATGAGTGGATTTACGAACATGTTTGAAGAGTCTGTACTGTTGATGTTATCAGTGCTTTTTATTAAAGAAAACTGTAATGATAACTGGTATTGAGACCAGACAAATTCATACAAAATTATATTAAAAAGATAGTTTAATCCATTTTACTAATAAAAGTTATGCGTATTCTACAGCTCAGGTGCAGGTCATGGTGATCCATCTATTTTATATATAGAGAGAGTGTTACAGTGAAGGTGATGGTTATCTATTTATTATATATGGATGGATTGGTTGCAGTGAATATAGATAAAAGTTATGCTGTATTCTACAGCTAAGGTGCAGGTCATGGTGATCCATCTATTATATTTATATATATAGGGTTTATATATATAGGGTGTTACAATGAAGATGAAAAGGGGTGTGTTCTATTTTTTCTGGTTTTTTTTTTTTGAATTTCGAGGATTTGGGTCATCTTAAAATGGGCCAAACCCCTAGTAACACAGTTCCATGATATAATTCGACAATAAATGAGGTGAAACTATAATTCCAGTTATCTCACGGGGGTGATAGTTATCTATTTATTATAGATAAATGAATTGGGTGTAGTAAATATAAACATTAGCCAAAAAAAACCATTCAAACCATGGTTCAATATGCATCTCAAACTTGTGAAGAATATCAGCCCCATGTTGAGAGGGATCTATGCTAATGAATCCAGTGAAAAATGGAGGCTAAGTCAGATTAAAAAAGAAAAATATTTCATACAGATCAGTTAGAGATATATATTTTTGTGTTTTGAGAATGCTCACTGTTAATAACGAAATGAGATCAGCCAACAAAGAAAGCAGTTGAAACAACTTACCTGGGCCACAGAGCTTTGTGAAAAACAATCTCTTCCATGTTTTCAAATCATAAGCAGCCAAAGCACTATAGCGATTTCCAATAAAGTCTGTTATCACTGCCAAGAGTCTGTTTCTAATTGGATCAATCTGTAATCCCAAGGTAGCATTTCCCAAATACTCCGAATCGCTCACCACTGTTTCCTCTCTGAGCCCACCTCCCGCGGAGTCCCCGCCCTGCAATCTAATTTCTCCAACCCCACCTTCCGTGTTGGATACCAGAAACCTCTTGTTTTCCTCATCCCAAACAACACACTCCCTCATCCACCCTCTACTCCTGTACTCCACAACTTCTCCCTTGTGTTTGGTATTCTCCAATGTAATGAGGGCAAGAACCAATCCTGAGAGTAAAACAACAAATACTGAAGAAGTATTGAACCAGGAACCAGCCATGTCAAATATCAGAAGCTTACAAGCCACAGAAATAGCTACCACTCTAAGATTCACATACCAAAGTTGGGCTTTTTCAACATTGAAATAGTGAAGTTGACAGTTTATGCCCTCCCAAAACCAGAGTTACAGAATCATAATACCTAATCCTCTGTTCTATATGTCCAGAGTTACAGAATCATAATACCTAATCCTCTGTTCTATATGTTCTTTCTTTTTAGAATAAATATATCTACCATGTAAAGGGATGATATCACTTAAAACATATAAGTCTCGGTAATTTGAACTTTGACTTTTATATACGACATTTCTTTCATATCAAATAAATTTAAATTATATGTGAATTATATTAAATATATATTATAAAATACTAATTCATTATTTTTAAATATTTTTATAATTTATTTTTTATATTAATCATATATTATATAAATTTACGTGTACATTTGTCAACAAATTTTAAATTGAATGTTTTTTTATATTAATTATATATATTATATAAATTTAAGTCACATTTGTCAACAAATTCTAAAAATTTAAATTGAATGACTTTTCATATTAATTATACATATTATATAAATTTAAGTCCACATTTGTTAACGAATTCTAAATTCTAAATTGGATGGTTGAAAACCAAGGTTATAATACTCTCCATTCATATTCAAATTTAACTTCAATGAGATGAGAGGTAAGGAAATACGCAAGAAAACAACGAAACAAAATGATTTATGGAACATGGCCTACTCTACATATGATGTATTACAAAACCATACACGACCTCGATGATAAAATCTTTTGGTTCCTCTAGCCTTATCACTTCTTTGATAGTTGTTTGTTACTCATTCGTTGAGTATGTCAATTTGGACATTTATGTATATTGATGTATATTGATGTATGTTGTTTGTTGACCGTGATGGACATCAATATTTTTTATTTGATGATTTAATTTAGTATTTTATGTTTTTGTTAATGGTTATGTAGCTTCAATGACATTTTGTTCTATTATATAATAATTTTGTTATTATTTATATAGAGAGAGCCACTCTTGTTTTGATGTCATACATGGTGGATGACTTGTTATATATATATACATGTTTTTGTTATTATTTATATATAGAGTAGCAGTCGATGTAATATATGGTGGATGATTTGTTATATATATATATATATATTTGTTATTATTTATATATAGAGTGGCAATCTTGTTTTGATGTAATACATGGTGGATGATTTGTTTTATATATATATATGTGTGTGTTTTTGTTATCAAGACATTTTATGTTATTTATTATGATGATAAGTTTAATGGAGTAATATGTTACAGTTGAGGATCTTTGTGGACATTAGGAAAATACATTTAGGAGAAGGGCTCATGTCTCAAGGAAGATGACTATCCTATCTTAGAGTTTAGGAATCTTTTGGAAAGGGGAAGAGTTGCAGAAAATTATCACCAAAGTTAACTTGGGTAAAAGGGGAAAGGGTTGTAGTAACTCGCTTTTACTTTGTTCTTGACACTTGTAAATTCACTCTCAACCCAAATTTGTCTTTGCATTTGTGGGGTTAAGGATAAAAAAATGCAACCATTGGGAAGATAATACATTGAGAGGAATTATAGAAAAAGTTGGTTGGCTCATGACAAAATGGTTCTAGGAATTACCATTGTAACTATGTCATGATTTGGAACTATCTGCTTGGCTGAGCATAATTGTTGATTCATTATAACCTGATCTTGGTGGGCTAACGTATTGGGAGTGCACCTGCAACACTAGGATCTATGCTTAAGCTCAGTTACATCTTAGCTCCTTGTACTTTTCTGTTAGGCCCAATTGAAGGACTCCATTTTCAAGTGTGGTTGAATCTCTAAAGGATGAAGGTGGTAGTAAGTTCTTTGTAGTGGAGGATGTCACTACTGAGTGTGGTTATGATCAACAATGTTGAAGGTGGTAGTAATATATCTTTTATAGGGTGAGGGGGGTGTGGGAATTAACTTGTGTGGTTGTGATCACTAGGATAAATGTGATAGAAAGATCCATGCACACAATAATCCCAAGGGTTTGGAGATGTTACATGTCCAAGAGCCTCTCCACCACACTAAGGATGAATTGTTGAGTTCCTCATTGAGCTTTATCCCTGCTTGAGGGATGACAGCTATGAATATGGTTGCATCGGTTTGGTGGAAAATCAACCCTTGGGTGTGATTTCCCCCTTATTGTTTGAAAATTGATTTGTGGAATCTGAAGCGTTTGCAACTCAACACTTCCATTGCATAGAGATTAAGGACTATAGGTATTTGACATTTATATATTAGATTGTTGGAATCAATTTAATACTGAGAGGCGAGGGGGTGAATCAGTATTAGTGTAGTTATTAGTGATTTTTACCTTCTTTAACAAATTATCCTTTACTTAATATTTATCTTATGTTATGCATCAATAAATAAACATCCACCCATATATGCACCACATAAACAATACATAACACATAGGATTTTTACGTGGAAACCCAACCGGGAGAAAACCACATAATGCTTATTTATAATGAGAAATAATACATTCAAGGCAACACCAACTTCCTGTGTCTACCAACACCAACTGGAAGGAGGCACTGATCCCCTGGTTTTACAGGAACTGGACTGAAGGAAGCTTCTGCTCTCCGTGTTTCCCTAGCACCAGCTGGAAGGAGGCACCGACCCCCTGTCTTCTTTGTTTTATAGGAACTAACCTGAAGCAAGCTGCGACTCCCTGTCTCCTTCCCCCATTTGACCGCCCTGATGTCCAATATATATTATTTCCTTATCGATCTTAAAATCTGCGCACTTATTCATATCTTCTTATGATAATTCTTCTATGTGCACCTTTATATGCAGATTGTACTTTGCCACTGCGCTGCATACATCACTTGACTTCTCAAAATTCTCAACTCACACTTCTATTGATGACTTACTTCATGTATTGTGTGCTCTACTGATTCTACAGTTTGTGTTTTTGGTTCAATGATATGCTCTTCATGACTGCAATGATCAACTGATACTGTGCTTTCAATTGATAGTTTGTTGTTCATAAATGAAGCACTAGTAACAGAAGGACCTACGCACTTTCTGATGTGTCTGTTCTATTTAAGTGTTGCAATCTCTTAGATAATCGGCGACGTCCTATGCATCAAATAATTGGTTCGTTCAGTTTAACACAATTGTATCAGATCATCTGCATCATATCATGTCATTAATGTACATAAAGAAAAAAAGTGAATACATGTATATTGATCTTGGAAAGAAAAGCTAAACCACTAATAATATCCTAAACCTAAAACATATAGGGTCAAGTTCCTAAGTTAGTTATCTATGTGAATGCACTATAAGGAGAAGACCTTGTAGTGGAGGTTTTTACGAAACCTTCCCCAAAATTTTATCCCTTCTCCATCTATAACATAGGTTGTTAGCAAAGGCAGACGATTAGAGGTTTTTGTGGAGGTTTTTATACTGGTGTACCTAAATAATAAAAGATGCATCATTACGTTAGTAAACCTAATGCATTGGTGCTAAACTAATAAGGAAAACTGATAACCATTATTATGATAGAATAGTACTAAAATATCACTTTTTTTTAAAAATAAAACACATATCGATGATCCACACTAAAATAACTACATTGGTGTTAGTCTAAAGGTTGCACAGGATCATGTTAGAATAGTTGGGAATTCAATAAAAAAATGGTTTAAAAAAAAAAACTCTATCGATGCTCTATAAAAAACAAACAACATAGGTGCATTTAGAATATTGGTGCACCGAAAACATTGACGGTGCACTTAATAGCACAAAATATAATTTTTTATTTAAAAAATAAAAAAGGGTATTGGTGTGCTATCAACCCAAACACACTAGAACGGGTATATAACCGTTATTATTATAAAATACAAAAAACATTGTTTTTAAAACCAGCATAGATCCATCTTAAACCCGTATCTATCAAGCACCGAGAGGGATCCAATTTCTTGGGGTGTATTTCTTTTTTTAAATTCAAACTCAAGAAATTTGATCTCTCTTGATTTATAGATCCAGGTTTAATTTTTAAGTTTATATTTTATAAACGAACATCTATTTTTTAATTACTTTTCATAATATTTTATTTTATGAACCAACATGGATTTTTTTAAATATTTTCCATAATTTTTTATTTTATGAGCCGACATGAATTTTTTTAATTATTTTTTAATTAAAAAAATTTACGTTTTATTAGATGTAACGCTACATACACGTTACAACATCTCCCCCATACTGGGCTGTAGAGAACCTCGTTTCACTCGGTTCAATAAAATGCATTAGAATAGGTTGGAACAGTTTCGTATTCAATAAAAAAATATAAAACAAGAAATAATGGTGTGCTATAGAAACCTAACCGTCATGGTGCATATAGAATATAGGTGCGCTGAAAACATTAATGGTGCACGTAATACTACTAAATATAATTTTTTATATTTAAAAAAAAATGTGTACTAGTGAGTTACCGTAAATGCATTGATCCTTGCCACTGTCATTGCACTGCAGTAGGATAAAATTAAAAAAAAAATACCAAACCTATTTCATTCTTTACATTCTCTTCAATTCTTCCAATCTCTCACAAGATCTGGTGTTCACCCCCTTGTACGGTTTCCTTGTTTGCAATGCTTTATAGTGTTGATTCCTCGATTTGATAGCTTTTCTAGACGATTCGACTAATTTTTAAATTCTAGTGCACATTTCGATTTTTTCTCTATAGGGAAACCATGCCTCCTCGGGTGGAAAGGACCAAGTAAATTGTTTGTTTCCTCCTTATTTTCATTTTCACCGGAGTAAAATTTGGAATTGGGCTTAAATTTGGCCTTTTTCTATATTTTTTTAAAATTCTATGATGTGCACTTGACGATGCTCACACCAGACACCACAGTGCATCATACTAGTTTAAAGGAAGCATTGTAGTAATGCATCTCA
Source organism: Larix kaempferi (assembly GCA_027924585.1). NCBI lineage: Eukaryota > Viridiplantae > Streptophyta > Pinopsida > Pinales > Pinaceae > Larix > Larix kaempferi. The sequence goes on along the minus strand of BSBM01000477.1, from coordinate 5,838,129 downwards.
TGTGATGCCCTGTGACTGATGCACTAAAAAACACAATGCACTGATCTCAGTGTGCACTATCTATTTAAGATAACAAACATCAAATTGTTTTTTTTAATAATATATTAGCTATTAATTTGTGTATTGTATGAATAGATTAACATCGGTTTGTCATTTAGAACCCCGTTATTGATGTGCTATAAAACCCAACATATTGTAATTGGTGCATATTAGATATTGCAAAAAACATGAACCAAACATTAAATTTTTAAATATTAAATTTTTAAATATGATATCCTCATTATCACTGTGTTATATGACCTTATTAGCATTGGTGCGTCTTATGGGATGCCCTGTTACTAGTGTGTTGTATCTATTAAAGAAAACACACACCAAATCACATTTTTTAAATATTATATTAGCATATCAATGATCTTTATGTATATATCAGCATTGACCTACATCTTTTGGAACACCTTGTTATAGTGTGTTATAAAACACAATGCACCAAACATGATGCACATTAGCTACTAAAGAAAACATGCACCACATTGCAAATTTTCAATATGAAATCATCATATCGGTACATTTGATGACTTTACTAGCATTGATGCATCTTGTGGGATTCCTTGTTACTGGTGCATTGTATAAAACAATGCATTGGTACTAGTGTGCCATAGCTATTATAGTAAACTCACACCAAATCAATGTTTTTAAAATATTATATTTGTACATCGGTGCTTTGTACGTCTATATCAACATTGTTTCATTTGGTAGGATTCCCTATTAAGGTGCGTTATAAAACACAATGCACTAGACACAATGTGCATGATCTATTTAAAAAACATGCATCATGAAGAATTTTTTGAAAAATTATATTAAAATATCAGCGTGTTTTATTGAAATACAAGCACCAGTGCGGCATGTTGATGCTATGTTTGTGATGCACTGTAAAAAAAATTGCACCATTATCGATGCACATTATCTATTAAATAAAACATGCATCATATGATTTTATATGATACTAGCATATCGGTGCTTGATTTCTGATATAGCGCACCATTCACGGTGCACCCTAGCTATAAAAGGCATATTGGTTACTTTAACAAATTAATTTTGCAAAAAGAAATTAATTTTTTTCTTTTGATAAATACAAAATGGTTATATATTTATGTGATTTATAATTTCAATTTGTTGTATTTACATATATGTGACTAAAATTAATTGTATGTGAATTAAAGACAATGATGATGAGTAGAGCAATAGTAGGTCAACAAGTACAACTTTGTACATAAGTGGTATGCTAGAGAGGATTATGGAGATGCTCCCTTGACCTATTACAACTCAAAATCGTGTCTTTTTGAAGAATGTTGGCCTCCTCAAGTTTTGTGAGGAGGCTACATCCTTCAGGGGAGACTCCTCCTTTTTAAACTAGTTGATCCATTACTAGGATCATACCAAGAAGGAATACATGGTTGGTCCTGATATGTGGTATCAGCCCGTGGAGGATGATAATTATTTTATCATCAAGTTGTCTAGGAGGTGGGAGGTTTGGCCCCAGTTCCCTAATATACCAACCGAAGTTGAAATAGAGATTCAGTTGGCATATGTGCAGAGATATGTCAATCATGGCATTGTTGACCCTACGAAATTCTAGATTATATTTGGTCAGTTGCAGATATGTGCATTTGGTGCAGAAGGATATTAAGTGTATGTCCCTGATTGTCACAAAATTGGAACACTTCACCTCTTATGGGAAACACATTAGTTTCCCTTTGACATACTATGTAGAAATCTTAGTTTAGAGGCCTCGACTGATTAATGTTCAGAGATATGTTTATGACAATTTTGTTTTCCTTTCGGTCATTGTTGCACTTATTTTTATGGGAATATATACCTACTATTTGCGTTAGAGTTATTCACTTTATGTTTTGAGAGGATTTTTTCCACTCAACCAAAATTACCCTACATCCCTCCTAGTTCTGGGACTAATGGGCATATGCACATGCGGGGAATTTGTTTCCCAATAGGGGCTAGTCAGAGTGGTAATTTGGTTTCAACCTGACGTCCTTCTACAGTGAAGCAATGACATAGAGTAGTCCCATATAAATAAGGTTCCTTCACACCCAATATAACATCATTCGGGATAGAAAGATCATCTTTCTTCAAAATCAATGGGACACCACCTTCTTTAAAAGACCAAATGGGACCAACCTTTCTATTTTTTTCTTTTCCAATCTCTCTTTTTAGTATTCAAATAAATAAGGTCTCTCCTAACAACTAACATGCCACTTCTTTTCAATGATATGTGTCTCCATAAAGAAGACGAAACATTTTTTAATATATATGCATGGGATCAATTATGTGGGAAATCTTAAGATGCTCCCAATATGGAATTTCATAAAATACAAATTTCATTTTCATCCCAATGGAATTTTTCTCAACATAGGTTTCAAAACATTAAGGATCATCGAACATAGGTTCCCCATTTGAATTGAACAATTCTGCAATTTCCTTCTCCTTCTTTGTGTCATATGCCCTAATCCAATATGTCAATGTGAGTATTTCATGTCTCTAAGTTCTCTCTAGTTTACAATTGAAAGAAGATGTATCTCTTCTATCAGGGTGGTATTCTAGGAAGAATACCCTCGAGCAATCATACATCGGCTTTCATAGGTGGTTGGACCACCTAGCCTTTATAGATTGTCCACAACATTTACATCCATAATACCCTTTTGTTACAAAACTCACAATGTTATTGTATACAGATCACATTAGTGTTAGAAAATATAGTTGCACCAAGTTAAGTATGGAAAATAACGTTATAAATATAAAGAAATCAATCAACATGCTTACCAAAAAAAATCCTAGTCCTAGGTAATAATGCATGGTATATGCACATATGCCATACAACATAAAAGACCTCTCCATTGCATTGGGTTTTGATACATCATATACATGTATCTATTCCCCTATGTTTTTAATTCATTGATCAATGGTTAAGGTAGACATCCATTCTCTTCACTTGTCTTCTACCCAGGACTATAAAAGCCAATATAAGATGTTCATTCTTCATAGAATGCCATATAGGGATATTCTTAATGATCACTACTACTGTCCAAACGAAATAGTTGGTGTTTTGGAGGGAATACAGGTGAACTCCATACTTGGTTATGCTCAATAAAAGGCTCTATACTTCATCGTTTAATTTATTGGGCCATGTATCCTCTACATGCTTCATGTCTATTGAATTTGTAGGGATTCGCATAAGTCGTAACTCACTTCGATTTGAGGCATGCCACCCCTGCAGCATGGCTAATTGTTTACAATGAAAGAGCCTTTGAATCCTTGGAATTATAGGCATGTGCCTCAATATATTATGAGTAGGACCATGTACATTACCCTTGTTTTTTGGTTTCTGCTAACTTCCATGCCCACATTTTGAACATATATCTTTGTTTGCATATTCGTCTCTATATAGAATATAATAATTTAGACATGTGTGCTATGATATGTACTCAACACCCAACTTTTGTTCATTTTCTTTGTCTATGCACAAATTTCGAGAAAAACATTATCACTTGGAAGCAATGAGTATTTTAGGGGCGAAATTTAGCCCATGGCCTATTTTTCGACATTTTTTCCAAAAAAAGATTCGCTAATTTTACGTTTTTTTTCAAAGGTGATTCCGCCAAATTCCATGGGATAATTTTTTTTTACTCTAAAAATCACCAAAACTATCCAAAAACTATATAAAGTCGTTAGAAATTTGATTTTTAAATTGCCAAACATTTTATGGTTGCAAATTTAAGAATTAGTAAGATTTACCAAGGTTTTTACACTTTGAAAAAATAATGGATCCTTAAAATTTTCCCTGCAAGTTGGAAGTACCTTATCTTTGAGTAACCTGCATTTAGTGAGCAATAAATATGTACATTGTCATCAAGCATGCATAAAATAAATTATTTTTAATGTTCATATATGACAAGACTGCTTTAAAAAATAGAGGATTTAATGGTTAGTTACCTCAAAAGTGTGGAGAAACATGTGCTTGACATACCATACATTGATTTCAAGTTATACAGTATCATTGTTGTCCCTAGTTGGGTAGAGCTTGACCCATGTCCAAAGAGAGGGGAGATGGAAGCATATTTTAGGATTTCAAAAAAGGTATCATCGTCATCCCCTGGTTGATTTTTCTAGAATGCATGTAACAACATTCCCTCCATGGCATGGGTATTCCATATGAAAACATCCATACCTACCTCTATATCAGTGACTCTCTCCCCAACATGTGAAGAACTAGTGTTACTGTAGAGGTTTTGAATTTGTGACTCAAGATGTAGTGGAAATTGAATAGGTGGTTGATTCAACCATGCTTGGTATGATTCCTCTTCGAGTTGTGCTCTTTTAATAGAATTCTATTGATTTGACATTATAGAGGTGCAATAGTATATTATAGATAGGTTGTTCAATGTCAAAATACTAATTGTAAAAATATTGAACATCACATTGATAGATGATTATATTAGTGCCACACAACATTTAGTGTTTTCAAACATTATACCAAACATCTTTTAGAGGCATGAAAAAAAATCCTAATAAAAAACATGCAACCAACCACTTTATAAAACAAATGTTGAATTAAGCAATACATTTACAGTAATTCCATTGAAAATTCAAAAAAATATAATTACTCAATGATATTTTTCTTATGCTCCATGGAGACATCTTAAGGTAGACCCAATGCAAGGTGGTTCTAAAGATTGGTTTGTGGTCTACACAAGTTATAGTTTATTAACAACCCTTCATCCCAATGGCATTTTGCTCAAATAGGTTTCGAAAAATTTAGGATCATCGAATATAGGTTCCCCATTTGAATTAAACGATTCTGCAATTTCCTTCTCCTTCTTTGTGTCATATGCCCTAATCCAATATGTCAATGTGAGTATTTCAGGTCTCTAAGTTATCTCTAGTTTACAATTGAAGAATATGTAACTCTTCTATCAAGGTGGTATTCTAGGAAGAATACCCTCGAGCAATCATACACCGGCTTTCATAGCTGGTTGGACCACCTAGCATTTATAGATTTTCCACAACGTTTACATCCATAATACCCTTTTGTTACAAAACTCACAATGTTATTGTATACAGAGCACATTAGTGTTAGAAAATATAGTTGCACCAAGTTAAGTATGGAAAATAACGTTATAAATATAAAAAAATCAATCAACATGCTTACTAAAAAAAATCCTAGTCCTGGATAATAATGCATGGTATATGCACATATGCCATACAACATAAAAGACCTTTCCATTGCAATGGGTTTTGATACATCATATACATGTATCTATTCCCCTATGTTTTTAATTCATTGATTAATGGTTTAAGGTAGACATCCATTCTCTTCACTTGTCTTCTACCCAGGACTATAAAAGCCATATAAGATGTTCATTCTTCATAGAATGCCATATAGGGATATTCTCAATGATCACTACTACTATCCAAACGAAATAGTTGGCGTTTTGGAGGGAATACAGGTTAACTCCATACTTGGTTATGCTCAATAAAAGGCTCTATACTTCATCGTTGAATTTATTGGGCCATGTATCCTCTGCATGCTTCATGTCTATTGAATTTGCAAGGATTCACATAAGTCGTAACTCACTTCGATTTGAGGCATGCCACTCCTGCAACATGGCTAATTGTTTGCAATGAAAGAACCTTTGAATCCTTGTAATTATAGGCATGCGCCTCAATATCTTATGAGTAGGACCATGTACATTACCCTTGTTTTTTGGTTTCTGCTAACTTCCATGCCCACATTTTGGACATATATCTTTGTCTGCATATTCGTCTCTAAATAGAATATAATAATTTAGACATGTGTGCTATGATATGTACTCAACAACCAGCTTTTTTTCATTTTCTTTGCCTATGCACAAATGTCGAGAAAAACATTATCACTTGGAATCAATGAGTATTTTAGGGGTGAAATTTAGCCCATGGCCTATTTTTCAACCTTTTTTCCAAAAAAATATTCATTAATTTTCCTTTTTTTTCAAAGGTGATTCGGCCAAATTCCATGGGATAATTTTTTTTTACTCTAAAAATCACCAAAATTATCCAAAAACTATATAAAGTCGTTAGAAATTTGATTTTTTTTTTAAATTGCCAAACATTTTATGGTTGCAAATTTAAGAATTAGTAAGATTTACCAAGGTTTTTACAATTTGAAAAAATAATTGATCCTTAAAATTTTCCCTGCAAGTTGGAAGTACCGTATCTTTGAGTAACCTGCATTTAGTGAGCAATAAATATGTACATTGTCATCAAGCATGCATAAAATAAATTATTTTTAATGTTCATATGTGACAAGACTGCTTTAAAAAATAGAGGATTTAATGGTTAGTTACCTCAAAAGTGTGGAGAAACACGTGCTTGACATACCATACATTGATTTCAAGTTATACAGTATCATTGTTGTCCCTAGTTGGGTAGAGCTTGACCCATGTCCAAAGAGAGGGGAGATGGAAGCATATTTTAGGATTTCAAAAAAGGTATCATCGTCATCCCCTGGTTGATTTTTCTAGAATGCATGTAACAACATTCCCTCCATGGCATGGGTATTCCATATGAAAACATCCATACCTACCTCTATATCAGTGACACTCTCCCCAACATGTGAAGAACTAGTGTTACTGTAGAGGTTTTGAATTTGTGACTCAAGATGTAGTGGAAATTGTATAGGTGGTTGATTCAACCATGCTTGGTATGATTCCTCTTCGAATTGTGCTCTTTTAATAGAATTCTATTGATTTGACATTATAGAGGTGCAATAGTATATTATAGATAGGTTGTTCAATGTCAAAATACTAATTGTAAAAATATTGAACATTACATTGATAGATGATTATATTAGTGCCACACAACATTTAGTGTTTTCAAACATTATACCAAACATCTTTTAGAGGCATGAAAAAAAATCCTAATAAAAAACATGCAACCAACCACTTTATAAAACAAATGTTGAATTAAGCAATACATTTACAATAATTCCATTGAAAATTCAAAAATATAATTACTCAATGATATTTATCTTATGCTCCATGGAGACATCTTAAGGTAGACCCAATGCAAGGTGGTTCTAACGAGTGGTTTGTGGTCTACACAAGTTATAGTTTATTAACAACCCTTCATCCCAATGGCATTTTGCTCAACATAGGTTTCAAAAAATTTAGGATCATCGAATATAGGTTCCCCATTTGAATTGAACGATTCTGCAATTTCCTTCTCCTTCTTTGTGTCATATGCCCTAATCCAATATGTCAATGTGAGTATTTCAGGTCTCTAAGTTCTCTCTAGTTTACAATTGAAGAAGATGTAACTCTTCTATCAGGGTGGTATTCTAGGAAGAATACCCTTGAGCAATCATACACCGGCTTTCATAGCTGGTTGGACCACCTAGCATTTATAGATTTACCACAACGTTTACATCCCTAATACCCTTTTGTTACAAAACTCACAATGTTATTGTATACAGATCACATTAGTGTTAGAAAATATAGTTGCACCAAGTTAAGTATGGAAAATAATGTTATAAATATAAAAAAATCAATCAACATGCTTACCAAAAAAAATCCTAGTCCTGGATAATAATGCATGGTATATGCACATATGCCATACAACATAAAAGACCTTTCCATTGCAATGGGTTTTGATACATCATATACATGTATCTATTCCCCTATGTTTTTAATTCATTGATTAATGGTTTAAGGTAGACATCCATTCCCTTCACTTGTCTTCTATCCAGGACTATAAAAGCCAATATAAGATGTTCATTCTTCATAGAATGCCATATAGGGATATTCTCAATTATCACTACTACTGTCCAAACGAAATAGTTGGTGTTTTGGAGGGAATACAGGTTAACTCCATACTTGGTTATGCTCAATAAAAGGCTCTATACTTCATCGTTGAATTTATTGGGCCATGTATCCTCTGCATGCTTCATGTCTATTGAATTTGCAGGGATTCACATAAGTCGTAACTCACTTCGATTTGAGGCATGCCACTCCTGCAACATGGCTAATTGTTTGCAATGAAAGAACCTTTGAATCCTTGTAATTATAGGCATGTGCCTCAATATCTTATGAGTAGGACCATGTACATTACCCTTGTTTTTTGGTTTCTGCTAACTTCCATGCCCACATTTTGGACATATATCTTTGTCTGCATATTCATCTCTAAATAGAATATAATAATTTAGACATGTGTGCTATGATATGTACTCAACACCCAACTTTTTTTCATTTTCTTTGCATATGCACAAATGTCGAGAAAAACATTATCACTTGGAATCAATGAGTATTTTAGGGGTGAAATTTAGCCCATGGCCTATTTTTCGACCTTTTTTCCAAAAAAAATATTCATTAATTTTCCTTTTTTTCAAAGGTGATTCGGCCAAATTCCATGGGATAATTTTTTTTTACTCTAAAAATCACCAAAATTATCCAAAAACTATATAAAGTCGTTAGAAATTTGATTTTTTTTTTTAAATTGCCAAACATTTTATGGTTGCAAATTTAAGAATTAGTAAGATTTACCAAGGTTTTTACACTTTGAAAAAATAATGGATCCTTAAAATTTTCCCTGCAAGTTGGAAGTACCTTATCTTTGAGTAACCTGCATTTAGTGAGCAATAAATATGTGCATTGTCATCAAGCATGCATAAAATAAATTTTTTTTAATGTTCATATGTGACAAGACTGCTTTAAAAAATAGAGGATTTAATGGTTAGTTACCTCAAAAGTGTGGAGAAACATGTGCTTGACATACCATACATTGATTTCAAGTTATACAGTATCATTGTTGTCCCTAGTTGGGTAGAGCTTGACCCATGTCCAAAGAGAGGGGAGATGGAAGCATATTTTAGGATTTCAAAAAAGGTATCATCGTCATCCCCTAGTTGATTTTTCTAGAATGCATGTAACAACATTCCCTCCATGGCATGGGTATCCCATATGAAAACATCCATACCTACCTCTATATCAGTGACTCTCTGCTCAACATGTGAAGAACTAGTGTTACTGTAGAGGTTTTGAATTTGTGACTCAAGATGTAGTGGAAATTGAATAGGTGGTTGATTCAACCATGCTTGGTATGATTCCTCTTTGAGCTGTGCTCTTTTAATAGAATTCTATTGATTTGACATTATAGAGGTGCAATAGTAGATTATAGATAGGTTGTTCAATGTCAAAATACTAATTGTAAAAATATTGAACATTACATTGATAGATGATTATATTAGTACCACACAACATTTAGTGTTTTCAAACATTATTCCAAACATCTTTTAGAAGCATGAAAACAAATCCTAATAAAAAAAATGCAACCAACCACTTTATAAAACATATGTTGAATTAAGCAATACATTAATTCCATTGAAAATTAAAAAATATAATTACTCAATGATATTTTTGTTATGCTCCATGGAGACATCTTAAGGTAGACCCAATGCAAGGTGGTTCTAACGAGCGGTTTCTAGTCTACATGTTATGTATCTAAATATTTAAAGAACAATTAATTCAAATATTAAATGTAATATTACTTAGCTAAATCGTAGGGACGCACCGTTCCTTTGAAACGGTGTGTGTAAACCTATAAAAAAGGTTTTCTCTCTTACTATAAAAATCACCATTCAATTTATAATCAATTATTTGTGGCTTAATTCGAGTACAATGTGGGTTTAGAAGTATTTTCCGCTCCGTGTCTAGTCCAAGTGGTATCAGAGCCTCGTTCAGCTCCTACTGTATTCTCCTCCATTCTCCATCGCAGAGTTCCATATTCACATGTTCCCATCTTTCATCCTCGGCTCCATCTCCCGCCACCTTCCTTCACGCATTTCTCCCTCATCCTCACCCTCCATGCATTCCTCTTATTTTCTGTGCTCCTTCACCGCCCACCTCATACCTCACGCATTCTCCACCTCTCCTCCCTGTGTTTTCCCCTCACACGCCATTCCTTCCAATTCCGCCGCTCTTCCTCCCCGTGCTCCCTCCACACGTCCACCATTCCTGTCGCTGCCTACACTCCGCCCTCACTCCAACCCCTGCGCCCTCCCTTCCATCCAACCGCGGCCTCTCCCCAACGTTTCCCATCGCCACCGAGCCTCCCACCTGCACACATTTTCAAATTCAAATTAATAAATAAAATTCTTATTATAATAATAATATTATTATTATATAATAATTTATTTATTAAAGTTTTTTTTTTAAATTAATATATATATATATATATATATATATATATATATATATATATATATATATATTGATTTTTACCTTTATATTTCAAAATTCCTCCCTGCACAAGGAAAATGTAAGAGATGAATGACATTAAGAACCGAATGGATAATTTTGAGAAAAACCAAGCTTGAGACTCTAAAAATATCGAAGGGATACTCTCAAGGCTCGACCAATTCAAAACAGAGCTACACGATGAACTATCAGGCATCGTCAAAAAGGAAATCGCATGGGAGATAGAAGGAGTAAAAAGAGAGATGTCAGAAAACCTTGAAACCAAATTCAGCAGCATCCAGGAATATTTAAACATAATAACAGGCAACGTGCCAAGGGAAAATAAACCATCCTTCAGTTCAAAAAATACAAATGATCATAATACAATTCCTCCTAAAGGGGAAATCCCACAAGAAGAGGTCGGTCACGAACATTCTCCACATCCTAAACAAACAATAGGTGGATATCAAATGAAACCTAAATTAGAATTGTCAAAATTCGATGGCAAACCAAAACAGAGCGTGGCATGGATCAACAAGGCAGAAGAATTTTTCTCCGTACATAATATCAAGTCGGAAGAAGAAATGATAAAATATGCTTCGATACAACTAGAAGGTTGGGCATACAACTGGTATATGTGGTGGAAGGTCACAACACGAACAACTAAGCCTAATTGGCACACATTTAAAAATGACTTCTTTAAGAGGTTTGAAGATTTAAAAGAAAAAGACTTCTTCGCAAAGCTCACCAGACTACAGCAGAAAGGTGACGTCGATGAATACACCGATGAATGGGAAACCCTAGCGACACATGTGTCGGAACTCACAGACAGTCAACGTCTACAAACTTATGTGTACGGGTTGAAATCATATATCAAGGATGAACTAGAACTACTAAATGTATCAAACCTGGACAAGGCCAGACGCAAGGCAAAAATCATTGAGGAAAAATTCAAAAAAACTTGGAACAAAAACCATGATAAAGATCAAAGGTTCGTCCAAAATACCAAATCCGACACAAAATATCGGCCACCACAGCTAAGAAGTGACAACAAAACCAGTCTAGAAGCCCAACGAACGAAAGAAGGGAAGTGCAAGTACTGCAGAGAGAAATGGGACCCAAGACATAGGTGTTTGAATAAAGAAACCAAAAACCTATATCAATGTGAAGTAGAGGAGGAAGAAAAATCAGACAGTGATGATTCTGACATAGAAGATACAAGTGACCTCCAAAATCCTCCCTCAGAGACAGAAGATGAAGACACACCCAAGATATCAATTGCGGCCATAACCGGAATCCATCAACCACAAAAATTAAAAATTAAGGGGCATATCAAGAATAACAATGTTGTTGTCCTAGTGGACACAGGAAGTACCCATAATTTTATCAATATAAGTGTTGCAAAGAGGCTTAACCTTTTTATATATCCAGTATCCAACATGAAGGTAATGGTCACATATGGGAAGAAGATCGAAAAGGTGGGAAAATGCCACAAAGTTAAGCTGCAATTACAAAATTATAACCTTGAGTCAAAATTCTATGCAGTACCCTTAGGGGGAGTTGATGCAGTAGTGGGAATTCAGTGGTTGCAAACACTAGGGACCTACAAAGCCAACCACCAAGAACACTTTATTAAGTTCAAGTGGCAAGGAGAAAAATACAAGCTGTATGGTTTCCAACCCCCTCGCACACAAATTGTGTCATCCCACAAAATGGAGAAGCTAATTCAAAAGGGAGCACCTGCATATGTTGTACAATGCCAAGAGATGGAATTATTAACTTCAAAAGCGGTTAAACCAAGTCTACCAGAGATCCAAGGACTAATCCAAAAGTACAAAAAAGTATTTGAAGACCTCCCCATAGAGTTACCACCAGAAAGGAAGATCGAACATGTCATAGAAATCAAGTCTGGATCAAGCCCTGTCAATGTTAAACCCTATAGGTATCCACACCACCACAAGACAGAAATTGAAAGATTAATCCACGATTTGCTAAAATGTGTAGTGATTACGGAAAGTTGGAGTCCTTATGTTGCACCAGTAGTACTGGTACTAAAGAAGGACGGATCTTTTAGACTATGCATCAACTATAGAGGACTAAACAAGATAACTATTAAGAACAAATTCCCCATTCCATTCATCGATGAAATGTTGGACGAGCTTCATGGCGCGAGGTACTTCTCAAAATTAGACTTAAGGTCAGGATATTAGCAAATCAGGGTAAGGCTAGAAGATGTGGAAAAAACAGCTTTCCGAACCCATGAAGGTCATTACGAGTTTAAAGTAATGCCTTTTGGGCTAACTAATGCCCTAGCAACCTTTCAAGCAACCATGAATAACTTATTTCAGCCATTCTTAAGAAAGTTTGTACTAGTTTTTTTCGATGGCATCCTCATATCTTGAACAAGTATTAGCCATCTTAAAAGCAAATCAATTCTACGCTAAGATGTCCAAATGCATGTTTGGTAAGGAGGAAGTGCACTACCTTGGTCATGTAATATCCAAGGAAGGAATCAAAGTGGACCCAGAAAAAATCAAATCGATCACAGAGTGGCCCAAACCCACTAATATTTCCAAGTTAAGGGGATTCCTTGGACTAACCGGATGTTACAGAAGGTTCATCCGAAATTATGCACACATAACTGCTCCCTTATCCAACCTTCTAAAAAGGAATGCATTCCAATGGAGTGAAGAAGCATACAAGTGTTTTGAGGCATTGAAAAGGATTATGTCCTCCACACCTGTACTAGCTACCCCAGACTTCTCCAAACCCTTCGTAATAGAATGTGATGCTTCAGGTTATGGTTTGGGAGCAGTACTAATGCAAGATGAGCACCCGATAGCTTTTGAGAATAGAAAACTAAATAAACGAGAACAATTGAAGTCTACATACGATAAGGAAATGTTAGCCATTATACATGCTTTAGCAAAGTGGCAACAATACCTCCTAGGTAGCAAATTCATGATCTGCACGGACCACAATAGTCTTCAATATATACTTCAATAGAAGACACTATCCACAGAACAACAAAAATGGATAGAAAAAATTGTTGCTTTCGACATGGAAATAATACACAAAAAAGGGAAGGAGAATGTAGTCGCAGACGCTCTCTCCAGAAGAGATGAAGATACGACTTCTTACTCCATTTCAGTTGTAATCGCAGAATGGATAGATGAAATACGAAGCGAATATGCCAAGGACCCAGAGACAAGCATTATAATTAACGATCCCAATCACAACACCAAGTTTCAATGGAAAAACGATATCCTTTGGTATAAAGGGAGGATCTACTTAAAATCAAACTCTAAATTCAAGGCTAAAGTAATGAAGGAATCCCATGAATCACCAGCGGTAGGACACGTAGGATTCTTCAAATCTTACTATAATGCAAGAAGGTCATTTTTCTGGAAGGGAATGCAAAAAGATATCCAGCAATATGTGGCAGAATGTGACAAATGCCAGAGGAACAAAAGCGAAAATATTTTAACCCCAGGGTTACTCCATCCCCTACACATTCCAAACCAGAAATGGGAAGAGATATCAATGGATTTCATCGATGGGTTACCTCCATCAGAAGGGAAGGACAAAGTCTTTGTAGTGGTTGATCGATTGACCAAATTTGCACACTTCATGGCAATAAAAAAGACAGACATAGCAAAACAAATTGCAGATGTATTTTGCAAGAATATCTACAAATTACATGGTTTTCCAAAAGTCATTGTCAGTGACAGAGATGCAAAATTCAATGGGAAATTTTGGAGGGAATTTTTCAAACAAGTGGGCACATCACTCGATATGAGCTCAGCTTATCACCCCCAAACTGATGGTCAGACTGAAGTTGTAAACAAATGCTTAGAAGCCTATCTACGTTGTTTTGTAACAGATAAGCAAAACCACTGGTCTCAATGGTTACATCTAGCCGAATGGTGGTACAATTCAACATACCACACCTCCGCAAAAATGACTCCGTTCCAAGCCTTATATGGGTATGAACCTCCAAATTGGAGGGAATTGGTTCTATGCAACACTAATGTTCCTGAAGTAAGGTACCAACTAGAGAAAACTCAAAAGGCAATTGAATTACTCAGAGACAACTTAGTCACAGCACAAAACCGTATGAGGCAACAAGCCGATCAACACAGGACAGAGAGAGAATTTGAAGTAGGAGACTGGGTATTCGTAAGGCTCCAACCTTATAAACAGATATCTCTTAAACAAAGAGGAAAAAACAAGTTGGCCCCAAAGTTATATTGACCATACCAGATCACCAAAAAGATTAGTCGAGTTGCGTATGAATTACAACTACCTGCTAAAAGTCGTATCCACAATGTCTTCCACGTATCATGTCTCAAGAAAACGTTGGGGCAACATCAAACAGTGAAAACAATACTTCCTATGTTAGATGACGAAGGGAAGATCATTTTGGAACCAGAGGCAATCATTGCAACCAGAGAAAGAAAACTTTGTTCTCGAACACTCAAGGAATATCTCATTAGGTGGAAAAATTTTCCAGATGAAGACGCATCATGGGAGACAGAACAGTTCTGCCAACAATACCCGTCTTTACCCCTGCTTTGAGGACAAAGCATTTTAAAAGACAGCGGCAATGCTATGTATCAAAATATTTAAAGAACAATTAATTCAAATATTAAATGTAATATTACTTAGCTAAATCGTAGGGACACACCGTTCCTTTGAAACGGTGTGTGTAAGCCTATAAAAAAGGTTTTCTCTCTTACTGTAAAAATCACCATTCAATTTACAATCAATTATTTGTGGCTTAATTTGAGTACAATGTGGGTTTAGAAGTATTTTCCACTCCGTGTCTGCTCCACTACACAAGTTATAGTTTATTAACAACTCTTCACCAGGCGACAAACTATGTATTGCAACCACAACAAAAAATATGGATTCCTTCCTTTTCATAAAGAACCCATTATCATTGGAGTGTTCCTCAAAGGAACAATTTGCACTAAATAATGAGGACCTACAACTATTTATGAACCCTACAATGTTCCCATGATTTTGTGGGTGACCATAAATATATAACAAGTTTTTCCTATTAAACTTTCCAAAAGCATAATCATTTATCACTACAACAAAACCGTGTGATTAACGTCTCTTTTAGCTCCCTTTTTTGTGTCTACTAACACTTTTAGTGTATTTTTCTTCATTTTCTAGGCAAATTCGGCATTATTTCACGGGATGGTGCTTTCCCTTGTGCTTTTTGCATATATTTTGAAACTAGATGATAAAGTGGATTTATTGAATTTGTGTTCACTTTAGTGCTAGAAATGACATCTTGCATAGTGCTAGGGTTAGCACCAAGTTTCGCTTCCTTTTTAATGTCAGGAATTACGCTAGTATTTAAGCCAAGAATTGTTCCTAGTTTGGCTTCCTAGGTTGTGCAAATATTTAAGCTAGGATTAGCACCATGTTTAGCACTTAATTTAGATGCCTAATTGTCTGTAGGTTTAACACACGTTTAACATCAAATTTTTCATCTACAATAACATCTAGTATAGCAAATAGGTTTTCTCCTAAAGTAGCATCACATTTTTCTCCTAGTAGTGTGCCTTGTTTTGCTCCTAGATATGCTCCCGAAATAGCGTCAAGTTTTGCTTCTAGAATTGAGCCTAGTTCAACATATGAGTTACATAATAGATGGTATAGAGGCTATCGGTTATAAGAGTGGAGGGTTATATTTGGGAGGGTTATGTTAAACATTGATGTTGTTTTCTATGATGATATTGATGATGATAAGGACGACGATGATGATGACAATATCGATGACAATGATGAAGATGAGGATGATGCATGTTATTGCACTATTTGACCCTAGTGGCACCTAAATGGCCCTTTTGGAAGCTAAGAGACCCCAATGGAACCTAAATTACCCTAATGGAATTTGAGTGTCCCTAACGGTATCTAAGTGACCCTAATTGCATGACGATGATGATGATGATGCATATTGAAAATAAAAAGATATGGCATTTATGATTTGTACAATGTTGACAATTATCACTAGGGTGATGATAAAACAGTATTCAAATGGATGATAACTTTATACTCAAAATGAGAACTGTCCCCATAAAAATCCACATTTTTGCGTAAAAAACACCAAAATTAACCCTAAAATAATAATAAAAAAGTGATGCTACCAGTAGCACCCTTTTTTTTCAGGGTTAAAAATACAAGCATGGCCTTAAAAACCCATATTGTCTCTAACGAAAACCTTAAAATCAACCCTTGAATTTAAAACTAGTACTACCGGTAGCACATATTTTTTTCAAGGGTTAAAACTTGTTTGAAAGCATGGACTTACCAATCAATATCATTGTGTAAGGACCCCCATTTATGGGTCTTACTTAGAAAACATTTTTAACATAAAAAAACACAATATAACCATTATAATGCATAATCATTAATAAAATTATCAAATTCGAGAACTAACAAAAACACAAAACCTATTACTATAGGTCGAATCTACTGTTGGAGGAGTGGTCGTCGTCGTCAGTCTGATCCCGCTTGTCCATTTCCATCCACATCTTCCGTAGGATCTCGTAAGAAAAATCTCATTTAACCATAGGCGAAGCAATCGTTAGCTTGGCCACCCAACCGTAGGCTTATGCAATCTGTCGCATAGCCACCCTCAAGCTTCGGGGTCATAGAAGATACACACTCGCAAAGGTTCAAAAATGAGATACCCCTCACCAAAATCCTTAGCCAAACTCACCATATAAAGCACAATCAAAAAATCATAGCCATTATGGCAGTCATCCAATAATAGGGTCCCTTTTTCCTTCTTCTCATCTTTCTTAATAATAAAATTTTCCTGCGACACATGTCCCTTCATGCAAAAATACTCTTTTATGTAATATTATTTAATACAATATTCACCCACCCATGTGTCACTCTCTCATGAGAGTGCACATACTTCCCTCAATTTACTCTTAGATGTCCCCTGATACTAGGAATCCAATCCCTATTTTAGTGGGTGCATGTGGAGTTGACTAGTTAATGACTCCTAATCTATCTTTTGCTCCATATATAATTATTCCCAATTTATTTAATTATAGATAATGATTTCATGCACAAATAATCTAATGCAATTCTATATGCCAAATACATAACTACAAATAGTCCTTTAATGCACAAATAATTTAAAGCAATTCTATATTCCAAATACATAACTACAAATAGTCCTTTCATGCACAAATAATTTAATGCAATTCTATATGCCAAATACATAACTACAAATATTCTTTTCATGCACAAATAATTTAATGCAATTCTATATGCCAAATACATAACTAAAAATAGTCTTTTCATGCACAAATAATTTAATGCAATTCTATTTGCCAAATGCATGGGTGTTCATTTATCAATTTGCTTTATCTTTCTAGGTACCTCATCGTTGGGTCCTTCTAACTTTATTTCCTTAATTGTCTAGGTACCAAATCGCCGGGTCCTTTTGACTTTCTTTCCTTAATTGTCTAGGTACCACATTGTCGGGTCCTTCTGACTTTCTTTCCTTAATTGTCTGGGTACCACATCGTCGGGCCCTTCCGAAAATACTTTCTCATTTTATTGTTGTGCTGGGATTCCATGTAGTGATTTAGGAACCGTTACCATAAATCATCCAGCTACACTCTATGTGAGACTAATGGCGATGAGGAGTACGTTCGTTCTTACTGTGTGCTCCTCAACCTCGTACATGACCAATCCATTATGGTCTCCCCCATACAACTTCATGCTTCCCCGTGTAAAGTTGAAAGGGATTTCCAAACTCATGCATGGATTCTTATCGGATGCTAACATCGACGTCGTACCCCCGTGTGTGTTTTTCCCATCCTCCGCGACCCCCTTTCTGTTCTATTGTGATTCAGTCGGTAAACCGTCTTACCTGTCACTGTAAACATACTCAAAGCACACATATCAATAGTACTGCTCAAAACCATCATATCATAATTCACTTCATTCATTCGCTAATCGTTAAGCAAACATATATATTTTTCCATTAGATTCATATCATAATCACCTGCATAATATCATTTCCATAATTCAGCATAAATACAACATTCATCATAAGATTTAACATGTGCTAACCAATCAGCAAAATCACAAGTATCCATAATCGTCATTAAATCCATCATTAGAAATATATTCGTTTATCACACACATCGCTAGTCAGTCGACAATTTTATTCTTAATCAACATATATGCGGCCATTTATCTCGGTTTCTTTAGTTGGGTCACTTACTAGTAAGTGTCATCAATATCGATAGTCATAGCGAGTTTGAGGGGCATTACACATTTCTACAAAAACCTTAAAATAAACCCTTGAATTAAAAACTAATGCTACTAGTAGCACATTTTTTTCAATGGATAAAATCACGACTTTTTGGAAACCGCGATTGGTGTTAGTGCAATCACAACCCTAAATCAAGCCTCAAATAGAAAAGCGGTGCTACTTGTAGCACAATTTTTTATTCGGGGATAAAATTATGAATTTTTGGAAACTTCGGTCACTATAGATGCAATCAAAAATCTAAATTAAAATGCCCCTTTTTTAATTAATATAAAATAATAAAAACTGAAAAATACACAAATATTAAAAAAAAAGATGCAAAATGGTGTTGAGTCTTCTAGATATGCACTATGTGAAGAGTTAAAGATGATTGATGTGTTTCGAGTGGAACCTCCACTCATCATCAGGATCAATCAGAAGCCATAGTAAGAAGAGAAGATGAGGCCGCAATAAATATGGTTAGGGAATATTGAGATAGATGTTAAGAATTTGGTAATTAATAAAATATAGTCGTTAAAGTCAAGAGTCGATAAAATTATAGAAAAAGGGAGTAAAAGTGAAAAAATAAACTTAAAATGTAAAAATAAATTAAAATTTATTTATTTTTGTTAAATTAAAATTAAAGTTTAAAAATAAACATGAAAAATAATAAGGAATTACTTTATTTAAATCTTAAAATAATTATTATTAAGAATCCAAAAGGTGGATAGTAAAAACATTAAAAAAAATAAAATTACAAAAAAATAAAAAAATAAAACTAAACAACATATGAAAAAACAAAAGAATCAAGAAAAAATTAAACACAAGTTTTTAATATTAAAAATTAAATTATTTTGTCAATTCCTGCTAGCTCACTCGGTTAAGGTGTGGGTCTCATCAGCAAGGTGGCCTGAGTTTAATTCCCCTTGGGGGTGACTTAGTTGGGAGGCGACACCCAAAACCCACTCAAGTTGAGACTAGTGCGGTCCAGGTTGGGTGCGATCCCCAAGTGATTTTGACGGCTTAGATGCCCCTGAGTCATGGTTTCTCATACCACAAGCCACTCCCACAAGTTAGAGAGATTCGAGAAAAAAAAAGTATTTCTTTAATGTTAAACATATAAAAAGTAAAAGTAAAAAGTAAAAAATAAACTACAAATTACATTTTAAAAATAAAAATCTAAAAAATAAAAAATAAAAATAAAAAGCATCCAACTTCTTGCTTACTCCTCTCATTCCCTTCCCTCTTAATCCCCCCCTCCCCTACCTCATACCAACACCCTCCCCTTCCCCCCCTCCCCAATGTGGGCTCACTTCCCCTTCCCCTTCCCCACCCTCCTCTCTCCCCATATCCTCTCTTCCCCTCCCCTACCCCTACTGTAATGTCATCATTTTGACCCTTATAATATTTTGGGCTATAATGTAAATATTGTATGCATATTATGTATGATTCCTAGCGTGGAGCTCAAGACCAAGGCCCCGCTAGTGAATGCTCGGCCTTGAAGAGGAAAGTATTGGATATTATGCTACCCATGTGCTAGTGAACCATGGGAATTGTAAATATGTATTTTAATATAAATTCCCACAACTAGCTATGCAATGCAACAAGAGATGGGGGCATGATGTTTATAAGGAATTGGGGGGGATATTCAAACCCTTGATCCAATCAAGTCAATCCAAGTGTCAATTAGAAAACCCATGAACCCTCAACTACACATGTTGAATTTTGTGCCCAATAATTCATTTCTCCCAAGATTTGGTTGAGGCGGTTAATGCCTTGGGGGAACGGAGAGGTATGGTTGTCCAAATTCGAGTATGGGCAAGCCACCCTTCCTAGAAATTCATGTTTTTCTTCTTAGGTAAGAAAGGAGCCACGAAATTTCTCCCCAAGCCATTCTTCACCCATAAGTTTTTCTCTCTCATGAGTTGGGAGTCACCTGGGCGTTTTCCCTCCACGTTTTTCTATGTTTTCCCTCATTCTCAGCTGGGAGAAGGTTTTTTTTATGTTGTATAACAGTGGGGAATAAGGGGAGTCAATTTGGGGTTTGATAGAGGCCATTTTGGGCCACTGGATGCTCATACATCTGTGGGAGAAATCGTTTTTCTTCCCTAGAGTTGATTCCCTCTTCCCACAATCCGTTTTTGGGTGTGCAACGATTTGGGGAAAACCCATAGACCCTAATTTGTAATCCATTGTTGAAAATGTGTATCCATGGCCAGTTTTTGAGTTTGTTGTGTGTAAGAGAGTGTTGGGGATGAGATGGGTATCCATTGATTTGGTTGTGTTGAGCTTGAGAGTCCCTTTTTCCTTGTAGATATCATGCCTAGCTTGATGGTGGTCTCTGAGTGCTGAAGGAATACCGACTGGGCAGAGACCTATGGCTGGGTGGAACGTTGCAGCGACATATCTAGTTGCTTGGGACAACATTACAGCAAGATGCGTAATTTTTTTATTGTGTTTTACTTATACACTATTTTAATTAATGGATGGTTGTTCTTGATCTGATGGATGCATGTGAAAGGTGTGTGGATGATGTTTTATTCCACTGTGCATATTTGATTTGATTTGCATCTGCACCCATATGCATTTTATTGTAATTCCATTTGCTTATTTCGTGATGAATGGGGCTAAGTTTTATAAAAGCCCAGATTTTGGTATCATGTTCCCTTCCTTGCGTTCGATCCACGGGAGGGGACATGACAGAGTGGTATCAGAGCTTATGGTTCAACACTGCAGCTATTGGGCCTTTCATAGAGGTATAAATCATCGTGTGTATATGTATTTAGTATTCGGAATTAAAATGAATTAAAGAAACCTGAAGATCTCATGGCTTTTATTTGATTAGGATGGGAAATCACTCCCATGACTCTTTTGGGGATTATTTCAAAACTGCTTGCATTGATTTCATTCTATGAAAGTAAGGAAAGAGAGCGAAAATCCCTTTTCAGGTTGAATGCTTTCTTTACATTGTTTCTAATGCAGTAGCATTTTGTTTTTGTATTTGTTTGATTGCCTCCATGGAGGAGAGAAAGGAGGTGCAACCTCTTGCTATCTTTATATTATTTGTTGTTTTATTTTTGACATGGAAGAGGTGCAATTTCTTGACATCCTTTTACTGTTTTGTTATATGCGAGTATGATCTCTAAGTGGCTACTTCTGTAAAGAAAAGAAAGAAAATTTCAAAAAAATTCTAAGTGTTCTTGCTAAGCCTGTGTCGGCGAGTTTAACCATATCTGCAATGAAACGGTCAGTGAGTTTAGCCCTATTTGCTGCGACGGTTGCAAGTTTTAAATGTCGTGACCAGCGACCCGGTTGGCAAGTTAACGCCATGACCAGCGACGCTGTCAATGAAGTTAACTCCGTGACCAACGACGTGGTCGACGAAGTTAACGCCACGACTAGCGACACAGTCGGCGAACTTAACGCCGCGACCAGCGATGCGGTTGGCGAAGTTAACACCGTGACCAATGACGTAGTCAGAGAAGTTAACGCTATGACCAGTGACACGGATGACGTAAGAACGGTTGAAGCAAATAACCTTACCTCCGGCGAAGTGGTCGACGAAGTTAAGTCGCGACCAGCAGTCAACGGTCGGAGAAATATCGGTCGACGAATTTTGGGATGAAACGTCGTGACATGGTCGGCGAGTGTTAAGCCAGATCGCAGCGACCAGCAGTCTGCAGTCGACAAAATACCAAATCGGAGGTCGACGATCAGAAGGTCAGAGAATAACTTAGTCAGAGGAAAAATGACAAGTCCTCTGAAACAGAGAATTTCAGCAGTTTCCAGTGAAATTTTCATATGCCCAAAAAGTGAAAAACGCCATGGAACTTATGCGCCAGATTGCGCGAAATCAAAGGATTTAAAAAAAACAAATGAGGGCACTGCCCTCAACCCTCCCTGTAGTGGCAAGCCCCCTTGACCCTCGTCGTCCCCCGGAGACAGTCGTTGAAAGTATGAAATGCATTTTCTATGCTTGGAATGAGAAGCAGGAATTGCATAGAAGGTTTGTGGAAGCCATATTAATAGTAATTGGCTGTAATATGCATTGTGGAAGAGCAATGGGAACAGTAAGGCAATGTTGATAAGAGGAAAATTCCTCACCTTAAACTATTTCTATTTAATTGCATGTTTGGAAAATATCAAGAATGAACATTATGCACGTATGTATATATTGAATTGCTAATTCGTGAGAAGATTATAGCTAATGATTGCTTGTGTGCATGGTAGAGAGCCCATGAAATTGGATCAACTATGATGTGGAAGAGCAAATTCCATGCTACAATGAGGAAATTGGAAAGGGATAATTCCTTAACTCCTCTCTTGCTATTGTATTTATATTTCCTAAGTTTTATATACTCAAAATTATGGCATAGGGATGTTGGAAATGCAAGAGAGTAGCAGATTAAATATAAATTAGTGAGCATGATTAAAGAGTCATTGCATAGTGCATGTGAATTTCTTATGCATGAGCATGATGTTGCATATGGGTAAAGGTAGTGAAGTTACACATGCAATAGCCCATTAATGGTATTGCCTATGGTCGATGACAATTAATGTTGTTGATAATGGTTGTACGAATCAAACCATAGAAGCATGATTGAAATACAAGAGATTAGATAGATGAAATGAATATGCACTAGATGGCATATTAATAAAACCTTGCACAGTGCATGTGAAAATGTTTGTGCATGTATATGATATTGCATATTGGTAAAATAGTGAGGCTTTACATGTGCAATGAGCCACTAAGATAATCATTGTGGCTGCTAATAATTAGCTGTGTTCGCATTGGTTGTAGGACCAAAGACAACCAAAGCATGGCTAAAGATGTACATGATGAAGTTGCATGTGACCAACAGCCTTATTAAGAAAGGTTGGGGGCAACAAATCCATGATCATGAGGTGGGTGGAAGGATGGTGTGATCCTTTGCTGGAGACCAACTGATCAGGTAACATCAAAGATGTTGATGGGAGCCGTGTAGGTAATGGTTTAATTATGATTGCCCTAGTACAAAAGGAGATCGGGTAAGAACCCCCTTGAACGATATTTTGTAATCGTAGAATGGTATGTAGGAAAGGTTGAATGCATGTATACGATTTCCATACTACCATGGTATGGTGGGGTATGGGGTAGTAAGGGCAAGGAACCCTCTAACATGTGACTATTTAAAATGCTAGAATGCATTCATATGAGATTATATCATGCCATTTGTGTATGTTGGTTGTGAGTTAACAACCAAAGTAAGTGAGGACTTATGGTCTTGTCATGGTAGTGCATGCTATGTGGGGTAGTCATGGTTAGGCCATAATATGTTTGAATGCATAGTATTCATGAATTAATGCAATATTACATTGGGGGGATGTGCATTAAAAATATTTTGTACAATCTCGTGGTTATGCATTGAGTGGATGCACAATGTGAGTGTTGTAAATGTGCATGCATAGGTATGGGTGCACGTGTCGAGATGCATTGTGTGAATGCATGGTTGTGGTGTATGTTTCATTGCATTTAGGTAATAGATGAAATGGTGAACTATTGTCAATCCTGAGAGCATTTCAGGAGTTGTTGTCAATACAGGAGAATGATTGCATGAAGAAGGTAGACATGTTGATGGGCTACCAGGAGTGCTCTGTTGAAATGATGGAGTTGTATAAATGATATGGCTATGAAGTAATGAGTATCTAAAGCTTCATTTAAATTGCATAAATGACGTGATTGTGTCTTGCAATTTTATTATAATATATATATATATATATATATATATATCATTATCATAATAAAATTGCAAGACACAGTCACGTCATTGCATTTCAAATGTTAACAGCTGAGGGTATTTGAGTTAATGAGTGTTATAATTCTGAGATCACTTCAATGACTGTTGCAGCAATGAAATATTATATGCATAGAGACTTACAAGTGTTTGGCTGATTGAAGTTCCAGATTTCAGGTAGATTGTTTTGGGCATGGCAATGGGGGTAAGTCCATGATGAAGATTGGAATCTACCATGTGCAAGAGCCAAACATCATGAGAAGGGTCTCATGGTTGAAAAATAGTTTATGTGCAGAACATGTTGTTAATTTTGGACTTGTAGATTTCAGATTTGAGAATTTGCTCATAATTGCTAATCACCGTTGGCTTGCATAGAACTGTGTCAGGAGGACGTGCTACAAGTGGATGTTCATGTTATAGTAGAAAGCGTAAAAACCCTAATGGGAAGAGGGGTGCCACTTGCAAGGGACAAGCAATATGAGGATAACCCCATGACGAAGCAAGTCAATTTCTGTAGTAGACAGAATTGCAAATTCATGATTGAATTTAATTCTTAATGCCATTGATTGGCTATGAGACAATCAAATTTGAATTTTAAATGTTGTTGATTGTTTGGATATTTGATAAGCGTTCCAGGAAGACACATTGCAGGAAGACCATGTCTGATGACCTGCAGAAGCCAAAATTCATGGGAGGACCCCATGCTTTGGAAATGGGTTTTGGGTGAAACGCCATTGCATATTTTAAGGATGACATCTCCACTGAACTACACGTTGGAAAGCCATATGAGTGAGATGGTGAATCTATGCCAAGAAGGCATGTGTGGGTTATGGAATGTGAAATTATTGGAGTGGCAAACCGAAGGACTGTTGACTCAGAGAAGGGAACCCCTATTCTTCGTAATGAAGAGAGAATGCATCTAGAAAAGGGATAAGTATTCTGTAACCCTAACTAAGGATATACATATTTGGTTATTAGATTTAATATGCAGAGCATGTTTTATTATTTCATTAGTACTACAGATTGCTTGAGTGTGATTAGGGTCTACATGGCTCACATTGAAAAGGGGTGCACACCTTTCGGGTGTTGGGTTATGTTAGGGATGTCAATATTGAGTACACCCTAAGGGAATGGACACATTCCCAGTGTTTCAATACTTGATAGCGAATGTTTTGAAATGTGGTTGTAATTTTGGGACAACAATACTAATGAGCTTGCTTATCCTTCGTGTGCTATCAGCTTACACAGATGCAATTTGGTGTTGCACACGGCTGAAGAAAAATGAAGGGTTGTTGCATGCCTGATGAACCCAGTCTGTGTACTGGTTTGGCATTATTTGCTTGTATGTTGTGGAGGTATTGATGAAGGGTTGTTGCATGCCTAATGAACCCAGTCGGTGTACTGGTTTGATATTATTTGCTTGGATGTTGTGGAGGTATTGATGAAGGGTTGTTGCATGCCTAATAAACCCAGTCGTGTACTGGTTTGGCATTAATTACTTGGTTGTTGTGGAGGTATTAGTGAAAGGTTGTTATATTCCTATGGCTTCATAGTAGAGATTTGACCTATAATGGTCAGTGGTGCAGTTTCCTTCCATTAGCCGATGACCCAAACATATGTGTTGGCTCGATAATGGAGAGGGACAACCAAGTATGGGACTAGTCGGGCACCACAAATGCTTAGTAAATCTAGAAATTAAATTGTTGGGCATTAAACATCCACCCCATAGGTGATCCAAGGCTTGTAAAGCAGAGAAGGAAACCTGTGGAGTGGCAAGGAACTACCCAATACAGATAAGTATTTGGTTTTCATTCATTTTTAGATAATGAAAATTTATTGAACAAGTCTTATGACAACCAAGCTGATACACTGTTGTTTCTTTCTTGGAAAATTTGGTCTTTGTAGGAAAGAAAGAAGCCTTGAAGGAATCCTAGGGATGCATTTGGACACATGATTGTCCTAGAAAGCTCAGTATGAGCAGCAATGATACGAATGATGCTAGTGGACATTTGTGGGTCCTAGCAGCCAAAGGTTCTACAGGCAACAATGGGGAAGAATTCGATGATGGAGGAAAACCTTAGACAAACCTTAGACACTTAGTGTCATAGCCAAGAAAGGGAAAGTCGAGCATTCGCATTGAAGTGAAAGAGGCTAAGGAGCATAGAACCACAGTGATGGTGTGGCTCCGGATTGGAACAAGAATAAGAGGGGGAAACTCTTACTCTTCTCTTTCCTTTTTGACTAATGCATCTTAGAAACAAAAAATTGTTGAATGCATGTCATGACTGAAAGTTGATTGTGTTTATTTGCTTGAATAAATTGTGAATGCTGAAAAAGCTAATTCCTTATGAAAGGATGAATATGAATGAGTTCATATGTATGTTGGGAAAGCATAAAAAGTGTAGAAGTTTCATGAATAAATCATGTACATTCCATGTCAATTGGGAAATTAATTGACTAATTTTATTGTTTATGTTATGCTTGCCTAACAAAGAATTGCAATAATGAATTTCATAGGTGAAAAATTGAAAGCAATTGATTGCAGTCGTTACAAAAAAAAACAAGTGGTGCTAGTAAGCAAAGTGAGGGAAGTTGTGCACATTGACCATGGAAGCAGGCCAAGGGCTATTGGACTTAGTTGAAATTCTTCTTCAAACAATTTCCAAGACCCAAGAAAATCTTGGAGAGATGCTCAAGCTATAGAAGCAGCAGAATGTGATGAACCACAAGGTTTTGCAGGACTCTATTCGTCTGCAAAAAGAGGTAAAAAGTATTCTGGGAGAAATCAGTAAGGGAAAGGAAAGTGGATCAATGAGGAAGCATTCGTCCAATCACCCCATTAAGAAACTCCCAAGGCTGGAAGAGAGAAAGAATGTGGACAAAGGAAAATAGACGCAGTTACCTCCAATAGAATGTTGGGGATGTGGAGGAAGTCACCTCCTCCATGAACATACAGCAAGTGGTAGCAAGAAAAGTGACATCCAGTAGGAGCAATGTGCAGGGGTTCAAGAACCTCACCTTGACATTTCCATTTAATGAAATGCAAGAAAGGCCCGCTACATTTTGTGAATTTTGGACATGTATAAAGCGTATATTATTCCTAAGTATTGGAACACCGAGGACGGTGTTATTCCAAGGGGGAGGGGAATATAATGTCCTCATTTTGACCCTTATAATATTTTGGGCTATAATGTAAATATTGTATGCATATTATGTATGATTCCTAGCGTGGAGCTCAAGACCAAGGCCCCGCTAGTGAACGCTCGACCTTGAAGAGGCAAGTATTGGATATTATGCTAACCCATGTGCTAGTGAACCATGGGAATTGTAAATATGCATTTTAATATAAATGCCAACAACTATCTATGCAATGCAACAAGAGATGGGGGCATGATGTTTACAAGGAATTGGGGGGGTTATTCAAACCCTTGAGCCAATCAAGTCAAGCCAAGTGTCAATGAGAGAACCCATGAACCCTCAACTACCCATGTTGACTTTTATGCCCAATCATTCATTTCTCCCAAGAGTTGGTTGAGGCAGTTAATGCCTTGGGGAATGGAGAGGTATGGTTGTCCAAATTCGAGTATTGGAAAGCCACCCTTCCTAGAAATTCATGTTTGGCTTCTTGGGAAAGAAAGGAGCCACGAAATTTCTCCCAAGCCATTCTTCACCCATCAGTTTTTCTGTCTCACGAGTTGGGAGTCACCTGGGCGTTTTCCCTCCATGTTTTTCTATGTTCTCCCTCATTCTCAGCTGGAAGAAGGGGTTTTTTATGTTGTATAACAGTGGGGAATAAGGGGAGTTGATTTGGGGTTTGATAGAGGCCATTTTGGGCCACTTAATGCTCATACATCTGTGGGAGAAATCGTTTTTCTTCCCTGGGGTTGATTCCCTCTTCCCACAATCCGTTTTTGGGTGTGCAACGATTTGGGGAAAACCCATAGACCCTAATTTGTAATCCATTATTGAAAATGCGTATCCATGACCAGTTTTTGAGTTCGCTGTGTGTAAGAGAATGTTAGGGATGAGATGGGTATCCATTGATTTGGCTGTTCTGAGCTTAAGAATCCCTTTTTCCTTGTAGATATCATGCCCAACTCGGGGGTGGTCTCTGAGTGCTGAAGGAATACAGGCTGGGCAGAGACCTATGGTTTGGTGGAATGTTGCAGCAACATAGCTATTTGCTTGAGACAACATTACAACAATATGAGTATTTTGTTTTATTGTGTTTTACTTCTACACTGTTTTAATTAATGGATTGTTGTTCTTGATCTGATGGATGCATGTGAAAGGTGTGTGGATGATATTTTATTCTCCTATGCATATTTGATTTGATTTTCATCTGCACCCATATGCATTTTATTGTAATGCCAGTTGCTTATTTCATGATGAATTGGGCTAAGTTTTATAAAATCCCAGATTTTGGTATCATGTTCCCTTCCTTGTGTTTGATCCATGGGAGGGGAAATGACACCTACCCCCTCTACTCTCCCCTCTCCCCTACCACCCCCACCTCCTTTTCCCTTCTCTCCACGCCCCTCTCCCCTTGCTCCCCGTGGGATCCCTGTAAGAGACTCAATTTCGAAATCGAGTTCCACCAACCAGTCCATGGGGAGGGAGACGAGAGAGGCAAGGAGGGAATGGGTAAGGGGAGGGGAGGCGAGGGTAGAGGGTGGAAGGGTTGGGGGATATTAGAGGTTGTAAGGGAGAGGGAATGGTGGAGCGATAAGGGGGGAATGAAGGGAATGGGGAGTAGTGGGGGAGGGTGAAGGGGGATATGAGTGGGGGAAGGGAAGGGAGAACATGCAGGGAAGGGAGGGGATGGGGAGGAGGAAGTGGAAGGCATGGGAAATAAGGAGTGAAGAGGGAGGGTGAATGGGGTGCACAAGGGGTTAGCGGAGGGTTAGTTTTTTTCTTTTTTTTTCTGATATTTTTTAGTTTTTTATGTTTTAATTTTTTTAATTTAAATTTTATATGTCAAATTTTTTTAATAATTTTTGTTTTTAAATTAATTTTTTATTTTATAATGTTTAAAATTTTTAAATTTTTAATATTAAAAATAATTAAATTTAATATTTTATTATTTAGATTTTAAAATTTTAAAATTTTTATTTTTATTTTTTAATTATAATTTTTGTATTTTTTTTTTTTTTTTTTCCTTGGAAAATGTCCGTAATTTTATTTCAAAAAGATGATTAAAATTACATATTGCAGATGTAGTGAGATCAACAAGGATCCCTACATTTTCACATATTGTCCCATATAAGCAGAAAAACAGCTTGTAATGAGCTGAACCAAAAGAGAAAACTAGAGAAATAGAATAGATATATCATGAACAGTGGAGAAATTTGGGCCACCGGTTTCAGGTTTGGTCCCTGAAACCGCCGCCGCCGCCACTGGATCGTGCTCAGACCCAATGGGTCGCCGCGCAAAGGCGCCGCCCTCTCTCCATACTCAGAAATATCCATCACGCTCCATCAAAGCCTGAAAGCAAACACCAGGCCCAGCCATAGAGAGATGGCGATATTCGGTCTCATTTCATTCCAGAGAAGAAAGCAGGGTTTCCTTTGAATCGATAACCCACATTAACGGCTACTCGACCTTCGTTTTCGATCTCAGATAATCCTTCTTGGAACCCTCGGGAACCCTCTCTTGGAATGCCGCAATGTAATCCGTGACGGCCGGCCGAGCCATGGCATCCGCCATCTGCATCCGCCAAGAACCAGCAGACCGCCATTGGAACCTTTTCTGCAGGTCGAAGCCTGTGTGAGGGAACCGAAGTATGCAAGGAATCTCCTCCAAGATCGCAAGAAGTCGATCAGCCGTCGCCGCCACGCCGTCAGTAGACCATCTTGAGGTTGTGAGCTGGGTCGATGGCTGCATCTGAAACCCTGGCCCGGACCATGGCATCCGCCATCTGCATCCGCCAAGAACCATTAGACCGTCCTTTGTATTTGTTTTGTTTTTAGTTTCTTTTTTAATTTTTAATTTTTAAATTTGTTTTCTTATTATTTTTTAATTTTTTTTAAATATTTGTGAATATTTTTCATTAAATTTTTTTTTTAAATTAGGCATTTTTTAATGTCTTTTTCTTTAAAAAAATCATTTAATTTTTAATTTTCAAATGAAATTATATTTTTTTTAATTAAAACGGAGCTCTCTATTCTTTTTTAAGTGATTTAAAAGAAGAAGACAAATGAATGATTTTATTTTTCCATGCATGGTTTCGAAATAAATGCAATTGTAACCTAGAGAAATAAATGGATGCCATCGATAGCACCACTTTTCAATCTCGCGGTTGATTTTGGGTTTTAATTGCATCAACAATGGTTGAGGTTTCCAAATAGTCATAATTTTAGCCCCCCAAAAAATGGGAGCTACCGATAGCACCACTTTTTGATTCGAGGGTTGATTTAGGGTTTTGATTACACTGACACAACTATGGGTTTCCAAAAAGTTTAAATTTTATCCCCCAAAAAAGGGTGCTATCAACATCACCACCTTTTGATTTGTGTAAAAACCACTAAATGCAACCTATAAAAAAATGAGAACTCTCAAGAGTTCTCATCAAGTTATATAATATGTTTGATGATGACGGAACTGTTAATGTCAATAATGATAATGCATGTGATCGTAGCACTATTTGATCTTTAGTGATCCTAATGGAACCTAAATTACCCTAGTTGCATCTGAGTGACCCTAATGGCATATGATTATCTCTAACAACATTTTAGTGACCTTAATGGAACTTGAGTGACCCTAACAGCATGACGATGATGTTGATAATGCATGATGACTTGATTATGAGATGATAATGATCACAATTATGAGCACTACATCGATAATGACAATGAAAATGACTATGGTGATCATGTCGATCTGTATGATGATGGAAATGATGATAACGATGGTGATGACAATCACAATGATGACCATGATGATGTCGATGTCAATGATGATGATGCATTCGATAACACTATTAGATCCTTATTGATCCTAATAGCACCTAAATGACCCTAATGGCATCTAAGTGACCCTATTGTCACCTAAATTACCCTAATGGCATCTAAGTGTCCCTAACAACATTTGAGTGATCCTAATGGCATCTGAGTGGCCCAAACATCATTATGATGATGATGATGCATGATGAAAAATATGATGGCATTTATGATGATTTGATTGTAATATTCTAATGATGACAATTGATGCCTACATTCCCAATCATAGGCCAGATATCTTTTACAAAACTCATTTAAATAATAGGTGGTTGGATTCTTTTTACATCATCATAATGATCATTACAATTATAATCATGACATTCACTATTATGATATATGATGATGATTATGGTGATAATGTCAATTTCTAGGATGATGGCGATTATTATAACGATGATGATGATGATGACAATGACAGTCATGAAAATTACTAAATATTAAGACCCATTGACCTAGTTAGGAAAGGGAAAATGTCCTTTATGAAATTCTTGTAAGGTAGTAGGATGCCTTGTTCATCATCACAATGTTGATGACATCAATGATTATCATGATGATATATGATGATGGCGTCGATGATGATGAGGATGATGATGATGTATTGTATGATTTTGACAATAATGATTAGGATGATGACAATGATGATGATGTCAATGTTATGTTGATGATGCATGTGATAGCATTTATGGATCTTGATTGATCCTAATGGTTCATAAATGACCGTAATGTCATCCTAGTGACCCTAATGTCACCTAACTGACACTAATGGGATTTGAGTTTCCTTAAACAATACAGAGACCCTAATGACATCTAATTGAACCTAACAACATGATGAAGATGCATTATGACAATGATGATTACTTTTATAATGAACTGCTATTTATAAGATGATATCATCCACAATTGATTCCTATATTGATTGTGATGATGATATATGATGATTTCATTGATGATGACTATGGTGATAATGTATATGCCTATGACAATGATGATGATGATTACAACGTCAATGATGATGATGACAACCATGATCATGAAAATTACTAATTATTAAGACCCATTGGCACACTTAGGTGAGGGAAAACATCATTTACAAAATTATTGTAAGGTAGTAGGATGCCTTGTTCATCATCACAATTTTGATGACATGAATGACTATCATGATGATATATTATGATGGAAATGATGATGATGATGTTGATGATGTATTATATGATGTTGAAAATGATGATGATGACGATGATGTGATGTTAATTATGATGATGCATGTGATAACACTTCTAGATCGTGATTGATCCTAATGGAACCTAAATTACCATGATAGTGTAAGGGTGACCCTAATGCCACCTAAATGACTCTAATGTCCTTCGAGTGCCCCTAACAATATTTGAGAGATCCTAATGGCATCTAAGTGACCCTAACAACATGTTAATGATGCATTATGATAATTATGATGGTTTTGATGATGATTTGATAACTATCAGATGATATCGATCACAATTAACACCTACATTTCCACTCACAACCCAAATCTCTTTTACGAAACTAATGTAATTAATTAGGTGGTTTGATGCATTTATCCTTATCATAATGATGATCATAACAATAATTATTATGATTTTGATTGCAATGATGATATACGATGATGACAATGATGTTGACTATGGTGATATTACTATTGATGTCTATGAAGATGGCGATGATGATAACAACAATGATGATGATGAAAATAAGGATCATGACAATTGCTAATTATTAAGACCCATTGACCCAATTATGCGAGGGAAAACATCCTTTACAAAATTCTTTAAGGTAGTAGGATTTCATGTTCATCATCACAATGTTGATGGCATGAATGACCATCATGATGATATATGACGACGACGATGATGATGATGATGATGATGATGATGATGATGATGATGATGATGATGATGATGATGATGATGATGATGATGATGATGATGATGATGATGGTGTATTGTATGATGTTGACGATGATGACAGCAATGATTTCGATGTCAATGATGATGATGCATGTTATAGCACTTCTAGATCCTGATTGATCCTAGTGGCACCTAAATAACCGCAATAGTGTCTGATTGACCCTAATGTCACCTAAATGACTCTAATGGAACTAGAGTTTCCCTAAAAACATTTGAGTGACCCTAATGGCATCTAAGTGACCCTAACAACATTTAGGTGCCATTACAGTCACTCTAATTCCATTAGGGTCACTCTACTCAAGTTGGTTTGATGAAAATTTGATCACACTATCGAAATATATTAGCTCTTCAATATGCATGACCATCAATTAGAAAATAAAGCTAAAAATAGTTACTTCAAATTAGTGATGATGTCGATGTCAATGTTGATGATGCATGTGATAACACTTTTGGATCTTGATTGATCCCAAAGGCATCTAAATTAATCTAATGGCATTTAAGTGACCCTAATGTCACCTAAATTACTCTAATTGTGTCTAAGTGACCCTAATGTTACCTAAATGACTATAATGGCATTCGAGTGTCCCTAACAACATTTGAGAGACCATATTGGCATCTAATTGACCCTAACAACATGAAAATGATGCATTATGACAATGCTGATGGCATTGATAATGAGTTGATAATTATAAGATGATATCGATCACAATTGATTCCTCCATTGACTATGATGATGATATATGATGATTTCAATGATTATGACTATGGTGATAATGTCGATTTCTACAAAGATGATGATGATAAAAGAAACGCCAATGATGATGACAATTAGGATCATGGCAATTACTAATTATTAAGATCCATCGACCCAGCTAGGCAAGGGAAAATATCCTTTATGAAATTCTTGAAGGTAGTAGGATGCCTTGTTCAACATCACAATCTTGATGACATGAATGACTATATTCATGATGATATATGACGATGACAATGATGATGATGATGATGATGATGTAATGTATGATGCTTACAATAAGGATGATGATGGCGTCGATATCAATGATGATCATGCATGTGATAGAACTTCTAGATCCGGATTAAACCTAATGGCACCTAAATGACTATAATAGTGTCTGAGTGACCCTAATGTCACCTAAATGACTAATGGAATTCAAGTGTCCCTAAAAACATTTGAGAGGATCTTAATGGAATCTAAGTGACCCTAACAACATGATGATGATGCATTATGGAAATTATGATGGTGTTGATGATGATTTGAAAATTATCAAATGATATCGATCACAATTGATGCCTACATTCCCACTCAAAGCTGAAATCTCTATTACAAAATTTTGTGTCTACAATAACATCTTGTATAGCATCTAGTTTTTCCCCCAAAATAGCACCCTTTTTTTCACCTAGGATTGCATATTGTTTTTCTCCTAAATTTTCTCCCAAAATAGCGTCGATTTTTGCTCCTAGAATTGAGCCTAGTTCAGCATATGAGTTACTAAATAGATGGGATAGAGGCTATTGGTTATAGGAGTTGAGGGTTAAATTTGGGAATTCCATGTTAGACATTGATGTTGTTGTCTATGATGATAATTACGATGATGATGATGACAATGTCAATGATAATGATGATGATGATGATGATGATAATGATGCATGTTATTGCACTATTTGACCCTGAGTGACTCTAGTGACACCTAAATATCCCTTTTGGGAGCTAAGAGACCCTAATGGTGCCTAAATGAACCTAATGGTATCTGAGTGTCCCTAAAAACATCTGAGTGACCCTAACGACATGGCAATGATGATGATGCATATTGATGATGAAAAATATGGCATAGATGATTTGTACATTGTTGACAATGATTACTAGGATCATTATAATGACAATGATGTCAATGTTGATAACGATTATGAATGTGATTATAGCACTATTTTATATTAATTTATCCTATTGGAATCTAAATTAACCTAATGGAATATGGGTGACCATAATGGCACCTAAATGACCCTAATGGCATATGATTGTCCCTAACAAAACTTGAGAGACCCTAATGGAACTTGAGTGACCCTAACAACATGGCAATGATGTTGATGATGCATGATGACAATGGCATCAATGATGATTTGGTTACAAGATGATAATGATGACAATTATGAGCATTACATCGATAATGACAATGGCGATAACTATGGTGATAATGTCAATCTCTATGATTATGGCAATGATTATAATGACGATGATGGTGATGTAAATGAGGATCATGATGATTCTAATGCCAATGATGATGATGCAGGTGATAATACTATTGGATCTTCATTGATCCTAATGGAACCTAAATGACCCTAATGGCATATGAGTGACCTTAATGTCACTTAAATTACCCTAATGGCATCTGAGTGTCCCTAAAAACATTTTAGTGGTCCTAATGGCATTTGAGTGACCCTACTAGCATGACAATGATGATGATGATACATGATGACAAAGATGATGGTGTTTATGATGAATTGATTATAAGATTATAACAATTAAAATTTATGCCTATATTCCTAGTTAGAGGCCACATCTATTTTACGAAACTCATTTAATTAATAGGTGGTTGGATTCCTTTTTCATAATCACAATTATCATGAAGATATAATCATGCCATTGACTATGATCATATATGATGATGAATGTGGTGATAGTTTTTATGTCTAGGATGATGGCGGTGATTATTACTATGGTGATTATTATGACAACAAGGATCATGATAATTACTAATTATTAAGACCCATTGAATTAGTTAGGAGAGGGAAAATGTCCTTTATGAAATTATTGTAAGGTAATAGGATTCCTTGATCATTATCACAATGCCGATGATGTGAATGTCTATCATGATGATATATGAGGATGACATTGATGATGAGGAGGATGATGTTGATGTATTGTATGATGTTGACAATGATGACGATGATGATTTTGATGTCAATGTTGATGATGCATGCCATGGCACTTATGAATCTTGATTGATCCTAATGGAACCTAAAGGACCATAATGGTGTTTGAGTGACCCTAATATCATATAAATGACTCTAACGGCATTCGAGTATCCCTAAAATCATTTGAGAGACCCTAATGGCATATGAATGACCCTAACAACATGAGAATGATGCATTATGACAATGTTGATGTCATTGATAATAATAAGTTGATAATTATAAGAGATATCGATCACAATTGATGCATACATTGAATGTGATGATGATATATGATGATTTCAATGCTGATGGCTATGGTGATAGTGTCAATGTCTATGAAGATGACGATGATGAGAATGATGCTGATGATTATTATGGCAATGAGGATCATGAAAATTAGTAACTATTAAGACCCATCAACTGAGTTAGGTGAAGGAAAACATCCTTTACAAAATTATTGTAATGTAGAAGGATGCCTTGTTGATCATCACAATGTTGATGACATGAATGACTATCATGATGATATATGACGATGGCAATGATGATGATGTATAGTATTATATTGATCATGATCATGATCATGATGACAACGATGATGTTGATGTAAATTATGATGATGCATGCATGTGATAGCACTTATGGATCCTGATTTATCCTGATGGGAACTAAATGATCGTAATAGTGTTAGAGTGAACCTAATGTCACCTAAATGACTCTAATGGAATTTGAATGTCCCTAAAAACATTTGAGAGACCCTAATGGAATCTAAGTGACCCTAATGGCATCTAAGTGACCCTAAAAACATGATAATGATTGATTATGGAAAGTATGATGACGCTAAACATGATTTGATAATTACTAAACAATATCGATCAAAATGGATGGTTGTATTCCCACTTGAAGCCCAAAATCTCTTTTAAAAAATTTATGTAATTAATCAGGTGGTTTGATTCCTTTATCATTATCACAATAATAATCATGACGATGATGAACATGACATTGGCTATGATGATGATATATGAAGATGACAATGATGATGACTATGGTTAAATTAATGTTGATGTTTACATTGTTGATGATCATGATAACGACGATGAGGATGGTAATTGTAATGTACCCAATTTCCTCATTAATATTTTGGGAAATGGGGTAAAAAATTTCCTTTAACATCATCCAAATAATCATTAGCTTAGCCTCAATTCTTATTGAATCATTATGAACAAGGTACATTCTCATCAAATGCATTCTTGTGTATAAGAAGGATATAAAATTGGCTCTTTGAATGTCTCATTATGTAATAGTTTGAGACTTATAGCTAAGTAATAGTAGCAAGTTACTTTGTTCACTGTTTAATTTATAGTTTATTAAACATAGTCAATCAATATAAAGTCTGTTCATTATTTAAGCTTAACTATTGAAGCATACAAGTAAACTCAATCCATAACTATAGAATCCTTTACAATCCATCCATTACTTACTTTGTGCAAAGTGTTTTCTTAAATATAGTTATTATATCAAGTGGTGTGAGTACAACATATATCCTTTAAATTCTAAACATAACATTGATATCTTCTTAACAAATTATCACATTAACATAGCTTAACATCAAGCATAATATGTAGCAACTTATGCAAAGGACATACTACATTCCATTAGTTGAAACATTCCTTTCATAATACAATTTTATATCATACTCTTTATTATTAATTCCCTCGTGGGAAAGAGCAATCACTAGGTTTGTTCATTATATATCTTATTATCACTGCATAAGATAATATTGATGCTACTACTCTTTTTGCATTATTAAAAACTTGTGGTAAGTGAATCACCCTCATAAGGAGACGTGCGCTCACCCCCATAAATGCAAGACAGAGGTCATGGGAAGTTGCCATCGTTTTCTAGATAGCAATCCCCTTATGGTTCACCACATGTGAAAAAGGTTATCCAACAAACTGTCTTCTTGATCTAGGCTCAACTCTCTATTGAGGCCGTTGCCCTTCCATTTTACAAAGAATGTACGAATTCTAAAGATTCTCCTGTCTTCCATCCCTTACTTTCAAATGGGATAAAAATAAAATATAACTATGGAACACTGAGATATATATATATATAAACCATAAAAAAAATTACTATTATAATATTATAGTTATTTATAGTGGCCAATTCTACTATTTTGACTACAAGCCTAAATGAAATTAAATTACATAATCAAATTATATTATAAAAATAATTTATTACATAAATCCTTCATACATCAAATATCTATAAGATTAATAACTAGGGAGTGACATCCCTATAAATTTAATGTAAAGGAAAATATTTTGATTATATATAAGCAATCTTAATAAGATTTCTAAGAAGCATTTTATTATGCAAAATAAATAACCATTAAATATACATATGTATATATGAGAAAGTATACATAAATAGGAGAAAAGAAAAGAAATATTTTATGGCAATTTATTTATAGAAACTATTCTTTACACATTTGCAAAATTATTATTTAACTCACCGCAAACAAAGAATAATCCTTTATAAACTTGACAATTATTAATTAACATTGCAACAATAGAGAAGTGACTTAAGTATTAGGGATCTTTTAACTAGACTTTATTATAATTTATGTATTTCAGAGAGAGAAAGTTGTAAGAAGTTATTATGTAATGTATAGTTATAATACTTTCTGATTAGGAGAATCTATATATCCAATAATATTTTTATGGTGCAATATTTAATTCCAATTTAATGAAATTATGTATTGTTATAACTTTCTCTCTAATACATGGGTAGATCATATTTATTTCATGTTAAGTAGTTGGAATGGTTACTCTCATACTACAAATTAAAGTACTGTCATCTATCCAAATTCTGAAAATATTATTATTATTGGCAAAATACTTTATGTTAATTTTTAATTACAAAGTTTTGTAATTATGACCAAGTTTGGTCAAGGATGAATGTAATTACTGAATTATTATTATTTAATAAATTAAAGTAGGAGACAAACACCCAAGGGAACTGTTAAATGAGTGTTCACTGACACACTAGGAGGAATGGAAGCTATTAGAAGGTATGGGACATATGGCAACAATTGCACTTCACCACTAGCTATTGGTTATGGGACAACTACCCCTACAAATGTGGCATTATCCCCCAGGTGGAGGGAGTGAGCAGGCTGCTCATTTAATGACCAGTTAACAACTGAAAGGCCTAGGCCAAAGGGGCTTCACTAGAAGGCAATATAATATCACGTTCATTCATATTGCGATATTAAATATTCATGA
Source organism: Larix kaempferi (assembly GCA_027924585.1). Classification (NCBI taxonomy): domain Eukaryota; kingdom Viridiplantae; phylum Streptophyta; class Pinopsida; order Pinales; family Pinaceae; genus Larix; species Larix kaempferi. Next base: position 5,798,590 of record BSBM01000477.1, on the reverse strand, counting down.
AAACCTAAAAATTATATTGCGTATATATTAAAGGGAAAAGGTTTTTTTTAATTTAATGTAGCAATACAAAAATACTATGGGGTCTTTTTTATATGGGCAGGCTGACAAATATCCACCAAATGGAGATGGCAGGATCACGGCCGGATGAGAAATCGGGTTGAGGCAAGGCTCAGGCTTACCAGTACGTAGGGAAATCACATCTTGAGGCATGCTTGAGGCCAAGGGTTTCATGGTGAAGTGGGTTTCCAGTCGATCATAGTCGAGAGACAGTGGTCATTAACAACCAATTGTTACCAATAGCACTCAGCCAGTTGTTAGCAATATCCTTGGGAGGCTCTAAGCCTCCAGGGCCTGTTATAGGCTCTTGATAGGCCTTGGGGACTTGAATACCCAACCAATAGTGCCTATTACAGGCCTTGGGAGGTTTAGTCAGCCTCCTAGAGCTTGTTACAGGCCCTGGGGGCTTGGATACCTAGCCCACAATAGGCTTAGTCAGCGATTGGGGAATTGCAACATGCAATCTAAATGTTATACTATGTGCATTGGCTCTAGTGACATACAAGAAGTTATCTCCTATTTCTTCATGAGACCATTAGATGTTGCAAATCATAATGATATGTGGTTGAGTAATTGCATTGTGGGTGAAGTAATGTGCATCCACAATATACATCAAAAGAAGCAAGGTGCATTGTAGAATGCATGTGGGGTCATACGAGGGGTGTCATATCAATATACTAGGTAGAAATATAAAGGGGCATAAAAAATGTTAATGAAAAAATTGATACATACAATATCTAGTGAAAATAGGGGTTTTTTAAAATTGGGAAGGCATATTGGGAGGGGTTAAAAAAATGATTTTGGAAAGTATTTTCCAATATTTAGTGAAATTAGGGGTATTGTTTCATATGCCACAAATGAACGTGCTATGGTAGCGGTTTATTGAGTGAAGCCCCCGTGGCCTAGGCAGCCTACATAAGGCAAATTCGAATTGAGCAGACATCTCTTACACAATATTTTCTGCAGAAATATTCCTCATGTGCATCAGGTGATGACTGAGAGATTCGAATAGGGAGGCTATGTGAGTGCATTGTGAGTCTGCAAATTATTCTGAGAAGGATAACCAGAGGTGTTGGTGCAGGTCCCTTTGACTGCTAAGTCTTTAATACTGGATAACTATTACTACTGCAAGTTGAGGTCCTAAGCTTCTAAGTTTCATCCTCCTGGTGGTTCAGTGAACAGGCTCGGGGGTCCTAAGGAAAGTAACTTGGTTGTCTTCAGGAATTGGTTGGGTGTAATAGGCTCCTTGGGCTGTTTGTTTCCCTACATATTAACCAGGTTTTGTTGTTTCCTATTTTGTTTACAGTTTAATAATTATGTTTAGTGAAATCATCAAATTCTGTTTTGTAACGAATTTATTTTTTGATTTATGTTTAAGTCTAAATGATAAAGCTTTGTTAAAATATCTGATTAGATAACCATCTCTATATTTTTCCATATGCTATTATTTGCATCGTACTCTAATATAGAGAAAACAATAGATGAGAGATAGGTAGATTGCCATTGATTAGACAAATAATTACAGTAAGTGCTATGATTACAATTATATTCTATATCTGACATAGTAAAAATTTACTGTATAGTATTGACAGTAATCTAGAATTCTTTTGTTATTTCATGAAAGAAAAATATAGTTAAACTTCTGCACAGTCATATATTTTTCTCTTATCTCTATTCAATCAAGATAGCAAGCAAATGCAATTAAAATTATACATATCATGATTTCCAAGTAATAGTATTTCCAAGGATTTTAACAGCTGCAAGAACTAATTAAAGTATAGTTTTCTTATCTTTAAACATACTTTATTTCTTCATTGATTTCCTGTTTGATTTCATGTATCAACTGTTTATTTTAGTAGTACAAAAACCTATTTCACTGCAAACCCTAATTTTGTATACAAACATCATATTTTTCTATCTCAAAAACAAACTGTAGACATTATTCAAGAATGATAACATTATGACTTATGAAACCCTAGTCATTACTTTCCAGAACCATATCATCTTTTATTTATGGAAATTTTACTATCTAAAAATTATATAACAGTTAGTCGAAGGCACTTTTACATGTTCATTTTTAAACATTAAACCCGCATCCTAACATTTAAACAAATACATTATCGAGATTCTTATTTAAAACGATTAAACCCTGGAATACAAACCCTAGCATAAACCTGATAGAAAATGAATATTACAGGTAGGGTGTCTATCAAACGAAACTAGAACACGGAGGCAAAACCCTCTCAACACTTTTAACAGTCAAACTACTACAGTGTTTTCCAAATGTTCTACCAACAACGAGAATGAAGTATATGCATACAGATTTACAACTATAAATCTTGGCCAGAAGACAACCATTGTGGCTCGGCAAAACTTAACATCCATTTACACAGTGTTCTCAACAACATTTTCAAAAATATATTATTTTATTTCAAGAAAAACAGAGCATAGTTTATAAATACAAAGAGAACCCTTGGTTCTTGACTTCCATCTCAAACTATAACCGAAAATTTCACTTGAAACTGTCAAGGTTTCACATTACACAAAACTTACCCTCATCAACTAAAAACATAATACAGAATCATGAAATAACGAAGATTGTACAGGGTTTTTACCCTTAACAAATCTAGCAAAATAAACGAAGAGTTGGAGTCTCTATCGATAACATAACCAGGAATCAAATAGTCATTAGGTAACTTAAATTACTGAGAGGTTACCCTCTGTACATTTGAATCAAAACAAGACAAACTTTAAAAAAACTTCGCTGAAACAAGACGAAGGATTCCAAATCTTTGCACACAGAAAACACCATCAAAGGCACCTACGAGGTTTTGAGAAACCACCAGAGCTTACCAGGAAGTCATAGCAACATTCCTTTCTCCAAACCTCTTCGTTCACAAGTCTCATAAGATTGTGGGGACCTGTCAAAAAAACACGTGGTGAAAGGTTAAAACAAGATTTTTGTTGAAAAGACCAAATCAAGTATTACAGTATCATGCTGCAGTTTCACAACACTTACCCTTAAATATTCGATGCTTCAGAGTATTGAACAAATACATCATTAAAACAACGAAGCAAGTAACGTTTGACAACAACCCTAAAGATATCTTAGCCGACCATTCTCAAGTGAAGAGAATTGAACCCTGTCCGAAAACTTATGCTACACTGGATTAAGAAAACCTTGTCACTATCTCGGTGTCGTGGCTCAAGTGTAGAAGGCTAAAAGCCTGTAACTATTTATAAACTACCACTCATAGGTCGTATTATCGAAACTCTGAGAGAAACACTCTTCAAACCCTTTCTTTTGGTAGCCTATTGGCCACACCCTAGTGTAACAATGAAGACTGGGAATTTTGCAACACATTACATACAACGAGGGTTAGGGTAACAACATCAACGGTCGAAATTTGAGGAGATCAACGAGCTTAGGGACGCCAACGATGCTTCGTGGTAAACTAAGCAACACTGCATTATTGCACCATTAATTACATCAACCACATCAGTGCCAACACCGCCTGCCAAGTAAACATCATTGTGTGCAACGTAAAGGTGAGATGTTACAATAGCCTTGCCAACTAGAACTCTTAGTTGTGCTATCGATCAAAGTTCACATGGGTGATCTACGTGGTTTGACAACCAGGCTTCTCATCATAGAGTTTGGTCATAACATTTAATACTTGATCGTAACTTTGTCAACCTGTCAATTAACTATTTAATGCACATCAACTCAGTACTACCTTAATGAGGCTTGGGCGATTTCAAAACTTACGTTAATCATACTTAGGACAAAATCTTAAGTTATGATATGTTTCATTATAACGTTTATGACCTAGCCAAAAAGGTTTATTGTATCATATTCAAGGTTTGTATATAATAAAATCCGACATTGCAAACATATAGTTAGGATTGCATATTAAAAATTATATCGTTGTTTATTGTATATCATATCATTACACATGGAAAATCATATCAAATGTTTATCGTATCATTGCTTAGGGAAGATCATATAATTGCTTAGTATTTATCATATTATTGCACCTTAAATTACATATTGATGTATTATTGCAGATACATAGTAATTAGGAAGCAATTCTATTTTTTTTATTTCTATAGTTTTACATAAACAATAAGACAAAGTCTTATAATAATAGATCTTAGCATAAAAACCATAATTATAATAATTGCAGGACTCAGAGTAGTTAGAGTGCTATAGACGCAAAACATAATGATAGTTAAAAGGTGTAATTTTCTACAAGTTTCATAATAGTATACTTAATAGATAGTAGTATTGTTATTCTAATATTATTGACGATAATTATAAAGTCATAACGGAAATTTTGGACGACTTGGTTTGATGACATTGAAGAGCTTCATAAGACAATACTTAAATTAGGATTAAAATCATGCATTCATACCTCCAGTCACTGGTGTCGCAGAGAAGTACTAAGCATTGTACATTGACGACGAATTGAAAAACACAAGTACTCTAAATACTATGCTGTCTGGTAGATCTCTTACCTGTGGTCTGCACATAGAAACATTTTCTAATGCCTTAGCTTTTGCAGCTAAGTAAGCTCCAGGGTGCCTCATAGGACCCCTTTGTTAACAAACAAACAAACTGTCAACGATCCATCAAGAATATTAAAGCAGTACAAACTGTATCAACATGTAATATTAACCAAGAACTTAAACAAATTTGTAAATTGTACTTGTTTGCGTAAGCATACAAAGATCTTTCATTAAAGAGGATTAACATCCGTTTATACCTGAAGTAGAAATTACAACCATGTTATCTGAGGATGATGACATGTCATCGTCATTAAATTATCTTAGTGATGATTTCGATTTAGTTTATATGTTCCGCATTAAATAATTCTAATAATTATTGTTATTATAAAAAATAAAATAAAAATTTGGTATTTTCGAGATGGTGCAAGTACACATTGAGTGAATGATAAACTATTACGTAGTGAGATTTAAGAAGTATAATATAAGGTGATGGAAGGATAATGATTTGAATAGTGAAGCACTAAAAGTAATCCTAGTGTTAAAAGACTATAGTGGTTTAGGACTTATAGTACATGAGCATAATGTAGATGTTAGATACTACTTTGTTTTATAAATGATTGTATTTCAATAATTGCATTTCTAAAACGATTGTATTTCAATAATTGCATTTAGAAAGGTGGGATAACCCCTATCATAAGTTTATACATCTTTATATACATTAGAGTAAAGTTACTTAATGTCATGTAATCCAATTAGAAAGGTATAAAGAGCTTATACAAATAAGGGCATTCAAGTTATTTCAAAATAGGGTATTGTGAGGATAAATACTTGTTTATTTAAATGCTAAATATATAACTAATAGATAATAACTTTAAGTATTGATTATGTGTAACAAGATTGAAGTTATAATGTTCAGTTTAAATTATTGCTAGTCATAATAACTAATAGATAATAACTTTAAGTATTGATTATGTGTAACAAGATTGAAGCTATAATGTTCAATTTAAATTATTTCTAGTCGTGAAGGCTAGGCTATATTGAGTAGGAGAGTAACCCCTCTCTATTGGTTAGAGTCTAAATTATTTGCACAAACTCTATCATTATAGATTATTATTACATTATAATGATTTATAGAATTGATCTACATGTATAAGAATTCATTGGAGGAAAGTAGTTTAACAAGATTATAATGTCATAATAAATTAGACTAACATAATTAGTTGTTTGGTTGTGGATTAAGGGAAATTTTCATACCCCATTTCCCAAAATAGTAGAGAGGATTTTGGGTACATTACAGTGACAATTACTAATTATTGTTGGTATTATATATGACAATATTCCAAGTTTTGTAGCAATCATGCACAATATTGTAAAGAAGCACTATGCATTGTATAGTTATTAGTTTGTTATTTTAAGCAATTAGATTAGTTAAAAGACAATTGGTAAGAGACATAATTGTCTCAAGTTTTGTATAAGAAGGTCAGATGTGAAACTCTTTTGAGTTGATGTTAGTTCCTATTTTTGAATATATGCCATAAATGTATGATGTAAACCTTGATTAATGATGAATGAAAGAATGAGCCGACTACTCTTCTAGTTCTCTTCATTGAATCGAATATTGTGCATGAATTTGTAGATATGTTTAAATATATATGGATGAATATCAAATGGTTATATGGAATCTATGCAATTTCCTTTCCTAAGTTCATCCTTTACATTCCCTGTGCGTCTCAGGTGATACTATATCCTTTTCGGATGTTGAAAATGTTGATGCCCATAGGGTTATTGTTGGTAATCTAGTTTATAACCCTGAGTCTCAATATGAGCCAACAAATGGTTCCATTTCCAGGACCTAAATAGGATAGGAGTGCATAGGATGAGTTGGAAACTTACCAGATAGGAACTGCAAGACTGGTTAACACCAAGGAGAAAGAGTTCGTGTAGAAGGAGACTTAGAATTTGAACATTGATATATAATGCTGGTTACAGAGGTACATTTATGAAGATGAATATGAAATATTATTTTCTGAATTTTCTTCTTTATTGTTTGAATGGTAGAAAAGACAAGTAGAACTTAATGTGGTGTGGAGAAGTCCATAAGTAGTTATTTGGGATCAAGAAACTAAACAAAGGTTGAAGAGGTTAGATAACAACTGGATGAGGGTTACTTTTTTTGGTTCAAGAGAAGTATAGAAGGGTATATTATTGAACTTGAAATTGAGTATAGAAAGGCATTTATTAGCGCAAGCGAAAAATTTGAGACAGAACCTAGGAAAATGTTGCTCATGGAAATCCACATTTGAATAAAAATGCTTTTGTAGAAAAGGGGATTATGTGCATGGAGCCGGATAGGATGGAGGATTAAAACCCCTCCATGATAGGAGGTATGAGGGGAAGGTAATGGGAGAAATTATAAGATAAAAGAATGTAGAAAAGTAGAAAAAAAAATGGGCCCGAATGAGCAAAATTGGGGAAGAGATGAACGGTATGAAAGAAGAGAGAGTTGATGGAAGCTATGTTGAAAGTTAGTTTTGATAGAACAAGAAAAGCTAGGGAAGACATTGTAGAGAGTAGTCTAGAGGTGAATAGAAAGAGGAAATTTCCATAGGGGAAAGATCTAGAGGGCGCAGTGCTAATGGAAAGAAATGAAAAAGATGATAAAGAGGAAGAATAATGGCCAAAGAAAAGGCACGGCGTGGAAGAACTAGAAGTTAATGTTGGAGAAATACAATGGAGAAGCTATGATGTACAAGAGTTGGAAGAAAGTGATGAATAATCTCAACATAGTGAGATAGTGGAAAGGTCATCTGAGAAGGAAGATGGGGATATTACAGGATTGAGAGAATTGTTTGGTCAAATGGAGATTGAGGATTCATCTGGATCCAAGAGAGAAGATTATGGTGAAATTGTGTTCTATAACTCCCCCTTTGAACTACACTTCCAGTGCACATTTTCAAAAGAAAGAGAAAATTCAATACAAAGTGAAGTTAGATTTATTCTATGGGATAGATTATAGGAATGAAGAAGAGTAGAGGACAGACAGAGAAGTGGAAAGGTGATAAGGATATTAAAAATGGCAGGAGAGATGATAGATTCATTGTTGAGGCTTCCAATTTTTCATGGAACCAGAAAATATGATGCAAAGCAACACCAGTTTACTTGTGAAGTAGTATGGGCAGTAAAGGAGGTGTTAGATGAAATACAGAAAGTAGCACATATAGAGAATACTTTGTGCAACTGCGTGCTTAGATGGTACATGAAATATAAAACAAATGTTGCACTAGGAGTCACAAGGGAATTAGAGAAGATTAAACAAGCGATGTTGAAGGAGTTTCATAAGGAGAAACTAGAATCATAGTGTATTACTGAAATAAAAGAAATTAAGTAGCAACGAGGAGATACATTTTTGGATTATGGCCAGAGATTTAAGATTATGTTGGATAGGTTGTCTTTTCAAATCCAAGATGTACAACACAAATAGTAGTTCATTGTCGATTTGTTTCCACATGTATGGGTCCCAATAACTCAAAAAAAGGTTCTCATGTAGCTTGATGCATTAGAAATTGCGATGTGGTTGGAGTCTACACCAGGAGTTGAATATTCCACAGGAATGGCCGTAGGTGAATTATGAGCTGGCAACACTAACGATGCAGTTGAAAGAAATAGCCAAGGGTAAAGCAATGCGGGAAAATCTATGGTGTACACTCTGTCGCATGAAAGGACACCATCGCAATGAGTTCCCTGTGTTGGGAGTGTATATAGAAACTGGTGCCACGAATCCTTTCCCCACATGATAGAAAGAAGAATGGTGTGAGATATGTAAGAAATGGGTCATTCCCCTCCATAGGGTGTTATGCTTTAGAAGTATCAAACCACTACTAATACTCCATTTTGTGAATTTTGCAAATCAGTGGGACATGAAGTAAATAGATGTTGCGCATTACAATTAATTAAGGAGAATTATGTTTATACTTACATATTATATAGAGCAGAGGATAATGTTGTGGGTCAAGCTGGTGTCTTTTGAGGTGGATTCCAAGGGAGATATCGATGATTCAGTGGAGGTGGGAGACAACATGTTTGTTTCAACTGCGCAGAATTGGGTCATGTAGCATGCATTTGTCTGAAACCTAGAGCGCTATGTAGATATTGTCACCGTGTAGAGCACACAAAAAATATTGTCCAGATCTAATAGCTAAGTGGGAGGAAAAAATAGGGCGTTATAATATGGTAATGATAGAGGTGCGTAATGACTAGAAATTGAAGGACCTAATGAATGTGCAGATAATAACTAGAGGGGCACATGAACATGGGAAGATCGTTGTAAGAAATGATATGTAGAGTATATTTTGGAGGATAAAATTAAAAAGGTTGCAAAACCCCTGTCAAAGTTTGATGTTGTGGAACAGAGATAGTTACTACACAAAGGAAAACAAGTGGTTGAAGAAGCAAAACGGAACATGGGATAATTCTGAATTGATGGTGATCAGGAAAGTGATTATGATAATTGTGTAAGTGAATTTTTTCATTGTTGTGTGAAAGTACTTAATGATTTTGCAATAACTATAAAATTAATGTAACTATTAACAAAAATGATGGATGTAAGAGAAGTAGAAATCCTGATTGTTGCATCGCTACCAGAAAGAGAGGTGTGGCATGTGAAAAAGAAGAAGAGAACGGGGAGAGAGTTTAAAATGAAGGTAGATGTAGGAGGATGTGAAATGTAGGATGTGATCCTAGGCTTAGGATTGGATGTAAATATTTTTCCTAAAAAGTCTTGGGATTTAATGGGTAGGCCTAAATTAGTTTGATCCTTGATACAAATTAGATTAGCCAATCGGTACAAAGTGTATCTAGTAGGAAGGTTGGAGGATGTGGAGGTAAATATTGATCGAATAAAAACTAAGGTATATTTTGAAGTGATAGAAATATTGGATGGATTGGATTCCTACCCACTACTATTGGGCATTGATTGGGAATTTGAGGATAATGTTATTTTGAACTTGAAATAGAGGACTATATCCTTTCATTCAGAAGAGGTGAGAGTAATAGCTCTTTTGGATCCAAGAGAAGGGGAAAGATATTTTGAACCTGTGAGAGATGCAATGGAAGATGAAGAGATATAAAACATTATAATATCATAGAAACAAAGGAAGACTAATAAATCCAATGGTCGATGGACAAATCATCTAGTGCAACATCTGTTCATTTGATACAGGTTCAGAAGAGATGATAGAAAGGTGTAAAAATAGAATGTATGAAGTATCAAGTCGCAGGTGTGCGAGAATTGAGAAATCATTTCGCTGGGTAGGATTAGAACTGCACGATCCCCCACATTTTGATGGGACGAGCATAGTGGAAGAACTTATACATGAAATGGAAGAAAATTTTCTTCAAACTGTGAGGATCCAAGCATTGGATATTTATTTGAAAGGGACCCCCACACGATGGTGGGCGAACCAGAAGGAAAATTTGGATATTTGGGATAAAGCAGTGCAGAATATTTCTGTAAGATTTTAGCCAGCTTCTATAAAGGAATTGCAAAACAAGTATATTGGAGTGCAAGACCCTAGGGAGCATATATGGTTATGTGAGAAAATATGGAAAGAAAAGAATGTCCCTATGGAACAGTGGGTTCATAGGTTCATTCAAACATTGGATACTATACCAAAGAGCCAATGCATGCAGCAATAGGTTAGAAGACAAACAAAGGAATGGAAAGAATTAGCAAAACATTTTTGTGAAACATTGAATTTCTCCTTAGAAAGCACAATATTGAAGAATATTTTAGGAAAGATGAAAATTTTGATTTTTTCAAGAAAATCACCAAAAATTAAAGATAAAGTGGTATGCACAGCACATAGGAAGTTGGTATAACTTAATAAGTCTGTGTTTTGCTAGCAGATAATTGAAGAAGGACAATATGAGGAAGATGATCCAAAAAAATAGACACTAAAGAAATAGAAGGGGAGCGTGCAGTACAAGATATTGGTACAAAGTATACTATGCAGGAATATTTACAGCCTCTAAAGACAAAGAAATATAATATCAGTATAGAAGAGCAACCGAATATGGCAGTAATAGGAGGTTACTGGGACCAAGAAACAATGACTCGAGTAGTAAATTCACTAAAAGAGTATGAGGATGTATTCCCTAGAAGTTTCTCAGAGGGGACAAGAATCGTAGGATCAGTGGGAGAGATGAAAATTTAGTTAAAACTAGATGCCAAGCTAGTAAATAAAATACCATACAGGTTAAATCCAAGATACAAATAGAAAGTGTATAGGGAGTTAGATAGGATGCTTGAAGCAGGAATAATAGTAATATTGGAAGAATCTGAATGGGTAAGTCCAGTGGTAGTGCAAGATAGAAAGACTAGAGGAATTAGAATCTGCGTAGATTAGAGGGATTTAAATTATGCATCTATAACTGGTCCATTTCTCACTCCATCCACAGAAGAGGTTCTGGAAAATCATGGAGGATGAGAGGCATATTCCTTCACTAATGGGTTCTTGGGATACCATCAGGTGAATATTGCAGAGGAGGATAGGAAAAAATCAACATTTGCAATAGAATTGGGCTCTTTTGCATATACAGTGATGCCATTTCGTTTGAAGAATGCATTAGCAATGTTTTCTAGGATTATAGTAACCACATTTAAAGAATTCATGCATAAAGTTTTGGAGGTATACTTGGACGACTAGACAGTGTTCAGTTTATTAAAGGACCATGTACATGTATTAATATTAATGCTATATAGATGTAGACAAATGCATATTTCTTTAAATTTGAAGAAATGTGTTTTTTGTACACTGGTGGGAGTGTTATTGGGTCGTGTAGCTTGCAAAGAAGGGTTTTTAGTAGATCTAGCTAAGGTTGTACTGCTAGTAAATTTGCCAGCACCAAATTTTGTAAAAATGTTTCACACTTCATTGGGGCATACTGGATATTACAGGAAGTTTATAAGGAACTATGCCAAGATTACTGCACCATTGGAGAAGTTGTTAAAACAAGAGAATAGGTATGAATGGACTTCGGAGTGTTAGGAAGCATATGATATATTGAAAGAGAAATTGGTGACAACACCTATATTTATTTTTCCATACTTGATGAAAATATTCCATGTACACATGGATACCTCATTCATAGCTTTGGGGATCATATTGGCACAACCTGGGAAAGGAAATATTGAACATCTAGTTTCTTTTGCATGCAAGAAGCTCTTGTATGCAGAAAGGAATTCTACCACCATAGAGAAAGAAGGGCTAGCAATGGTTTATGTGCTACAAAAATTTTGACATTATATGTTGGGTAATTTCTTTAAATTTTTTGCTAGTTACTTTGCTTTGAAGCATTTAGTTAACAAGCCAGTGTTGGGGAAAGGATCTGTCATTGGTTGTTGATATTTCATGAATTTAAATTTGAATAAGTGGTCAAGTAGGGAAAACATAATGTGGTTCCAGATCATTCATCTTGTAGAGAAAATTGGGAAATAGAAGGAAGTATAGATCATCAGTTGCCAGATGCATAGTTCTTTGGTGTAGATGTGGTTCCTAACCAATTTATATATATTGCAAAATTCTTAATGATGGGGAAAGACGCCATAGGATTTTAAAGTGGCGTAGCAATGAAAATTGGTCACTAGGAGTGCAGATTACCAGTTGATTGCAAGTTATTCTTTTAAGTTAGGAGCTAATGGTATTTTGTGCAGGTGCATGATGGAGCATGAACACAATGAAGTACTATATGAAGTGCAAGAAGGCATAATAGGATGGAATAATGCAGGAAAGGAAACAACAAGAAAATTATTGTGCACAGGTTTGTAGTGGCCTTCACTATTTTTAGAAGCAAAATAAGATTGTAAGCAATGTTATGTATCCCAACGCATAGGATAGCCATCAGCGCACAATGAACTACCATTGGTTGTAATTACTACGTTGGAGATATTTGATAAGTGGACTATTGATTTTGTAGGCCCCATTAATCCACCAACTAAAAGATATGGTGCAAAATATATTATTATAGCATCAAAATATCTGACGTGTTGGGTAGAGGAAGTGTTGGTGAAAGAATGTACAGCTGAAGTTGTTGCACACTTTATTTTTGAAAATATCATCACTAGGTTTGGGTTTCCTAAAATTTTGATTAGTGATCAAGGAACACATTTTTTGAAAGATATTATTCGTGTGTTGACACGGGAATTAATGAATCATAAAAATAGCACACCATATCATCCACATGAAAATGACACAGTCAAAGCATTTAATAAATTGTTGGAACACGCATTAATAAAGGTTTGTAAAGTAGATAGGGATGATTGGGATCAAAGTTTTCCAATAGTTTTAAGGGCATACCAAACTACTTGCAAGAGATTGAAAAAATTTACACCATTTCGGTTATGTTATGTAAAAGAAGTTGTGATTCCATTAGAGATTGTAGTTCCAAGTTTGTGTATTGCACTCGCCACAAATATGACTGATCATGAAGCTTTACAAATTTGATTGTAGAGTCTAATGGAATTGGAGGAGGATAGGCTACTTGTTGGATATAGTCAATAGGTGGAGAAGTGCAGGAAAAAAGCATGGAATGATAGAAATATACGAAAATGTGAATTGGATCCTGGCTCTTTGGTATTACTATATGATAGTAGATATATTAAACATCCAGGAAAGTTGTGTCTGCTATGGATGTCAATGTTTTGAATTTCTTATATCATTGAGATGGATGTCAATGTTTTGAATTTCTTATATCATTGAGATCGGTGTTGTAAAGTTGCAGACTTTATGGGGTGATCCAATAAAGGGAATGATTAATGAAAGCTGATTTAAAGCATATTATGGCTCTCAAGGGTCAAAGGTATGAAATATAAAACAATGATTACTAATTAAGTAAATAGTAGGTTGAGTAGAAAGTTGTCATTTAAGAAAAAAATACATTTATTATGACCATTGATGGAGAAGTTTGACACTTAAATAACCATAAGAGTAGGTGAAGATGAATTTTTAAATAAAGAAAGCACAATGCATCTCACATATATGTAAAAGTGATTAATGATGAGGTGTGATGGGAAAGCATATCTAGAAAAGCAATAATGATGGAATCGAAGCGATAGTTTGATGAGGGGTAAGAGGATTTCACGGATTGCATAAATTATGGAAACAATTAAAGTATGGAGCGACTTCATTTATAGCAACAGAATGGTACCAACATGAATTATATTTGTTTTAAACAATCTTACTATCTGGATAAATCATTCCAGTAATTTGAGTATCTGATCAGTGTTAAGGAAGTCTACAGAGTAAAGAAGTGAGTTGTAGTGTGAAGGATTTGAGATTGCGGCAAGTAATTTAGCAATGTTGACATCGGGTGTGCATAACACAGAACCTAAAATAAAGGTAGTAAAGGAGGTGGAAATGCATTTGGTTGAGATAGATCATAGAGTTGAGATAAAAGGGTATTTACTGAGAAAGATGTCATCCATGGATTTTTTGGACTTTAACCTATAGGATGAAGATATTTTTCTAGCATTACAGTTTTTGGTAATTATGTGGATATTATTGTTCATGATGATGGTGTTGAAGAAGTTGTTCTGAAGTAGTGGCTACATCAGATAGATTAGTCAAGAATTATGATCCTTTGGCAGAGGACCAAGTATTACATGATGCATCCATTTTTTATTAAGTCAGCTACATGGAGGTTTCCTTTGGTTCAATAATCCCTATACACTAGATGTGACATTAATGCATAATATTTCAGGACTTCCATGGAAAGGGGAGGATCCAGCTGAAGCAATCCCAGCTCAAGATATGAAGGCAGCATATCCTTATGTCAAGTATGGGATGCATAGAGGAACTCAAGGGTTGTCATTTCCACAATTTCCAGCAAAGAAATTCAATTTTCTACTCAAATTCTAGCCTAAAGTTATAAGTAAAGGTAGAAAAGATATGATATGATTCAGGAGACAATAGAGGCATATCAGATTTTATTTTAGTTGATCAACAAGTATGAATTAGCAATGCATTTCTCAATTTATAATCATAATGCTTTTACATCCCCGTGCACGGATCCTTCACATAGAATAGTTGTTTTACCAATTTGTGTGACTAAGGAGAATATCAAGGAAGTTTTGGAATATTGGCTTGTTGAATTTCAGTTGAATCATGATTTAGATGTAGAGATCTTAAATACTCTAAAAGGAAATCCACAAAAGAAGTAAGAAAACAAAGGGACGAACAAGTTCACAGCTATGTGGTTCACTGAGGATAAGCACGCAAAAGAAGAAAAAGAGTCAGGCACAAATATAGGTGCTACCGGAGGTGCGAAATAAAAAGAGGACTACATTGTTGTCATCAATAATTATAGAAGAGGAACCATCCTAGATGCATGAAGATAAACAAGAAATGGGAACATCAAAGGAGAAGAAATTAAAACACAATTGTTTCAACAAAAGAGGACTTTGTCAATGGAGTTGGTAGAACTACAATAAATAATTGGTTCAATTGAGACCAATTTGCAAGCACAACAATATATGCAATTCATGTCTACTAAGCAATTGGGTAAGCTAAAAGGTAAGTTGAAAATTGGTGACTCCACATCAAAACGTTTAGAGATGGATATTGACAGTACTTCACGTGAGAGTGAAAATAGATGGATGGATACACGAAGGTATATAAGTTTTAATAACCATGTAGTAATACATAAACAAATTGAAGGATCATCTGCAATAGTAGCCATGCAGACTGGTATAGAAATAGACTTGTTGTGGTTTTCCTTTTCATAGTTGCAAGAGTATATTGAAATTGTGATAGAGGAAATGGTTGCACGTCATTTGGATTTGATTAAAGCATATAGTGACATTCAATAGGTTCATGCTAAGGCCATTGTTGAGAATTCTTCCTTGACTACAATAATGGAGGATTTGCATTTGGGACTGCGCTAGGAAAGAATTTCTTCTACCATAGTTGAGGATAAATGTGAAGAAATTAAAATATTGATTGAAGGCTTGCAAGAATAGAACGGGACATTTAAGGAGCAATTGTCTAATACAAAGACACTGAAGCGAGCATAATTGAAACAAAATACTCCCAAGGATAAGGAAACATTCGATAAAGCAAAGAGAATAGTATAGAACCTTTCAAAATTGGTGAATACTAGTTTCATGGTTTGGATTCATCTATGGGAAGTGCCTGAGGTAGAAGAGAAAGAAAATTAGGTCAAATCATGGGAGGAAGAAGTTAAAATTAAAAATAATTATCTAATAACATTACCTATGTCTACAATAATGGAGTCTATGACTAACATTTCTACTCTCATGAAGAAGATCAATTTAGCTAAAACATTGCAGCAGGAGGTGACTACCCAAGTCATCGAATTTCAAGAGGAATCCAATAATCCGTATGTAAACATTGTTGAGATTCGTGAGAAGTCTAAAAAATTCATGGATTTGGGTGAATCTATGTGCCCAAATCAAGACTCTACAACAAAAGAAAAAGCAGTGAAATTTCAGCAGGATTTTGAGATTTTGTTGCAGTCTGTTGTGCAGTTGGACAACTAGTTTTTGGAATTTGAAGCGCAATTTAAATTAATAGGAATTTCCATCAGTTGAGTAGGTGATTTCCAACCAGTAAAGTTTGGGCTCAAGGGTGAGCCCAACATAGCATTGGGGGCCTATTGGTGTTATATATGACATTATTCTAAGTTCTTTAGCAATCATGCATAATATTGTAAAGAATCACTTTGCACTGTATAGTTATTACTTTGTTATTTTAAGCAAATAGATTAGTTAAAAGACAATTGGTAAGAGACATAAATGTCTCAATTTTCGTATAACGAGGTCATATGTGGAACTATTTTGGGTCGATGTTGTTCCTATTTTAAATATATGTCAGAAATGTATGATGTATACCTTGATGAATGATTAATGAAAGAATGATGAGATTGTTCTTCTAGTTCTCTCTATTTAATGGAATACTGCACATGAATATGTGGATATATTTAAATATATATTGATGAATTTTGAATCATTATATGGAATCTATGCAATTTTGTTGAACTTTGGTTTTCATTGATGTCAATTGATGTCAAAGAGGACTCAGTATCCTTGTTCCAGTTTGAATAAGTGCATCCAGATTGCAGAAGTATATCCAGTTTGAAGAGTACATAAGGTAAATGTGCAAGTCCCAATCCATATAATTTTGATACTTCAAAGGTAATTTCAAAGAGGTTGTTGGAAAATTTATGGGAGTGCAAAAGAGACTCGGGAGAAAGAGACGATTGGACATGTATGCAAGTCTCAAAACTGCGCAAGACCCACCAAGTGGAAGAAAGATACAAGTCTCGGAAGCATGCAAGATTCTTAGAAACAATAAGTGGTTGGACAAGTCAAGTGTGCAATACTTGTTGGAGTATTAAAAAACCCACCTATACCATTTTATACTTAGGATATAATTAATTAATCATTTATGATTAATTTCCTAAGTTTTGGCTAGGTAAATAGGGCCAGTTTTCTCTTTTAGTGGACCACTTCCCATCCTAAGTCACTAGGGATCACTTGAGAAGATTTTGGATAAGATTTAATTGGATTATGTCTTATTTCTTTCCATTTCTGGTTTAGAAAATGCTTTCCTGATTTAGATAGCTTTATCCTATTTTTTCTACTTTCTAGTGGATAAGGTAAAGCTAGTTGACTTAGAAACTCTCTCCACTTGACCAATTCAACCTCCATGTCATATATTCTCTCCTAAATCCATCATTACATTCCATTTACCTCACTCATGAGTTTTCATACCATATTTGGCCAATTCGTGAGACTTTAGACAGTTTTGGAAACAGCTTTTGCCACCTAGGGGGTTTTTTGCCTTTAGTAAGCCTTTTTTTTGTCCTTTTCAACTTGCCTCTAAGGCATTCGATTTTCTCCATGGAAGATGCATTATATATTGTAATCATTAAGATTTAGAGGAGTCTGTGGAAAGAATTTTTCAATTCAACAAGTTTTGAACCTATTAAGCAGGTTCATCCTCAGGAGAAAAAGAATCTCTCTTTTAGCACTCGAATGTGAAGTTGTCTTATTGAATCTATATCTAAACCATTGAAAATCTCACATGGTAACAGAGCTAGATTGATTCAAAACAATTTCCAGAATGTTTTTTGCAGGGTATTTCCATCACCAGGAGTGCATCAGCATGGATCAAAATCAAGCTAAATTTGTGATTCTCACTCCCTTCAACTACTTTGACTAGAAGGTGCATATGATCTTCCAGCTTCAAAGCAAAGGATTGTATAGAGTCACTATGGGGATTCAAATTGAGCCTGAAGCTATTGCATTAAAATCCAAATGCTTCAATAGGCTTGATGAAGCTTATGGGTTGTTTTGTCTCTCTGTATCTCCAGATATTCTATTCCATATTGACTCTCTATCCACTCCAAATCAAAGTGTGGACAAAGCTAGAGTCTCTCTTTGGAAAACATGACGAGCTCAGAGGTCATTTATTGGAGATTGAGATGATCTCACTTAGTCCAAGTAATTTTGATTCAATGGAATATTTCATCTCAAAATTCAAGAACCTCGTGCTTCAAATCAAGCAATGTGGCATAGATAAGAAGGATGAGCAGCTAATCCTTACCATTCTGTCAAAACTGAGCTTTGAATACTCAGTATTTGTGTCTACTTTTCATACTACAAGACTTGCCGTTCCCAATTAGAAGATGCCAACCTTGGATGCATTCATTGATTTGCTCACTAAGGAGAAGGAAAAACTGGTCCAAATGAGGGATCTAACACCCTCCAAGTACTTTTCACTTGTTTCTCATGGAGCAAAGAGTTTCAAGAATGACAAATCCAAACAAAAGATGTTGTCAGATGAAGAGGACTCTGATGAAGATTATAAAGCCAAGAAGATGAACAAGGAGAATCCCAAGTGTTCTTATTGCTGCAAAGGAACTCATCTTGATAAATCTTGTTTCAAAAATAAATTAGACATCATGGCCAAGATGCTTGAAGAGCATAACATAGTTGTTCCATACTTTGCAAGAAAATAACAAGGCAAGCTTGTTGTAGAGCAAGAACATTTTCTCCAAGCCTCTCCCAAAGGTAATCATGCTTATTATTTGAGTACTAGAGTGAAAAATCCTTCTTATGTCTCTGATTTTGATTCAGATTCTGATATATCAGAATCAGAAACCTCCACCTCTTCCTTGGTACAATCTCCACTCTGTTCACCCAAGTCTCCTCTCAAACCTAGTTATTTTTCATTAGTTTATGACTTGTCTTTTGAAAGGTATTTCCACCTCCATTCAAATATTTTAGATTCTGATTTTGAATATGATATACATTTCATGACACCTCCCTCACCATTTTCCAAACCATTGGATGTACAAAAGACCCTACAACCCCCAAGTTATCCAGTTAAGAAACCACACAATTCCATGGTTTCTTATAGTGTGTCACTTGTCTATGTTGTTATTATGTCTGCCGTATCTTTCATTGGTTGGAAAACCATGTACTTGGACATCATTGGACTAATATTTCACACATCTAGACCTAACCCCATCACTCATGGTTCAAAATTCAGGTCCTCAAACTCTCCAGGCTCGCTCAACTGTCAGGGTGACTTAGTTGTTCACTTTTTTCCTACTGAAACTCTATCCGATCATGGAGACTCTCCACCCTTGTTGTTTTCTGTTCCATATGAATCAAATTCTGATATTTCAAAGATGCATGATCTCCTTTAAAATATCAGAAAGGTTCTACATCATTCTGAGAAGAAGGTACAAGAATTAGTGCACCACATTGTAGCTGAACAAGAATTTGATCATGTTGAGTCCTTTGATGCTCTTTAGGAAGGAGTTTGCACAGATCTTCTTTCCATCATTGATTATGTTTCTTGATCAGATTATATATGTTATAACAGCAATAAGAATTCATATGATGCTCCTCCATCATTAGAATATGAGCTTCATGGAGCCTCTACACATGATTCTTTCCTACACCACATTGATGCACTGATGCATGATCATGACATTCACAATCTCTTCATCAATTCTATTACTCAGAAGCATCCCATTCAACTCATTCTCCAAATGAGGAACAAGACAGTATGAATACTTCCAATCTGTCCATTTTTTAGGGAGGGTTTTGTTCCCATGAGGTTTTCCCTGTTTCCTCGTTTTACATGGACTAGTTATTTTTGTGTATTGGGGTGACCATAAGCCTTGTTGCTTGGGCCCTGTATTTCTGATATTTGTCTTATTTCCACCACATAAAGTAAGGCGTAAGGGGGGTTTTGGAGTATTAAAAAACCCACTTATACCATTTTAAACTTAGGATATAATTAATTAATCATTTATGATTAATTTCCCAAGTTTTGACTAGGTAAATAGGGCCAGTTTTGTCTTTTAGTGGACCACTTTCCATCCTAAGTCACTAGGGAACACTTGAGGAGATTCTGGATAAGATTTCACTGGATTCTGTCTGATTTCTTTCCATTTCTGGTTTAGAAGGTGCTTTCCTGATTTAGATAGCTTTATCTTGCTTTTTCTTCTTTCTAGTGGATAAGGTAAATCTAGTTGACTTAGAAACTCTCTCCACTTGACCAATTCGACCTCCACATCATATATTCTCTCATAAATCCATAATTACATTCCATTTACCTCACTCATGATTTTCCATACCATATTTATCCAATTCGCGAGCCTTTAGATAGTTTTGGAAATAGCTTTTGCCACCTAGGGGTTTGTTTTCCATTAGTAAGCCTTTTTATTTTTGTCCTTTTCAACTTGCCTCTAAGGAATTCGATTTTCCCCATGTAATATGTATTATATATTGTAATCATATTGATGAATAATATATAGAGTGTTTTCCACAAATTATCTTCTTTATTCTTCTTCTCTCATTCTCAGAAATATTCCATGTAAAGTTGTCTTATTGAATCTAGATCTAAGCCATTGAAAATCTCACAATACCCACCAAGCGTTGATATTCAAGGGAGCAAGACCCCATGGGTAGTGTTTCCCAAGTGCACGGGTCCTACTATGCAAAGGACCAAGTGTGTGAAAGACCCACAAGGTATGATACCTCAATTGCACAAATCATGAAAAGTTTTGGATGCGTAAGTCAACCTAACCGTAAAGAAAGGAAGAAGGAATGCTACGACCAACTTGTGGACATATGATTTGCACATGACAAGTATAAATAAGAATCCAATTTGGAGAGTGGAAGAAATATTGAAGATTCAAAACTTATATTATTCTGATTTGGAAAGATTGAAATTATTGGGGTATCAATGGCTCATTGAACCAGAACAACATGATCTAGTAGAGAGCTAGATGTGAAAGAACATAAATGCAGCACAACAGATGATGTGCAGGACGATGTGATTTATCTAAGATAAATGTGAAAATAAAGAAGAGAAACACGGCATATGATGCACAATATGATGAGGTTTATTTGAGACAAGTGCACAAGAACATAAAGGTAGTATTGCAGATGGTGCAGAGAAGGTTATAGTTTATATGATACAGATGCACAAGAACGGAACTACAGAACAGTGGAGGATGTGAAATATTAGTTGAGTTTGCAGATGCACAGAAATAGAACAGTATGCTAAAACAATGTGCGGATTACATAAGGTTATGAAATATGAGAACCAATGTGTAACATTGATGCAATGAAGTGAAGTCTGTGATACAGTACAACAATTGCAAGATCACATTATATAGAAGGTGCACACAACAAAATATATTGTAGTAAATCAGAAGTGTGTGCAGGTCAGTAGAAATAAAAGAAGTATCTTCTACATACATATCATGGCGGCAGGACAGGGGAAGGAATAGGGATTCGGTGCTTCCTTCGGGTCGGTGCCTATAAAACTAGGGGATTAGTGCCTCCTTCCAGTCGGTGTTGGTAAATCAAGGAGTTTGTTCTTCCTTCAAGTTGTGGCCTGTAAATCAAGGGGTTGGTGCCTTGTTCCAATTGGTGCTAGAGAACTTTGGAAGTTGGTGATTCCATGAATGTAATATTAATAATATAAGAAAACATTCCATGGTTTCTTCCCATTTGGGTTTCCACGTAAATATTTGTGTTATGTGTATTACGCATGTGATTTTGAATGACATTGATTATGATGAATGCATAATATAAGTGTTGTTTATATTTGGAAAAAGTGAAAATTATTCATAACTGTGCATAATATTGATTCAACCCCCCTCTCAGTATTAATAATATTTCCAACAAATTTCAGTTTTTGCAATCCATGTGAGCAACTTGGGTGAGACTGTATCCTTTTAGGATGATGAAAATGTTGATGCTCACGGGGTTATTGTTGGTAATATAGTTTATAACCCTAGGTTTGAATCTAAGCCAACAATTATTGAGACCCATTAAACCAATTAGGAAAGGGAAAACATTATTTATGAAATTCTTGTAAGGAAATAGGATGTCTTATTCATCATCACAATGTTGATGACATGAATGCTTATCATGATGATATAAGACAACGAAAATGATGATGTATTGTACGATGTTAACAATGATGATGATGATGATGATGATGTCAATGATGATGATGCATGTGATAACATTTATAAATCCTTATTGATCCTAATGGCACATAAATCATCGTAATAATGTTTGAGTGACCCTAATGTCACCTAAATGACTCTAATGGAATTCGAGTGTACCTAACAACATTTGAGTGACACTAGTGGAATATCAGTGACCCTAACAGCATTTAGGTTCCATTAGAGTCACTCTGATGCCATTAGGTTTACTCTAATTCTATTAGGGTCACTCTACTCAATTTGATTTAATGAAAATTTGATCACACTATCGAAAGATATTAGCTCTTCAATCCACATGACCATCACTTAAAAAATAAATATAAAAGTAATTGATTTAAAATAAATGATGATGTCAATGTCAATGTTGATGATGCATGTGATAGCATTAATGGATCTTGCTTGACCCTAATGGCACCTAAATTATCATAATGGCATATGAATGACCATAATGTCACATAAATTAGTCTAATCGAATTCGAGTGTCCCTAACAACAATTGAGAAACCCTAATGGAATTTAATTGAACCTAATAGCATAATAATGATGATGGAATTGAGAATCAGTTGATAATTATAAGATGATATCAATCACAATTGATGCCTACATTGACTATGATGAATATATATGATGATTTCAATGATCATGACTATGTTGATAATGTCGATGTACACAAAGATGACAATGAAGATTATAAAAATGATGACAAGTACCATGATAATTAGTAATTATTAATACCCATAAACCCAGTTAGGCAAGGGAAAACATCCTTTACAAAATTCTTATAAGGTAGTATAATGCCTTGTTCATCATCACAATGTTGATTACATGAATGACTATCATGATGATATATCATGATGACAATGATGATAATGATGACGATATTGATGTACAATATGATGTTGACATTGATGACGATGATGATGTCGATGTCAATGATGATGATGCATGTGACGGAACTTCTAGATCCTAATTGATCCTAACATAACCTAAATAATTTTAATAGTGTTATAGTGGCCCTAATGTCACCTAAATGACTCTAATGGATTTCGAGTGTCCCTAAAAACATTTGAGAGACCCTAATGGAATCTGAGTGACCCTACCATCATGACAATGATGCATTATTGAAATTATGATGGATTTGTTGATGATTTAATAATTATAAGATGACATTGATCATAATTGATGCCTGCATTTACACTTAGATCCCAAATCTCTTTTACTAAAATCATGTAATTTTTTAATCAAGTCATCAACAATGTGAACATGATTTCCATCATCGTCATGCTTTTAGGGTCGCCAAAATGTTGTTGGGGACAGCTAGATGCCATTAGGTCCATATGTGTACCATTAGGTTCAGTCATGTGCCATTTCGATCATTAAGGTGCAACTAGGATCAATCGAGATCAAATAGTGTGTAATCATATACATCGGCATCATTTTCATCAACATCATCATCATCATCCTAGTCATCATCACCAACATCATGAAAATCAACAATATCATCATTGTCACTATCCCCATCATCATGATTTTCACTATCATCATCCTCATCATCGTTGTAGTGCTCATTTTCATCGTTATCATATTGTAGTCAAATCATCATCAATGCCAACATCATTGGCATCATGTGTCATTATCATCATCATCTTGTTGTTAGGGTCACTCAAGTTCCATTAAGGTCACTTAAATGTTGTTAGGGACAAGCAGATGCCATTAGGGCCATTTAGGTGCCATTAGGATCACTCAGATGCAATTTGGGTCATTTAGGTTCCATTAGGTTCAATAAAGATCAAATAGTGTGTATCACATGCATCATCATCCTTGACATCAACATCAATGTTTTCATAATCATCCTAGTTATAATTATCAACACCATACAAATAAAAAAATAGCACCATCATCATCATCATTGTCATCATCCTCATCATCATAATTTTCATCGTCATCGACGATCGTCCTCATCTTCGATGTAGTTCTCATTGTCATCATCATCATCATCTTGCAATCAAATCATCAATAACAACACCATTGTCATCATGCATCATAACATCATCATCATGTTGCTAGCGTCACTTAATTTCCACTAGGGTCACTAAAATGTTGTTAGGTACAATTAAATTCCATCAGGGTCACTTTGATGCCATTAGAGTCATTTTGGTACCATTAGGATCAATAAATATCAAATAATAGTATTATAATCACATGCATCATCATCATCATTTTCAGAATCATTATTCCAATCGTCAATTTCAACATCCTACAAATCAACATTATCATCATCGTCATCATCATTGTCATCATCCTCATCATCATAATTTTCATTGTCATTATCCTCATCATCAATGTAGTGCTCGTTATCTTGTAATAAAATCATCATCAACACCAACATCATTGCCATGATGCATCGACATTACCATCATCGTCATGTTGTTAGCATCACTCAAGTTCCGTTAGAAACACTCATTTGTTGTTAGGGACAATCAGATTCCATTAGGGTCATTTAGATTCCATTAGAGTCACTATGATTCCATTAGGGTCGTTTAGGTTCCATTAGGTTCAATCAATATGAAATAGTGCTATAATCACATGCATCATCATCATTGACATTGACATCAACACCATCATCATCATCATCATTGACATTGACATCAACACCGTCATCATCATCATCATCCTAGTCATCATCATCAACATCATACAAATCAACAATAGCATCATCATAATTTTCATCGCCATCGTTCTCATTATCTATGAAGTGCTCATTGCCATCATTACCATCTTGTAATCAAATAATCATCAACACCAACATCATTGGCATCATGCATCATTAGCATCATCTACATGTTATTAGGGTCAGTCAAATATTGTTAGGGATAACCAGATTCCATTAGGGCCATCTAGGTGCCATCAAGTCCCTTAGATGTCATTTGGGTAATTTAGGTTCCATTAAGATCAATAAAAATCAAATAATGCATAATCACACGCATCATCATCATTGTCATCATAATTTTCCTAGTCATCATCATCAACATCATACACATAAACAATATCATCATCGTCATAATCATTGTTATCATCCTCATCATCATAATTTCCATCGTAATCGTCCTCATCATCGATCTAGTTCTCATCGTTATCATATTGTATTCAAATCAACATCAACACCAATATCAATGTCAGCATGCATCATTAGCATCATCATCATGTTGTTAAGATCACTCAAATTCCATTAGGGTCATCCACATGTTTTTAGGGACAATCAAATTCCATTAGGATCATTTCGATGTGATTAGGGTCACTATAATGTCATTAGAATCATATAGGTGCCATCAGAATCAATAAATATTAGATAATAGTGTTATAATCACATGCAACATGACCATTGCCATCGACATCATCATCATCATCATCATCCTATTCATCATGATTAACATCATACGAATCAACGATATCATCATAGCCATCATCATTGTCATCGTCCCCATCGTCATAATTTTCAACATCAACATCCTCACCGTTGATGTATTGCTCATTGTCATCATTATCATCTTGTTATCAAATCATCATCAATGCCATCATCATTAGAATTATTTTCATCCTTTTAAGGTCACTCAAGTTACATTAGGGTCACTCAAATGTTGTTAGGGACAACTAGATGCCATTAGGGTCGTCTAGGTGCCATTATGGTCACTCAAATATCATTTGGGTCATTTAGGTTCCATTAGGATCTATCAATACCAAATACTACATAATCATATCCATAATCATCATTAACATCGTCATCGTCATCGTTTCCATCGTCCTAGTCATCATTGTCAACATCATACAAATAAACAATATCGTCATTGACACCATCCTCATCATCATAATTTTCATCGTCATCCTCCTCATCGTCAATGTAGTGCTCATTGGCATTATCATCATCTTGTATTCAAATCATCATTAACACCAACATCATTGTCATCATGCATCATTAGTATCATCATGTTGCTATTAGGGTCACTAATGTTCCATTAGGGACAATCGGATTCCATTTGGGTTCCATTATGGTCAATCTGATGCTATTAGGGTCGCTTATATTGAATATATTTTTTGGTATGGATGCTAAAATTAGTGCACTTGATTCCACAAAAGGATTCCAAATGAATTACATTTTTCCTCACGTTCAGACACAACTCCTACCGAAATTAGATGCTAAATATGGCACTATTGAGGACATTATACTAGGAACTATACTAGCCACTACTCTAGTCGCTACTTTAGACACCAATATGGACACAATTTAGGATGCAATTTCGTGATCATATTGCATCTAGTTTAGTGCCAACCAATATTTTAAATTTAAAAAATAAAAACGTGCATATATATGGGGGAAAAGAGAGTTCATTTCACTCATAAACACAAAAATAGAAGAGCTAGAACATTAATTTGATAGATTGGAAGGAGGGAGGATCATCCAAGATCTAAAATTGGTGATTCTTACTTCATATTTAGAGATTTTCTAGGGAAAACGACCCCTGAATTTACCCTTGTTATTTGAAGAACTACCTTGTAGTTGCTTGAATACGTTTGATTGAGAAGAGGGTTTGTAATTTTTCCTTGAGGAAGTTGGTTGAAGAATTTCTATTTAGGAAGACAATTGAATAATTTTGCTTGAGGAAGAGGGTTTAACATTCAATAGAAAAGAAGATAAAAACTTGAGGTTTTGGGAAGTGAGAGGCACCCCAATACACTCAATCATTTGAATATGGCGAGTGGAGAAGAAGGCACCAATCAAGGGAAAATGGTATGTTTAATTTGTATGATGTTGAAATACATTTAAAATTTTCTTGGATTCACTGATATTCTCTTCAATTGATCCATTATCTTTCATCTAATAGTTTTGTTTAATGAGTTCCTCCTCACACTAATTACACCAAACATCCAGATCAAATTTCCACAAAAAATGGGCATCCTCTTAGACTGCCTCTTATTGTGAATTGTATTGAATGAAACAAGTCACACTCTAGTGAGTGCCTTTGTCAATAACCTCTAGAACCACTATTTGTGAAAGCTTCATCTCACTAGAAACATCCTACTTCTATTCCACCAAACCACACAACATATTAGTATTTTCTAAGACTATCTCCACCAAATCCTCCAATGCTTCAAACTTACTCTTCATGTGGACGACATTTTCCTAAACACCCAAGTCTTCTCTTCTAGAAAACACCTCTTCCTATTGGTGTGAAATGACATAAGGCATGTTCATAGGTTTAATTGTTTGCTTAATCAAAATCATAGTTAATATTCTTGGTACCCTCCCAAACTTCCTTCTAGTCATTATAGGCACATCAAAATTCTTTGTCTCATCCAAGAACATGAAATAGTTCTTATGGGGCATGGTAACTACTCCTTCTAGACCCAAGTATACTTTGGGACCAATTCAACTCCTTAGAATGTACCTTGTTCCAATTTTGTCTCATAACTTATCCAAATACAATAAATTTCATGTATAATTGCATCACCTCTATAAAATAACTACTTAAACATATTTGTTTTTACTTGATAAATGTTTCTTAAAATATGTCCAACAACCATGCCTACTAAAACAAGGCACTACACTACAATATAAAACCATGTTGAACCTTCAACCTCCATGTCTCAACTAAGACATCTATTCCATCCAACTCCAGTGTTCCTTATTCTAAGGCATTTCATGTTCTCATGCAACTTCTAAACACAAATCATTCACCACTTAGAGCATCTAAGATGAATTCCTTGCTACTATGCTACTTTTTGTCTTTCTTGTTGGAAAGGGCAATAGAAAACATACAAATAGAAATAGATATATTTATGCACAAAGTTACATCTCTAAAACACCAAAACCAGGAGTGGGACACTATTATTATATTAACCTCTTCTCCTTGCACAAATTCATTACATGCTAATGCCTCAATACTACTATATAATGTCTAGACACTTCTACAACATGAAAGATCGAGCCTTATCTAGTGGCTTCTAAATCATCTAATCACTCTATTCAATCCTTACATATTTATTGCTAGTCCATTAAATCAGCATCTTCCAAACTGTTAGACATATAGATAAACATTAACTCGATTTCATATAGAGATAGCAGGGGGAATTAAATGCACATTCTAACACTCCCCCTTAACTCTGACCATAATCTTCTACATCACTTACAAAATCTATATGATTCAACAATGCGTTTATGGGATTACATTAAAAAATGTAGAAATTATGATTCCTACTTGTTATAGCATGATTTTCCACACCTTATGCATCATGCCTTGATGGCATACCGTGTCCCTCTACAGACTCATATTATCCCTCTTACCTATTTAAACCCCTAAAAAGCACATTTTTGTTGATGTGCATGACCTACCAGCACTGCAACCTATGTATACGCATGTTATCCACTATTTCCTGCGTACATCGGGCTTCACGCTCAAAATTTAAAATATTTTGGGTTTTCCTTCCCAAGTAACGACCATTTCGATCCTTGGCGCTCCATATGCTGGAAAACACTCTGATTCCCAAGTGTGAAATACCTCCATTGCACACTTGTCTCTTAGTTAGCATTTTTTATTTCCAAACCACCATGAGCATCTCTTAGAGTTAAAAGTATGTATTACTTGATATACTCTTCTAGTTAATTTGTTGATAAATTGATTTTTCTTTCATCACATATGTTTGCACCACTAGCACACACTAAGAGACCTAAAGACTCTCCCGATCCTAGTATGCTCTTCACCTCGCACTTCATGTGAGCTTGGTGAATCGGAAAGGTAGGAATTGTGAAATACCTCTCTTACACGCCATAAGTGAACATCAAACCTCTTAAAATCAACATTGTACTTGTCTAAACCAACTAAAATCCTCCACGAGAGGTCACAAAACAACATTTTAGTTAGGTAGGATTGATTGGGCTATGCATCCATTAATGCCCACCAATCTAGTTTCATTAGCAATATTTTGAAACATAGCATTGTTGTCTCATAATGTACTTACAAATGTTGCTATAAGTAAGTGTTAAAAGAAAACCCGGATAAGAAGTGCCTCATGACCAAGGAGGTGAAAGCTGAGGTATAGTTTCCCTTCTCTCCCCTACAAGCCACTCAATTTGTTGTAGGGAGACGACACTATACCGTGTAGGCCGAACCACTGATCCACACTTGACGCAAGGTATCTTAGTGGCCCAACTTAGGACATCACCCAGGAGCAATTGTGAGTGTGATTGACTCCTAAAGTTAGTTATTTCCATTGGGAGGTGTTTCCAAGTCATTTTGATTGGAACATTGACCCCATTTCCGATAGAACTAACTCTTTGTTACCTCCACTAGTCAGTCGGTATGTGGATCCCATTATCACCATCAATTGTGCTTTTGGGAGGCCCAGTTATAGTTGAGAGGAAGGACGTTAGGTTTTATTAGGGAATTTACATTTATTTTCTTTTTAAATACAAGTTCACCAACGTGTAAGTAAAAAGAACCTACATGTGGTAACTCATGCACTAAAACTGACTTTGCACATATCACTCACTTCTTGCACCATATTTGCATCTGTTGTGGTTGGCATATTTTTGCATTTGTTCAATTGTGTTTAATTCCACTATCACTCTCATTTGACATAAATCCTTTACCATTGAGGAAAAAAAAACATCCTCAAATAGTCTCGATGACTGCAAGGCCTATCTACTCTCTCAAAGGGTGTTTTTTCACCTTCTTCATGGGGTTCACAAGGAAGGTACTCTAGTTGAGGTCATTCCTAAACCACATTGATAGGATCATCGTGTTAATTTTTTAGTATCAATTCAATATACTCTAGGATCTTTATTGAGAGAATAACATGTATAGCATATCAATCACAAGAAGCAAACACAAGAGACAATAGACACACAGAGTTTCCTTGGGGAAAACCATAAAGGTGAAAAACCCCAATAACTTCCTCAGAGATAGATAGAGAAATGATACAAAACCCAATCATAAGAGATAGTCTCCTAGCAGCAGCTTCTCCTCCTCCACTAGTGCGCCACTCTCCAATGAGTGTAGAAGTGAATAAGTGAATGATCAAATAGAGTGCCTCCCGCACTCTATTTATACTTGACTTGACTTTCCTAATAACCTTACTAGGTCGGCCTCAACTGAACCACTTAACATAATACTGACAGGGCCGACCCCCAATAGGGTGGTCTAATAACCCTTTAACCCACATGACTTATACAAGTCCGACCCCATCAAGGTGGTCTAATAACCCATCAAGTATAAGTTACGACACTTACAATATAAAAGACGACACTTCTGTATAGGGGAATAATAACATCTCTATAGGAATACAATATACATATATGAAATACATTCTGAAGTTACAAATACATCAACACATCGGGTAGAGGCCAAGCCTATCTAGGTTCTCTTTCTCCTCTCAAAGAAACTATTAATTACACTACTTCTTCCCCCATTGGAGGAGGTACCCTGCTGGCTTCTCCCCTTGGATATCCCTCGGTTCCATTTGACCCTTACTCTCTCATAGGAGGTCAACTATTATTTACAACACCACCTGGGTCTCCTCCTCATGGAAACCACATCCCACACACAATGGAAAGACCGGCCACCCCTACCTTACCATTCATGGATAATTTAAATCTCCCTAATTTGGCCAAACTAATCAATGATCCCTTTTCTCATGATCCGACATGGTCGGCTATGCTAGATAAATTTCCCTCCAATATCCCCAAATTTGAAGGAAAGTAAGGGGACGATCCCACCAAACATGTCATTTCTTTCCACTTATGGTGTTTGTATAACAGCATAGTGGATGATCTTGTGAGGCTTCACCTCTTTCAGCGTACTCTCACCAGCACGACAACCAAATGGTATGTCAACCTAGCAAGCGCAACCCATGCCACATTCACAACATTGACCACTGTGTTTCTTACTTACTTCTAGATTCTGATTCAACACAACCTTGGCCTTGAAATTATCATAGAGTTTCAGAAAAACACGTCTACTCACATCATGGACCACATCCAAGAGTGGCGTAGCCATCACACATTGTGGAAGATGGATATACAACCTCCCTTTTTGTTGGATTGGTTTATCAAATATCTCAAACCAACCATAGCTAAAGCAAGGAAGAGACCATTCTGAAGGAACAACATTTCGATCTCATATATGCACAACACGACTACCTTTACACTATCCTCCCCGATGCCCCTCGGCATCGGTCATTGGATCCTACACTTTTGAGCTCGTCACATTCAGAGGATGGGTTTATTGGGTCTGTTTCTCATTTAGGAAAGGTTCCTCCCAACAGTTTGATGCTATTTAAATTGGGTCCACAATACCCATCCATGCCACCTGTGTCAGTACCCCCTACACCGTTACGAACCCCATTAGTTGGTCAATTATAGTATGGACCATATAGTCCTACTTACACAAAGGTTATCCAAGTGACGATGGTTCCTACACCACCAATGGTGCAATTCATTCCTATGTCCACCTATTATGGAATGCAAACCGCATTTATCCATCCCCCAGGGTATAATCCATATTATCCTTTCCCATGCCCAACTGGTCAGCAACCTACTCCCCACATGAGGGTAAACTTGGTCCAACCTTCTTACGTTCAACAAACTCAACAATTTGAACAATTGAACACCGCCAATCCCCTGAATCTGTGGACTCAGGGGAAGAAGAAAGGTAAGAAAAAATAGAATCAATAGCCAGTACAAGGGGGCAATCGCCCTCCCCAACAGAACAAGAATATGGGTAACCAGAATGCAAGGACTAACAATCAACCCAAACAAGGGAAGAATCCCAACTTGCGAACCAATTACTGCTGCTCCATTTGCGACAAATATTGTCACTACACACAACATTGTCCTCTTATCCCTGACTTCCAATAGTTAATGGAATCCAAAAAGAAGAAGATGGTGAATCCTCCTCAGGCTATGAACCATCCCCAACCACAAACTGTCATATTACAACAACCCTTTGTGAATCAATGGGTATTTACACAGCAGCAACATCCTCACCCACCCAGTGATGGTTTTTTCCAAAATATCTACACATTGGATATAAATCTTCAGACACGAGCCAAGGTTTATGATGGGCCTTACACCCCCCAAGTGGAAGAAATTTATATCCCCTCGAGGCGTCCTCTACAAATACCTCGATCGAATACCGAACAAATCCCATGGATTCTGAAATATCCACTTTGGAGTACCCCTATAACCTTCACATGAAATCCACCCACAATTACATTATTATGGATGGATTGTCTCAATCCCCCGCAACCATGCCCACGTTAGAAGTGTTACTGTCTTTCCTAACACAGAGAAAGTAATTACTCAATGCACCTGGTGCAATCGATCATTCTGAATTGCACCTGACTACCTTTGATCTCGACAAAGGTGACCCATGACTACCGTCGTCATTCACATTTCAAGTTCCAGTCATTGTAAAGAATGTCATGATTCATCATTATATCATCGACGAAGGCACATCCACTTGCGTTATGTCTGCAAAAGTCAAGAAACGGTCAAGGTCTCCTGAGTTGATCCCCTCATCTATTTCTCTTTGTGCATATGATGGGAGACTATCCCAACCAAGAGGATTCTACCAAAATGTCCCCACAGAGCTAGGGGGAAAAATGGTTATGATCAATATCGAAGTCATCCACACTGAACTCGACTACAAAATCCTCTTGGGGCATAGTTATGTGTATGCCATGAAGGAGGTCTCCTCCTCGGTCTTCTTTATCATGATGTTCCCCTTAAATGGGAAGGTAGTTACCCTCGACCAGCTTAACTACTATGACCCCAACACAACAAGCAACCCCAACAATGTCCTACCAAATGTACTTGGCGATAACCAACCGTGTGTTTCCCATTTCCCCTGGAATGTACAAGAAATTTAACTTGTTAGGAGTGCATTTGGGACCACCACCAAAGATCCCTGTAGCAACCGATGGCCTAATGTGCACAATTTTCACCGTTGAAAATGGATCCGCCTTCACCTCAACACCATCATCAGCACCACCACTGAGTCATGGAATTGAAGAAACGTTGAGTCCATTTGTACCACCAATTTTTTAAATCCCATTCTTGTACCCTCCCACGGGTGTACAAGGGACACCAATTATGGCTCAGTTAACTCTACATGGGGTCACTTTGGGGATCTCGGTATGGTACCTTACACTACCCTACCCAGAGATGGATTCCAAACCAGTTTCCCATTATGAGTTTGTCCCTATTTTTGCTGCTACGCCAACAAGGCCCGTAACACAGTCAGTTACGACATCCCAACCTAATTATCCTCAACTAAACCATAATCGATCATCGCTAATACCACCAATGGGGGAACCAAACAACCGAAGTTGAAAGGTCCCTTATTACCCAACACAATGTCCAATTCAATAGAAAACGCTAAGCCTAAAGTAGGGATCATCAACCAACATGAGTTAAAATCCCTAGTTATGATCAATATACCCAATCAAAGGGTCACACCACCAAGTTCTCTTTTTGGGTAGCAAGGCCACGCAACCAAGTTATGTCTTACTTTGTCAGAGATAAGGAATTTTCTCAACACGCCAGTGAGTATAAAACATGCTCCATCGATGCTAAAAGGGGGTACATCTCCCTCACCCACATCTAATTCCAAGACACTGCATATGAATTACGCATGTGCCATATGTTCTCAATATGGGCACTACACACACCATTTTCTGAACCTCCCTCGATACAAGGAGGCATTGAAAACCATTCGTCTTGCTCAATCAATGATTGAGGAACCTCCCTCCTCATCTCGGGAATCAACATATATTAATGTAGTTACCACATCAGCGACACTGTCAGCCGCCAATCCCAGAGAAGTTGCACCAACCGCGAAAATCATGGTAGAGCCTATAATGTCACAAGACCCATCCCGTCCTAATCGTACGACAACTCTGCCATACGATGAATTCTATTCCTACGGGAATCCACACATATGCTCCCTCCTAGCACCATCACCAACATTATGGACCAAATCAACACCTAGGAAGTACAAGAACGTTTCCTTCCATGTGTACCACGATCTTGTGGAGAGACAACCCACTTCTCATTCCAGTGTCCCATTTTGCATGCCGAACAAGAAGCTCCTCTCGAACAAATGAGACTACAAGTTCAATTACAACCCTCTATATAACCCTACAAGGTTCACCCACTAAGGAGGTAACAACCAATCTACTAGATACCATCGATGGTGAATCTACTTTAGTTGGTGTCCTCACTTGTAGTGATTCCTTGTCTTCCGATGAAGACGTATGCCACCTGCAAGAATTTCCCAATAAATAAAATTAGCAGGGTATCCTCCCCCATAGAACAAGCAATGAATCTAGCACCATCTATTGAATTTCTTATTTGTGTCATATTGTACTTTCTTTTCTCTAAATACACTATTTTGAATTAATAAAGTAATTCCATCTCTTCTTTATGCAGATGACCTCCCATTCGGACATATACATGGGATATGTGGATGGTACAAGTTGATGGTACAAGAACCTAGCATCTTCTACCTAGGATATATATTCTCCCTTCCATACACTCCACCACACAGGAGGATTTTGCTTGGGTTCACACAAACAACTAAGCAGAATACGATGTCGTAACAGGTCTATTAAGTGATGCCCTTCACTTGGGCATTCACCATCTGCGAGTACACCTCGACTCACAATTAGTCGTCTCATAGTTAAATAATGTAATTTGTGTCCTCAATCCCTCCCTCTTCTGAAATTTTTTGCGTTTGTTCCTTCTCATTCGACATTTTTAAACCATCACTTTCACACATATACCTAGAAACACCAATGCATTCACTGATTCCATCACCAATGAGGTTCTCAACTGGAACCTGCTAGATAAGTTACCTACATGATCCTGCATATAAAAACATATATATATGTCTATGTATCACATCTATAGCTACACATACATGTATATCATCATCATAATTCCTAAAATTCGGTAAACCATGCCCAAACAGATATGCTAGTATCAACTACTACATATGCATCACATCAATACATAGGCAACATTAACCAAACATCCATACATCACATATATAAAGAGACGCATACACCATGTGCCGCAAAAATGGTATATTTTTATATATATATAATATATATCGATAAAAAAATATATGTCATCTGCAAAAAATGGCCCTCCTGGGGCATATACAAAATAGCCTTATGGGGGATACAACAAATACAACCTGCCTCCCATCGGCTCATCAAAATAGTACACAAAATGGGGCTCATATCCCTATACAAATTCTAAGTTTCCCTGTCAGTTCGTGGATCCTGGGTTCCGACAATGGCCAATGATCGAACAACCTCCCCTCGTGTCGGCTCTAGTTCCTTCCATGGCCTCTCTCGTGGAGGAGGGGCTACACCTCCCTAAGCCTCTTGTGCCACGTGGCACACCACCAATCCCCATCGCATAATATTCCTTCAAGATGGCCCACACTCAACTATTAGGTGAAATTTCAGGGCCAGCTCCTCATCCTCGAATCAGAAAAACCTCGGTCGTCGACCTCAGCAGATAAAGCACTGAGCCTTTGCTCTAATTCAACTAGCACAGCTTCCAATCGATCCCCGGTGGATAATCCTCCTGTAGTAGCTCCCTCAACTACTTCTCCTCCAACAAGGTCCCCTCTAGTGGCCCCACCCTCGACTGCACCAGCTCCTCCAATGGCCTACCTAACCCCAGCCACCAAGCGGTCTCTCCTAGGTTGTGGTCGGCAAGGTGGCCGTATAGGACCAATATCTGCATCACAAACAAGGAAACCATCATCAGTACCTAATAAACATGTATATCATAAATGTGCAGAAATGAAAGTATGCACATGTATCTATAGCTATCAAAAAAGGAACAAACCATAAAACATACATATAGCATCAAAAATCCCAGTGGGCGCAGGAAGATCCAGATCTCACCTATAGTCCATACCACTCCAGGGGTACCTCTCCATCCTACCAACACATCCCTCCCACACATCCAATACGTGTGGGGTAAAATATGCTCATACGGGCCCCCCACCAACACGAGGCATGATCTGCCCCCAATACATCATCCTAGGCTCCTGTGGCCTCCTCATTGGTACTACCACAGCGGGCCTTAATGAAGGATATCGATCGAAGAAGTGCGAGAAAAACACACTACCAAAAACAAATGTGGCACAATCCCCACCTTGATGCATATCTCAAATCAGTTGAGTCATCGACTGCAACAACAGTGGACCCCATGCCACTGGTCAACTAGCCAGTACTCTCTCCACCAGATGGATTTGACCCCTTGTAATACATTTGGGGGATGCATACCCCAAAACTCATACCACGGATGTCGCCAAATCCTGAATAGGAAGATCCCTCATATGGCTCTTAAAAATATAACCAAAGTTGATACCACTCTGGTCATCATCACAAAATCAATGCACTCCACTATGGCTCGTCTCCCCCACCATCTAAGTAGGAAAACGATCCCTCACCCCCCGGTGTGTCAACCCTGTCAAAAAATATATGTCTTGGGTAGTGATGCTGAATTCCTCCTCACCAACCCGGAAAACCCCTCAATTCAGAACCCACATATCGAGCAGCATCCATGGTAGATAATCTAATGATCGCATCAAGGGGTACTTGAATAATTTCAAGAGCCTCGTGTCTTGTACTATCTACATAGCCTACAGATATCCCAACACCAAATCACAGACATCATCATGCTCCCTCTCACACCACTCAACCATTCCAACGTGGACCATGAGTAGCTGCACAAAAAAAACACAGAGGATCCCTAACCCTAATTCTACCTGGAAAAAATTCACAAGTGTAAGGTTACGGCATAGCTGGATCTTGTGGCTCATCAAAAGGAAACCCAGATCTCCTAGAATAACTCAAAAAGCGCTCTAGGAGGTCATCGACACGAAGTACAAATGATTTCTAAAAGTGGGCCCCACCCTTATTTATAGTCACTTGACACAAACTTCTGACTGACCTCACAAACAAACTGTAACTTCATTTCATAATTGTTTGTGTCGCCACGATCATCGCTTCAAGCTCTTCGACATGAAGCAACCAATCTGGATTCCCACTAGTGTCACCAGGATACTATTTTTACTCAAGTATCCCACAAGTACGCCTTGTTTTTGCTATATAATTTTTGCATTGTCAATACCTTGGTCATATTCTTTACTACACTTGGGTATGTGCGCAGTATGTGCAATATCTCAACTTTGACGAGTTCGCAACCCTTGTTTTTATAAGAACAAGGTTCAATGCTTCATCAAATGGCGCAAAAGTCCCCACCATAGGTATCATTCTGAAACTAGCATATAGACACTATTTACCCTCTGTTTATAATGCATATACCAATATTCCCACTAATAATTGTAGGGCCCTCATTCATATCCTCGATGTGCCATCAACATCATTACTGAGAATAATGTGTTCCCCCATGGGTATGTGTACAATTTCCAACCCAGTCATCAATTAACACCCATGATGTTGACCCCCCAAAAGTATGAAGAATCTGATTTAGTTTGAAAAAATATCCCCTTAGCATATTATTTTATAACTGTGCATTTACTCCACCAAGTAAACCTCATCAGATTCTTTGGCACATGTTACGAGACAGATTCACAAACCCCACTCATACCTCCATGAGCACCTTACCTTCCACAATATCCCTCTTATCATCACCCCCACAAATACACCTATGGGGCCCCCACCCTCTGAAGTAACCAATTCTATTCAGTTATCCCGCGGGCATACACTACATGGAATTGTTTCATGGGGCAGCCGTCTTTGCGCCTACAAGTTAACCTCCACGTCATTATTGAAAAGTGTCCCCTAATCCACTCAAAACCGTGCGGACTCCACCCATCATCAAATTTGTCCCCCGACACACCCAAAACGATGGGGACCTCACCGACATTCTTTATGTAAAAACTAGTTCCCTCATCGCCTTACATTGCGGGAACACCATATTATTTTGGCATCAACCCATGGTCGCCTTTGATCGATGTATTTGAATCTCCATATTTTCAGCATTTTTTGTTTTTTCGGTTACCATTACCCTTCATTTTGTGTCTCCATCGGAGCCCTTTCATTTGCAGTTTGTCTCCGTCTGTTTCTGTAATATCTCGATTTTGACCCCATTGCATTAAATTGTAAATGATGTAATATTGTTATAAAATCATGGTGAGGAGCTCAAGGCCAAGGCCCCTCCATCGATTTCATGATGCAGATGGTTTGCATGCTATCCAGGCACAATGGAATTGCAAATATCATGTAAATATGCATTTTTAATAAAATACTCACACCTAGCTATGCAATGCAACAAGATATGGGGGCATGATTTTTACAAGGAAATGGGAGGAAAATATTCAAACCCTTGGAGCCAATCAAGTCAAGCCAAGTGTTAATGAGAGAACCCATAAACACTCAACTACCCATGTTGACTTTTGTACTTAATCATTCATTTCTCCCAAGGGTTGGTTGAAGTAGTTAATGCCTTGGGGAATTGTCACGTCCCCTCCCATCAGACCAATCAAGGGAGAGAACATGACCCTAAAAGCAGGCATCTAGCCCCATGATTATTAAGTAAAATTATTTGGTAATAAAATACATATACATATGCATATTGTAGAAACACAGTAGAATTAAAATCATCTACATATCTAACATACATTCAAGATATTCATGGTAAACATCAAATAAATACATTGCAGAGTTAACACAAGAGAGTACTTATCTTAAAACAAAGTAGTCCCGAGCAACCAGCTATGCAACTGCAACGTTCCACCCAACCATAGGCCAATTGTGCTCATCAATATCTCAGCACAACTGCCACCCTAGAGATGGGCATGATTTCTACAAGGAAAAGGGAACAACAAACTCACACATATCCAAAATACACCAAAATCAGCCAAGCCCATCCATAGTTGGGTTTATCAGGCTGCTAAGGCAATGGAAAGGAAGAATTGCTAAGCTAGTGAGCTCAACCACAGAGATATGGATTCCCTCTACAAGATCTATCTAGCTTGGTCCCCTCAATACCTACACACCCGGAACCAGGAAGTATTCCCTTCATTCCCAGCACTTGTGATTTTGCTGTTATGTGCATCTCTGTTTTGGTTTGAACCTGTGAGCAAGAAATTTGGAGTGGGAGTGGACCAGAATTGGCTTGATAAACCAAGTGAGGAAGGTAAACTCTCAAGAAGATCAAAAGGGTTGGTTACTCTTCTATGCATACCTGGAAGAACACTAGAATGGGAGGTATGGCCTGAGGGACTGTGCATTAGTGGGGAAAATGCCCAGGTAGCTCCAAACTCGTGAGAGAGAAAAACTGATGGGTGAATAATGGCTTGGGGGAAATTTCGTGGCTCTTTTCTTGCCCAAGAAACCAAACACGAAATTATAGGAAGGGTGGCTTTCCCATACTCGAATTTGGACAGCCGTACCTCTCCATTCCCCAAGGCATTAACTACCTCAACCAACTCTTGGTGGAAATGAATGATTGGGCACAAAAGTCAACATGGGTAGTTGAGGGTTCATGGGTTATCTCATTGACACTTGGCTTGACTTGATTGGCTCAAGGGTTTGAATATTTCCCTCCCAATTCCTTGTAAACATCATGCCCCCATCTATTGTTGCATTGCATAGCTAGTTGTGGGCATTTGTATTAAAAAACATATTTACAATTCCCATGGCTCACTAGCACATGGGTAGCATAATATCAAATACTTGACTCTTCAAGGTTGAGCGTTCACTAGCGAGGCCTTGGCCTTGAGATCCATGTTAGGAATCATACATAATATGCATACAATATCTACATTATAGCCGAAAATATTACAAGGGTCAAAATGGAGATGTGACATTCCCCTCTCCTTGGAATAACACCGTCCTCAGTGTTCCAATACCTAGGAATACATACACGCTTTACACATATCCAAAATTCACAAAATGTGGTAGGTTTGTCCTGCATTTCATTGATTGGAGATGTCGGGGTGAGGTTCTTTAACCCTTGCACATTGCTCCTGTTGGCCATCGCTTTTCTTGCTACCTCTTGCTGGACATTCGCGGAGGAGGTGACTTCCTCCACATCCCCAATATTCGATTGGAGGTAACTGCCTCTGTTTTCCTTTGTCAGCATTCTTGCTCTCTTCCATCCTTGGGCGTTTTTTAATGGGGTAATTGGACGAATGCCTCTTCATTGATCCACTTTCCTTTCCTGTTGAGTGCATCAGCCACCTTGTTTTCTTTCCCTTTTATGTGTTTGATTTCAAAATCAAATTCACACAAAAATTCCAACCATCTAGCTTGCCTAGCATTCAAATTTCACTGATCAAATAAGTATTTCAAACCACAATGGTCTGTCCTTAGCTCAAATTTCCTTCCCATTAAGTAATTCCTCCACATCTTTAAAGCATGTACTATGGCTGCAAGTTCTAAATCATGAGTAGCATAGTTTTTCTCATGCTCCTTCAACTTTCGCTACTCATAGCATACCACGTGGTTGTCTTGCATAAGAACTCCACCCAGTCCTTGATTGCATGCATCGGTACATACCACAAAGTCTTTTTTTGGGTCTACAATCTTCAAGATTGGTGCACTCGTAAGAAGATTCTTCAACCGTTGGAAACTTTCCTCACATCTTGGTGTCCATTCAAACTTTATCCCCTTCTTTTGCAAAGAAGTGATCGGGTTTGCAACCTTGGAGAATCCTTTAATAAACCTCCTTGTCACCTACCCAAATTTTGAGAATATTTATTTTATTTGCAAAATACATTATGTTAAATTTTAATTACAAAGTTTTGTAATTATGACCAAATCTGGTCAAGGATGATTGTAATGACTTATTATTATTATTTAATAAATTAAACAGGAGACAAACACCCAAGGGAGCTGTTACATGAGTGTTCACTGACCCACTAGGAGGAATGGAAGCTGTTAGAAGGCATTGGACAGATGGCAGCATTTGCACTCCACCACTAGTTGTTGGCTATGGGACAACTACCCCTAAATTTGTGGCATTATTCCCCAGGTGGGGGAGAGAGCTGTTAGCTCATTAATGACCAAGTTAACCACTAAAAGGCCTAGGCAACCTAGATAAGGCAATTCGAATTGAGCAGGCAGCTCTACAATATTTTTTGCAGAAATATTTCCTCAAGTGTATCGGGTGATCACTGAGAGATTCAAATAGGGAGGCTGAGTGGAAGTGCATTGTGAGTCTGCTAGTTATTCTGAGAAAGAAACCAGAGGTGCTGGTGCAGGTCTCTTTGACTGTGGAGTCTTTATGACTAGATGAACTACATTTTTACTGCAAGTTGATGAACAAAGGCTTCTACAGACTCTTCTTCTTCCTAGTGGTTCAGTAAACAGGCTCAGGGGTCCTAAGGCAAGTAATTTGGTTGTCTTCAGGAGTAGGTTGGGTGGAACGGGATCCTTGGGTTGTTTGTTTCTCCTATATTCAACCAGGTTCTACTATTTTGTCTTATTATTTACAGTAAAATGATTTTTTCAATTGCAAATTTAGAAATTATAGTTATACAGAAGAAAACTCTTTCATTTTCTGACTTAGATATGATTTCATGATAGTTAAATGAATGAAATGATGGATTAAATAACTTTTCTATATTTTTCCCCATGTTGTTTTCTGCATCATACTCCAGTATAGAAAAGGAAGATTAATATAAATGACTGATGGGCAAATGCTAGTGAATGGATGGACTCATACTATAGGGTTTATTTTAACCGCTAATATATCATTTATTTATATTAAAACTCAGAGTACATAACAACACATCAGAAAGTAGATATCTAGCATTTCCTTACTTAAAATAAAAGTAAAAACATTTTAACTCTGCACATAAATTAGGGTTTTTCCTTTTTATAAGTATTTTATTTCTGTTCAGTTGCATATGTTATGCATTTCTTATTTTTCCTCACTTTAAAAAAAAGGGTATAGTTTTATATTTCAGTTCTTTCTTTTATCCAAAGTCATTAGAAATTTAATAGCTGCAAGATAATTATAAGCAGCATTTTGAATTTAAGCATTATAATTTCTTCTTTCATATAATAAATGAAGTGATTATTTTATCTCTACAACAAACCAAGGGTATTGCTTTTATAACATTAGACTTCATTAAAACATAATTATTCCAAAATTTTCTCAAATCGATTTTTGCATGCAATCTGCGGGTTCGTTTTAGAAAACCTAAGACTATCATAGCACTAGCTATTGGCCAAACATTTATATTTTAAACATCAATTCGTCATCCAATACCAATGCATTCTATTGAATCATTAATCACTTTTACGTTGTAAATTTAAAGGTACGAGACAAAGCTTAGACAGAAGCATCAACTTCTTTCATCAAATACAATATTTATTTAAGTACAAAACCAGACTGAGTTTCACTACCATTTCAATATTAAATTCACAAAGTTATCCTATGCCAAACTTTTTAGCCCACGACTTTCGGTTTTTTTAACACAGTAGTCTTCCAGTCAAAATATCGATTTGGATAAAGTATAAAATTTAAACTGAAACATCTTAAGTTCCTATCACAATTTTTTCATTCAAACCAACCTAGGGTTTATCCCTCTTCTTTTTACAAATGCCATAATAGAAAAGTTACTAGCTAAATAAACAAATCCGGCTGAGGGTTCAAATCCTGCCAAAGCATCATACCGCTCTTTTAAAACAATCATCATCATAGCTAAGGAAAACCCTTGCCAGAAACCTAAATAGCAAACGTTTGTCAAACATAAAAACTTCGGCCACACCGCCAAGGGTATCTACGAGGAAGTGATCCTCCGAGGCTTACCCGATGGCCAAGCAACACCTTTTCCTCTAGGCCCTCAAACCCTGCAACTTCATCGACGATTTTATACCTGAAACAAAAATGATGCAGAGGTTAAACAAGAATAAAATGTCCGAGATAACTTTAAACGCAACAGAATAAGTTAAGATTTCAGTGTTGAAACATTACCAACATAT
This sequence comes from Larix kaempferi, assembly GCA_027924585.1. Taxonomy (NCBI): domain Eukaryota; kingdom Viridiplantae; phylum Streptophyta; class Pinopsida; order Pinales; family Pinaceae; genus Larix; species Larix kaempferi. The sequence goes on along the minus strand of BSBM01000477.1, from coordinate 5,755,430 downwards.
TGTAACTCCAGGAAAGAGACGTCGGTGACATTCGACGATAGCACCACCTTGTAAACGCAGCATAAAGGAAGGAAATCAGTTCCTGAGAATCATTCTGGTCCATTGGAGGCTCAACTCTTCAACTTACATGATACCAAGAACTAACAATTCATCCCACAAGTCTTAGGATCGAAACCAAGGAAAGAACCCTCCGAGAAATACTCTTTCAAACCCTACATCGAAGCAGAATGTCGGCTTCATAACCTCAATGCTAACATGAAAAATGAAGACCAAAAACCACTCCAACACTACTTACGACAAAGGTTTAGGGTTTCCTTTCAACGACCTAGATCTTGTGAGATCGACGATGGAGAGGGTGACAGCCAGATACGTTGAGAATCGGGCAACCACACCATTAAATTCTTCATTTATTAATTCATTCACGACGATGCCAACTCGTTAAATCAAAGGGAAAAGCTTGTTACAGCTCAGTGTTCTCATTACAAGATTTTAAACTCATTCACGTGTTACAGCCACGAGAGCATCCACTCATACTTCCACTCAATACCGCAGTTAAGTGACTTAAATGCCAAGACCAGATTCGGTGGTGTGCCAGCATGGTAAACATCATTTCATTCAGTACCATGTCATGTCATACAACAATGCCAAGACTTAGGATTACATAGTAAAGTTCGTTTCATTTCCAAACATTGGTCGTCAAAATGTATGTGTTTATATCAATACAAAACTTAGGATTTTAACATTACACATAGTTTACATTGTCACATTTGTACACTAGGTTTTGATATTTAAATAGTTTTGATTTAAAAGTCCCATAGTATTACAATTTCATTGTTTAAACATCATGTCCATGAAGGCACTGGTATAACAAGCCCTTGCTACGAAAATGTAGATATTCATAAATATAAAATGAGAAAAATATAAGCTACTATATTTATGCTTAAGTATTCTAGTTGTTACATGTATTTCTAAATTAAACTATCAACTTATGTTTCCATAATGTAGAGCAGCATATAAGTCGAACTATTCACAAAATAATAGTATATGTTATAACCACTCCTTACAAATAGAGAAATGACGACAGAATTATAATAACACTTGCACTTGTAATCTAGAAGGTATTATTTCTTTGACAACTCAATAAAAGTATAGTATAGATGTTTCCTTTCTGGGCTTCTGCATTTCATGTATAGTCAAAGTAACATTACAAGAAGGGGCAGGGATCTATACCGTTAAATATCTCGCAAGCATGAAAGTACTTAGAATTACTATCGAGCATTGACGACTATTACAAAAACATATTTAGAAATGCTTGTAACCTTGAATTTTGTTGTAATATTCTTACTTGTGTATCTGCACAAGAAATAGGTTCACATGCTTTAGCTAACATGGCTAAGTAAGCCTCAGGGTACCCTCGTAGGACCCCTTTCATCATCAATTAAAAACAAACTGTCGGTACTATGTCTTGATAATAATTATCGCAAGAAAGTTTAATTACGGATAACACAAGTAAAACTAATGTTATAATTGTTTTTAAAGAAGTTTGATGTGTCACTTTCGTTAAACTGTTATTAGCTAAGGAATTCAATAATTATTTTATTCTCCGTAATAGTAATTTCAGTATTAAATGTTGTTTTGTTTAGCAATTATTATTTCCACATTGGTAATTTCAACATTTAAAGCTGTACTAAAAATTTTAAATTTTTATGAAATTAACGGGATGTTACATGTGGTATCAGAGCTCATGTTCGAACTCTTGGCCTGAAAAGGTCCAAAGAACACACAACAGAAAATTTTATGACATCAGAAATCTTTACTAATTCAATTTAAATTATATTTTGTTATACAATTTTTTTTTTTCTAAAGCTACAGGTATGGAAGGATCAGCTGAACACATGGAGGACAAATTTCAACCAAACAGTCATAGTACAAGACAACATTATGAAGAAGAAGTCCATGGCGAATTGAATGACAATTCATCAGAATTGTTATGTGCATTTTAGGAGTTAAAAGCAGAAATTAGATCCGTAAAACAAGACAATGAGAGAATTCTGAAAGCACAAGAGGAACTTAACCAAGTACTGTTCGATCAGTGCCCAACTAATGAACATAATAGAGGGATTGAAAATACCTCCAAGATTGAAGACTTAGCTCATCGAGACAGGGGTAAGAAGATGAAAACTAATGATGTGAACAACATTTCAACATCATCAGAAGCTACCAATGAAAAACTCAAAAAGAAACGTAATTATTCAAGTGATAGCAGCGAAGGAGATTACAAACCCAAAAGAAAAAGCCACAAAAAATATGAACAGATTTATGGGGAGTTTAAGAAAATCAAACCGCCAACTTTCAATGGTGAAACTAAGAAAGGAGAGACAGCTGAAGCATGGTTGTCCGGCATGAAGAAGTACCTCCAAAATTTATGATCATTCAGAATCATTGAAGGAAAAGATGGCAATATAAAACTTGATCAGGAAGGCAGACTGGTAGGACATCAAAAGAGTGAAGGGCATCAAGGGCAAGGATGTGAATTGGAGCACTTTTAAAAAGATACTTCAAGAAGAAGTTCTTAGCTGAACAATATTATGAAGAAAAATCCAAGGAATTTTATGATTTAAAGCTGGGAACTATGAACATGAAAGAGCTGAACATTAAGTTTCTAAATTTGCTAAGGTATGTGCCATATCTCGTGGAAGAGAAACCGAAGATTCAAAAATACCTGAGTTGTCTACCTTTCAACATTAAGGACAGAATAGAGTATGACAATCCAAAGACCTTAGAAGAGGCCATGAGGAAAGCAACTTTATGCTATGACACTAACCGAAAAAGAGAAGGGATATCTAACTGGAAAAATCATAAACCCAGCAACTTTGAGCTGAAAAAGAAAAATTTCAGGTTCTGTGGAAATTCTGGCTTCCAAAAGAAAAACTTTCCGAATCGGAATTTCCAAGGAAACAATCCCAGAAATAATCAGCAACAGAATTTTACAGCTCATAGAAATACTCCCAATGTTACCGGAACTAATGACCAAAAGGCACCTATAAAATGTTTTGAGTGTCAAGGTCCTCATTATGCTTCAGAATGCCCCAAAAGGAAGCAGACAGCTAATAATATTCATTCCATACAAGCTGAACCTACTGTGGGAGACTTGGCAAGGGAGATGCCCAGAATTAATGCAGCTCTAGACAACAGGCAAGCAGAGCATCAAGTCTCTATGGTAGAGATTGAAGGTATGCTACAAAACTACCATGTTACTATTTTGATTGATCTAGGTGCTAGCCTGAGTTATATGTCACCAGATATTGTAGAAAGTTTTAATTTGAAAATAGAAAAAATTAAATAAATTCCGGTTAGTTAGACTAGCAACAGGGACAAAAAGAAAAGTATTTGATTTTGTTGAAAGTTGTGTTTTATCTATGAATCGACTTAAGACCCAAACCAAGTTAAATGTTTTACCTTTAGGATCCTATGACATTTTAATTGGAATGGACTGGTTAGAAGCCTATCATGTCATTCTGAATTGTTATGAGAAAAATTTTACTTGTTTAAATGATGAAGGAGAAACAGTAGAAGTAAAAGGTATTCCAAGGAAGACATCACTTAGACAAATTTCAGCTATGCAAGTAAAGAGAGCAGTTAGAAAAGGATGTCACATGTTTGTAGTGAATGTAGTACATGAAGAGTTAATTACTAAAGAGGATAAACTAAAACTAGAAGATATACCTATCCTAAAATATTTCCAAGATGTTTTTCCATAAGAGATTCCCGGATTACCACCGAAGAGAGACCTAGATTTTACCATCGCGCTGATACCGGGTGCAGTACCAAATTCTAAAGCCCCATATAGGATGAATATATTAGAATTAAATGAGTTGAAATCACAGTTGAAGGAACTTATTGATAAAAACTATATAATACCCAGTGTATCTCCTTAGGGAGAACCCGTTATATTTGTTAAGAAGAAAGATGGCACTCTCAGGCTTTGTATAGATTATCACCAACTAAATAAGATGAAAATCAAGAATCAATATCCATTACCCCGCTTAGACGATCTATTTGATCAACTGCGTGGAGCAACAATATTTTCAAAGATTGATTTGAGGTTAGGATATCATCAAGTTCGTGTGAAGGATGAGGATATTTTTAAAACAGCCTTTAGAACTCGTTATGGACATTACGAGTTTGTGGTCATGCCATTTGGGTTGACTTATGCCCCGGCAGTATTTATGTGTTTGATGAATAATATTCTGCACAAGTATTTGGATAAATTTGTCATTGTGTTCATAGATGACATTCTGGTATACTCTAAAAGTAAGGAAGAACATGATGAACATATGTGTATTATCTTACAAGTTTTGAGGGACCATTAGTTATATGCTAAGTTCAGTAAGTGCGACTTTCACAAGGATAAGATTCAGTATTTAGGACACATAATCTCTAAGGAAGGAATTTCGGTTGACCCCGATAAGATAAAAGCCATTAATGAATGGCCGGTCCCTATGGATGTGTCGGATGTACAATAATTTATGGGTATTACTGGATATTATAGAAAATTCATAGAAGGTTTTTCAAATATTGTAAACCCCATAACCTCCTTACAGAAGAAGGGGAAGAAGTTTGTATGGGATCAAAAGTGTGCAGACAGTTTTAAGAGGTTGAAGGAATTACTAACTATAGCACCTATTCTGAGGATTGCAGATCCTAATAAGGATTTTATAGTATGCACTGATGCATGTAATGACAGACTCGGTGGAGTCCTAACACAAGAGGGACATGCTGTTGCATACGAGTCTAGAAAGATGAAAATACATGAGAAGAATTATTCTACTTATGATCTGGAATTATTAGCAGTGATTCATGCCTTAAAAATATGGCGTCACCATCTTATTGGCAGAAAATTTACCTTGATGACAGATAGCATGGGGCTGAAGTATTTACTACATCAGACAAATTTGAATGCTAGACAAGCTAGATGGCTAACTTTTATGAGTGAATATGATTTTGAAATTCAACACATTAAAGGGAAAGAGAACAAGGTTGTTGATGCATTAAGTTGTAAAGCAAAGTTGAATTTTATTTTAGCCATCAGTACATACTCAATAGATTTAGAAAATCAGATCTTTGAAGGGATTGAAACTGATGAAGAATACAGAAAATTACATGAAAAGACAGCAGAAAGCAATTCTGAAAATTCTATGGCAGATTACAGTTTAAAAGAAAATGGATTGTTGTTGTACAAAAACAGACTGTATGTACCCAACATACCAAAAGTAAAAATTTTGATTTTAGATGAGATGCACAAGAGTCATTATTCTGGTCATCCAGGTTATCATAAAACCATCACTATGTTATAGAAGGAGTATTATTGGCCCAGAATGAAGGATGAAGTAGCAAAATATATAGCTAAGTGTTTTGACTGTCAAAAAGTGAAGGTTGAACATCAGCATCCGGCTGGACTGTTACAGCCATTACCTATACCTGGCTGGAAATGGGAAATCATAAGTATAGATTTTATTACTGGACTACCAAAGAATCAGAAACAAAATGATTCCATCATGGTGGTAGTGGATAAACTAAGCAAGGAAGCACATTTTATACCTATAAAGACTACTCATAAGGCTCTAGATATTGCATAAATCTTCATGAAACAGATTTTTCGATTGCATGGAATACCAAAGGTGATAGTTTCAGACCGTGATTCTAAGTTTACTGGAAAATTTTGGAGATCTTTGTTTAAAGGGTTGAATATAACCTTAAATTTCAGCACAGCATTTCATCCACAAACAGATGGACAGACAGAAAGAGTGAATAAGGTATTGGAAGACATGCTAAGGATGTATGTTAAGGACTAGCCTGGTAAGTGGGAGGACTACTTGCATTTAGCAAAATCCGCATATAACAACCACTACCATGCATCAGCCAGGCTTAGCACTTTTGAAATTCTTTATGGTAGGAAATGTAATACACCTGTTTCTTGGAATGACCCAATTAATAGAGTTATATTAGGACCTGAATTGTTGAAGGAAATAGAACTAACTGTGCAACAGGTACAAAAAAATCTCAAAGCTGCCCAAGATAGGAAAAAGAGTCAAGCAGACCTTAGAAGGACTCATGAAGAGTTCCAGGTTGGTGAACACATTTTTCTTAAGGTAAGACCAAAAAAGAGTTCATTGAAATTGGGGAGTTGTGCCAAGATGGCACTAGGTATTGTGGTCCTTCTAAAATTTTGTCAAGGGTTGGACCCGTGGCATACCAAATGGATTTGCCACCAAATCTAAAGATACATAATGTTTTTCATATTTCATTTTTAAAGAAATATGTACACGATGCTACTCATGTTGTAAATTGGAATGATGTACAAGTGGAACAAGACGGCGATTTTTAGGTGGAACCAGACTGTATCCTCGAAAGAAGGGGAACTCTACTCCGAAATCGCACCATTGGGTAGGTAAAGGTGCAATGGAAGCACCTTAGCCCAGAAGAGGAAACCTAGAAGTTGGAGAGTAGTATGCAGGTAGCATATCCAGCTCTGTTTCAGGAACACTCAGAGAGTGAATAAACGACATCGAGGATGATGTTGAGACTTAAGGGGGGGTGTATGTCACCTACCCAAATTTTGAGAATATTTATTTTATTTGTAAAATACATTATGTTAAATTTTAATTACAAAGTTTTGTAATTATGACCAAATCTGGTCAAGGATGATTGTAATGACTTATTATTATTATTTAATAAATTAAACAAAAGACAAACACCCAAGGGAACTGTTACATGAGTGTTCACTGACCCACTAGGAGGAATGGAAGCTTTTAGAAGGCATTGGACAGATGGCAGTATTTGCACTCCACCACTAGATGTTGGTTATGGGACAACTACCCCTAAATTTGTGGCATTATTACCTAGGTGGGGGAGAGAGTTGTTAGCTCATTAATGACTAAGTTAACCACTAAAAGGCCTAGGCAGCCTAGATAAGGCAATTCGAATTGAGCAGGCAGCTCTACAATATTTTCTACAGAAATATTTCCTCAAGTGTATCAAGTGATCACTAAGAGATTCAAATAGGGAGGCTAAGTGGAAGTGCATTGTGAGTCTACTAGTTATTATGAGAAAGAAACCAGAGGTGTTGGTGCAGGTCTCTTTGACTTCGGAGTCTTTATGACTGGATGAACTACATTTTTACTGCAAGTTGATGAACAAAGGCTTCTACAAACTCTTCTTCTTCATAGTGGTTTAGTGAACAAGCTCGGGGGTCATAAGGCAATTAATTTGGCTGTCTTCAGGAGTAGGTTGGGTGGAACAGGCTCCTTGGGTTGTTTGTTTCTCCTACAGTCAACCAGGTTCTACTATTCTGTCTTATTATTTACAGTAAAATTATTTTTGCAATTGCAGATTTAGAAATTATAGTTATACAGAAGAAAATTGTTTCATTTTCTGACTTAGATATGATTTCATGATAGTTAAATGAATGAAATGATGGATTAAATAACTTCTCTATATTTTTCCCCATGTTGTTTTCTGCATCGTACTCCAGTATAGAAAAGGAAGATTAATATAAATGATTGATGGCAAATGTTAGTGAATGGATGGACTCATACTATAGGGTTTCTTTTAACCGCTGATATATCATTTATTTATATCAAAACTCAGAGTACAGAACAACACATCAGAAAGTAGATATCTAGCATTTCCTTACTTAGAATAAAAGTAAAAACATTTTAACTCTGCACATAAATTAGGGTTTTTCCTTTTTATAAGTATTTTATTTGTGTTTAGTTGCATATGTTATGCATTTCTTATTTTTCCTCGCTTAAAAAAAAGGGTATAGTTTAATATTTCAGTTCTTTCTTTTATCCAAAGTCATTAGAAATTTAACAGCTGCAAGATAATTATAAGCAACATTTCAAATTTAAGCATTATAATGTCTTCTTTTATATAATAAAGGATGTGATTATTTTATCTCTACAACAAACCAAGGGTATTGCTTTTATAGCATTAGACTTCATTCAAACATAATTATTCCAAAATTTTCTCAAGTCGATTTTTGCATGCAATCTGCAGGTTCGTTTTAGAAAACCTAAGACTATCATTGCACTAGCTATTGGCCAAACATTTAGATTTTAAACATGAAATCGACATCCAATACCAATGCATTCTATTAAATCATTAATCACTTTTACGTTGGAAATTTAAAGGTACGAGACAAAACTCAGACAAAAGCATCAACTTCTTTCATCAAATACAATATTTATTTAAGTTCAAAACCAAACTGAGTTTCACTACCATTTCAACATTAAATTCACAAAGTTATCCTATGCCAAACTTTTTAGCCCACGGCTTTCGGTTTTTTTTAACACAGTAGTCTTCCAGTCAAAATATCGATTTGGATAAAGTATAACATTTAAACTGAAACATCTTAAGTTCCTATCACGAGTTTTTCATTCAAACCAACCTAGGGTTTATCCCTCTTCTTTTTACAAATTCGATAACAGAAAAGTTACTAGCTAACTAAACAAATTCGACTGAGGGTTCAAATCTTGCCAAAGCATCATAACGCTCTTTTAAAACAATCATCATCACAGCTAAGGAAAACCCTTACCAGAAACCTAAATAGCAGACGTTTTTCAAACATAAAAACTTTGGCCACACTGTGTCAAGGGTATCTACGAGGAAGTGAACCTCTGAGGCTTACCCGGTAGCTGAGCAACACCTTTTCCTCTAGGCCCTCAAACCTTGCAACTTCATCGACAATTTTATACCTGACCCAACAATGATGCAGAGGTTAAACAAGAATAAAATCTTTGAGATAACTTTAAACACAACAAAATAAGTTAAGATTTCAGTGTTGAAACATTACCAGCATATTGTAACTACATGAAAGAGACATCGGTGACATTCAACGATATCACCACCTTGTAAACGCAGCATAAAGGAAGGAAATCAGTTCCTGAGAATCATTCTGGTCCACTGGAGGCTCAGCTCTTCAACTTACATGATACCAAGAACTAACAGTTCGTCCCACAGGTCTTAGGATCGAAACCAAGGAAAGAACCCTCCGAGAAATACTCTTTCAAACCCTACATTGTAGCAGACTGTCGGCCTCATAACCTCAACGCTAACATGAAAAATGAAGACTGAAAACCACTCCAACACTACTTACGACAAAGGTTTAGAGTTTCCTTTCAACGACCTAGATCTTGTGAGATCGACGATGGAGAGGGTGACAGCCAGATACGTTGAGAATCGGGCAACCACACCATTAAATTCTTCATTTATTAATTCATCCACTACGATGCCAACTCGTTAAATCAAAGGGAAAATCTTGTTACAGCTCGGTGTTCTAATTACAAGATTTAAATTCATTCACGTGTTACAGCCACGAGAGCATCCACTCATACTTCCACTCAATACCGCAGTTAAGCGACTTAAATGCCAAGACCAGATTCGGTGGTGTGCCAACATGGTAAACATCATTTCATTCAGTACCCTGTCATGTCATACAACAATGCCAAGACTTAGTATTACATAGTAAAGTTCGTTTCATTTCCAAACATTGGTCGTCAAAATGTATGTGTTTATATCAATACAAAACTTAGGATTTTAACATTACACATAGTTTACATTGTCACATTTGTACACTAGGTTTTGATATTTAAATAGTTTTGATTTAAAAGTCCCATAGTATTACAATTTCATTGTTTAAACATCATGTCCATGAAGGCACTGGTATAACAAACCCTTGTTATGAAAATGTAGATATTCATAAATATAAAATGAGAAAAATATAAGCTACTATATTTATGCTTAAGTATTCTAGTTGTTACATGTATTTCTAAATTAAACTATCAACTTATGTTTCCATAATGTAGAGCAGCATATAAGTTGAATTATTCACAAAATAATAGTATATGTTATAACCACTCCTTACAAATAGAGAAATGACGACAGAATTATAATAACACTTGCACTTGTAATCTAGCAGGTATTATTTCTTTAACGACTCAATCAAAGTATAGTATAGACGTTTCCTTTCTGGGCTTCTGCATTTCATATATAGTCAAAGTAACATTACAAGAAGGGGCAGGGATCTGTACCGTTAAATATCTCGCAAGCATGAAAGTACTTAGAATTATTATCGAGCATTGACGACTATTACAAAAACATATTTAGAAATGCTTGTAACCTTGTATTTTGTCGTAATATTCTTACCTGTGTATCTGCACAAGAAATAGGTTCACATGCTTTAGCTAACATAGCTAAGTAAGCCTCGGGGTACCCTCGTAGGACCCCTTTCATCATCAATCAAAAACAAACTGTCAGCACTATGCCTTGATAATAATTATCGCAAGAAAATTTAATTACGGATAACACAAGTAAAACTAATGTTATAATTGTTTTTAAAGAAGTTTGATGTGTCACTTTCGTTAAACTGTTATTAGCTAATGAATTCAATAATTATTTTATTCTCCGTAATAGTAATTTCAGTATTAAATGTTGTTTTGTTTAGTAATTATTATTTCCGCATTGGTAATTTCAACATTTAAAGTTGTACTAAATTTTTTAATTTTTTATGAAATTAATGGGATGTTACACTCCTGTAGTACCCAGCAAGTCCCATAAAGGATCTCACATCTGTCACATTTGGAATATAAACTCTATTTTTATAAGTAAGAAGTACGTCTTCTTCCAAATGATAGCCTTCATACTTCTTTTCAAGGTCTTGCTGCTGCAATTTGTCCTTTATCTGCACATACACTTCATCCTCAACAATATGGTTAACAATCTGCTGCCTCAAATCTGGTTGGCAAGTACTAAGCGCTGCCACATGCATTTCATGTACATTCCTTCATTTTCCTAGCTAGGAAGGGTGTTTTTGTTGTGGCTAACAGTGGGGAAGAGGATAAAATGATTTTGGGGTTATATAGAGGTCGTTTTGGCCCACTGTATGCTCATACATCTGTGGGAGAAATCGGTTTTCTGCCCTGGGGTTGGTTCCCTCTTCCCACAATCCGTTTTTGGGTGTGAAATGATTTGGGGAAAACCCATAGACCCTATTCCGTGGATCCCATTGTTGAAATGTGTATCCATGCCCAATTTTGAGTTGTTGTGTGTGTAAAAGAATGTTGGGATTGAGATGGGTATCCATTGCTTTGGGCGGTGCAGAGCTTGAGAGTCCCCTTTTCCTTGTAGATATCATGCCCAGCTCGGGGGTGGTCTCTGAGTGCTGAAAGAATATAGGCTGGGCAGAGACCTATGGTTGGGTGCAACATTGCAGTGACATAGCTAATTGCTTGGGACAGCATTACAGTGAGATAAGTATATTCTCTTATGTGTATTTACTTCTGCATTGTTTTAATTAAAGGATGGTTTCTCTTGATATGGTTGATGCATGTGAATGATGTCTTATTCCACTGTACATGTTTTCCTGATTTATGGGAAATTGTTTATATTTATATGAATCATGAATGTTGAAATGGGCTAAGTTTTATAAAAGCCCAGATTTTGAGTATCATGTTCCCTTCCTTGCGTTAATAGATGGGAGGGGATGTGACAGGAATGGAGAGGTATGGTTGTCCAAATTCGAGTATGGGCAAGCCACCCTTCATGGAAATTTGTGTTTGAGTTCTTGGGGAAGAAAAGAGGCACGGAATTTATCCCCCATCCATTATTCACCCTGGCCTTTTCTCTCTCACACAGTATGACCTTCCTGGGCGTTTTTCCTTTAGGTTTTTCCTGTGTTTCCTTGTTTTCTAGCTAGGAAGAGGGTGTTTTTGGTGTTGCGTAGATGTTGGGAGGAAGGGAGCTCGATTTGGGGTTTCATTGAGGCCGTTTTGGTCATTTGAAATGCTCATAACCTATGGGAGAAATCGGTTTTGCTCCCTGTGGTCGAATTCCCCTTTCCATAGTTCGTTTTGGGTGAGCCATGGTTTGGGGGAAAACCCATGGACCCTGTTTTGTAAATCCCTTGTTGAAAATGTGTACCCATTCCCAATGATTGTGTTTGTTGTGTGTAGAAAGAGTATGTTGGGGTATGGGTTATGGGTATCCATTGATTTGGTTTGAGCTTGAGTGTAAGCATCCAAAAATAGAATGGTTAACATTGGCCTGATAAACCCAACTATGGGTTGGCTTGGCTTAGATATGGAGTTGCTTGGGCTCTGTTGAGCTTGAGAGTCCCCTTTTTGCTTGTAGAAATCATGCACAGCTTGGGGGTGGCAGTTGTGTTGAGAGATTGATGAACACAATTGGCCTATGGTTGGGTGGAACGTTGCAGCGACATAGCTATTTACTTGGGACAACATTACATCAAGATGAGTATTTTATTTATGTGATTTACTTCTGCAAGGTTTTAATTATTTGATGAATGTTATCATATGCTGGAAATTGCATGATATATGTGTGTAGAAGAATTTTACTTCCGTTGTGTTTGATAGATCTGCACATACATATGTTTTTATTTGTATGGATCTAATGAATGGGGCTGAGTTTATGTAAAATCCCAAGATCTGCAGTCATGTTCCCTTCCTTGCGTTGGATCGATGGGAGGGGATGTGACAATTTCAATTTGCACTACTCTAAAAGGAAAGTTGTCATCCCCCTTCACCATGTTTACATTGATCAAAGGAAATTATGATCCCCATGCTTATCAACCAGTCTTGTGTCATGTAATACCCCTAGTTTTAACTTGGAATGTATTTATCCAATATTATGTAAATGATGTAAATATGCTAGTGTGAATTCCTAGTGCGGAGCTCAAGGCCAAGGCCCGACTAGTGAATGTCTAGGCATGTATGATGTTATATTTGTTTGGATTTTATGCTTATTTATAATATATGTAAATATTATGTGCATAAATAATAAAATGGTCCAACAATGTTTGTGCAAAGCATACCAAAGGGGCTATGATTCCACCATAGGGGAAGAGGAAAGGGGGTCCATGGGTGATTGAATCCTTGTTGCCAAGTGTCAACCTTAGAAATCACCCGAAATTATGTCATGTGATGAGAATAAACCAAATATCTCATTGTTTTACCATTTTTCCAATCATTAATGCATGTGTGTGGTTGGTGGGAAAAATCACCTCATGTAGTTATTGAAGCATGGGACTGACGCACTTTTGTGACAGTTCTGTCATGACAGAAGTCAGTATGCAATTGTCAGGAGTCCTTTCTTCTACTGCCAGAAGTAATGTTGATTTTCTTTTCACCATTTTCCCATATCCCTTGGAGTCAACCCTCATTTGTCTCATTCTTTCATGCAGTTTTGGAGGATTCAGAGCTCTCCCATGTTGTCCATGAACTTACCATGTTTTTTTTTAACCCACAAATTCGAATTGGGAGACCATGCTGCAGATTGGGAAGTGGGTATTGTTGGTTGTAGGTGAGCAGAGAGGTTGGGAAAGCTAGGAACCCTTACCCTTGAGTTCTACTGCTCATAGGTGCTTGAGAAGCCACGGATTGAAGCTGCATAAGGTTCTATAGCATCCAATACCAGGTTGGACTTCTTCTATGCACACACTAGAAGCGCCCAACAAGATGGATAGCCCAAGAGAGCCTTGGATCGGTGAAGGGGATGCCTTAGTTAGAAGGGTGTTGTGTAGGGCAGGTATTGTGGAAGCTAAGGTTGTGAGGGTTGATTGAGACCCATGTAGAGATCTGTATGAGCATTTAGCTAAGAACATAGAGAAGAATGGGTTATGGGATGAGAGATAGAAGCATATATGTGTTTCCTTCGCCTTGGTGGCCTCTCAGCAACAGAAAGAGTATATGATAGACAGAGTGCCTATGGTTGGGTGGAAAAGCGCTCTTACACAGCCAGTTGCTTGGATCTGCATTTCTTAAAGATAAGTATTCTCATGTATTTGAATCTAAAATGTTTTATTTGATGCATGTAATGTTTATGCTTGTAGTTTCATATTAGATGTGTGTGGATAGATTTGAATTCCGATGTGCATGTTTATTTATGTTATGCACACATTGCATATGTTGAAATTCGTATTATGGACTTGGGGTGAAATCTGAGACCCCATGTTTTCCCAACGTCCCCTCCCGATGGTTAGATTAGGTGAGGGGCACGCTACATGTCAAGTCTGTCCATCCACCAGTTGGTTACAATATGATCTCAATTCTTAGGGTAATACTCTTGTCTTATCATGTACTTCATATCTCGTCAACCTCAAAACACTACATTCTTAGAGTTGCAGTAGTTTCATTTGTACCTTGGGGTTCCTTTCAATCACTACAAGGGATCACCTCGAACTTGGTAGGGAGAGTCATTAGTGTTCCTTAACTAAGTGGTTTCCCCTGTGATCAATGTCAACACATCATCACATAAGGGGGAAACGTACTTTTGAAGGTAGCAGTGTTCACATTTGGAAATCATGTTAGCAGTCTATTTGGTATTGGGAATCCCTCGGGAAGATTCACATACCAGTTTGGTCCCCCACCCCCGTGGGATTATCATGTTCACCAGCAATCCCGCTTCTTCGACACTCTGCAGCAGTTCCTAGATCATTTACTCAAACATGGATTGAATCCGACTTCACTCATGCCCCAGTAGTATAGTAGAGTTGACCCCTTGGCCCTCTCTGATTGTAATCACATTGATAGCATTTCACGAGCATGGGTATGCCCGCCTCGTTTGTATAAAAACTATTCTTTACTACAACTCTAAAGGTCGTCACCAACAATCTTTCCCCATGGGAGAACCCTATTTGTACACATATGCTTTTTCCTACATAATAGGAGAGAAAAAACAGAAAACATGATGCATTATTGGCTCTAGAGTACCCTCCGAACCTCATACATCAGGGGGGCATCTATTAATGCCTAAAATTCGCACACATGCGACATTTAGGTGATTATTCCAGTAAGGAATTAGTAACATAAAGAATGCAATTCATCAAAGGCATCCTTAACAAATCCAAAATACAGCATGAGCCTAAAAGTGCCAAAAAATAGTCAAAAGAAGGGGTAGCGCAGGTAATACACTGTTAACTCATGTTATAGAACAGATCACCAGAACAATGCCCACGCTACACCTGCACAGATATTCCTTTGATAGTCACGCTATTATCAAAACGGTGGGACCACTAACTTCTTGTGACGCATTGAAGGCTCAATCCTCTCCAAGGATCCGATTTCGGCTCCTCACACACTTGGTGGCATTAACCAACCCCCCTTGTGTACCTTGGAACTAGTTCATGGAGAAGATGAGTTCACATTTGGATCTAGTTTTTTGTTGTCCACCTCTTGGCCTATAAAAGGAAGCCATTGGAATGCATTTGTAGAGAGAAATGAAGAGAAAGGTTATTTTTTGGATTTGAGTTGGATCTTCCTCATAGCCCACCACTTCCTATCATTGTGAGCATTCCCAAGCTCCCTTGCCACCTTCCTTCAAGGGGCAAGAGTTTCTCTCCATTGTTGCACCATTAACTTAGCATTTAGTTTGGACAAAAAAGGCCTCCCTAAGTGATATTGTTGGCTTCCCTTGAATCCCACACCTCCTATGTGTTGTACATCTATAACATTGGGAAATACAAAAGTGGTTTAGCATATCTTGGATTTTTATTGGTGTTGTCATTCTCCCCCCCCATCTCTTTTATTTTGTATTTTTCCATATTTCTTTGTTTGCATGTGAATCCCACACCTCCTATGTGTTGTACATCTATACCATTGGGAAATACAAAAGTGGTTTAGCATATCTTGGATTGTTATTGGAGTTGTCATTCTCCCCCCCATCTCTTTTATTCTGTATTTTTCCATATTTCTTTGTTTGCATGTGAATTACACTAACAATCTCTTGCAGGATCACTTGGAGAAATACCGACCGCACTCCCACAGGGGCTCCAAGGACTCCTTGCTACATCCTACAAGGCCTAGCCCCTTACCAAGTGGAAGAGTGCACTTGCATAATTTTTTTCACAACAATGACAATGAATGCTGCTATAATTCAACCTCAATTGCATGTACAAGCTAGTATGAATCCAAATAATAAGATGGTTCAGCAAGTTGAAATGCCAACCTTCCCAACCTAAAGTATCAGTCCTCTTTAGTACAATGATGTACACCATAGGTATGGGACGATAAATCACTCAGAGAATTCACCTATAATAATTGAATAATTGGAGGAAGAACCCCTAATAGAACACCCCCACGAACAAGGTGAGGATACCATCCCTGCTGAAACTCTTGGAGTATGAGAAACTATGCAAGATGTGGTTGTTACTGGCCCAATTCAAACACAAGTTGTTACTCCACCATGACCAGAAAGACTGGCTATATCCAAGGTGTATCCACATCTTGAGTTTGATCTACTGGGAGGGCTCCAAAATATTTGTTAAAATCCCACTATCACAAGCAATAAGGGATATGCCAATTTACGCCAAAACTATCCATCAACTGTGTCTCAAAAAGAAAGGGAGGAAACCTAGGGATCCACCCACTATCCATGTGTTGGGAAAATTTCCTGAACTAATTTTGGGCAAAGTCACACCTATAAAATATGATGATCCTAGGAATATGATAGTCACTGTTCACATCCAGGGGAAAAATTTTCCCAAGACATAAGTGGATCTAGGGGAAACCATTAATATCATGACTAAGGAAACTTGGAAAACATTAGGCCTTGCAAATGTTAGAACAACCCCCATAGCCCTTGAATTAGTCGATTGGTCTACCATTCGAACATAGGGAATCCTAGAGGATGTAATTATTTCCATGGACTCCTGGGAATATCCAACAGACTTCTTGGTTTTGAGAACTAAACACTTCCTTGAGGGCCATTCTCTGAACTTGGGGAGGTTGTGGTTAGTCACGACCGATGCTTATATCGAATGCATGTCGGGCAACTTGACAATTTTCCATAAGGAATCCATGAAATTTTGGTCCTTTACCCACCAACAAATCCCATCATAGCATGTGAAAATCTCTTGTGTGTTGATTTTGAGATCGAAGATGAAAATGTCTAGCCTGTCTTAACAATTGAAAAATCTCTCTTTTAAAAATGAAATGGAGGATGATGTTATCTGTAGTTTTATCAACAATCCTTCTTCTGATCCTCATCGTGCATTTCACCTATTAGAAGATGCAGTAAATAGTGATGCATAGGAAAACTTTGAACTAGATCTGGAAGAAGAAGAAGGAATGTGAACCATAGTAGTCCACAACAACACTCTAGCTGAAATAGAGCTAGGAAAAATACTAAATATCAATATTGGTCTGACTCCCTCATAGATCGAAAATTTGTTACAAATACTGCAAGTAGAAAAATAATATTTTGTGTGGAATTATAGGGACATGAAGGGTGTCCATCATGATCTTTGTACCCATAATATTTATATAAAGAAAAATTGTATCCCTACCCGTCAACCTCAAAGGAGGTGTTAGCACAATATTTTTTCTAATTGATTGGGAAGTAGCGAATTTAAGATTTGTTTCCAATATCACCTAAGCTTAGCAAATAAGGCGCTTATAGGAGGACTCAAAACTTCCTAAGTAAATTGTTTCATATGACCGTCAGCAACGTTAACGCAAAGCTAAAATAAAAGCGTAATATCTTAGGATATTGTGTAAAAGCATCAATGGTCCAAATTGAAGACAAAAACAAAATCAATGGTGGAGAAAAGGTTTTGCTTGAGAAAAAACGCGAGGTATAACATGTTTAAAATCCCCGAAATAGCCATTTAAAAAGGGGTTAAAAGGAATAAAGGATCAATGACGCTTGATGAATTTGCGGACATATCGACGACTCACATCCTTTTCATATTACCAACATGCACGCTAAAGTAGAAGTGGTGGGTGGTTGTGAAATTACAAACCACCTTCCACGTGTTAACCCTACATCATTTCACAAGTTGGGAAGGTGGTAAGGGAAACCACCTTCCACCATCACGAAACCACCTTTCGAAGGTTATAAAATGACGAGTACACGTGAAGACATAACATTTGTCGTTTGTTGTCGAATGATTGGAACCTGTTGCCTACAGTTAGAAGAAGACAAGACTTACCTTTTCCAACTCGTTCGTTGCCAGAACGTGTGATGGCCAAGCATACTTTTTTAGATTGGAAAATATTTCAGGCACAGAATCAGACTCATCAATCCCAGAACTCAAGCAAGTTATCTTCATTCTATTTTTAGGAGATTAGTTCCACAAATGAAGGAAGCAGTTGAACATTCGAAAGGCATCCAAATCAATCTCTCACAGAAAAAAAAAAAAAAAAAAAAAAAAAAAAAAAAAAAAAAAAAAAAAAAAAAAAAAAAAAAAAAAAAAAAAAAAAAAAAAAAAAAAAAAAAAAAAAAAGCAACAGGAATAAGACACTTAGCAGCAGTTATTTTCCAGGAGTTTTGAAGATTATGGAGATTTAGTTTTGTGATAGATGTAATAAGTAGTTATAGATTTCTATTTTTAGAAAATAGGTAGCTAGATATTAGCTCGAGGATCTTTTTGATGTATAAATACACATTTTTGCAATGTAATCGGGTTGGAACCCATGAGAAGAATACACATTTTGTATCGAGCTCTTTCTAGTTTAATAAAGATGGTCGAGCAGAGTTGAGCATATTTTCAAGAGTAAAGATTCTTGTGTTGTTGATTTACAGTATGTATTTTTCCTTTCCTTATGTGTTTAGTTATTCCAGTGAATTTATTTCCATTATTTTTTACTTCGTGCTTTGATGAGAGTTTGCTTAAATCGGAATTCATGTAACTATGCTATGATTTAATTGGATCAAAGTATTCACAATTTTTCCACTAAAGTCAATGTTGGATTCATCTATAATCGATGCCTAATATTGATGGGCTATCTCTTTTTCTTCAATTATCGCATGCCTAACAAGAAATTGAATGTGGAAATATAACTACCATTCCTTTGCAAAAATATTCATTGCTTAAAACGCTGATGATTCTTTAAACATTCTGATTCTGACTCCATGCCCAATGGTACCCATGTGTTTCAGCCTTTGCAAATTTAAAGCGTGATCATTTCGAAATATCTCTAGTCATTGCATTTATTTGTTGAGAGAACCCTCTCTGGTTGGAAAAAAACTAGGTTTCCTCCTAAAGATTGGTTTGAAATAATTACCTTAGAACTATCCCTCCACAACCAAGGGAGAAATTTTGAGTGCTAACAGGAGGATGAACCCTACCCTAATGGACGTTGTCAAACAAGAGCTCCAAACACTGATAGATGTCAATTTTATCTATCCAATATCTGACAGTGAATGGATTTTGCCTCTTGTCATCATCCCCAAAAATAACGATAAATGGAGGATTTGTGTCAATTACCAAGAGCTCAACAAAGCGACACAAAAAGACCACTTCCCTTTGCCATTTATTGACCAAGTTCTTGACACACTGTCAGGGAATGAATTATTTTCTTTTCTTGATGGTTTCAGTGGATACAACTAGTTATAGATTGCTCTTGAATATCAGGACAAGACCACCTTTACTTTTCCCTGGGGTACATTTGCATATTGGGTTCTTCCTTTCGGGCTCTACAATGGCCCTACTACTTTTCAAAGGGAAATATTAGGGATTTTTTATATTCTGGTTAATGATATTGTTGAGATATATATGGATGATTTTACACCATATGGCACTGAGTTTGAAAAAGCATTATCTAATTTCGATAAGGTGCTTAAACGTTGTAAACATACTAACCTTTCTTTGAGTATAGAAAAATGTTATATGATGATGAAAGAAGGGGTGGTATTGGGACATTTTCTTTCCAAAAACAAAAAAGGAGTTATGCATTTTCTTAGGAAAAATGAGTTATTATCGTCATTTCGTTGAGAATTATTCTAAGATTGGATATCCTTTTTTTCACTACTTGCAAAGGATGTGGAATTTTTATGGTCATATAGTTTCCAATCTGATTTTACAAGGATAACAAAAAAATGTGTCCACAACCCTTGTTTTACGAGGACCAGATTGGGCATTGTCATTCCATATTTCTTCAAATGCCTCATTTACCGTTGTTGGAGTTGTGTAGGGACAAGAAGAAGAAAAGAAGCCTTATGCCATCTATTATGCCAGCAAGAACTTAGCTCCCATGGAGTTGAATTACACAGTAACTGAAAAAGAGTTTATTGTTGTTGTGTTTGCAATTAATAAGTTTTGGCACTACGTAACTGATTTCCTCATCTTTGTACACACGAATCACTCGTCCATTAGGTATCTAGATATCAAACCTGTTATAAGTGCTTGAGTTACTAGGTGGTTTCTACTAATGCAAAAAGTTGATATTACCATTGTTGACAATCTTAGAAAAGACAATGTAGTTGTAGATTTTTTTATCTAGACTTGCTATTAATGGTGATAATTCTCCTATCAAAGATAGCTTCCTA
This sequence comes from Larix kaempferi, assembly GCA_027924585.1. Taxonomy (NCBI): domain Eukaryota; kingdom Viridiplantae; phylum Streptophyta; class Pinopsida; order Pinales; family Pinaceae; genus Larix; species Larix kaempferi. The sequence continues at coordinate 5,735,084 of BSBM01000477.1, read as the reverse complement.
GATGAATATATTTTCACATTGTCTACTCACACACCGTGGTATGCAAATTTTGCTAATTTTCTTGCTGCAAATAAGTTGCCACACCACCTTTCACCGAGGGAAAATTGGAAAATCATTCAACAAAGTGCCAAATATTCATGGATAGGTGGATACCTCTTTTATACAGGGGCATATCATGAAATCAGAAGATGTGTCAGAGAGGATGAGATCCATGACATCCTTAATACCTTCCATGATGAGTCACGTGGAAGGAATTTTGATGATAACATAACATGTCATAAGATTCGATGCATGGGTTACTTTTGGCCCACCATATTTTGTGACGCAAAGAAATATGTACAAGGGTGTGATAGTTTCCAACATATGGTCCAACCCATCCAATCTGATGAAATTCCGATGCAAACTCAACTGGTTGAAGATCCTTCTGAGAAGTGGGCTCTTGATTTAGTGGGTTTGATCAACCCCTCATCTCGTCAAAAACCTTATATCCTGGTATGCACTGATTATGTAACCAAATGGGTAGAGGTGAAGGCTCTTTCAAGAGATGCATAACATGTTGTGATAGGATTTCTACTTGAGTAAATATTCGTCCATTATGGGATACCAAAGGAAACAGTTATAGATGGATGAATACATCTCACAGGACACAATATTGAGGGGTTCTTGCAAAATATAAGATTCAGCATCGGGTTACTTCACCATACCATCCACAAGAAAATGTGCAATTCAAGAACACCAATAAAGTACTGGAGAACATTCTTACGAAAATTGTGGCTATTCACTTTCATGATTGGGAAGATCGACTTCCAGAGGCTCTATGGGCATACAAGACTAGTTGGAAGAACACCACAAGCTTATCCCCATTTGAGCTTGTATATGGTAAGTGCCCAATCTTCCCAATTGAATTTGAAATCAGCACACTCATAACTGTTGTATAAGTTGGCCTAGATTTAACTGCATCTTATAAACATCAACTAGAGTAGATTAATGAGATGGATGAGATTCACTTAGAAGCACTACAATATACTGTGCAACAACAAAGTGCAAAATGGAATGATAGGCTTATCAAAAAGAAAAAGTTTCAACCAAGAGAATGGGCGTTGTTGGATTCGCACTGTGTGGTTGGGTTCCTATGAGGTGGATATATTCTTTGACTATAAAGACTTGTTTAGGTCCTTAAATTCAAAATAATACAAATCTAATAGTTTGAGAGTTATCAGTTTTCCTTTCTACTAAGTTGTTTTCTCTGTGTTTATGTAAAATTTATGTACATGTACAATCCAAATTCTTTTTTCATTACACTACACTATGAAAGTAGAAATCAAATAAATAATAGGTATATTTAAACAAATAATTATGTTCTATGTGCAATTAGAAATTAACTACTTAACTATTCCAAGGAATATAGCATGTGTAGTACAGTTTATAACTTTAATTGAAATATCTAATCAAATAAAATACTAGAAGATAGACTTTGGAAAAAAAAAAAATACTAGAAGATAGTAGATTTTCCTTTGCAAGCTCATATTTGCCTCTGCAAGCTCCCCGCAACCAAAAAATCAACCACCAAATATATTTACCACCCAACCATCTAGTAACAACCTCACCGGATCCCTAGCTCCAATAAACTAAGTTTCATGGCCCCATACCCAAAACTCAAGAGCAACAGTCCAACCAGTCCAAATTTATGTTTTTCCAAATGTTTCCCTCCAAATCATAAATCAGACCTCCTCTATTGAATTTATCCAAAAATATATGTCCCCTTTCTTCTTCTGCATATCCCTTTTTATATCCCACTCTCCACCGCCTTTCTTCCCTTTCTCATTTATTACCCTTATCCTTTTATTAAATGTTTCAACTCTGCCCCCCATTACTATGTTGAGCCTCCTTTATTCTCTAGTCAATTCATACTCAAAATATGGGTCACATTAATTTAAAATGATAAAAATATTCTTTATTTAATATTAGGGATACAGGTCACATGCAAAATTGATTATTATATTAAATAAATAACCATCGTCATTCTCTTTACACATAAATTCGGTCATAACAATTTATTTAATTAATAAAATACTTCAACATAAATTTTGACATAACATTTATTATTTAATGATGTACTTCAACAATAAATTGGCATCAGTATTTAATTAAAATTAACACTTAATTACTATTTATTTATTAATTAATTAATACCCCTTTCAAACTCCATTTATCATTTATTTAATGATTTCACATTCAACAATCAAACTTGACTATAATTAAAACTTGATTAACATTTATTTACTAATTAGTTAAAACTACTTTAAACTTCACTTATCATTTATTGAACTATTACCACATTCCACAATCAAACCCTAATTATGATTAAAGTTAATTAATATTTATTAATTAATTAACTAATATTCTTTCAAGCTCTAATTATCATTTATTCAATGATGACCACAATCAATAATCAACCTTAGGCATAATTAAGCCTTAATTAATATTTATCAATCAATTAATTAATTAATATTATTTTAAACTTGTACCATCAACGTCCTATCATGGTTAATTAGTCATTCATTAATTAGCTTTACATGATTCATAATTTCATAATCAATAAGTAGTGATTTAATTCTAACTAATCATAGTGTAATTATTCACAATCACAATGCATCGTTGACCAATTCAATAGTTTAATAGTAATTCATACAAGTATATATCGACGAGTTGTGTAACTATAGCTACTACTTACATACTTCATGTAAAGCTAATTAATGAATGACTAATTAACCATGTAGGTACTAGTAGCACTCACTCTCACATAACACATAATCACATAAGTTATTATCTACTGATGCAAACTTAAACCAAAATTTGCAATGCCTAACAATTTACTAACTTAATCATAATAACTTATGAAACGATACTTTGTACTTAGTTACTATTCATGAGTTCAACAAAGGTTCTCAACACACAGCTATGATTAATTAAGTTTCTCTCCACAACTTTGATGGCATTCCTAACTACCTACTTCATTCTATCTAATTCACAACTAACTTCTTAATCTTATCCTTACTCTTCTGGACTATTCTAGAGCGTCAACTATATTGAACTAACTCTAGATAGAACTTGTAAGCAGAAGTGTCAACTACATCGATCAAACTCCCCCAGCAAGAACCCACTAGTCATAATCACACACCTTGGGAAGCATGTCATAACATATCCCTCCCATGACTCCGGGTTTCATAGGATAAATGATGGGCAATTCCTCCACCCCTCCTATGGAACAAGGGTCAATGCCTACATCGACATAGAATTGTGTTGCTACTCTTGCTCTCAAGTTTTTTCATCGAATAACAAATTTGTGCAATTGAGTTTCCTGGAACCCTGCACCTGCCCACACATCATGATAATAAACCAATAATCATACATAACAATAATGATTCACTTGCATACGCTTTCTCTTTTGAAATTCATGTTACCAATGTACTTTCATTTCATAGGACACAACTATCTCTTCGCTCATTTAAACCTGTAGGTTAGTCTCCCAACATGAAATCGTGCAATATCGAGCAATCATTAACATGCATACATATTTCATTACTAATAAACAACAATGTAACCATTTTTCTATGCATCATGCACCTGGTATCACAGTCATTTATTCGACATATAACTTTAAATTGGTATCCACGTACCCAACATCTTTTAAATTTGCATGCTTGTGATATAATCAAAGAACAAACATCATTAACAATATTAACATCACACACACACACACACACACATGTAACTTCCGCAAAATAATAAATCCATAGGTCCACAGTGTCATCATACTAACTGAGTTCCACAATAATAAGAAAATACAACTGCGTAGATGGTAGTTCGAATGGTAAGGTCAAAATGGGGATTACATTAACAATGGAACTGTTAAACTTGTAACCATACATGAAGAATGCACCTCTCTACTTGCTAATGGAGATCAATTATGGTTTTATCACCATCCACCTTCAAATGATTCCTTCATCAAACATGTTTCTACCATTTGAAATTTAGAAGTGTTGAACAAGGAGGGACATTCCTCCACACTCTCATACACATGATTTCTTCGAACTAAAAAAAATAAAACAATAATATGATTGTGAAAACTCATTTTGGGGCGTAGTTGGACAAATGTCAATTGAAAACCAACTTGCTAGTAGTTGGCATCTAAAAAAAACTCAAATTTTCCAAGTCATTTTTGTTCTGACCAATAATCCATGCTAATCGCAATTTTTTGGGGGACATTATGACTTCTTTTCATTGCAATAATCCATGCTAATCGCAATTTTTTGGAGGATATTATGACTTCTTTTCATTGCAGATCGACTGATTTTTTAGGAATAAGTGTTGTAACTTTCACGAGCTGCTACTTGTCCAAGTAACAACACGAAAAAATGTTGAAACTTTCCAAGTAGCAACATGATTAAAAAAAAATTCTTTCGATACTATAAGTTACAACATGATTTGTTTCAAAAGCTTCATGAACCTAGCAAGTAGTAGCAATGTCAATGATGCTACAACTCATTTATTCGATGCCTTTTATTGTCTACTCTGCCAAAAGGCTCCACCAAATTTGTCACCAAAGTTGGAAGCTGCCACTGTTGTTTTTTTCCCTAATTCCGAAATAGGTCAACATCAAGATCATTGTCACTCAGGGTCGCTGACATCATTATGCATTTAATTTCTCCATCAAAAAATAAATCATTGATGACTGTCGCTCGTTCTATCACTCATGTCCACTTATGGTAAGCCAAATATTGTATGATTCAACTTAATTACTCATTATTTCTTGAAATGATTGTGAATATGTGATGCATTGATTAGTTGTTAGTATGGTAACCTTCCACCTCAATGGGATGTAGGAGCACAACCCTTCAATGGGGGAAGTCCCCAGCTCCAAATCCTATACAATAAAGCCACCTGCACACGACTGTATGGCCCATTTAAAAATAGAAACTTGAAATCTGTGCATGCTTGTGTTTCCAAATTTGAATATGAAACTTTCCAAATTAAAACATCATGTCCACCCTCCTCACATCTCATCATAACCACCTAAACCATCACTTGAGTTCGATCGTAATTCACAGAAATGGGGGATCATCGGTTCGACATGAACTTGAGGATATAGAGCAACTTCGTAGAAATAAAGTAGTCTATCATATGTTGCAGGATGTGTGGTGGACGGTTTATTTTGAGAGACTGCAGGGTTTCGATAAAGATGCGGAACTAGAGTTCGCTTAGAATTTAGACAATGAGAAGTCCACAGTGAGAAGCATAAAAATTTTGTAATAGAAGAGGACATAGCCAAGGTATTGTGGCCTTCACAGGAAGGAAAGAAATATTTTGGTAGGACCCCTATGTTCAAATCTGTAGACGATTTTACAGGAGGAGGGGAAATTTTGTAGAGACGAGGAAAGGGATATGCATGAAAATTCCTACCTACACCATGGGGGGATGTAGCATTCTTCATTCAGAAATATATTACGTGTGAAAGTTGTTACTAGGTAATTTTTTCCTACCATCTCAATTTATTAACCCATTTAAGGAGTCATGTTCTGTTGAATTTGTTGTACTTTCTTCTATGTTCCCTACAACTCATGTCATATTCTGTAAAAGCATAAAAAATCCCTCAACAACAGTCGCAAACCACAAGCTGGTTAAACTATTTATTCTCAATTCCCTAGGAACTTCTCAATTAAAATGGAGGCAATTTATGGGACTACCGGAAGAAATTGGGGAAGAAATGCAATAGAGATAAGTAGAACAACGGGAGGCATATCCTAAGGAAGTAGAGTAGGGAGAATCAAGGAATGAGGAACAACACGATGAAGAATATCATGAAGAGGAACAATAAGAAGGACAAGAGTAGCAGAAAGAAAAAGAAGTGGAACATGATGAACTACAGAATGAAATAGAAACAAGGGTAACATTAGAAGCAACATAAATTCCAGAATGGGTTGACCAAGTAGATAACCTTAAGGAAGTCGAAGAGGACCCAAGGCTTGGCCATTCTATGCCGCTGTTTGCAAATAGTGATGTAGAAATTATCGGTGAAAATACTCCAAATATATAATGGAAACCATGTATCATAGAGGAAGAACAACCTTCAATGCCTCCTACACCAAAAAGCAGAAAAATTCCAGTTGTCAAATTTGTGGCGTTCTTGCCAAGAAGAAGAAATAGGTCAATCAATCTTGAACCAATAGAGGTAGAACCGCCTATCATCACCTCTTTGGCTGCTACACAAGAACCAGGTATAAGGTAAATAGATAATGTCTAGGATGTTACAAAAGACCTTGAACCAGGAAACCATACTGTTGCTACTTCTCTTGAGCCAATTGAATAAAATGACATGACTGTCACGTAAGAACCAATCATAGAGGGAGCGAGTAATGTTGAAGTTACACCTAGACAAGAGGAATTCATTGTTGCAACTCCACCCGATATAGTTGGGAAAAATGACATGGCTGCTACACAAGAACCATCTATGGACAATATGGTTTATGGGGAGGATGCTACATAAGAAACAACTCCCAAAAAGGTAATTTACATTGAGGTTGCTACACAAGAACCAGCCTCAGTAAAAGTAAAAGAAGAGGAAGTCGTTGCTACTTCTTCTCCTGCACAACAAGGGTCAATTCAATACAAGCTAGGGAAATATAGGACATGAGAGGAGAGACAAGCAAAATGGGCACCATGAAAGGTAAGAGGAAACCCCCCTATTTGGTTAAACAAGTTATGATATTGAAGAGGAAAATTTTTAAATTGAGACAAAAAAATGAAGATTTGAAAACCTCAGGATTAAACAACCTTGCTGATGCGGCCAAAACCTTTAGCAAGGAATCCTCTCCAAATAAAAGGGTGTCTGGGAAGGTGAAAGAGGAGCCTTATTCAATTTGGGAGGATATCTTTGGACTGGTTGGATATGTCCTTGCGGACATAAAGTGCATAATGGTATATTCTACACAAATAGTAGTGAAAACAAGGAAGATTGGGGTTTGTACATTTGAATTCCCTTCTCACATGCTTTTATAGGATAAAATTTGTAAATGGAAAGAATTGGCGATGTCCTATCAGAAGGGTTTGGTTCCTCGTTGGGAACATCGATAGATTGTTAGAAGTATGGAAGAGAAGAGGGAAAGAGAACTAACCCTTTACATAATAGAGAAGGAGCAAAGGGGGCATGATCAGAATAAATTGAAGGAAGTGCAGGGCTAGGTCAAGAGACAAGAAGAAGAGAAGCAAAATAAGTTTTCATTGGTATAGGATTTATTGGGATGTAGGGGACCTTCCCCTGTGTATGCCATGTTCCTACAAGATCAGTTCATTATTTTCCAATTGTCAGCTATAGTTGAAGGTAGGACCTATCAATATATTAATGCTAAATCATTTTGGAAGGTTTTTTATGAAGCTGATATTGTCACACAACATTCTCTATGTGAGTTTTATTTTCATGATTTTATCTTTCCACATGAGAGAAAGTTTAATCCCACACCCTATATAGGGGATCTTCAGTTGCAAGCCTTTGTATCTGTAGCATCACACTAAATGGAAAATGACCCAAGAAAATTTGGAAAGGAACCAAGATATATTTGAATTAAGGGTCAGAGTAGAACCATCTAGTACATTTGATTTGATCAGATATCAAACATCGATTGCTAGATACCCTAATATTTCAAGGCTGGTTATGAATATTCAGGCACAAGTTCTTTACCAGTGTGTTTCCTGTATTAATGACCTCGCATCTAAGGCTTCACAAGGTTGCGGAAGAAGACGGGAAATGTCCACAGTGGAGATTAGAATGAGGGAACGTTTTGGGTTTCCAAATTTCAAGAGGGATATGGGATGATTGAATAAGTACATTTAGTGTATTGAGAAGAGAGGGCCTAGCTGGATCAGCCTAAAATTTTGTTTTCCTCTAATATGGTTGCATGCAGAAAAGTACTACCCTTTGTATGATTTGTTAAGGATAGAGAAACATTAATGGGGTGCATAGGTTATGGTTTAAGTGAGATTTAGATTTCCTGGAGAAGACAAGCAAGTGTCTTATCAGCTTAGTACACTGCATGAGACCTACTCCTGGGCCAATTTGGATCTTAGATAGAATTCAGGTGCATGAGGAAATGAAGTGAGTCCATTTGGGGGGAGATGTTGTGTCCCCAATTTGTACTCTTTTTTCCTCCATTTATCTTGATTTGAAGACATTTTTGAGCTATCCTATTATCCTTTTTAGGATATCTTGTTTATAACCTTGAAACTTGCTTAAGGTATATCCTTTCTCATTTGTTACATTTTTTTAAGTTATAATGCAAGTTATTAAGTAGTTTAATGATTAATTTTGGGTTATTGATGAGATCACTTGAAGGTATGTCGCTACTCCCACGCGGTCCTGGATAATGTGTTTTTTTGGTATGATGTTACTTCCAAGCGTTGCTACTCCCATAATTACATTGTTTCCACCACATTTATGATTTTATTTGATACTGTTGTAAGGAAAATTATCCTATAACTAGGGTGAGGTCACCAACGTACTGAGTTAATTAAACTAGACATCCATAGTTATGCAGAAAACAAGATAGGGTTTGGATATGATCAAAATTGAACTAAGGGATTATAATTGTGTACCTTGTTTATGTAGGTTGGTCCAAGCTCTTAGTAACCCTTCAAATTCTAATTCCAAATCTTCAACTTCTTTACTTGAATACCTACAAAATAGAACCAGCACCTTCCTCAAAAGCTTATGGCTATAATAAAATAACTATGAATTGAGATAAAGATATAAACATACATTTGACCATATATACCTAATCTCAATATAAAGATATAATCATTTCATTAAACAAGCAACAACATGATTCTGGGAAGGAAATATATCTTTATGTTATTGATCAACAACAACAAATAAAAATATACATTGCACTATTTAGGCACCTCACAAAACCTCAATCTAGGTCTCCTTCCTTCTCTTCTCCACAAACTCAAGCAATATCCAGGTGAAATAGGACGAGAATGTCTCAGTCACATAATCAAAGGGATTAGTGTCCATCATATTCTAAATGTCTAAATGTGACATACTCAACCAATGAGTAACAAACAACTATCGAAGAACTAATAAATAATTGTAGAGCAACCAAAATATTATATCATGGAGATCATGCATGTTTATAAGATGTATAATAGAAATCTTGATATCCATCATATTCTAAATGTCCAAATGTGACATACTCAACCAATGAGTAACAATCAACTATTAAAGAACCAATAAATAATTGTAGAGCAACCAAATATTATATCATAGAGGTCATGTATGTTTATAATATGTATAATAGCATTTTTTTGTTTTGTTGTGCTATGTAAGTAATATTCTAATCATCTTTTGTTTTGTTGTTTGCTTGTTTTGTTGTATAGTAAGTAATATTCTAATCGTCTTTTGTTTTGTTGTTTGATTGCAATATTCTTTACATTTAATGGGTTTATGTTTTATAGGCATAGGAAGCTACTCAACAACTTTCAGCCTATACATCTTGATTATACGCTCGTCTCGATGATGTGGAAGGGATTGTTAATGTTTGTGAAGCTTAAGTGGAAGCAATTTCTACTACCTTGGAAAAACATAAGGATATTATGGCTGGGAAGCACTCCTGAATTTTTGATAATTCGAAAGCAAGAATACTAATGACAAATTTGTTCGGTAGCCCACCCGTGTCGATGTGAATATCTCCAAGTTAGATGAGAGTACTGAAGATCTATATGATCAAGTCATGGAAAGTGGAAACAATTCTACTTAATTTTAGTTTATATGTTTAATTTTTGCCAATTACTATTAGGACAATTTGTCAAAACCTCTAACAGTATAATAATAACTAGTCATTTGAAATGGTCTTAAAAGTGACTATATATAATATCTATAGCTTACTAAAATATTTTATTAAACCTTTTTAAAATTATTATATTGTACTTTTTAAAGTTAATATATAATGTCTATAGCTTACTACAATATTTTATTAAACCTTTTTTAAATTATTATATTATACTTTTTAAAGCTAATTTCTTCACGTATTTATCATACAATCTATTTATTCTAATTTATAAGATTTATAAAAAACATTTAAAAATAGTGAATTAAGCTAGTCATTTGAAATGGTCTTAAAAGTGACTATATATAATGTCTATAGCTTACTAAAATATTTTATTAGACCTTTTTAAAACTATTATATCGTACTTTTTAAAGCTAATTTCTTTACGTATTTATCATACAATCTATTTCTTCTAATTTATAAGATTTATAAAAAACATTTAAAAATAATAAATTAATGTTTTTTGATTTAACTTGTTTTTGATTAGTTAAGATTTAGTCTCTAATGAATCAACTTGCATTAACATAGAGTAGTCATCATAGTTAGCTTCACTATCAATTTAACAATTTAACAATTTAACAATAATAAATTTTGCCATCTTTAAAAAATAAAAAATAAATTTAAAAATAGTGGATTATCTTTGAATTTTTAACCTCTCAAAAGCTACTCTTGGAATAGTGCCTATAATAATATATTGACTCACTACTGGATATCCCACTAGCAGTTCTTTTCCAGTAAAATATGTCAGGGAAAGCTTCAGGAGTGCTTCGTGCGGGAATCTTTATGTTTTAGGTGGATATCATCCCTTGACATCCTCGATTTATATCATCCCTTCACATCCTCGATTTTCTTATTGTCCTTAAGCATTTTAAAATGTGATGGTAATCTGTGAAGAAAAGAACAGAGGATTAGCGATTATGATTCTGTGACTCTGGTTCACGGAGGGCATAAACTGCCCATTGTACTATTTCAATGCTAAAAAATCCCAGCTTCGGCGTGTGAATCTTGGAGTGGTAGTTACTTCTGTGACTTGTAAGCTTCTAACATTTGGCATGGCTGGTTCCCGGTTCACTACTTCTTCAGTATTTGTTGTCATACTCTCAGTATTGGTTCTTGCCCTCGTTACATTGGAGAATACCAAACACAAGGGAGAAGTTGTGGAGTACAGGAGTAGAGGGTGGATGAGGGAGTGTGTTGTATGGGATGAGGAAAACAAGAGGTTTCTGGTATCCAACATGGAAGGTGGGGTAGGAGAAATTAGATTGCGGGACGGGGACTCCGCCGGAGGTGGTCTCAGAGAGGAAACGGTGGTGAGGGATTTGGAATATTTGGGCAACGCTACCGTGGGATTACAGATTGATCCAGCTAGAAACAGACTCTTGGCAGTGATAACAGACTCTATTGGAAATCGCTACAGTGCTTTGGCTGCTTATGATTTGAAAACATGGAAGAGATTGTATTTCACAAAACTCTCAGGCCCAGGTAAGTTGTTTACACTTCTTTCTTTGTTGGCTGATCTCATTATTAGCCCTGAGCATTCTCAAAACACAAAAATATGTATGTCCAAGTGATTCGCATTAAATATTTTGGGGGTTACTTCTAATTTCTCTCTTTTAATCTGAGTTGGCGTCCATTTTTCATTCGATTCACGAGCATAGATCCATCTGAATGTGGGGTACTTGTCTTCTCTCATTTTTTCCAGCGAAAAAAAAACTACTATTGATATTCAAAAATGAATCAAATAGTACAATAAAGTTCATGATTCTGCAGCCGAATCAAGTAGCTTGAGAAACATCAAGACAGAAAAGTACATGATTTGAGCATAGATCTCCCTTAATAGCTCCGTAGCTACTAGCATCACTACATATGAGCATTACATATAAGCAAAAAACATAGGGAAAGAACCCAACAGATCAGAAAAAACCAAAAATCAGTCAAAAAAGTAGGTGGATCCACAGTCCTGTAGACAATTGTTGAGCCATTCCTCCCAGTACAGCTGCCCTTCCACACCAGATAAGGCTTGTTTTGAAAGCTTATCAGCCAGGGAGTTGTGGTCTCTATAAATATGCTCGAAAATGATACCCTGCTGCTTGGAGATTTCAAAATGAGTCTGTAGTACCCAATGTCTCAAGTTCAACACATTAAGTTTGAAATCACCTGCGGCCCATTTGATGGTGACCCTGGAATCACCATAAACCTTGATGTTAACCAAACCAAAGATATTAGCAATTTTAAGAACACACCAGAGAGTCATTAACTCCACTTTCATGTTTGTGCCGGATCCACAATTGAGTCTAATAGAAAAGTAATGAGACTCATTCAGATAAATGACTCCCCCAACAGCACATATACCAAATTGTGAAGCTCCATCAAAGAAGAGAATAGGTTGATCCACTTTGAAACTAAATAAACTGATTCTGCCTGTCTTTGACTTATGCTCATCTTCCTTACATGTATCAAACATATTTAAAGCAATCCTGCTACATAGGAGGTAATCAGGAGTGACATTCTGAAATATGGCACAATTTCTGGAATACCAAATGGCCCAGGGAATACATATGGCAATGAAAAAATGCTTTCTGCTGCGTCTGAACCAAGATAATAAACACTTGTTAAAATCTCCCACGTCCCAGCAAGGAGAGATGTTCAAGCTAGTTGAAACCACATCCCAGATCTTATAAGAGAAACTGCAATTTACAAAGAGATGTTGTTTTGACTCAGCTTCATTTTTACAAAGAATACAAAGACTGGGACCACACCAACCCTGTTTGCATAGGTTGTCCCAGGTCTTCAATTTATCTTGCAATAACAACCAACAAAAACATTTAAGTTTTGCAGGGATAGGCCAGTGCCAGAGCCTCTTATACCACCAATCCTGTGGATAAATATACAAGTCTTGAGCAATTCTAGAATATGTAGATCGTGCTGTAACAAGACCAGTAGCAGGGTTTCCCCCCCAAATAAGTAGATCCGGCTCTTGGTTTAGACAAACACCTGCAGAGTTTAAATTCGTGATATAAGCATCCCAGATATATGCTAAGTGCCCAGAGAGACCAATGTCCCGAGCAGACAACCACTTTGCATTGTTCACATTCCCATTGCGAAGCAGATAGATTTTGTCCAAGGTGTTCAAACCTAAGATCTGAAGGTATTGGGAGATGGAATGAGGCAGGATATAATTCTCTTCCATGCCAATGATAGGGTCAATCCCAACACGAATCATATTTCCCGACCCAACCTGCCATGTAAGATCATTTTTGATCCAATAAAAGATCTTCATAAAACCTCGCCACAAAGGGGAGAAGTTCCAACTTACCAATTTGGGGCTTCTAATCCAGCAGACGATATCAGATTTTATATATTTTCCATGGATGAGAGAAGACCAGAGAGTTTTGCCAAAAAGACATCTCCAGAGACTTTTGAGTCTGAGAGCAGTGTTAAAGATGCCCAAATCCTCGATACCCCAGCCCCCAAATCTATACGGTCTGGAAATGGTATCTGCTGTAACCATGGAAATCTTTCCACTGTTTGCAGACCCAAACCAAAGAAAATTGAAGAAATATCTTTTGATAATCTTAAGAATAGCTGATGGAACTTCAAGCAAGGAAAACTAGTAAACTGGTATGTTGGTGAGCACAAACTTCAATAAGATAAGTTTACCACCAATAGACAATAATCTGTAAGACCAAAGAGCCAATCGTGCCTCAATTTTTCTCAGCAACCAAAACCAGTCTTTAATTTGATAGTTGTTGGGTTTAAGGTGGAAACCCAGATATTTAAAGCCCTATTCCAAATAGCAGCACTTAAAAGGCAGAATCGAAAAAATGTCACTAAGGTGACCATCCATTGGGGATAAATGATAAAAATTAGATTTAGCAGAACTAACTTTCATCCCTGAAGCACAACAGAAGGTCTGAATGATATCATTGTATGCAAACCATTCCTCAATAGTGTCTACACCCGCCATTAAAACATCATCAACAAAAAGAGTATGTGTAATCACACAATCCTTTGAAATCTTTATACCTTTTATCTGGCCTTTCTCTAAAGCTTGATTGATCAATCTGCTAAAACCATCCATTACCAAAATAAATAACAACGGGGATAGGGGACACCCTTGTCTGATCCCCCTGGAGCAGCTGAAGAAATCAGACGGACCACCATTTATAAGCACATAGATGCTCGTGGAAGTAATACAAGCCATTATCCATTTAATGACTGAGGGAGGCATCCCAATTCTGATGAGGATCAGCCTGAGAAAAGACCAGCTAACCCTGTCATAGGCTTTTTCCAAGTCTATCTTAAGCAAAAGAGCTTTTTTCTTATATATTTTAATACTATGCAACAGCTCTTGCGAAATACCAATTGAATCATGTATCTGTCTTCCTGCCAAGAAACCAAATTGTTCCATGGATATGTGCTGGGATAGGATGGACTTAATACGATCAGCAATGATTTTTGAAATAAGCTTATAAAGCAAGTTGCAGAGAGCAATCGGACGATAATCACCAAAAGACCTGGGCTTATCTTTTTTGGGTATGAGTGTCACAAATGTGGAATTGAGACCACCCGAGATATATCCATTGATCTGAGAATAGTTCACCAAATCTTTAAGTTCTCTCCCCATTAGATAAAAAAAATGCAGATAAAGCTCCACCGGCCACCCATCGGGCTCGGGGCTTTTCTCTTTAGCAAAAATTTTCAGGATCTGTTCAATTTCTTCCAGGGAGACCTCTTCTTGTAATCTGCCAGCTTCTTGTTCATTAACAAAACGCGGATATAAAGTGGCAACTTTAATCTGATCAGACATAATACATTCACCAGGATCTTTATAAATATGCCCATAAAAGGAGACAGCTTCAGATTTGATATGATCAATCTCAGAAAGTAGTAGACCTCTGTCATTCTCAATTTCCCAAATATGTTTTGTGTTCCTTCGTGCTGATGCAAATGAGTGAAAGAATTTAGTATTCTTGTCACCATGAGAAATCCAAATGGCCCAACTTTTTAGTCACCATTCTTTTTCAGCCTGAATAAGGAGGTCATCTTTTTTCTTCTCAATCTGTCTCATGACCTCAAAATCATCATAAGATAAAGAACCATGAATATTAGCCGCGATGGAAGCCTGGAGCTTTTGTTCTAACAGAAATAATTCCCTTTTATCTGCCTTCTTTTTGTCTTTGATCCATTTGGAAACAGAGTCTTTTAAACCCTTTAGTTTGTGACAAAAATTCTGAATTGGATTTGAATCTAAAACGTCACAGCTTAACCAAAATGCTCTAACCATATTGCAAAAGGAAACATCATCAAGCCAGGAAGAGTTAAACTTGAAGGGCAGAGCTTGATTGCCTCTTAATTCATCAAGTTGAAGAATAATGGGCCAGTGGTCTACAAATTTGTGTTCGAAAACCCAAG
Organism: Larix kaempferi; assembly: GCA_027924585.1. NCBI lineage: Eukaryota > Viridiplantae > Streptophyta > Pinopsida > Pinales > Pinaceae > Larix > Larix kaempferi. The sequence goes on along the minus strand of BSBM01000477.1, from coordinate 5,719,788 downwards.
ATCGATGCTTCTGGAAGATGCCCAATAAAGCCGATTTGACAAGAAATCTATCCAACCTCTTATGTACACCATCTTTCCCAAATCTACCATTAGTCCAGGTAGGTGTCAGAAGATGAGGCTGAACATCCACCAAATCAGCGTCCACCATAAACTGAGCAAAGAAATCAGCTAAATCATCTAGTCTGGCAGAAGGTCCCCAAATTTCTTCAGCGTGACAGGTGAAATTTAAGTCACCTGCAATGATCAAGTCATCCGAGTTCAAAAGTCCAGAACCCTGGAGAGATGTCCAAAAAGTCTGTCTCTCCCTATATGGAGCATCAGTTGAGAATAGAAAGAGTATGTTTATTTCCACAGAAAGAACCTTTTTAAAAGATACCCCAGGGAGTAGAGAAAACCTTGAAAACAAAGACATTAGGATCCCAAGCCACTGCTAAACCCCCAGATAATCCACAGGAACTGACTGCAGCCACCTCCCAATGAGGAAGAAGCATACAAAGTTTTTGAATAGCAAGAGTTTCTTCACACATGGTCTCTTGCAGAAGGATGATAGAAGGGACAGTAGCATTAAGGAGGTTGGTTAAAGCCTGTACCCTCGACACCTTAACCAGTCCACGTACATTCAATGACAGAATAGACATCAAGAAGGAATCAAATTGGGGGACGATGCTCTAAGCCCCAAGGAAACAACCCGATCTGTTCTGTCCACCTCCTCTAATCTCTGAGAAATCGGGGTGTAAGAGTCTGGAGAAAGATGAACATTTTTGGCATTGTTCTTTTTCTTATTGCCCCTCCTAATAGTGACGTTTTGAAAGATTAAGGAATGAACAGACAAAGCCCGAGACCCAATTCCCGGGTTCTTTGAGAACGAAGGTAATGGGGGAAAATCATCTCCATTTGCCGAAGTGAGATAGCCACTGTCATCTAAAATATCTTTATCATCTGAAATAGGAATCGTAGCAGTGCCATTTAAAGACTTAGATCCACCCAAATTCTGACTCACATCACCCCCCAAACTCGAAGAGGCCAAAGAAAAAGGACCAACAGAGGAAGTCTGAGGAAGTCTGAGACTTGTCTTCTCTCATTACTAAAACGTATGTTTGTTTCTTTTTAGAATAATTGGCGATATATTTTAAATAGTTTTAAGGATGATAATTAAGTTAATCTGGAAAATAATTGATATTCTATATTTCAAAAAGAGAATTCAGAATATACATAATATAGTAAATATGGCTAGAGACTACCCAGTACAGTTCTGCCATGCCATAATTACAGTTTTCTTTAAGAAAAAGCACAGATAACCATCAGGATTCAGGAGTACATAGACTTTTCAAAAAGCATGTTCAAAAACTAGTTAACCTTTGTGAAAAGCCACCCATCCCATACCCAGGACAACACAAAAACCTATTAAAATTAAAAAACAGACTTTAAAGATTTTGAAACCAACAGGTTGTCCTTGAACTCTAGTTTTGCAAACATCCCTCTGCAGAGATAAGGCTTCCTTAGACAACTCGTCTATATGTGAATTTTCTTTCTATAAATATCCAACTGATTTCTTACCTTCAGGATTCTGTTCTCTTTAGGTTTAAAGCCAAATTTTCAAGCCTGATTCTTCTGTTTGCTTAAGTGATTATTTAACTTATGTGGAGATATATGTATATGTAATGTCGATTGGCTTTAGCCTGAATAGCAGGATGAAGTGTTATTTTCTTTATAGAAATTCTATTTTCATAAATAATATGTTGAATTCATAATGAAAATATTGTTGTAAAGAATAGATGATTATGATAATTGGTAATATATTTCAAAGAGTTATTTTAATGATTATGATAATTAAGTCTATCCAAAAAATAGTTAAACAACTTATGTGGATATGCAAGCAGTTGTGGAAGAATTTATATGGTCTTTACATTGTATTACATAAACTTGATTATAATTATTTTTACAGCAAGTACTAGAGAAGTTTTACATAAGTTTTAAATCACATGCACTTGCTCTTCTTACTTGGGTAGCCAGAGGAAGACTATTTTGATGGAATGATTTCATAAACTTGATTATAATTATTTTTACAGCAAGTACTAGAGAAGTTTTACATAAGTTTTAAATCACATGCACTTGCTCTTCTGACTTGGGTAGCCAGAGGAAGACTATTTTGATGGAATGATTTCATTTTATGTAATATTTGAAGGGATGGTAATTACATTTTTTAATAATATACGCATCGGTTTCATTTTTAAAAAATCTGGAAATTGAACACTACTTACACTCTAAGAAGCAGTGAAACCTGTGACTTTTGGTCAAAGTTATTAGATTTTCACTATAATAGAGATTTAAAAAAATTATGTATAAAATTGAAATAAATCAATCTACTTTAAATTTAGTTTATCCGGCTGTGTGAAACGGCTTATAGTTTTATGATTCAACCAATCTACTTTAAAATTAGTTTATCCTGCGGTGTGAAATGGCTTATAATTTTATCAATCAATAAGATTAAGGAGCCTATGGAAATGGCTGGTAGCAGAGATTCTAGAAGTGAGATTTACAATATAAAATCTAATTTAAAACTTAAACTATCTGATAAAGATATGTAGTCTAAGTAAATACTATACAAACTACAAAATATAGAAAAAAAATTTGTTTGAATCATCTAGCACAAAGTCTAAATTCAATATATGCCCCTGTGCCAGCAGTGTACTCTTAGGCATCAGCATAACTTGAAGGTTGTGTTAAGTGTATTCTTTGGCTTTGTGATTAATTACTTGTGCCTGTGTACTTGTGTGAAATGTGGGTATCCAGGCATTATACCAATACAAAAACTGCACTACTCAGCTTTATATATTAGAAAATTTCATTTTTGATAATTTTCCTCCTCAGCAGTAGCTAAAATTAAGTTGGCTGCTATTTGGGTCAGTGTCCCATGTTACTATGATACAATATAAGGTCCAATTGTTGTAAGCAGGTTACAATGTGATGTGGAGTGATAAATAAACTTCAATTCAGAAGCTTTGAAAAACTCTTTGGAAAAAAAGATTGTTTTCTATTATTTTTGTTAAGTGTTTCTTTTATTATTGATGTCATGACATAGTGTACTTACAAACTATATGGATCTTTATTCCAATTTTAATGAAATTTATCACATGGCCTGTCTGTCACAGAGAGCATTACAATGGCAAATGATGTAGACTTGGATCCAGAGGGCAATGCATACGTTACTGACACCAAACAGAATATCATTTGGAAAGTGAGTTTGGATGGATCTACAGTCTCTGTGCTAAGCAGTCCCATCTTTGCATCACAGTCTAGTAAGCTTCCTTTCAAGGGAATCGGTCTCAATGGAATAGTGTACCATCCAGATGGTTTCCTTCTGGTGGTTCATACATTTTCTGGAGCCATATTCAAGAGCAGTTTAGACGGAATGGATGTGAGTGTAGTGAATATCAGTAGCCCCATGTTTTTGGGTGATGGCCTGGCTCTTCTTTCCCCCGAGAAAATGGTGGTGGTTGCATCTATATCAACTCGATTACTAGAGAGTAGAGATGGGTGGAAAAGTGCGCAGCTCACCCACAGATATGTTGGACCAATGCATCGTCTCGCCACCACTGCGACAATCAAAGATGGTAAAGCCTTTGTGAATCACATGTTTGGTTTTGGTTTTGGAAATGGAAAGCACATTATCACTGAAGCCATTTTCAAATCACTTGGTGTTCCGAGTTATACATAGGTTAATCATGTCAGAATTATATTAAAAGTGATAACATAGTTATATAGTGGAAAGGTGAAAATAAAACAGTTTGATATATTATGATGTTGGAGTTTTTTAATTTTTTAAATGTTTTGGTTGTATCTTAATAAATTTAATTTCTTCGAAAACTGGATAGATATGGATAGATTTGAGGTTAAAGATGAATCTAAATTGGTTTTTATTATAGTGATTTTCTTTTTTTAATTTTTGGATATTTCATTTATAATGAAGACATTTATTTAAATTTAATTTAATAATATTACCACTGTAATATATGATTATAGTCACTTGATTATTCTCTTGAATACTGTTATATATAGATTTAATTACTTTATTTTTGGGTCTGTAAAATATTATATTGCACCAAAATATAATTGGGTTGTAAAATCTAATATGAATCGTATTTATGTTTATCCAATTTAGTATATTTAATTTTTTTTTAATTCCTTTACACTAAATTCTATTAATATATAAAAGGATACATACAGAGATTACATGAGAAGTTCAGGTGGCCAGAGATAATAGAGCCCCAATTCTTGACTAGCAAAAAGTAGAAACTAACAAAAACAGGAGCGTGCCCTGGTGAGGGAAACCAGGCTTGTAGAACCTTGTCAAGGGAGTGAAAGTAGACAGAATTTTTGCTAACAGTTGCTACACTTCTTGAACCTAGACATCTATATTCTTGAACCTAGACATCTATAAAACCAAAAAAGACTAGATATACTTGAAACAGAAAAACTAAAACTGGTTTCCGAAAAGGATGGGAGCATTTTCATCAGGACCATCTTTAATTACAGGGCAGTCATAAGAACCTCCACTAGACGAGCTATCCTTGTTCTCCTTGGATGGAAAGCAAAATTGCTTGAACTGGGGGGTGGGGGTGCATTTCGGATCCTTGCTGCTAATGTGCTTCATCAATGGCTGACCATGGTCCCTAGTTGTTGAATTTTTTAATCTTAATACAGAATTATAGTAGAACTTGAAATCAATGAATAATCAAAAGCATAAGCATTCACATGAGACACAATAATTACCTTAGGGAAACCCTCTAGTACTTGAGGGAGAAAACCCCAGCAAAATCTTCCTTAGAATATTGATAGATAGTAGAGAATGTCTTTACAATGAGCAGATTACATCAAGCATCCCTAGTGCATTATCAAAGAAAAATACCAAGCACCCCTGGTGCAATCACAGAGCAAGAGATAAGAGAGAATAATAGAAGAACCCAATAGTTGATTTTGCACCAAGACCAATTCTGAGTTTTGGTCGCATGCACACTTCCTTCAAGAGAGATTCACTCTTCACCTTGATCTCATCAAAGCCTGCATTACAAGTGTATCATACATCTTGGCCGTCCCCACCCCGGATCGAACCCCCACGCCCTCGTTCTAAGGCGTCCCCGCGTTATCGGGCGCTAGCTACATTGTGTTGAAAAAAAAAAAAAAATGTGTATCATACATCTCATTCTTGGCTTAATTTATAGCCTTCTGACTTCAAGATGAACTCACCTTCCAACTGGATGCTAGATCACTTAGTTAGGTTACTAACTCAAGTGTCGTCATGCAAACACTTAGTTAATTAGATCTTCTACTTCAGGATGAACTTTCCCTTCAACTAGATTCTAGACCACTCAAGTGTTGTCTTTTAGTTTAACTTAAGTGTCATCATGCAAATACTTAGTTAACTCAAGTGTCATCATGCAAACACTTAGTTAACTAGATCTTCTTTGTTATCACTTAGTTAACTCTTTTAACTGAAGTCTTTCTTGTTAACATCATTGAAGTAAACAATTTGAGACCTCTCTTAATTAACTGAAGTCTTTCTTGTTAACATCTGAAGTAAACAATTTGAGTTCTCTCTTAATTAACCGAAGTCTTTCTTGATCACTGAAATGAACAATTTGAATTCTCTCTTATCTTAAAATATCTTATATTTATCTCGTCTTATCTGCATGATCCACTTGTGCCATCTTTACTTTATTTATCATATGAAATATACTAAGGAGATTTTTCCAATGATGTGATCATCTTGTTCTATTATCGTTCCAAGTGGTCATATCCTAAAGTAATTCACTCTAAAGGTGGCTAGTCTCTAGAGGAGACTTAATAGCTCAACCATGGTTAGTAGTACATCAGACACCATTCATGCTTCGATATGCAAAGCATTACCTCAATACATGAGGATCTGTATTGACACACAAGACCTTTGTCAAGTGAGGATCTGTATTGACACACAAGACCTTAGCCTTGGCAAGCAAGACTGTGCAACATCATCACTTTGACATACAACACACTTACCTCAACACATGAGGCTTAACCTTTACACATAAGGCTTAGTTATTCTTGAGTCCAACTCAAGAATCTACTCAAAGTTTCATGAGTCCAACTCAGGCTCTCTAAGGCACTACCTCGATAAACGAGGCTCAATCCTGGCACACAAGATTGACTTGGAGAATGACTCATGATATTGTAACTTTAACACTAGCACCAGTGTCAAACCTGTGCCTTCTTCGCCAGATCCAAGAGAGGTTCCTTCCCTCACTAAGCAGTAGCAGAGGATCCCCAAGCTTTCAGAGGAGGTTCAGAAGAGGTTGCACCTACGACTGGAGGAGGAGGATGCAAGGAGTCACTCTCTCACTAAGCAGAGGATCCCCAAGCTTTCAGAGGAGGTTCAGAAGAGGTTGTACCTACGATTGGAGGAGGAGGATGCAAGGAGTCACTCTCTGACAGAGTGTTTGTATTACGCATGAGGACCCGAGCTAGCATATTTTTGACAGACCAATAATACTTTCGGCACTCATAGGCTTGTTGATTCACCAAGTGCTGGGCCACGACTTCAGCCTCCTAGTCATCTATCACTCTACATAGATGGCCTGGGATGGTTTCCTGATATCCCTCTCCCTCCGAGCTACTAATCCTTGTTCTTGTTGGGTTTCCTCTGCCACTTTTGTTGCGCTACAGAGTTGCTCTGAGATGCCTAGAAATAACAACACAATCGACTCTCTGAACCAGAGCATCACACCACACAAAGAAGATGGAGCTCCCCGTCTCTAAGGCCAAGCCAGCAAATTCAGACCAAACAGAACAAAATAGAACCATACGACTGTATAAGTCCAAGCGCCACTCTTCATAGAGATGGAGCTTCCCACCACTAAAAGCAAACCAAACAGAACCCTCTGACTTTCTGGAGCGGCTGAGTCTGAAATAGGTCTCATTATCCACAGGATTCGGCCATAAAAGCAAGGATTTAGGCATGATTGCCTCTGTACCAGGAAAATACCTTGTAGCAATTCGAAAGGCCATGGAAATAAATGGCCAAAGCCTCGAGAAGCTCTACTTTTTAATGTGCATGGGAGTAGGCATGTGGGAGCTCCAGGTGGAGCTTGACTGGAAGTCCTCGCTCATGTTGATCACGTAGTCCCATCAGGGTTCAAATTTGAAGGGTGGGTCTTAATTTCAGTTTGAAGGTATATATTTGTGTGGCACTTCTAGGATGAAAAGCTTTAAAAAAATCACATTTTATTTGACAATAATAAATTAATTACGCACTTCATAAAAAAATTGCTAAATAGAATATTATATTTTCAATCAAATTTATGTCACTAAATAAATCAATAAATCCATAATTATCACATCTACAAAAAAAATATTGTTTCAATAACAAACACGTTGGGAAATTTTTTTTGAGGGAAGATACACATCTACCTTGAATCCTTGTTTAGAAATCATCGGTGTCCAACTTAGGAATCTTTGCTTGTAAATAGTTTATGCCCAACTTAGGAATCTAGCGCAGCTGAACCCAATCATGTTTTCCTTTCTTTTCATTTTAATTAACCAATAACAATTCAAAAACTCATTCTTTGTAACCCTTTCTGCGGTGGAACTAATGGTGAAAACCCCAAGTATGCATAAACCTTGTCTCGGAACCCATGCATCCATTTATCTAGTATTTTTACTTCAAATTAAATGGAAGTCTAGATCCGGGTTTCTAATATCTAGACTTGAACCATTATAATATTGTATAAACACTCATATATTTGGATGACCATACCTTGTCCCAAACTCTGCAACCTTATATTTTATTCAAAATATCCTTTTCGATTACGCATGGCTGCCTCTAAGCTCCATCTCTACACTCTCGAATCTGCCCACACATTCCTTCTAAGGCAAAGATATTCATTCTTATATAACATTTACCCATATTCAATTTTTTAATTTGTGAGATTTGGATTTATTGTTTTTTGGTGGGATGATTTAGTGTTGTTGAAATGTATCTATAGAATTGGGGAAAGACTTCTTATTAGCATTAGTGAGAAGCATGGGCTATTTTCTATAAGAAACACCTACTACAAAAATGCAACGAGTAATTGAAGAACAATCGATTTGTTAAATGAATGTGTGTATAGTAAGTCCTAAAAATCTATCCTGGTGAGTAATTTTGTGGTTGATAAAGGAAATTACGACGCGATGCAACCATTCTTTTCTTGTAATGGTGGATGGGATAGAGACTAATCTTAACGGGTGAGCAGAGCATTGAGTCTTGACAAGACAGGCTGCCTCGAGGAATTGCCTTGAAGTGATACGACACCCTTCATCAATACATTACATGTTCAGAAATTAATACAGATAAAATAAATCGTTCTATGGTATGATCAATAGAAATTAACTCAGGTAGATATAATACAACTGGAGAAATTTTTTATTCAGACTAATAAAATAACAAGCAGCCAAATGAATCATTTTCAAACCCAAAGCCCGCTTGATCCTCTTCATGGGTGTGCCATTTATACAAAGAATTGTAGTGGATGTAGGTACAACTTTGAACTGACTGGAGTCGAGACTACAACAAAAAAATTTCCATGCTCAAAATTGTCATGAAGATCATGAATTAAGCAAATTGATGTGAACAAAAGGCAACCCATTTGTATCATGTATCACTATGCTATGTTCAGTAATGGAGACTCATAAATTCAGATCTGACGTTGAGTAAAATAAACTAAGCTTTTTCGTTTGCTAACCTATCAAGTTTGTCCTTTTGTTATTAAATAAATCAAGAAACAAATAAATTTCAAAACTTGTTGATATTAGATATGAGATCAATAGTGGGAGATAAGTTCGTAACAATGTATTTAATAGTTCTATGGTCATGGCCATAAATAACCATTTCATCGAAAAAGACTGCTGCAGACAAAAATCCTAACCCTCCATATAAACAAAGGATTGGAGTCAAAGAAAGAGCAGCCTACATATCTGCTATACATGAAAAACCTTCAAAACAAGGAAACATAAAAACTATTTCAACAAGGAAACCAGATCAGCTTAGTCTTCAAGGAAAGGATCACATCCATTAAAGAGTAGAGCACCATCAATCCACTCTTCCAAAACTAATTTTCCTTCTTCTTCCTAGAGAGATATTTGATGACACATTTAATGCTCGCAGCACATTAGGGATTGAACAGTGAATTAAAAATATTTGACAAGCAGTTTGAAAGTTAACACTTCTTATGTAAATTTAATATAATTATTGCACTTTTTCATAAAATGTCAAAATTAAAAATTATAATTTTTTTGACATACAATTTTTTTATAACACTTCTGGGACGTGCTGGGAGCCCTTTGACGTGCTGTGACATGTTCAATTTTGAACCCTGGGCCCCATGGAGCACTTAGCACCTGCATCCGGGTAATATCTATAAAATTTTAATTATAAAATCTACATTATATATATTTTGAACAACTGGACACATTTCACCTACCTCAACTATTGTTGTAAGTTAAATATGCACTTTTAATAATGAATAGACCATACATTTTGTCATCCCATGATTGATGATAAAGGAATCTAATCCATTTAAATTAGTTTTCTTATTATAAATGTAAAGAATTTCAAAAAAATCTAAAAGGTGTATGCTTGTCGACTAACATTACAATTTATTTCACATTTCTTCAAGGGAAAGACCATAAGAATTTTACATACAAATTTAATGGTTATTCGGTAAAATGCAATAATCCCCAAAAAAATATACAGAATCAAATATGTGAACACTTCAGTTGTGAAGGAGCTCGTTATAATTGTACTTATCTACGCAATGAAGGTGTTAAAAGTTGAGAAAAAAATTGTACAAAGCATGTACTTGATGCCTTGTGTGAGTACTGAATCTAGAATGTCAAAATTTTAAAGGTCCCATCAAAATTGTGTAAGGTATGCTTAGCTTTTTGATAGCTTCAAATCTCAATCTAGTATATGTTATGTTGGGAGTATCTTCAAATCCGGCATCAAAATCAGCAGATTTGCAAAAGCATTCGTTGCAGGAAGTTCCGACATTGAGAGCCTTATAGTTTGTAATGGATCTGTTACAGGCATTCTGGCTTCCTTGAGATGCTCAACATTTTGATGCTACATTAGTCCTGACTTCTTTTATGCCATGATTACATTTACATCAAATCCAACGAAGTCTTCGCCAACCTATAGCTCTTTGTGTTATATTCACCAATTTTCCTGTAAGCCTCAAATCTTCATTTGATAGACTTCTCAATATGCTTTTGTCCTCCGAGTTTAATTGGCCCTCCCTTTGCTAAAATGTTAATTGGTCTTTGCCTTATTTTACTCAAAGTCAAATTATAACCATCATTATTATTTTCCAATCAAATTATAACCATCATTATTATTTTCAAACATTATTATTTTCAAAGTCATTTTATTGAATGGTTTTATGATTTTTCATCTTGGGAAATAAAAAATGTATATTGGACCTTGTATCTAAATCCTGATCTTAAGCCAAGTCGAGGTTCAAACCTAAATCTCCAAAGTCTATTACAAGTGCCATAATCGAGTTTTTTTTCCAAAGCACACCTATGTGTTAAGGGTATCCTTGTATTGAAACAAGAGTCTATTTGAATTCATGAGTCATATGCTGGACTTTTTGTTAACAACCATAAATCTCTCTGTTACCAACTTGTTTGTACCATAGTTGGATTATCTGAAGAGCCGCCATTTGACAAACATGATAAGTGTTTGATTCCAGTGTATCAGATGATCTAGCATTTGTGACTAGCTAGTTTTGTTTTTGAGTCGACATGACCATGGCTCCATGGGGGTTTGTAATAAAGTGTGCTAGTAGGATCTGAGTGTCTCGGTTCCCCATGACTTGATTAAGCAACTAAGGTATTCGAGGGAGTTTTTTCCCTTGTCAATTATACTTTGCTTATAGCCGAGCTATAATCAATGAGGTTTTCTTTCGCTCCTCCAAAGCTGGAATGTCCGATTTTGAAAATTTTAGCCATGGGGGGTTATTAGAGTCCAACTAATGTATATAAGCCTACTAGACACTATTAGAATAGGTTCTGGTCATGTCCCCAGTCTCTAGGACCCTCAGCAAAAATTTCGAAAATTTTTTACCGGGTCTGTCGAGTTTGGGTTTTTTAATTATTTTTAAATTTTAATAAATTTCTCTATAGTTTAAATAGAGAAATAATAATTTGTAATATGTGAGTCGTCCGGGGTCCAAATTCAGTGGTTGATGGCTCGTTTCATAAGCAAAAAATTGGACATGATCTATGGACCAGCTAAACCTAGGCTTCGGATGTCATTTAGGCCTCATAATTAATATTTTCTCTAAAAACCCAATTATAGAGAAAATATTAATTAAATTAATAAATCTTATTATTTTGGAGAAAATCCAAAATTCTCCAAAATAATCCAAATGGAATAAAGTAAAAGGCTAAATGACATGGCAACAGACACTCATGATGATTCCAATCAACTCCAAGTTCATCCAGTTGAAGATACAGTCAGCACAAGCTTATCCACTAAAGAGAATTCGCCCTCCTTCAATTAAAAGTCGATTTTGGTGATGTGGAGTATGCATTTATTGGTTTTTGGTTGGTATGATTTGCATTAATTGAGAAGTGGGGGCGCCTTGCCTAGGTGGAGGCCACCTCCCACTTCTACCTACCATGATTGCAATCAACTCTTAGTTAGAGCTCCAACTACCTACCACAAGGCTCATGCATCCCTCTTGAGACTCACGCATTATGGGCTTGGAGGGCGAGTTTACCACATGGCAACTCATCATTTGTTTGGTGGAGTTTACAATGAAGAGTGGGGGGCGCCTTGCCTAGGTGAAGGCCACCTCCCCACTCACACCAACCTCAAGACTCGAGTTGTAAGCCAAGCTCGCCATGTGTTGAAGTTTTGGCTCACCTTTGATTGGAATTCGTTGGGATTTGGCTCTCTTCTATTGTCATTCGACCTAGGGTTTTAGCTTTCTAGTTTTGTTATATAAGAAGGGTCTTTTAGGCTTGTTCTTCATGGAGATTTTGAGCATGAACACTCTGCCAAAATACTGTTGTAATATCTGTTTAATATTGAATAAAGTTTAGACTTTGGAGGTCCATGCTGGAGCAATTGGGATGTACTTCACACTATTGGTGATACCTCTTTCATTTTGTCAATTGATCATGCAATTTCAATATTAGATGTATGTTTTAGCTTTGATTAAAAATATATCTTTCGGTTCTTGCATGTTTCATAACAAGGTTTTTGCAGGGGTTTCCCAAGGTGGAGAAAGGCTTATTAAAGACTAAGGCATTCTTTATTTCAACAGTGGTTATTGGCATCTAATCAATCTGTCTTGCAGGTCTTCATGGTCTTTTCTTCACTTCAAGAGAAGAAACACTTGTAGGGAGATTCAATCTCTTCCCTCCATCAAACATAAGAAACTTTCTCTTTGGTTACTAGATTTACCATCCAAATTGTGGATTTCCCAAGCTTTTTCCATCTCCAAGTTTGTGATCACCTCCTTGTTGGCCTTTGCTTTTGGCCCACTTGGTTTTGCCTTCTCGTTTTCCTCATCATAGCCATCTTCCCTTCCTCCTCTCGTTTTTTCCCTCCATCCTCCTCTCGTCCACCATCTTCTAGCCATCCTCCATTCGTTTTACTCTTCATCTCCTCCTCCATTTTCATTGTCTTAGCCCTAGATCTATCCCTTCACCCATTCGTCTTTCCATCCAAGACTCCTCCCATCTCTTCCATTCGTTTTTGGCTCCATTCGCCTGCCTTCCAAAAGAGCCCTAAACACATAAAAGTCACAAAAAAAGAATTTTTAAGTAGTGTTAGCTTCATTTTTTAGTTTGCAAAGTAGCTAGTTAGAGTTAGATCTTAAGTATTGTTGCATCCATCTCATGCATTGAAAAGTTAGATCTTAGAAGCATTCTTTGTTTAATTTTAGTTTCCATTTGAAAGATATAAAAATTTTCATAAAAAATATTTCAAATTTTTATACTTATATCTCTTTCCCACTACATTCTAAGAGTTTGTTGTTCGCTGGTCCGTTTCATCATAGTTAAGGTTTTATGTCAAAATCTCATACATTTCACATTTTAGACTTAAATTTTTAAATCTAGACTTAACTAGTTTCAAGTTTGTTTCATTTTCCTAATGATTAATGGGTGCATTGTTGAGTTGTTTTGAGACTTGTGTAGGTGTTTTGAAAGAGAAAAGAACTTGAAAAGCTTTCAAGAAGCAATATCCAAGAGGGAGCCAAAGAGAAGCTCAAGTGAATTTTGAACCAAGGAGAAGTGCAAACCATGAATATCATTTGAAATAAACCACTATCCTTTGTACAAACTCATAAGAGTTTTCACCTTTTTTTCATTCAAGTTTTATTTCTTCAAAGTCCTTTAAGGTTTCAAAACCCAAGGCATCTGTAATCTCATAATAAAATTTCAAGTGGAGGAGTCCTCCACTTTTTGGTTTCTTCCCCATTTGGGGAAGAGTGTGGTGTTTGGTTAAGTTAGATCTTTCAGTTTTTGCTTTAGAGAAGTTTATTTTCATCTTGTCGCTTCTCTTTCAAATTTTGACCAGAGTAAGCTAACTTTGGGATTGTATCCCAAAGGTCACATAGTTTTGTGGTAGCTTCTCGTTCCCCCATCAACATCTTGTGGACATCCAGCTAGCTGGAAGGTTTCCAGTACTGACGGTTCTAGTGATTAGCCTTGTTCGGAGGTTGATCCCACTTTAGAATAAATCCGCTTGGTAGAACACTAGATTTTGTTTTCTATTATCTTCAAAGCATCTTTCTTTGTGGTTATCTTTATTTTTTTTCAGTTCATTTACTTCTGTAAGTTTCACAATCGCTTCACTTTTGCAATAAAATGAACAAAGTCTCTTGAACTTGGCCAAATCCAAGTCAAGAGCACTCTCTGTCGGAGAACATATAGATTTGCACTTTCCCCTTGCATTAGGCATTTTAAAGTAGGAAGTCTCTTGAACTGTGGTCTTAAGACTAAGTCAAGAGCGCTCTCTGTCGGAGAGTTGAACAAGTGCTCCTAATAATAAAACACTTCAATCCACATTTCCCCCTTTAATTAATTTATCTTGGTCGTTTGTCCAACACCCGTATGCTTTGCCAACCGGAAACGGTTGGGCTAGTACTCGGAAAGGTGGAAGACTTGTTAAGCTCATAAGTGATAACTAATAAAATTTTCACCCCCATAACCAACCAATCCGGAGTTGAGCGATAAGATAAGTTCATTGGGTAATCTCCTAGTTGGGGGCGTCGGGTTGCCATGTTCAGCCTCTAGTTTGCTGGTTAGCATTGCGCGACCTGACTAGAGCACTGGGTGGTCCGACATGTCCTTGAACGGAGGCACTTGATACTGTCTTTCCGGACACTCTCTTGATATCCTTGGTTTTATCTTAATAATCAAGACCACTAAAATCTTCAATTTACAAAGATAATCTGCATAACGATCTCACGAACGACACTTCTTCAAGACCCACACTTTCAGCATCACAATCCTTACTTTTCTTTGACTCCATAAGACACTGGTTATCTAAAAGTTTATATATTGATCAGGACCATTTGTCCTTGTGTTTATTTCATCTCGTGAATGCTTTAGTGATTTGTCAAATCTTGAATCATACTGCCATCTTGTTATCTTATCTTGCAACATGGATTGCTTATTATCTGTTGTTCATCTTTATATTTTTGGTCTCATCACAAGAAAACTCCTAAACAACACCCATCCGCATCATTTCACCAAAAACACTTAAAAACACAAGAGCCTTAGACAACTCTTTGTAGGGACTACCCCCCTTGGCTTCGTTAGGAGTTAGCCTAAACGGAGGAGCTAAGATTCAGGTGACAGTACCTGGCTCATTGCTTGCCCCCAAGGCCACACCTCTCCCCACTTTCCAGTGAGGGAGACAGCTTTCGAAAGATTTCCGCTGCTGGTGTGCAATCTAGCGGACAACACTCTCCAAGTCCTTGATCGAAACCCAATACCCATGGAGTTGTCAAATGTTTAGTCAACCATCAAATGTTAATTATGCTTGATTTGTTAATGGTTTGTTCTTCAAAATATATTGGGTCTCGAACCCAATCTCCAAGTTGAATTCAAGATCATGCCACAGCACCTGATATTAAGAGCCAACAAACACCACAGGCAGTTAAATATCCGTCACTGGAAGTTCCAACAGCGTCCTCCATACACCAAAAAGTAAAAAGCGCTGCTGGAATGTCTGGAAATGACTGTTTTATAGGTCATCTTGCGACGTGGATTTTGATCAAATGAAGATGAATCACAAAAATCTAAAACATGGGTTTTTTTGGTAATGGGCTCAATTAGGTGGATCACGAGCGGTTTGTTGAAATAATCAATAGTTTGGGCGTTATAAGTGGATCTTTGGAACCAATGTTTTTAGAGTTCCCGATTTTTCCAAGAAGTTAGTGCTCGATGGATGCCAATGCTAAATGATACCAAATGCCACGAGTCTCCAATAAATGATAAGTGAACCAGGCGAGTCTTTTGACAATGGAGCATTTATGTACGAGTTGGCTATCATGTAATTCGGTGCGTTAGATATCAATTGGGTGAGCGGGAGACATATGGTGACAAAGTGTTAAATTGAACTTTTATTTTAAACATTAAATCCCAGATTTGAAGAGAAAGATATCAATTTTGTTCTCTCCAATTAGCAATTAAGAAATCAGTTAAGCAATTCATCAATATTTGAGAAACAATTCGAGATTATTTTAGCAAAGAATCAACTTCAGATTGAAGGCATGGAAACAACGAATGCACAGGTGACAGAGCATTTGCTAAAGATAAATAATTGATCTCAGGTCTCCAAGTCAATATATCAAAGGAGTAGATCCTGATTTCTTGCAAAAGATCTTAGGTTTCTTTTATTTTTAGTTTATTGTTAGATTTTTGTTCCAAGAATCTTGTAACAGCCTTTAGAAGCATTTCTCTATTTAAACTATCATTTTGAATGTAATATGAGGGTTCAGTCCGAGAGGCTGAGGGTTCGGTCCTGGGATATTTGGAAACATGTTTGTAAGACATATTTTATTGCAAACTTAATACATATGCTATCATCACTGGAGATTCTTGTGAGTTCATTTTTAGATTGTTATCTTGGTTTTTCGCATCTATTATATTACATTTGAATAAAGGTGAATGTTGATGTAGGATACATGAATGTTCTATGAAACTCAGATTCTTGAGCAGTAAAATATTTACTCTGCCTTGCCTATGTTTCACGATCTTGCTCAAATAACTGTCATTCTCAATTAGAATGTATTTCTAATTGTTGAATGTTCTACTTATAAATGTATGAGTTGAAGCAGTTTGCATGCCTTATATATTTGTATTTATGTATCTCTTATCTTCCCTCTTCCACCCTTTGATTCAAGTGTCTGAAAAATGAACTTATCTTTCCTTTTGTCCATGAAGCATAGTGCGTAAGTTTGAGAGTTGTTCTCGAGTGTAATATTTCAAACCCCAGTTAACATGATCCACCCATCAACACACCTAAACAATCATTAAAAACTCAAGATGTGCTAGACATGTCCTCTTTGCAGTCAGAGAGCATCTTTTAGCACTAACTTCTTTTGGGGTCATTGCCGAGGAGCGAAGGAATAAGACATCATTCCCTGGGTTGTATGACAATGAATTCATCTAGTTATTGATGGTGAACAAGGATTGGTGACAAAAGTGATGCGATCATTCATGGATGCTATATTAACTCAAAGGTTTGCTCCTTTCGACTTCTCAGTTGTTCCTGTTTATCCAAATCTAGTACCTCAAGTAGATGAATGGCAAGGTTGTCTTCCTAAATTCAAAGAAGGTACGGATGATAATCCTGCAAAACATTTGCTTCAATTTCATGAACTTATAATGCACCAATTGGATATCTCTCATAAGGATGTACTCATGAAGATGTTCATGTATTCACTAGAGGGAGATGCTTGTGAGTGGTGTAGATGGATATCTCTCATGAAGATGTTCATGTATTCACTAGAGGGAGATGCTTGTGAGTGGTGTAGATCTTTGCCTTTTTCTAGCATCTCTTCATTACAGGAGTTTCATATAGTTTTTCATGATCATTGTAAAAAGTTCTATCCAGCTGAGCTGCTTTTTGACCATTGTTGTGAGGAATTTAATTCACATATTTAGCATGAAGAAGGTTGATTTTCTAATAGTGGGTATGAAAGTGGGTTTACTGATGAACAGGTGGATGAGGAATCAATCATACATGAAACTTTCTTTCATTCTTCTTTTCAAGAAGAAGATTTTCAGGATGTTGTTGATGATAGAATCATTGGTAGTATGGTTGTAGATTCGTTTGATGTTTCTAATAGCTATTGTGACGATGAAATCGTTGTTCCAAATTTTCATGAAGATCAAGTCGTCCATGTGCATCCTTTCTTTGAAGAGCATCATGAAATGAAGGTCTATGAATTTCAAGGTTCAGAATTTTTAATGATCAACCTATATATGATGAGTTTGAAGATGATAAGGAGCAGATTTCTATTCCAACACACATGGAATTTTGCCACAGTGATCCAGTCTATGACAGCTATGAGTCGGAGTCTTGGGAAGGAAGTGAAGGAGATGATGCTAAGTTACCGAATCAGTCCACAGTGTGTTTTCTTCTCCGCAGGATGTTGACTAGAAACTTCAAGAAGTTAGTGAGCCTATATTTGACATTGAAGGGGCAGTTACTCAAAATGAAGAACTTATTGAGCATATTGTTTCTCCTTTGGAATTCGATGAAAGTATATCATTACCTCTTGATTTTCTTGATAATCTTGTTGCTTTGAAATCTTTTAAATAATTTTCCGGTCAAGAAAATAATTAACAGTTTCAAGAGAAATTTGTCGCCACTTCCTTTTATGAAGTAGATGATACTTATCACTTATCAGTTGTTTCATGGAGATCAAGGGTAGTTTTCTCTTTCAAATCAGTTGGAGGTTTTTCATGAGTTTCTAGATCCGGTAGTTGTTTCATGGAGATCAAGGGTAGTTTTCTCTTTCAAATCAGTTGGAGGTTTTTCATGAGTTTCTAGATCCGGTAGCCTTTTGGATGGATTCTTATTTTCTGAGATCTCAAATATTACAAGTTTAAGCATGATCACCATTTGCAGCTGTAAGTATAAACTGCTTATGAATCTTTTGCTGATGTTATATTTATTTTGCACTTTCTCATATATTTACAAACAAGGGGTCCATCTAATTAGTCAAATGGTTTGATGGTTGCATTGGAAGTGTGATTACACAGGAGAATGGAGGTTTCAACTGGTTGAATTAGCAGGTGTATGAATAAGCTTGCATTATGAGCATTTGGTTTTCAGTTGATTAGTGTGTAGTAGGTTGAATAAGACTCCATAGGCCAATGGAGAAGCACTGGTGCATACCAAAGTTGTTTTCTTTTCAGATTGATAGTATGGTTTTCAGTTTGAGTCCAGCTTGCAGATTTTTTTCCATGTGTTTTATTTTAGTTTGAAAAGGATGAGCAGTGTGTGTCATGAGCAGAACAACTTACAGATTTCAGAGCAGAAATAAAAATGGATCAAGGCACATGGTCTGCAGTTCTTGGTACCTCACAGGGAGGATACCATCCCCATCCGAAGTCGATGTTATACTAAATCTACCATGTCAAAATTTTTAAAGGTTACATCGGAATTGCGTAAGGTTTACTTAGCCTTATGATCCCTTCAAATCTCAATCCTGCAAAAGCATTTGCTGCAGGAAGTTCCGATAGTGACAGCCTTATAGTTTGTAATGGATCCGCTACAGGAATTTTGGCTTCTGTGAGATGCTCAACATTCCAATGCTACATTAGCCCTGACTTTCTTTTATGCCATGATTAGATATGCATCAAATCCAATGAAGTATTTTCCAACCTATGGCTCTGTGTTAAATTCGCCAATTTTCCTGTAAGCCTCAAACTTTCGTTTGATGGATTTCTCAATATGCTTTTGTCCTCGGAGTTTAATTCATCCTCCCTTTGCTAAAATGCTATTTGGTCTTTGCCTTATTTTACTCAAAGCCAAATTATAACAATCATTATTATTTTCAAAGTCATTTTATTATGAATGGTTTTATGATTTTTTATCTTGGGAAAATCAAACTGTATATTAGACCTTGTATCTAAATCCTAATCTTAAGCCAAGTCGAGGTTCAAACCTAAATCTCCAAAGTCTATTACAAGTGCCATAATCGAGTTTTTTCCAAATCACACCTATGTGTTAAGGGTATCCTTGCATTGAAACAAGAGTCTAGGAGAATTCATGAGTCATATGCTGGACTTTTTGTTGAAAACCATAAATCTCTCCAAGTCCTTAATCGAAACCCAATACCCATGGAGTTGTCAAATGTTAAGTCAACCATCAAATGCTAATATGCTTGATTTGTTAATGGTTTGTTCTTCAAAATATATTGGGTTTCGAACCCGATATCCAAGTTGGATTCAAGCTCATGCCACAACACTTGAGATCAAGAGCCAGCAAACACTGCACAAAGTTAAAAATCCATCACTGTAAGTTCCAACAACGTTCTCCATACACCAAAAAGTAAAAAGTGCTGCCGAAATTTCTGGAAATGACTTTTTTATAGGTCATATCGCGACGCGTATTTTGATCCAATAGAGACGAATCATAAAAATCTAAAACATGGGTTTTTTCGGTAACCGGCTCAATTAGGTGGCTAAGGTGTGGTTTCCCAAAATAATCAATGGGTTGGTCACTATAAGTGGACCTTTGGAACCATTTTTTTTCAGAATTCACGACTTTTCCAAGAAGGGAGGCCTTGGCCCTGGTGGATGCCAATGCTAAATGATATCAAGTTCCATGAGTCTCCAATATGTGATAAGTGAACCAGGTGAGTCTTTTGATGATGGAGCATTTATGAACGAGATGGCTGTCATGTAATTTGGTGCGTTAGATATCAAGTGGGTGAGCCATCTGGTGACAGAGTATTAAATAGAAATTTTATTTTAAAGATTAAATACCATATTTGAAGAGAAAGATATCGATTCTGTTCTCTCCAATTAGCAATTAAGAAATTAGTTAAGCATCTCATCAATATTTGAGAAACAATTCAAGATTTTTAAGCAGGAATCAACTTTAGATTAAAGGCATGAAAACAACGAATGCATAGGTGGTAGAGCATTTGCTAAAGATAAATAATCTATCTCAAGTCTCCAAGTCAATATATCAAAGGAACAGATTAATATTTTTTGCAAATGCTATGATATTTTTATTTATTTTTAGTTTATTGTTAGATTTTTGTTCCAAGAATCTTGTAACAACATGTAGAAGCATTTCTCTATTTAAACTATCATTCATTTTGAATGTAATATGAGGGTTCAATCCGAGAGGTTGATGGTTATGTAATATGAGGGTTCAATCCGAGAGGTTGATGGTTATGTCCTGGGATATTTAGAAACCTATTTGTAAGACAGATTTTATTACAAACTTAATACATATGCTGTCATCACTGGAGATTCTGGTGAGTTCATTCTCAGATTGTTATCTTGGTTTTTTGCATCTGTTCTATTCCATTTGAGTAAAGGTGAATGTTTGGTTTTTTGCATCTGTTCTATTCCATTTGAGTAAAGGTGAATGTTGATGTAAGATACATGAATGTTCTATGAAACTCATATTCTTGAGTAATAAAATATTTGTTGTGCTTTGCTTGTGTTTCAGGATCTTGCTCAAATAACTTTCATTTTCAATTAGAAAGTATTTCTTAATGTGGAATGTTCTACTTATAAATGTATAAGTTGAAGCAGTTTGCATGGCTTATATATTTGTACTTATGTATCTCTTATCATCCCTCTTCTTCCCTTTGATTCAAGTGTCTGAAAACTGAGCTTATCTTGCCTTTTGTCCATGAAGCATAGTGCATAAGTTTGAGAATTGTTCTTGATTGTAATATTTCAAACCCCAGTTAACCTGATCCACCCATCAACACACCTGAACAATCATTAAAAACTCAGGATGTGCTAGACATGTCCTCTTTGCAGTCAGAGAGCATCTTTTAGCACTAACCTTGTATAACTATTTGATGCCAAAGACATAATTATCTATGTCTAGCTAGTGATATTGATGTGTCCTAAATGGAGAAGGCAATAAGAACAATCAACACGCTTTATACCCTTTATAATTTGATGACCAGCAATGTGAAGCATAACACTAAGCCTGAATATACTTTAAAAGAAATGACCCATTAGCATAAGATTTTATGAGGTGTTGTTCGAAGAGGTTGGATCCATCGGTGAGGTTATGTCGAGAGGCAATAGCTCAAATTGTGAGAAAAAAAAGTTCCACGTTTTTCCCACTCGAGTTCAAATATCCAATGAGACATTGGCTTGTTGTGATAATGATAGAAGGGTAGGTGCCCCCTGCGAGATGTCTTGTATTTCTAAGTCAAATTTCTTGTTATATCTAGATTCCATGTTGTTGGATGTACTCTTGGCTTATGGTGGTAGCCACCAACTTTGAACTCAGGCCTCAGCCAAATAATCTTGACAAGTTACTTATTCTCGTAGCTTTAAAAAAATTATCATGAAATGCCTCCCAAATAAAATAAAATAAAAATACATGAAATATATTCATTCTACATATTTCAAGGCTAGTAAACCTCAACCTAACCATCTTCTAAGAAGTAACAAAACTCCTTTTTAAAGAATGTGTATTTTGAGAAAGATTTTCTATCTTTAAAGGTATAGTCTATTTGTACAAATAAGGCCCATAATAAACTAACAATGCTATCTTCAACCTAACCTTCTACCAAGAAGCAATAAAATCCTTTTCCAAAGAATGTATATTTCTGAAAATATATATATATATATGAAGGTATAATTTTAATAAAAAATAATAATAAAAAGTTAAGTGTTCGTTTAAAGAAGACCCAAAATAATATGGCATGGCTATCTTTAAAGATATAGTATTTATTCAAAAATGTTATCTATTATTGTAAAGGAAGCCCAAAATGATATAGCTTTTGGGCAATTACAAAGTAAATGTAAACAACCCACATCTAACAAACGATATAGATATAGATATACAATATACTAACATATATGCAACTTTGATTTAACCATATGCTCATTTTGAGTCAATGCCCACATAAAAATTGTTTTTCTTCTTAACCTTTGTTGATTTAAATCTCCTATGGCATGCTTCTCTATGCTAAAGGTTTTGAGCACACTCCAAATTCTATTATGCTTTTTATAAACGTTCAGATTTGGTAGATTCAATCAGGGATATATGTGTTAACTATATATTATGATAAAAGTTTTATTATGTTTTTCATAAGAATCATATTTAGTAGATTCAACAAGGAAGAGGTGTTTTGATCATATATTTTAGATTTTTTTTCCAAAGAAAAGAGAGCGTATTGTCTTTGTATTAAAGTATAACACCTTTTATATGACTTGTAAGGTCTTAATATATAGTTTCTATATACATATATCATTAATAAAATTCCTCTTTTAGGATGTCAACGGTATTCTTGATATTGGTTTCGATAAACCATATATGGCATTCATATGACAACAAGAAAAATGGTATACATTATATCAAAAAATAGTGGGGCATGGGTTTTAGATGTAGGGGTTATGATACCAATTTAAATCCTCCCATCATGCTTCCCATCAAGGACATTTTTCTTTCTTTCTTTCGTGGGACAAGGTAGATCATGTAAAATTAAGTCAAGGAAATATGATGGTTTGATATTAAAGTGAAGAATCATCTAAAACAAAAAATACTAAGTTTTTTATTCCTTGTTACATTTTGTATTCCTTGTTTCAAAGATGTATGATGTTAATTATTGTATATTTAGTTGTTAAATGGAACCATATTTAAATAGAAAAGAATAACAGTTCCTTAAATTTAGAAATTCTTTGAAACTTTGTAATTAATTTAATATAAGTAGAAAAGTGAATATTTTGGCAACTTATTTTCAGTAGACAAGCACAAAACCACAATACAATCTAGCCATCCACCCATAATCCAATTTGTTATCCAACCTAACTACTTAAAGCTTTCTACCATAATGCTTATATCATAATTTTACATCAAAGGTCAATCCCAAGAAATAATAATAAAAAAACTTCACTAACCTTTCTAGCTATTTATTTATTTTCACGAGGGAATCTGGCTCCCTAATATTCCTTTGGAATCGAGGGAGCCTGCATAGCCCATCGGAATGGACCTCGGGTCAATGCCCCCCCCCCCGCCCACCATTTTCACTAGTGCACTATTATGGGCAGACTAACCTCTCTAGCTATTTAGTCACGAATCTATCAACCTACTTGCATTTATAGGCCAAGGATAGTGTTTTTAAATTTATCCTAATTTTAAGTGTCCCTTCATTTTTTCCACATAACCCTTCAATGATTAATAAAAAAAAAAATCACACATTTAAATCATATCATACCCTCAATCTAAAGTTATAAAAGCACAACTTAAATGCATATGTATTGGGAATCACACTAAAAGCACAACTTAGATGCATAAGCATTGGGAATCCCATTAAAATACTATGCTAACATTATACTATTTGCCTAAACCATAACTACAATTACATTAAATGTTCGACCAAGCAATAAACACCAATTATGGTGACTAAAATCCACCTAGCACTCCCTCAACGAAAATCTACAATAAAGAGGTATATAAATAATATATACATAAACACATATCAAATGACTAAAATGCCACATCATCAATATATTTATTCATATACTAAACTACTGTTATCCAAGTTCGGAAATTACCACACCAAATAAGATTGATAAATTAATAGCATTCATCTTGAATAACAAAAATAATCGTCCTCCCCTTTCCATATAATTTTCATAATGTAAACTTATTAAATACATTCATATAATTTTCCTAATGTAAACTTATTAAATACATTTGATTAATGTATGAATTTGAAACTTTCACTTTTACAATAACACTGGATGATAATTATGTTAAATAATTTATATCATGTATATGGATAATATGTTATCCATATTGATACATTGTGATTTGACATTCAACAATTAAATCATTTGTACCTTGTATATGTTATCCATTTTGATACATTGTGATTTCACATTCAACAATTTGAATCACCCTAAATAACACATTTTCTATTCTTTGGAATTATTTTCTTATCTAAAGAAATTAATTGAAAAATAATCTTTTTATAAAAATAATCTCTTTAAATTTAAAATTTTTAATCTTTTTATAAAATGTAAATGCTAAATTGTATAAGGGAATATAAGATATTTTTTTAAATATGAATATTTAATAGTTCTTAGTAAATTATGAATAGCAAACTTACTAAGGAATTCTTTTTTCCAAAACAATTTTTTTATAAACTCTATTAAACACCTATTTATACACAACCATGATAATTATGTCAATGCTTTTACTATCTTCAACATTTAAATGTGCCCTTGATGCAGGTGCAAGTAGGGACACGAGGCCTCATGTAGGGGGTGATGTGGCACATAAAGGACAAAGGCAAGGTGTCAAGGGATAGGATTGCACCTGGCGATAGGAGGGATGTTTAATGGTTGAAGCATGCAAGGAAGGTGGATTATTAAGGGGCAGTTTGATGGAGGGATGCAGAACTTAATGGGAGGTGACAAGGTGAGGATTGCGAGCATCGACGTGATAGCTTGGCTACTGTGGATTGTCATGGTGATGGAGGAGAGGTACAATGCTAGAATGGGATCCAACAGGGAGGAGGCAGAGACGGGACGCACGGATCGTGGAGGCATTAAACCCTGGCTTAATCGGGATTCTTAGACTATGATGATGGCATTGAATGATGTTAATGCCAAGGAGCTATCGAGTATGTATTTAAAGAAGAAGGTCGTTAATGAGGGAGTGGTGAATCGAGTGGAGGTTTTGTGGGTGCAGAGAAAGCTCGATGTCTTAACGTTTGAGAGTCAGAATATGGCCCAACGATAGCGTATGTGAAGCAGACGTGGGGGGAAAGGGCATAGTAAGCGGAGGGCAGAAGACTACGACTTGGGGGAGGAATTCATGGAGGGGATTCCTTCAAATATTGATGATACAATTTCAGTTATGGAAGAGGAAGAGATGCAGAGGAAGATGGAAGAACGCGATATGGAAGCGAGGTTGAGTCCTTATTGGGTTATGAGGAAACTTTTGGAGAGACCCATGATGGCATTAGGGGAGTTTTGAGGTCTAAAATGGGCCTCCTAAGAGAAATAATAAAATAAGAGTTCTAAATTTTAGAGAGGAAAAATAAAAACTACTTTTTATTATTGTATTTTTGGCATATCTCCTTAACAGTTTACCCAAATTTCAAGTTTGGGCACTCGTTGGATGCGTATTTTAATTCCGCATCCAACCCATACCCACACTACATACTTCTGAGGCACCCACGACATGAAAAAATTAAAATTTCAATTAAAAAACGCATTTTAATATTAAAAAATGAAAATTTCAATTAAAATACATATTTTAATATTAAAATACGTTTTTATATTGAAATTTCCATCTCATTCTGTTGCATTTGCAACTCGAGCATCTCTCCAAGATTTTCTTGGGTCTTGGCAATGGTTTGGAGTAGATTTTTGGTCAAATCCAACAACCTCTGGTATGTTGCCATGGTTAATGTGCAAAACAGGCCACACTTTGCTTGTTAGCACCACTGGTCTTATAACAGCTGCAACCAATTGCTTTCAATTTCTCACTTGTGAAATTCATGATTGCAATTTCTATTAGGCCAAGCATAATATAAACATTAAGATCAATCAATTCATTGCCCAATTGACATGTGTAGTCCATGTTTTATCCATGAGACTTTCACACTTTCCATGCTTTCCCAACTTACACATGAACTCCTTCATGTTCATCCTTTCATGGGAAATTCATTAATTCAGCATTCACAATTCATTTCAAGCAATTAAACACAATCTTTTCAAGTCATGACATGCATCAAACAATTTTTTGTTTTTATAAATGCATTGATAAAAGGAAAGAGAGAGCAGTAAGAGTTTTCTCCTCTTAGTCTTGTTCCATTCTGGAACACACACCACCATTGTGGTTTTCATGCTCCTATCCTCTTTCACTTCAGCGTGAATGCTTGACTCGCCCTTCCTTGGCTATGACACTTAGTGTCTAAGGTCTGTCAAAGGATTTTCAACTAGGGAACTCTTCCCCATTGTTGCCTACAAAACCTTTGGCTGCTAGGACCTACACAAGTCCACTAGCACCATTTTACTCATTCCTTCCCATGCTGAGCTCTTCCAGGACAGTTACATGTCCACATGCATCCTTGAGATGCCTTCATAGTCCTTGCTTCCAGCAATACCTACACTCAAACATTGAATCAATTCACATGTTTAGCTTATTTTCATAGGGTTTATCTTTAAGCAAGAGTTTTAAGAAATCATAACCAATCGTGTACACACGCATATTCATATTAAATAAGCAAGAAGATGCAATATAACCAAATACTTAGTTGTATTGGATGTCTTCACTTTATTCCATAGGATCCTTATTTGATTTGCAAGCCTTGGATTTCCCGTGGATACAATAATGAATGCTGGGCTAGCACACAGGATGCTCCACAACCATTCGAATAGGTAATGCCAAGCCAATACGCCGACTGGGTTTATCAGACATCCCATTTAGCAATATGCTAAGCCAGTACTCCGACTGGGTTTATCAATTATTTAAGGAATGTTTGGCCATCATACACGCTGCTCCACAACATCAAGTAGTTAATTCCCAACCAGTTACTCTCTGGATTTACCAAGCATTTGTAGCTCCCAACCAGTTACTCTCTGGATTTACCAAGCATTTGTAGCGCCAAACCAGTTACTCTCTGGAGTTGCTAAGCATTTGTAGTGCCCAAACAGTGGCTCTGGATTTACCAAGCATTTGTAGTGCCCTGCAACCAGTTACTCTCTGGATTTACCAATCATTTATGGCTCTTTCAGGGTCCTTGCTTCCTGCACTAACCAAGGTTTCCAACAAGAAATACAGTGTATCAGCTTAGCTGTTAGAAGGATTATACCTGAAATCTTCATTATTCCAAACAAGAATAAATGAAATTGAATACTTATCTGTATTGTGCATTTCTTCTCTGGTCCACAGGGTCCTGCTTCGCTTTGCAAGCCTTGGGATCGCCTATGGACTTGGATGTTTGGCCAGCACACATGTTGCACCACAACATCAAGTATTTTATAGTGCCCAACCAATACACCTTCACACCAACTGGGTTTACCAAGCACTTCGTGGTGCCCAACCAGTCCCATACCTAGTTGGCCCTCTCCATTACCGAGCCAGCACATCCGTCTGGGTCTTCAACCAATGGAAGGAAACTACGCCACCGACCATATAGGTCAAGGATCTACTACTCTGCCTCAGACTTGCATCAGCATTTCACATGTGCCACAACCCTTCATGCACATAACACTCTTCCCCGCAACCCCTCACAACAACCTTTTCACTTTGCTTCTTTAAGGTGCCGCACCAATTGCATTTGTTCAAGATGTCAACACAAGTTGGATAAACAAGCTCATCAGTGTTGCTGCTCCAAAATTGTAAACATATTTCATAACATTCACTATCAACTATTGAAACACCAAGTATGCGTCCATTCCCTTAGGGTGTAATCAATATTGATAACCCTAACATAACCCAACATCAGAAAAGTGTGCACCCCTCATTGATGTGAGCCATGTAGGCCCCTAACCATACTCAAGCAGTCTTCCATAATGGAAATAAAATCAAAACATGCTCTGCATAGTAATTCTAACAATTAGACATGCATATATATATCAACCAGGGTTTACATAACACTTATCCATTTTCCAAATGTAGTTTCTCTTCACTTGTGAGGAATGGGGGCTCCCTTCTCTGAGTTGACAGTCCCTCGGTTTTCCATTCCATTTCCTTTTTACATTCCGTAACCCACACATGTCTTCCTGACATAATCTTTACCATCTCACTCGCATAGTTTACCACATGCAGTTCAGCTGAGATCTTATCAAGATTTACAATGGCGTTTCACCCGAAACCCATTTCTCAAATATAGGATCCTTCCCATGAAGTTTGGCTTCATTGAACCAGGTTCACATGCTTGTTGCTCACGTTGCTTTCTGAATCTATGGTCAAGTCCAACTCGGCCTCTCTTGGACTAACCTGTAAGCTCGTACATCAGCCCAAACAACCCCAGTGTTGTAATTAAAGCTCTGATACCACTCGGTAACTTTCCTGGATCACCTCGGTGTCCTTCAGAGGCAATGGGAGACCATGATACTCTTTTTTTTCTTCAAAATGCTTCCATTCACGCCCTTCCGCAATTGCATCACCGGATCCTCAATCCGCAACTCTCTTGGATCTGCAATCTGCAATTCGTCCTTCCGCAATTCGTCTTTCCGCAATCCGCAATCCGCATTACGAAAGTCAGAAGACGGATCGCCTAGCTTACCTCTCCAATACCTTTCAGCAATCCGCAATCTGCATTGTGGAACTCAAGCAGTGTGATATTCATATTCAAGCAGTGTGATATTTAAGCAAAAAAACTTGTTGAAGTTTTGAACAACTGGTATGTACATTATGGCGAAGTCTACAAAGAACTCCAAAAGACAAGAACCCTGTTAGGTACACTTCACCATCAACGCTTGACTACAGACGAAGCACTTACTGAAAGACTTGATAGTCAGATCATCATGGAAAATGAAAAACTGGATAAACTAGAAAAACAAGAAGCACAGTGGATATCTCAAGCACGTTGTGGCCTCAACAAACTTGAAGAAGAAATTCAGCCCCGACTCCAACATTTACTTGCTGCTACCCAAGAAACAATTACCATATTTGGACCCGACATGATCCATTTACAGACTACTTCTACCCACGACAAGATGGAAAACTTGTCGAAGCTCACGACATTGACTTTCGATATTCAAAATTTGCTGTGTGCCTGGGAAGAGTTCCAACACCATCTCTCTGTTTCTGATGAAGTTATTCTTGAATCCTATCTACAGATATTTGATGTTGACAGCTCCATCTTACCTTCATCATAACCGTCTTAATGATTCTTTTTTGCATTTTTTTATCTCTCCATTTCTTCGGGATGAAGAAATATTTTGAGGTGGGGGAGATGTTGGAGGGGCCTAGGTCAGCCTGTCGACTAGGCCCTCCACCCGACCACTCTGAAGCATATGTCGACGAGTCGTGTCAACTAGTATAGGTCGGGTCGGTCGGTTATATATATATATATATATATATATATAGGCTGTTGAGCCGATGTACTCGTTAGATTGGTTCTATGATTGTATTCTGCTCTTGCTGGTTAATATAAAGGCTTGTGTTCTCTCTATATGTCTCGTCTCTTATATATGTATCATTGTGTATGCTTGATTATAACATGTAATGTATCTATGGTAACCACATGAACCTTGGGACTACAATAAGGTGCATATTGACACTTCTCTTTGTTCTCTTCATAGTGATGAGGGATTGAAATCGATCATTCTAAGGATGATAATTTGAGCATGAGGAGAATAGGGGTAGCCAAGGGTATGATACTATTGATGAAGAGTCCCCCATATTTGAGAAGGATTTGGATGAAAATTATTGGAAATATCTGTAAAAGCCCATTTTTTATATATCCAGAGAAGGGAGTGTTTATTTTGATACCTTTGGACATCATGGTTTGGAGGATGAACATTTAGACTATTCCTATGATCATTCAAAACCACACACTAGTAATAATGATGCAGACTTGCGGTAGTAGTTCACTTTCACTGAAAAGACAGATTTGATGCAACCCATGGAGGTTCAATTTCAGCCTTTATCTTCACGTGCAAAAGTTTCTCATGATTTCTAGCAACCCATGAATTATATTATAGCATATATTTTTCAACTAATAAAAATTACCCTTTTGGATGAGTGTGAGGTTTTTGGTTGGTTTCCTCATAATATTGATGTGTTTGTAAATCCTATCCAATGTTGGATAGATGAATCTTATGGGAGACTTGTCAATCTTTGCAAGAACTTGATGATATTATGCATGCTTATCATCTCTTGTTTTTCTCTACCATCATAAAGATCCCAACAAGTTTGCATCAAATAATTAGTGTGTCCTTATTTTGGTTGGTAACCAAACACAAGGGAAGAAGCTTTAACATCAATAAATTGTTAAGCTGTCAAGATTGTCTTTATGATTTCACTTAAAAAATTTGTTTGCAATAGAATTCCAGAGGATAAATAAGCTCCTTAGAATGAGCATTTGATTTTAGTCATTTCATTTTATGTACTTAGAAATTGTAGCTTTTATATGTTAGTTAGTTTCATTTTCTAATAATGCAGTTGGCATTTCATTTGGATGGATTTTGTATGAGCATGTGCTACTAAAGGTTTTCCTATCAAGATTGAAATGTTCTTACAGGTCACAAATTGGATATTATGGATCCTTGTCCGCTATCCAAACATCTAGAGCACAGACCCAAGTAGGATCCAATTGTTAACACCTAGTTTGCATAGGGTGTCCACTAGACAAAAGGCTTCATCTAGCCAGGGACCTTCTAGTCCCCCATCCACATTAGGCAATCTTCTGCCATGTTGCATGTCCTTCTTGCACTTCCTCTTTCATGGTCAAAGGAAGTTTTTGTAAAGTTTTGACATCCATTACATGTGTAAAAGGGCTATCTCGAGTGAGTCACTTGTGTTATGAAAACTTTGGAGTGTTTTTTTACCTAGTTGAACTTAGATCCTAGTGATTAGAATTCAACATGGTTTTTTCACTCACACCTCCAAAGAAAAATTGTGTTATAACATAGGTTCCTCATGTTGGTGTCTAAGTCCTTATGGTCTGATTTCAAAATTAGTTAGTCACCATGGTCCTAGCATCATGCAAGACCTATTAGGTCCCTTGGAGGAGTAAAATTGATAAGAAACTATGTAAAAAGGTATTAAGGGGGTAAAAATTTGAAAAGGGAATATTTTGGGCACCTCCTCCCCTTTGAGGGAGTCCATGCAAGTGTCTCCCCTCATTTATGGGATCAATGTGGCGCCCCATCCTCACTCATGCATGGCTATGCATGCTTATGGTTTAGCATTGGGATCTCCTCCCAAAGGTGGCGCCCCTTAAGAGTTAGCTCCTAGTTGTGGCCTCAGCTCTCAATTACTGCATGGGATATCCACCAAAGGGAGCACACTCTCCTAGATTTGGAGTTAACTCCTCTAGGTGGTGCATTATATCTTCTTTTGCATGATGTTGCATGGATCTTGCATGATCTCCTCCTAGATGTGGAAATTGGTGGCCTAGTCAAGCTCAGTTCACTCTTCCTTGCCCGAGTTCTCCTCTAGGTGGTGCGTTAGGGTTTTAGAGTGCTCAATTAAGTTTTTGGTAATCCCCTCCATGTGTCACACTCTCATTTATGCATGCATGAGCTCATGGAGGGATAATTATCTCCTTCTTCTCCTATTTAATCAAGCCTTCTCCTCTCTTATGTTGTTGATTATCATTTGGGGAAGAGCTCTGCTCTTGTTGTAATCTCTCATTTTGTGAAGTATGGTTAATAAATAAAGAATTTGGAGGTAAAATAAGTGATGTTCTCAATGTCTAGATGGTGATGTTTGACATGCCTTTCTTAATTTGGGGTAGCTTATATCTGGTAAATAGTATCTAGTTTATGTTTATGTTCCTTCATTAGACCTTGGAAAGGGTATTATTGCCCAATAGGATAGATCCAGATGTTACCACTAGATTATATTGTAGTTTATAGGAGATATATTTAAGATAATTATTTTATCAGTTGTATATGTGCTTGTGTTAACCCCTCTCCTGTAGGTTTCACCAAAGGAAACAGATGGAGGGATCCATAATACCCTTCTAGCTATCTATTTTCATGTGCAAGTTCTCATTTGAAAAGAATTTCATGGTTATCCTTGAGAAACAATTTCCCTTGCTAGCGATTTCCTTGTGGGATAATCCATTTGAATAGTTCTGAAGTAAATCCATTGATCGAAGCTTGAAAAAACTCTCTTCTCAAACCCTTCTATAACCCTCCCTTCTTTCATTAAAATTAAAAAGTTTTGTTTGTAATGCATATGTAGTATTAGATCTGCGTTCATCAAAGTTGCATCTATATTGGATATAATATAATCATGCATATATTGGATATTGCACATAATTTATATTTTATATCAGATCTAAGATTAAGAGTTAGTGCATGCATTGAAATCTACTTCAATATTGCACTTAACTCATGTAATTTCATAGAAATGCAATTTCAATACTGGCAAGTCATTGTAAACTAGTGTATAATAGCTCTAATTAGTATCCATATCATATTTTATCTCTCTTCCCACTCAATGGACATCGATAAAATCTCATGATACAAACACTTACATCTTTTGAGATTCATAGATTCTAACCCTCTTTTATTGGTTTTTTAGTCTAACTACTTTTGTTAGGATTGAGCCCCATCCAGGAGAGATCAAAGGGATTCATTTCAGATTTTTTTCACTGCTATTTTCTGATGCTTATTTTCAGGTTTCAGATAGAGAGCATGCATCCCAAAGGCATCCCAGACTGGCCACCATTAACTCTCCCAGGGTTCCCACCAAATAAGACATCTTCACAACCACTTTCTTACATGCATTCTCCCCTAATTGTAAGCCTAATTGTTGGCCACAAGTACCAACAATAGGAATTCTAAGGGATTCATAGCCTATTATAACCGATCAAGTAGTTTTATGGTGTCATATCCCCCCTACCCCCCTCACTGTCACATTTTCATGTGTGTGTCTTTGTTGCCTTTTCTCTTTCTTTTTCTACTTAAATTTGTATAATTATATTTCCTTTAGCTTGCTTTAGGTAGTAATTACGTCACACTTACTTTCAGTTGCAAAAAGGAACCTTATTGCATTCTTTTATATCTTGCGTATTATTCATGCATGTTGTAACAAATCTAATTAATCCAACCAAAGAAAACTTCTAAAAGCACTCACAATAATCAAGCTCAAAACTAATCCTTCCTAAAGACATATTCCAACATTTATAAACATTTGTATAATTTCCATTTGTGGGAAAATTCTATAGAAGAGGGACACTACTAGGTAGTGATCGTTGGGAGCCATTAGACTACACCCTCAATTCGTGTCATTGTTGTAAATTCCATGCAACTCCGATCTAGTCCCCTCTTTGTGTGGTACCACACTTGACATCATTCCTGAACTCATTTCCACGTACCTCGCATATATTATAAACTCCCCTGTCCCCCTAATAATTAACAACCAAGTCAATCCTCACTCCAATGAGTTCATAATTTGACTTCACTTCCTCATTTCAGTAATTAGATAATATTTACTTTATGTCGGTTATCTAGCTTGCAAGCATCTCTTTCTTTTCGTAATCATATCCTTTTTCCCAATGGAACAAGCACTAGTCTCTATTTATTTTTTTTGTACTAGAGGAATCGACAACAAGGATGGGCTGGTACTTGTGTGACACGGGGTCCAGGGGTCCAATCCCATCTGCTACCACTATACCCCTAGGTGAAACCACCGATCCCACCACAATTACGCATGGGTTATCTGGGGCAAAGAAATTTTTAGGGGCGAAATTTAGCCAATTGGCTAATTTTCGGGCTTTTCTTCAAAAAAGTAATTTGGCTATTTGGTCATTTTTAGTCTCTAATATCGCCTATATTTATGTTTTTTTATCATAATATTCGCCCAAAATAACCATTTTTAGTAGTAAATTGTATGTTTCATATTTAATATTCTCCTACCTATCTATATATATGTTTTTCTCAATCCAAAATAATCGCTTAGAATACTACACTTAAGTATACTATTTGAATCCTTAAAAAATACCCTGATCTGGGGTTTGAACCAACGAACTCTTACAAGGCTTACATGGAATTTGTCGGCTGGTCTACACCCCGACGGGTAGCACTGGTCTCTATTTCATTCATGTTGAAGCTTTGAATTACTTACCAAGCTATATTGTTAGATTGTTTTCCTAGTTTATTTTATTCACTCCTAAGTTTCCTTTTTCAAGGTGACCAACCTTAGATTTTTATAAGGTCTACCTCCCTTGGATTTTGTTTAGGAGTTTGCATAAATAGAAGGAGTTGAGTCTTGTGGTGACAATGTCACTTAACTCATCAACTTCCCCCCCAAGACACTCTCAGTGAGTTGGTATTTTTCTCATGTTCATGTGTGGATCTCAATGGAAACATACATCATATGTCTCATTGACTATATATCAAAAAATTTCCTTATGGGGGTACATCAAACATTCACCTCCCATAGGACATATCAATACATATACAAAATGGGGCTCATGGTCCCATACAAAAAGGGCCTCAAATTATTGTACATCATGGAGAACCCCCTTCTAGAGGAGGAGGTGGCCTAAGCATCGCCAAAGGAGATACAACCTCCACATGAGGTGCTACTAGTCCTGTTGCTACCACTTGTTGTGGAATGGAGGCTTGTTCCCTTGCTAATATCAACCGATGTGAATCCCCAACAACCACAATCCAATTCATCAAAATGCACCACCCTGGCCCTAAACCTACTGGAAGGTGTTAATATTTGGTTGAGCTTTGATCTTTAATTGTTTTAGACGTCAAAACTTGAAACAATGAGACAATTCAATCACATGAAATTCATAAAACCATAACACAAGATATACCATGGGGAAAATCCTCAAAACAATGAGAACAAAAACCACAACTACTCTTCTCACTGTAATATAATGGATAGCAGAGAATGTCTTTCTTTTACACCATAGTAGATTGATTTCGGAAGATAAGAAATCACCAAAACACTCTTGGTGAAGATATGGAAGCAATAAAGAAGAGAGATCAATCGGATGTGTTTTCCAATGTGCCCAGCACATCAATATATAGAAAATATCACTGCCATGCAAGGAACAACGAATCAATGCATGAAGGATAAGCCTCCCATGCAAACCATAGAGAGTTATCTTCTTGTATAGTTGCAGTGCACTTCTAGTTTCTTCAATCATGCACCAACAATGCACCATGCTTTTCTTCCTTAACTTGAAATCATGCTTAACTGAATTTGGATTGAACTCACCTCATAACTGATGTAGGAGCACTTAGTTAACAAGCTAACATAAGTGTCATCATGCAATAGGAGAAAATTTGGTGTTGTAACTTAAGTGTCGTCTTTTAAATTTTAGTTTAACTAAAGTGTCGACATGCAAAACACTTTAGTTAACTAATTTTTTAACACTTTAGTTAAATTTTCTTAACTGAAAATCATGCTGATTGATTTTACTGAAGTGATCACTAAGTTCTCCTTTAGTTAACTGATTGCATATCTTTAAATGATTTTTTAACTGAAGCATTGATTGAGGCATACATTGTTACTTAATTGAATCTTTATAACTGAAGCTTTAACAACTCGAGTTCTCTCTAATTAGTTGAAGTGTCTGGATGGGAAATTTCAAATTCTCTTGATCTCTATGCTTTCTCTTTTATTTCTTTATCTTTTACTACATGGTCAATATGTGCTAACTTTAATTATCTATCACATTACATTATACTAAGAAGAATTATCGGATGATGTGATCATATTATATTATTCCGGACCAAATGATCATATGCTAAAGTAATTCACTTTAGAGGTGATCAATCTCTAAAGGATACTTAATAGCAACTAGTTATCATGGTTAATAATACATCACACAACATTAAATGCTTTTAACAAGTAAATCATGACCTTTATGCGGAAGGTCCACCTCTATATGGGAGGTCCATCCCATGGATACCTTTATACGGAAGGTTCACATGAGAATCGTGACTTGACACACAAGTCCGAAGCCTTTTCCAGCAAGACTTTACAACATCATTACTTTGATCAATTACCTCTATACGAGAGGAATGACCTTTACACGGAAGGAAATCAAAGTGCTCACCTCTATAAAGGAGGATCAATCTTGGTTGCACAAGATTGGTTTGGAGAATGTCTCCCGATGCTGTATATTTAACACTCCATCTCAGTGAGGGAGGAATTCTCTGCCATACCATTATTGTCTCGGAATTACCTAAACTTTGTCACTGACAGAGGATTTTCTAACACATCTGCAATATGCTCATCAGTAGCAATGTACTGAAGTTTTAGTGTACCTTTCTGGACCATTTCTCGGATGAAGTGATACTTCATTTCAATGTGCTTTGATTTGTCATGAAACACTAGGTTTTTAGAAAGCTTGATGCAACTCTGATTGTCACACTTAATAACAATAGGCTCAATCCTTTCACCGAAAACCCCCACAAGTAGCTTTATGAGCCACACTGCTTCTCAACAGGAAACACTAACAGCTATGTATTCTGCTTCTATAGTTCTCTGGGATACGAGGCCCTACTTACTGCTGGACCAAGATATCATAGCTGATCCTAGGATATAATAGTAGCCAGATGTACTCTTACGGTCCACATTGCTTCCTCCCCAGTTTGAGTCTGTATAACCAAGTAACATGACTCCTCCATTGGAGGTATATTTGAGTCCATATGAAATTGTACCTTGAAGGTACCTAAGCACATTCTTAGCAGCTATCCAGTGTTTGTGTCTCGGATCAGACATAAATTGACTCAGAATGCTCATGACATAACATACATCAGGCCTCGAATGTATCAAGTACATTAGCAATCCTTTAAGTTGTCTATACAAAGTGGGATCTACTGGATCTGATCCAGATCCTGACTGATGAAGTTTCCTCAAATTGGAAGCCATTAGTGTAGTCATAGATTTGCAATCTATCATTCCAAACCTGTGTAATATATCCACAGTGTACTTCCCTTGAAATAGAAAAATTTCATCTTTTCTTTTCCAGATCTCAAGGCCAAGAAAGTAGTGCATCGAACCTAAGTATTTCATCTCGAACTCTGAGGTGATCTCCCTCTTGCACCTAGCAATCAGATGTTCCTCTTTAGTGAGAAACAAATCATCAACATACAGAACCAATATCAACGGTTGGCTCTTCACTACTTTGAAGTACAAATTTGGATCAGCTTCACTCTTACAGAAACCCAGTTTCCGAAGGTAGCTATCAATTTTAGAGTACCAAGCCCTGGCAGCTTGCTTAATCCCATATAGATATTTCGTTAGCTTGAAAACATGGGACTCATTCCCATGCACCACAAATCCTTCAGGATAATGAATATAAAACTCTTCCTCAACCTCACCATTGAGGAAGGTTGTCTTCATATCCATCTAGTGAATTTTCCATACTAGAACAGATGCAAGTGCAATCATTGCTTGGATTGTTTTGTACCTTGCCACAGGGGAAAAGGTCTCATCATAATCGATGCCTTCTTTATGAGAGAAAACTATGGAAACAAATCTGGATTTATACTTCTCAATGCTACCATCTGCAGAATGCTTTATCTTGTAAATCCATCTGGAAGTCACAATGGACTTTCCATCATGTTTGGGAACAACCTCCCAAACATCATTCTTGATTATAGAGTTGTACTCCTCTGTCATTGCATCTTTCCAAACTTGTTTCTTTGCATATTCTTCATATGAGGATGGTTCTGAATCACTGATGTGACTCATCATTGCAACATACCCTGAATATCTGTTAGGTTGCTTGCACTCTCTAGATGAGCCTGCTGGTGCTCCATGTTTCTCTCCATCTTGTAATATATCTCGACACCAAGCATATATTATTTTAGCGGGAGGTTCATTAGGTTACCTCTCAATCAGTTCTACTGGTTATTCATGAGCTAGCGAATATGAGGCACCTTTTGGTTTCTCCCTCTCAAAATATGAAGGGGGATAATCAAACTCGGGATCCTCCATCTCTAAATCACATTGAATCTCTTTCGATATTTTGAAACCAGCTTCCTCATGGAAGGTAACATCTTGGTTGACTTCATGTGTCTCTCACCAGATACATATATCCGGTATGCTTTGGATGAATCCTATAACCCATAAAGGTGCCTTTCTTTTCTAGAAGGCTCCATCTTTGTTCTCTTTCATTTCGGTACATGAATGTATACTCGGCTCCTGGAGATTGTCAAGTGTGATATGTCTGGCTTCTCACTGGTAAACACTTCTTCTGGTGTCTTCTCATCTAGAATGGCATGTGGGATTCTATTATGGATGTACAAAATTGTGTGATACGGATTTTATGAGAAGAATGAAATGAATACAGATTATAATAATATGCTTAACACAAAATAACAGAGATATAGTAAAATTGGTTTTCTATTCAATAAGGGAATAAGCTAAAACTGTAAAATGGAGCGGAAAACAAGCTTGCTGCAATGGTGATGGATTATCTCTAAGAAGAGATGTGAAGACTGCACTCATTTCGCAAGAAGATGGTTACAATGAGGCTCTCAAGGCCTTTTACAATAAATAGGAATGTCAAAAACCCTAGACATCCAAAAACCTAACCCTAGGAGATGAAGCGCCAAAAGTCATGTGGGCCTTGTTTGGGTAAGTTAGTACATCAACATCCCGGGGTCGTAACTTTTGCATACGATCTCTGTTTGGGGCGCTCGGTAGCCTATTGGAAAGGTCTATCTGAGATTTACAACTTTCGAATGGGGCCAAATGAATGTCAATGGTAACCATTTGGCCCCACAAATTGCCAAAAAAGGTCGTTTAGGGCCTCAAAATGGCCTCGGAAGTTCAGGACCCGAAAAACTGCTAAAAATAGTACAATACCAAAATTGCCAGAAAACTGTTTTGAGCCAGTTGGAAAGGTGGGTGGCCACCGATATCCTCCTGGATCAATCCTCCCTCCTTAGGAAGCAATGGTCTCCATTGTGTTGAGTTCCCCCATCATATGAGGAAATTTCTGCTGAATTTGGCCTCGGGTGAGCCACTTGCCTTGGTGCAGGAGCTGCCCTGCTTTGACAACTCGATAAAGTTGGATCCTTTGATGTCGAGTGCCCTTGATCTGTGTGCCTACAATATGATCACTAGATGCTTGTTGTAGGCAGTTAGGGTTGAGCTCTGTTGGTGTCAACTTCTCTGCTATCTCTGAGGTGTCTAATAATGGTGGGAAATATGGCCGAAGGAGAGCCACGTTGAAGACTAGATGCAGACCAAGGAAGGGGGGAATGTTGAGCTCAAAAGCATTGTCACCCACCGCCTTGGTGATGGTGTACGTCCCATATTGGAGTGGGCGAAGCTTTCGATGGGGCCCTGTAAGGCATTCTTTCTACAAATGCAACCAAACTTTGTCGCCCACCTGAAACTTATGTGGCACCCGATGTTGATCATGGCGATGCTTGTACTTGGCATTAGACTTCTGTAGAATATCTTAAACCTGTTGGAGGATATGCTAGATCCGTTCAATGAACCGGGCGGCTTTGTCAGCTTCTGGGGACGAGTCGGCCGAGGTGGTCCCAAGGGGAAGTGCAACATCCATGGGGCCCAATGGTTGGAATCCCAACCCCACCTGAAAGGCGCTATGGCCAGTTGAGCTATGCAGGGCTCGGTTGTAGCTATGTTGGACATAGGGAAGACTCTCATCACATGTGCGGGGGTGTGTTGAATTGTACAGGCGCAGGATATGTACGACCACCCGGTTGCCGACCTCGGTTTGGCCATCGGTCTGGGGGTGGAAGGAAGTGGATTTGGCGAGCTTGGTTTCCAACAGTGACTAGAGGATCGACTAGAATGAGCTAAGGAACCAACTGTCACGATCTTAGATAATGGTCTTTGGGATCCCAAAATGTACCCATACTCGTTCAAAGAAGAGCTTGGCAGTGGCTTCTGCTATGATGTTCTTCTTGCAAGTGGCTAGAACCACCATCTTGGAAAAGCGATCAACAACCACAAAAACACAGTCGTTTCCCCTCTTGGTGGACGGGAGGCCCGACATGTAGTCCATTGAGATGGATTACAACGGTCTATCAGGAGTAGGGAGAGGGGTGTATAGGACCTGTTTCTTAGTGGTCGGTTTGGCAATAGCGCAAGCGGTGCAGGACTGATATACTTGCCGACATCCTGTCGAAGTTTCATCCAGTAGAAATGTTTCTGCAACACTGCCACTATCTTTTCGACGCCAAAGTGTCTTGTCACCCGACTGTAGTGAGCTTCCCAAATCACCTTCGCGCGGTCGCTTGATGGAACGCAGAGATGGCCCAGACGACACAACAACCCGTCCTTAAGATGGAAATTAGCAACCACTGAGTTGGTGCCCAACATTTGATAGGTGGTGGAGAAGTCAGGGTCTGTCTCGTAGAGGTGGGGCCATCCGGAGGTCTAGTGGCCGCAAGAGTCTAGCACCTTGGTGAGCACCGCGACTTGAGGTCGACTGAGGCAGTCCGCAACTCGGTTGGTACTCCCTATTTTATATTTGATGTTGAGGTGGAACTACTGTAAATATGTTGAACACTTCTGATGGCGGTCATTCTGCAACTTTCCTTGGGTCTGCATGAACTGTAGTGGCTTGTGATCAGTGTGGATGACTGTCTCCTTCCCAAGAATGTAATGTCTCCACTGGTGGCAGGCTTGTACAATGGAGTACATTTCTTTGTCATAGGTAGGGTACTTGCGGACAACATCTGATAGTGTCTCACTATGATATGCCATGGGGTGGCCGTGTTGAGTGAGAACGGTGCCCACAGCATAATCTGAAGCATCTATCTCGATCTCAAAGGGATGTTGCAGGTCCGGTAATGAGAGTACCGGAGATGAGCACAAACGCTTCTTCAAGTCATCGAAGGCTTGTTGTTGGTACAGGCCCTACACAAATTTTTCCTTACCACCACGCCTGGTCACTTGGATGAGGGCCCATGCGATCTGAGAGAATCCTAGCACGAACCGGCGATAGAAATTGGCAAGGCCCAAGAAGCTCTGAAGTTCAGTGAGTGTGGTTGGGGCTGGCCAATCACGGATGACCTGGATCTTGGATGGATCCACATGCACACCATGTCGATCAACGATGTAGCCTAAGTAATGGACCCTGTCCATGTCGAAGGAGAATTTTTCCAAGTTTGCATATACTTTGTGCTTCTGCAGGGTGTGCAGAACCTGCTAAATATGCTGCAAGTGTTCCTCCCAAGTCTTGCTGTAGATGAGGATGTCATCCAAATACACCACTACAAAAGTACTGGTGAAAGGTCGTAGGATATCGTCCATCATCCTCATAAACGTTGCTGGAGCATTTGTCAAACCAAAAGGCATGACCAGCTATTCAAAAATACCTTCTTTTGACTTGAAGGCAGTCTTCCATACATCTGTCTGTTCTATTGGGACCTGGTGGTAGCCAAACTTCAGATCAATATTACTGAAGTATTTGGCCCCCGTGAGCTGATCAAGGAGGTTGTCGATTCGGGGAATCGGGTAACGGTTGCGGACTGTGATTTTATTCAGGGCCCGGTAATCAATGCAGAGTCGCCGAGTCCCATCTTTCTTCTGCACCAGCACGATTGGGCTCCCACAAGGTGATGAGCTGGGACGGATGTGCCCCTTATGGAGCAATTCTTGGATCTGCCTCTTGATATCCTCGTTTTCCAATAGAGAGGGGCGATAGACTGGCCCATTGGGTAGCGGTGCGCCTGGGGTAAGATCGATGGGATGCTTGACTTGGCAGTGCAGAGGTACCCCGGTAGGAGAGGATAAGATATCTGAGTATCCTTACACAACCTTATCCACTTGCTTCTGTAGTGTGGATAGATTGGTTGCGGAGGCTCTGGATGTGGCTGCGATCTTTCTCTCACTCTGAGAGTGAATCACGAAGAAGACAAAATTTCCCGGTCTGAGAGATGAACTTCCTGCATTGCTTGGAAAAGATAAAGGAAATAGCACTAGGAGGGACTGCTTCGGGTATCCTGTACAATTTCCTGTTCAAAGAAATAATAACGCTACAAGGCTTAGACTCATATATAGCATGACGTTTCCATAAATAAGGTTGGCCGAAAAGAACATCTGAAACTTCGAGAGGAGCAACATCACACAATACCTCGTCCTTGAAGGGCTTGATGCCGTATGATAGTCGGCACTGTTGGCTGATGCGGAGATCGCTTCCTTTGTGGAGCCATCCAATGGTGTGGGGCTGTGGGTGCGGCGTTGTCGGCTGGGCCAGGCACTTGATGACCTCTGCTGAGATGAGATTCTTCTGGCTACTGCTATCAACGATGAAGTGCAACGGGGTTCCTTTTACCCACATATGTGAATGGAAGAGGTGTTCTCCTTCTTCTGGCCCATCTGGTTCATCAGGCTGGAGCTTGGTGGTAGCAATGGTGGCACTGGGTTCCACGTCAATGATCCGTCTTCCCCTTTTTGGTTCCGACTCAGAGTCAGAACCCGCATCTGATTCAGATGCTTTCACTTCGGCCACCAGCGACTGCTTTGAGCAGCAATCAGCAGTGTTATGCCAAGGGCTCTCATGGAAGTCGCACCACTTCCCGGTATCTTTCTTTGTCTTTCTGGTGTCCTTCTTTGCTTGCAGCTTGGACTGGTTGTCCTGATACTGTCCATATTTTCTCTGTACTTTATTCGGTGGGTTGGGGCCGCCCTTTCCTGTCTTTTTTTGTGAGGGGTTCCGAGGCCCAAATTGCCGTGTCTTTTGTTTGAGCTTCTGCTCGATTTTGACGGCATATCGGTAGGCCATGCCCAAGGAAGAGATGTCTAGAAATTCCATTTTGGTCTGGATGTATCTATGCAGACCACTGCGATACTTGAGCACCAGATGTCGCTCTAAATCTTTGATACCCAGCTTAGTGCACAAGGTATGGAAGATATTTGTGAACCCTGGCACTGCTTGGTCTCTTTCTTGTCGCAGTGTGGTCCATTTGGTATACAAGTCGTCATAACTTCCAACAGGGTAGTATTGTTCCTTAATAGCATCCCTAAAGGATTCCCAGGTGGCCGTGACCGAAAATAATGAGGCTTCTTCTATGTCCTTTTGCTCGTAGAATGTTTCCAACCAATCTTTGACATGGGGAACGGATTTGAGGAGCGCAAAAGTAATCTTTTCTCTATTCAAAAAGTTATGGACAGAAAAATACCCTTCTAGTAGATTCAACCACTTATCTACAACATCTGCGTCTATCTGTCCTTCAAATATAGGAATATCAAAGTTGATTTGTACCTTGAAGGGGGCGGTGCCTCCTCTCGAGGAAGATGCGTCGCTTGTTGGTAGTCGCCGAAGGATTTGCGCGAAACTATCCATCATCTCGTTCCTTTGCTGCGTGAGGGATTCCTCAAGCAACATTTTGATAGGATCTCCTGTCCCGTCATCTTTCTTTTCTCCTGCCATGAGAGGTCGCTTGGGCGTGTGAGAGATTTTGTCCTCAAGAGAAACAAGCTCGAGACCCAATTCTTTGTACCCTGACCTCGTTGGGGACATGCATTCAGACGACAAGGAGCAGACCGGCTGATACCACTAATCCGGATTTTATGAGCAAAATGAAATGAATACAGATTATTATCAGATGCTTAACAAAAAATAAC
The DNA here is from genome assembly GCA_027924585.1 of Larix kaempferi. NCBI lineage: Eukaryota > Viridiplantae > Streptophyta > Pinopsida > Pinales > Pinaceae > Larix > Larix kaempferi. The sequence continues at coordinate 5,676,308 of BSBM01000477.1, read as the reverse complement.
AAAGATACAGTAAAAATGGTTTTCTATTCAATAAGGGAATAAGCTAAAACTATAAAGTGCAGCGGAAAACAAGCTTGCTGGAATGGTGGTGGCTTATCTCTGAGAAGAGATGTGACGGCTGCACTCATTTCGCAAGAAGATGGTTACAATGAGGCTCTCAAGTCCTTTTACAATAAATAGGAATGTCAAAAACCCTAGACATCCAAAAACCTAACCCTAGGAGATGAAGCGCCAAAAGTCATGTGGGCCCCGTTTGGGTAAGTTAGTACATCAATTTCCCGGGGTCGTAACTTTTGCATACGATCTCTGTTTGGGGCACTCGGTAGCCCGTTCGAAAGGTCCATCCGAGATTTACAACTTTTGAATGGGGAAAAATGGATGCCATTAGCATCCATTTAGACCCCCAAATCGCCAAAAAAGGTCGTTTAGGGCCTCAAAATGGCCCCGAAAGTTCAGGACCCAAAAAACTTCTAAAAATAGTACAATACCAAAATTGCCAGAAAACTGTTTTGAGCTAGTTGGAAAGGTGGGTGGCCACTGATATCCACCTGGATCAATCCTCCCTCCTTATGAAGCAATGGTTTCCATTGCGTTGAGTTCCCCCATCAGATGAGGAAATTTCTTCTGAATTTGGCCTCGGGTGAGCCACTTGCCTTGGTGCAGGAGCTGCTCTACTTTGACAGCTCGATAAAGCTGGATCCTTTGATGTCAAGTGCCCTTGATCTGTGTGTCTGCAATATGATCACTGGATGCTTGTTGTAGGCAGTCAGGGTTGAGCTCTGTTGGTGTCAACTTCTCTGCTATCTCTGAGGTGTCTATTAATGGTGGGAAATATGGCCGAAGGAGAGCCACGTTGAAGACTAGATGCAGACCAAGGAAGGGGGGAATGTTGAGCTCAAAAGCATTGTCACCCACTGCCTTGGTGATGGTGTACAACCCATAACGGAGTGGGCGAAGCTTTTGATGGGGCCCTGTAAGGCATTCTTTCTGCAAATGCAACAAAACTTTGTCGCCCACCTGAAACTTATGTGGCACCCGATGTTGATCATGGCGCTGCTTGTACTTGGCATTAGAATTCTATAGAATATCTTGAACCTGTTGGCAGATATGCTGGATCCGTTCAATGAACCGGGCGGCTTTGTCAGCTTCTAGGGACGAGTCGGCCGAGGTGGTTGCAAGGGGAAGTGAAACATCCATGGGGCCCAATGGTTGGAATCCCAACCCCACCTGAAAGGGGCTGTGGCTAGTTGATCTATGCAGGGCTCGGTTGCAGCTATGTTGGACATAGGGAAGACTCTCATCCCATGTGCGGGGGTGTGTTAAATTGTACATGCACAGGATATGTACGACTATCCGGTTGACGACCTCGGTTTGGCCATCGGTCTAGGGGTGGAAGGCAGTGGATTTGGTGAGCTTGGTATCCAGCAGTGACTAGAGGCTCGACCAGAATGAGCTGAGGAACTGACTATCACGGTCTAAGATAATGGTATGTGGGATCCCAAAATGTACCCATACTCATTCAAAGAAGATCTTGGAAGTGGCTTCTACTGTGATGTTCTTCTTGCAAGCGGTTAGAATCGCCATCTTGGAAAAGCGATCAACAACCACAAAAACACAGTCGTTTCCCTCTTGGTGGACGGGAGGCCCGACATGTAGTCCATTGAGATGGATTCCCACGGCTTGTCAGGAGTAGGGAGAGGGGTGTATAGGCCCTATTTCTTAGTGGTCAATTTGGCAATAGTGCAAGAGGTGCAGGACCTGATATACTTGCCGACATCCTGTCGAAGTTTCGGCCAGTAGAAATGTTTCTGCAACATTGCCATTGTCTTTTCGATGCCAAAGTGTCCTGCCACCCAACTGTAGTGAGTTTCCCAAATCAGCTTCGCGTGCTCGCTTGATGGAACGCAGAGATGGCCCAGACGACACAACAACCCATCCTGAAGATGGAAATTAGCAACCACTGAGTTGGTGCCCAACATTTGATAGGTGGTGGAGAAGTCAGGGTCTGTCTCGTAGAGGTGGGGCCATCCGGAGGTCTCGTGGCCACAAGAGTCTAGCACCGTGGTGAGCGCCGCGACTGGAGGTCGACTGAGGCAATCAACAACTCGGTTGGTACTCCTTGTTTTATATTTGATGTTGAGGTGGAACTGCTGTAAATATGTTGACCACTTCTGATGGCGGTCATTCTGCAACTTTCCTTGGGTCGGCATGAACTGTAGTGGCTTGTGATCAGTGTGGATGACTATCTCCTTCCCAAGAATGTAATGTCTCCACTGGTGGCAGGATTGTACAATGGAGTACATTTCTTTGTCATAGGTAGGGTACTTGCGGTCAACATCTGATAGTGTCTCACTATGATATGCCACGGGGTGGCCATGTTGAGTGAGAATGGCACCCACAGCATAATCTGAAGCATCTGTCTCGATCTCAAAGGGATGTTCTAGGTTCGGTAATGAGAGTACCGACGATGTGCACAAACGCTTCTTCAAGTCATCGAAGGCTTATTGTTGGGACAGACCCCACACAAATTTTTCCTTACCACCACCCCTGGTCACTTGGCTGAGGGCCCATGCGATATGAGAGAATCCCAACACGAATCGACAATAGAAATTGGTGAGGCCCAAGAAGCTCCGAAGTTCAGTGAATGTGGTTGGGGCTGGCCAGTCATGGATGACCTGGATCTTGGCTGAATCCACATGCACTGTCACCATGTCGATCAACGATGTAGCCTAAGTAATGGACCCTGTCCATGCCGAAGGAGCATTTTTCCAAGTTTGCATATAGTTTGTGCTTCTGCAGGGTGTGCAGAACCTGTTGAATATGCTGCAAGTGTTCCTCCCAAGTCTTGCTGTAGATGAGGATGTCATCCAGATACACCACTACAAAAGTATTGGTGAAAGGTCGTAGGATATCGTCCATCATCCTCATAAAATTTGCTGGAGCATTTGTCAAACCAAAAGGCATGACCAACCATTCAAAAAGACCTTCTTTTGACTTGAAGGAAGTCTTCCATACATCTTTCTATTCAATTGGGACTTGGTGGTAGCCAAACTTCAAATCAATCTTACTGAAGTATTTGGCTCCCGTGATCTGATCAAGGAGGTCATCGATTTGGGGAATTGAGTACCGGTTGTGCACTGTGATTTTATTCAGGGCCCGGTAGTCAATGCAGAGTCTCCAGGTCCCATCTTTCTTCTGGACCAGCACGATTGGGCTCCCACAAGGTGATGAGATGGGACGGATGTGCCCCTTGTGGAGCAATTCTTGGATCTGCCTCTTGATCTCCTCATTTTCCAACAGAGAGCGGCGATAGATTGGCCCATTGGGTAGCGGTGCACCTGGGGTCAGATCGATGGGATGCTTGACCTGGCAGTGCAGAGGTGCCCTGGTAGGAGAGGAGAAGATATCAGACTATCCTTCCACCACCTTATCCACTTGCTTCTGTTGTGTGGATAGATCAGTCGCAGAGGCCTTGGATGTGGCTGCGATCTTTCTCTCACTTTGAGAGCGAATCATGAAGAAGACAAATTTCCCAGTCTGAGACATGACCTTCCTGCATTGCTTGGCAAAGATCAAGGAAATAGTACTAGGAGGGACTGCCTCGGGTATCCTGTACAATTTCCTGTTCAAAGAAATAATAACACTACGAGGCCTAGACTCATATACAACATGACGTTTCCATAAATAAGGTTGTCCCAAAAGAAGATCTGAAACTTCGAGAGGAGCAACATCACACAATACCTCGTCCTTGAAGGGCTTGATTCCGTATGACAGTCGGCACTGTTGGCTGATGTGGAGATCGCTTCCTTTGTGAAGCCATCCAATGGTGTAGGGATGTGGGTGCGGCGTTGTCGGTGGGGCCAGGTGCTTGGCGACCTCTACTGAGATGAGATTCTTCTAGATACCGCTATCAACGATGAAGTGCAGCGGGGTGCCTTTCATGCACATCTGTGAATGGAAGAGGCGTTCTCCTTCTTCTGGCTCGTCTGGTTCATCGGGCTGGAGCTTGGTGGTAGCAATGGTGGCACTGGGTTTCGCATCAATGATCTGTCTTCCCCTTTCTGGTTCCGACTCAGAGTCAGAACCCACATCTGATTCAGATGCTTTCACTTCGGTCACCAGTGACTACTTTGAGAGGCAATCAACAGTGTTATGCCAAGGGCTCTTATCGAAGTCGCACCACTTCCTGATATCTTTCTTTGTCTTTCCGGTGTCCTTCTTTGTTTGCGGCTTGGACTGGTTGTCCTGATACTGTCCATCTTTACTCTGTCCTTTATTCGGTGGGTTGGGGCCGCCCTTTCCTGTCTTTTGCTGTGAGGGGTTCCCAGGCCCAAATTGTCGCGTCTTTTGTTTGAGCTTCTGCTCGATTTTGACGACATATCGGTAGGCCGTGCCCAAGGAAGAGATTTCCATAAATTACATTTTGGTTTGGATGTATCTATGCAGACCACCGCGATACTTGAGCACCAGATGTCGCTCTGAATCTTTGATACCCAGCTTGGTGTGCAAGTTATGGAAGATATTTGTGAACTCTGGCACTGCTTGGTCTCTTTCTTGTCGCAGTGTGGTCAATTTGGTATACAAGTCGTCATGACTTCCAACAGGGTAGTATTGTTCCTTAATAGTATCCCTGAAGGATTCCCAGGTGGTCGTGACTTAAAATAGTGAGGCTTCTTCTGTGTCCTTTTGCTCGCAGAATGTTTCCCACCAATATTTGACACGGGGAATGACTTTGAGGAGCGAAAAATTAATCTTTTCTCTATTCGAAAAGTTATGGACAGAAAAATACCCTTCATGTAGATTCAACCGCTTATCTACAGCATCTGCGTCTATCTGTCCTTCAAATATAGGAATATCGAAGTTGATTTGTACCTTGAAGGGGGCGGCGCCTCCGCCCGAGGAAGATGCATCGCTTGTTGGTAGTCGCTGAAGGATTTGCGCGAAACTATCCATCATCTCGTTCCTCTTCTGCGTGAGGGATTCCTCAAGCAACATTTTGATAGGATCTCTTGTCCCGTCATCTTTCTTTTCTCCTGCCATGAGAGGTCGCTTGGGTGTGCAAGAGCTTTTGTCCTCAAGAAAAACAAGCTCGAGACCCAATTCTTTGTACCCTGACCTCGTTGGGGACATGCATTAAGACGACAAGGAGAAGGCCTCTCTTGTTGCTTGGTTTTTCAACCAAGCATGTGCAAGGATGCACCTATTAACAAAGTAATAGCAGTTTCAAATGAAAAGAAAAAAACAATTATAAATTTAATCTAACATTAACATAAACATGTGTAAATAAACAAGAACTAAATCAATATCAAGAGATCTATGGGAAGAACAAGAGAAAAAATAATAGATTTTTTGTATTACCTCAAAGGTGAATATGTTTGGTGTTGAGCATCTCCAAGGTTGAAGTGCTCCAAGCTCCAATGGTCTCTTCTCCAAGATGCTGAAATGAGTGTCTTCAAACTCGAAATGGGAGGCAATGGCTCTCAAAGGGAATTTGGTAGCCTAAGGATAGGATGAAATGTGGATGGAAAGTGAGGAGCCCCTATCACCTTTTTATAGTTTTTGGTGATGGGGAATACCATTATGGTTTTGAGGAAACCAATGGTATTAACCAACATGGTTTAGGTCTCTTTTTCCCTCTTTTTCCTTTTTTGAATATTTTTTATATTTTTATTCCCTTTTAATATTTTTGGGGAATTTTGGACCGTTTTTTAGGGGTTTTTGTGTTTTTTGAGGAAAAATATATATTTTGAGGGGAAAAAGGTGTATTGTGATCTTTTGGTGACCTTTTAATGGTTTTAGAGGCTCAAATGGTGGAAAAGTGGACAAATGGGTCATGTGAATAAGGGAATGAGCTAGTGAGCACTTTTTGGGTGTTAACAAATTGCCCCCTGATGTGTGAGGGCCGGAGCTCATCGTATTGGTGATAGACATCATAGTTCTTTTGTCTTTTTCCTGGGGTTTGTAGAAGAGAAGAGACCGGTTGGAGACTGGAGCAACAACCCCTTGGAAGCTGCAACAACTAAAAAAATACATGGCCTCAAAATGAATGAGGAATAATCTGTGATTATGGATGAGGCGGGCATACCCATGCTCGTATCAAGACATATACATAACAATTAGGCCCAAGAAGTGGGTCCTGAATAATATATAAAAAACTATTGGTACATCATAATGGTCTAGAGGGGACACAATGCTGGGACGTACTCATGGTCATACCATGACTGATCTCAATAACTAATACACTGGAATAAAGCAACAGCCGTTCTGAATAAGGTATCAAAAGGGCTAATGAACTACTGAAACTGTAGGGTCTCAATGACTGTGAGTCAAGTCCTGAAGAGTATCTCTAACTGTATACTCGAGGGAGTATAAAACTGGGGTACATCTGAATACTGTCACCTAGTGCAACCCGGATATCCATATGAAAATGTAACTGGTTGTTTTCCTCGATTAGACTCTCAAATGTGGTAGAGTCCGGTGATATCCCGAGTCTTCAACAAATAACTGGAAGGACCGATACCCTGTACGAGTCTCAACGATGTGATCAAGGTGTTGAAGTCAAGCATTTGAGAAACAATCGTTTGGAGAGGCACTGAGGACTCCTCTCGAAATGATCTGTAGGCACTCATCACTAATGGTGATGAGTCCAAGGCACAGGGACCTCTGGGTCTATCCTTTGGAATAGATTTGGTTGGTGTCGATAGAGGGAGACCAACAACTATCAAGGTGATGATGTTTCTTTGATAGGAGCACGAGGTGTAGAACTGAAGTGTGGTAGTACTGATGGTAGGACTGACATACTATGGGGGTGGGGAATAACTGGGGTCATAGAGTGGGTGGAATCAAACTTCCTTTGTTCAGAGCATGATGACATGGCTGACCTGGCAGCATGGGAAACTGACTTTTAGGTCTGGGGTTCATAGTTTTAAAGGATCAGGGGTATGTATTGCAGACTGGAGTGACTATGGGGGTACAAGTTGATCGATGCTATGGGGATATTCTCAGGGTGACATACTGCAGAATGCTATGAACAAAGGTGACCAAAATGGGGAAGCTTCCATATGAGAAGACATGATCTGTCGTGGCGTCGAGAAGCACCATTGGATCCTTCTTCGTAGTTTTAATGAGCCCCAAGAAGGAATAAAAGTGTGCTCTGAAATGGTACTGTCCTGTGGATTTTGTGAGCCCAGGACTGTTCGTTCTCGTGAGTGCTTTCATTTTTAAGGAGTCTGAAAACGATAAGAAGACTCTGAATTGGTGGAGGAGTACCAACTTGTGGATTTGTACGATCCCAAGACAGTAATTGCTCGTGTTTGATTTCATTTTTAGAGAGTCCGAAAGTGGTAAGTAGACTCCATTGGTGTTCTTTTTCGTAAGTTAGTCTCCAAGGCCCGAAAAAGCATAAAATGATGCAAATGGAGAACTCGTCTAGCCGATGTGACTAGAGTATTCATTTTTCGTAATTAGTCTACAAGGTCCGGAAAAGGGGTAAAATTATACCAGGTAAACGCCCTTTCAAGTACTTTTAGCGAGCATGAAAGGAAGCAAGATTGCTCGACGATCTTTTCATTGTTTTAGGAGTCAGAAAAGAGCTTAACAGAAACTCCCTAAGTGCCTTTTTCGTAAAGGGATTGCACGACCCGAAAAAGGGATAAAATTATACCGAACAAAAAGGTATTGGTGAGAGTGAGGAATGATCTCGAGCATCGTCATAAGCACGAAAAACTGAATTTGGCGACATAAAGATCGTAAAAAATGGGCAACGGGTGATGTGGCACGCGAACTGAGGCAATGAGGGGCATGGGAAAAAATGCCCAAAAAATATGGAGGTGAGAGCGAGAAATAGTCTCAAGCATCATCACGAGCGTGGAAAACTGAATCTGACGATATAAAACTTGTCAAAAATGGACAACGGCCGAAGTGGCACGCAAATTGAGGCGACGAGGTGGACATAAAAAAATGCTTGAAAAATTTGGTGGTGAGAGTGAGAAATGATCTCAAGCATCGTCAGGAGCGTGGAAAACTTAATCCGGTGATATAAAACTCATCAAAAATTTACACGGCGGAAGTGGCACGCAAATCGAGGCGACGAGGGGCATGGGAAAAAATGCCCGAAAAATATAGAGGTGAGAGCGACAAATGATCTCAAGCATTATCACGAGTGCGGAAAACTGAATCCGGCGATATAAAACTCGTCAAAAATGGACGACGACCGATGTGGCAGGCAAATCGAGGCAAAAGGGGGCATGTAATAAATGCCCAAAAACGGAACGTGGTGTAAATGGAAAAGGAGTGGACTATTATGAAGTTCTCGATGTGTTGATTCCAACAGTTTGAAAAACCGACGTCATATGATACCAAAATTGTTGATTGAAAAATGGTCAAATCTCTATAAATAGTGTGTGGGCCCAATGTGACATGTGTCATTGTTACGTGCGAGTTTCATAGAACAATTGAATTAGGTCAGAGCTTTTTCTTGATTTGTGGGAGATTCGACCGTTGGATTTTCATTCTGCGAGTTTCAGGTAATCCTATTCGCCTTAGCCTTTCAATTTATTTTCTTTTTGGTTAGCGGCGGGCCCCTGAAGGCCGCGTAGTTCCACTTTGGCATTCCAATGTGTAATATCGCGGGTTTCGGCTCTTTTTCTGCGATGCATATCGCGGGTATGGACTAGATACCCGCGATGTGCATCGCGGTTTTTGGGGAGACAGTCGCGATGTTCATCGTGACTGTTTAGCTGATAGTCACGATGAACATCGCGATTGTCAGCTAAACGCGACTGTTTAGCTGACAGTCGCGATGAACATCGCGACTGTCAGCTAAACAGTCGCAACTGTCTCCCCAAAAACCGCGATGCACATCACGGGTATTGGCTTCATTGCGGCTTTCAGCTAAAAAGTCGCGATGATCATCGCGGCTAAGAGCCCGAAAGTCGTGATGGGATTTTTTGGAAAAAATTTTGTTTCTAAAAATGTTTCTTTGTTTTTTTTGGCAGGATGCTGAGGAGGCCGCTAGTATCGTGGCGTGAGAGAGATATAGATGAAGATTTGATGGGTCCGATTCGGGATGACCCAGGTGTCCGGGAGGCCTTGGCTGATGGCGGGATCCTAAAGTTCGTTCAGGTTCCACTTATGCGTTTAGTCAGAGATTTGTTGAACAAATTGGTGGATTTTTGGGTTCCGGCGGAGGGTGCATTCGTGGTGGGGGGTGAGCGACTAGAGATCACCCTTTCTAATGTTTATTTCCTTACTGGCTTGCCTCGTTTGGGGGAGATAGGGGAGCTCCAGCCGAGGATTCCGGCTGGTTTGGACATTGAGGATCTCTTGGAGAGATTTTGTGTTCCGGGAGGTATTGCGTAGAACAACGCCCTGAGTCTGATGGATTTACGAGAGTGGGAGATGCGGGCTGTAGGGGCTTCTGTTCTGCGTGTGTTGGGTGGCCAGGCGCCACATCGTTTGTTTGGGGGGAAAACGATGATGGTAGATCGTGTGTTGAGAGGGACCTACTTTGCCTGGGGTCAGATTTTTTTGGCTTGTGTTCGGTGAGATCTGGACAAGGTCAATCGGGAGGGGGGGGAGTTTTGCTATGCCTCCTTTATTTGATATTTTTTCTTTGAGCGAGTACCGACTTTGCGGCTGCGTGTGCTGGTTCGAGATGGGTTTCGGAGTGAGCCGCGGATGGTGCGGTGGGGGGAGATGATGCCCCATGGTGGTGGTGGTATCCAACGTTTCTTTTTGGCAGATATGTATGAGCAGTGGGAGTAGATACCCTTGCTTATTGATGATTATCCATATGTTGGTATGGACTTTCGAGGAGATCCGGAGATGCCTCGGGCTCAGGGGCAGGCCTGGGGTCTAGACGGTATGTCTTTGTGTTTGGTTCTCTGTTATATCTTGTTTAGATAATTTTTGTTATGAGTATATCTAGAGATATTTATATGATATTGACTTGGTTCACTTGTGTGATTGTGTAGATATTGGTCCGAGGCCACCAACTGATCATGTGGGTCGTCGAGGACGGGTGATGGTGGTGGTACCTCCACCTGTAGCGGCACCGTCTCCTCGTGCTCGAGGAGTTGTGCGTCCTCGAGATGATGCCCTGGAGGGAATACGTGAGACTTTGGAGGGGCTTCTAGCGGGAGCACCAGAGGAGGGTTGGAGGGACTTGGACCGGCCTACTATCGAGCATTGTTTCGATGCTCCCCGTGAGTGGCGGTCTATCTTGCTCAGAGTAGCAGTTGTGATGGCTAAGATGAGGGCTCAGGATCAGGAGGATTCAGAGGAGCCAATGGAGGAGGATCCAGAGGATCCCGTGGATCACGATGATTAGGTGATCTTATATTTTCCCCCAAATGCTGATGAGCATATGGGGATGTATCTTTTTGTACGACTATGTATTTTTTGTATATTTCGGGTGCTGAGGGAACTTTTGACATTGTGACTATTATGATGATATATATATATGTGTGTGTGTTTTGGTATATAGTCATGTATGCATGTGGATGCACATCTTGTCTTGATTACATTTTGTTGCACGTGGATGCAATTGTAGTTTGTTTGTTTTCCCGTGGAGGCATGTTTGATTTTTTGTACGCTCATGGAGGCATATTTTATGCACGTGGATGCAATGTTTAGATTTTTTGTACACCCGTGGAGGAATATTTTATGCACGTGGATGCAATGTTTTGATAATTTTATAATGCCTATGCGATGCATGTCGTGATGTCCTACATGTTTTGGTTGATGTGCCAATCTAGAATGTTGTTAGCCATTTGGTCTGCTACAGTGTTATGATTTCTTGGGACATGAGTGAAAGAGATGGTTTCAAAATGTCGAATCATTTGTTTAGTGCGTAGGAATTTTCTAAAAAGACAGGGATCGCGTACCTGGTAATCATTGTTGAGCTGGAAAATAAGGAGCTGGGAGTCCAGGAAAACACGAAGGTGACTTATGCCCATTTGGAGAGCGGTGGCGAGGAGACTGGTCACGCCATCGTACTCAGCTTGGTTGTTTGTGGCAGCACCTATACACACTCCGTTGAGGTGGATCAACTCATGTGAAGGAGAATAAATCACCCAAGTTGTTGACGCAAGATTTGGATACCAACGACTTGCGCCGTCGGCAAACCCGATGTGGTAGAGTGGAACGGGATCCATCTATGTTTATGAAGAAAAAATTGAAAATGTAAGGTTGTGAAAATTTTACAGTGAAAAAGTGAATTAAAAGAGATTGTACAATATGGACTGTGGTGTCCAAGTGTTTTCATGGGTAGAATATTTTAAGGTACAACCCGTTATGGGTGTTGCGCATGGGATTGCCTTCTAAATCGGTCAAAATGTATGCTCCATGATTAAGGAAAGTGTGTATGATATATGGGCCTTGCCACATAGATTGGAACTTTCCTTTGCCTGTTTTGTCATGGGCTTGGTCATAAACAAGGACCAGTTCTCCTTCACTAAATGCCCGTGGGTGAACATGTTTATCGTAATGGAGTTTAGATCTGTTCTTTGTGGCTTCGATTGTTTGGAGAGCTGCGCGGCGATCTTCGTTGGCCTGCTCTAAAAGAAGTAGACGTTCTTCAATTAGTGACGTATCGGGGAGAAGTTCTATGGAAATTTTCAATGTTGGTATCTGGCATTCAATGGGGAGGACAGATTCCAAGCCATGGACTAGATGGAATGGGGTAAAGCCGGTGGCAGTTTTGGTCGACGTGCGATAAGCCCATTATGCGGAAAAAATCATGTGATGCCAATTGGATTTACGTTTGTCGATAATGCGTTGGAGGATGGTCTTCAAAATTTTGTTAACAGCTTCGACTTGGCCGTTCCCTTGGGGGTAGTAGGCGAAGGATAAATGATGTTCAAAATTAAGGAGGATGGAAAATTATCTCCAAGCGGAGTCTTCAAAGTGAGAGTCGTGGTCTGAGACAAGTTGTTTTGGTACTCTGAAACGAGTAATAACATGGTTGAGGAAAAAATGGGCTGCGGTGTCGACTTTGCAATTGTAAGTAGGCATGGCTTCTGCCCATTTGGTAAAGTAATCAACAACCACAATAATGTGTTTGTGGCCACTGGATGATGTGGATTGCAATCCATGAATTCGATGGCCCAGTTGCAAAATGGTCCAGCAGTGACGACTGGATGAAGGGCGGCAGGGGGGGTTCTTTCCTTTGGGGAAAAGAGCTAGCAGTTTTGGCAGTGTTTGACTGTTGTGATACAATCAGTGAATAATGATGGCAAAAAATAACCTGCGCGGATTACCTTTTGGGCAGTGGCCATTCCGGAGAAATGGTCGCCGTAGGCACCGCTATGACAGTCGTTAAGAACTTGTTCTGCTTCGTCTTGGGAAAGGCATCATTGTAAGATTGTGTCGATGCCACGTCGATAGAGTACATCACCCAAGAGGAGATAACGGGGGGCATGGTGACGGATGCTACGGCGTCCATCACGGTCGATGTTGGGTCAAAATTTATGTGTGCGAAGGTATACCAAAACGTCGCCATACCAAGGGTTGTCAGACGAGATGATGAACAAATGTTCGTCGATTATATCAGTATGGATAGTTGGTGATGATGACGATGATGGTAAGTCCGTAATGAGTTGAGCGAGTGCCAATTCTTTGGTGCTCTTTGGGGTTTTAAAAGTTAGGTCATATTCTTGTAAGATGATCACCCATTTGGCAACACGGCCTTGTAGAAGGTGACGATTCAAGAGATAGACCATTGGATTGGAATTAGCCACAACTGTGGTGTGGCTGAGGAGAATGTAATGTCGCAGCTTTTGTACTGAAAATACGACAGGGAGGGCCATCTTCTCTTCATGTGGGTAGCGTAATGGTGGGCCTGATAAAGTTTGGCTCACATAGTAAATGACATGCTCTTGGCGAGCGGAGTCTTCTTGGACGAGGACTCCAGAGATGGAGTAATCGGATGCTGAAATGTAAAGGGTAAAGTCTCTTGTGAAATCTGGTGGAGAAATCAACGGGGCACTGGTAAGTGCTTTTTTCAGATCCGTGAAAGCTCCTTCTGCTTGGTTGTCCCACACGAAGTGGGTATGGAGGCGTAGCAAATGGAGGAAACCATGTACAGTGGTGGCATAGTCTGGGACGAAATGACGAAGGAAGTTGGACTTCCCCTGGAGGCTTTGAAGCTGTCTTAGTGTACGTGGTGAGGGGAGGTCCACTATGGCTTGAAATTTTAGAGGGTCAACAGTGATCCTTTTTTCTGAAATGACAAACCCCAGTAAGCGACCTGCTGGAACGCAAAAGACACACTTGAGTGGGTTCAAGCAGATGTTGTATTTTCGACAATGCAAGAAAACTTGTCGAAGATCGTCTAAATGATCAGATCGTTTCTTAGATCGAGCGGTGAGGTCATCAAGATAAACTAATATGATTTTATGTAGATTGTGAAAGCAATAAGTCATGGCACGTTGGAAAGTGGCTCCCGCATTCTTGAGACCGAAAGGCATAACGCGATAGGCGAAGGTGCCCCATGGGGTAGTAAAAGTGGTTTTGAATTGATCTTCTTTACGGATTTTGATTTGGTTGTATCCGGAGAAACCATCCATAAAAGAAAGTACCTCATGTCCCGCACACTCATCGATTAGTTGGTCAATAAATGGTGTGGGGAAGTTGTCTTTGGGACAAGCAAGGTTGAGGTCTCAGAAGTCAATACAGACATGAATGGTGCCGACTTTCTTATTAACTGGTACTGGATTTGAAACCCAGGTGGTATACGCAATTGGTTATATGAAACCTACTGCTCGAAGTTTCTCGATTTCTGCTTTGATAGCTGAAAGTTTGGATGGGTGAATGGGACGTTGTTTCTGGCGGACCGGTGATATGTTGGGCCAAGTGTCTATGTGATTTTCTACGATGGTAGGATCAAGGCCAGGCATCTCGGTGTAAGACCAGGCGAAGAAATCTCGAAATTCTCGGAAGAGTTTCTTATAAGCTTGGATTTCTTTTTCAGTGCAAGATGCACCTAAAGAGATAAGCTCGGGTTTACCGGGGGTGGTGGAGATGTCGATTTTTATAATGGGTCAAATGTTAGTCATGTTACCTTCCTCGAAGGCTTCTGGAACTGGTATTGGATCTTTGAACCAATCGACCATGGTTGGTAAGAACTCCTTAGATTCAACAGATAGTTGGTTTTCCGCGGTGGACGTAGACGCTTTAGAGAGGAAGTATGATCGATGGTGCATATCATCCCAAGGGTAGTCCGATACAGTGAGTGTTTCTGGGATTTCTTCATCGGTACAAAAGTAGTGTTCCATTAAATGAATTGGTTCGGGTTTATAAGTAGTTGAAATCATATAAATGGTATTGATTTCTTTTGAATGGGAAGATTCTAGGGGAAATATTTCCTCAATAAGTGGTGGGGATATCTCTAGGTCGACATTATTCAAATCATATAATGCTGCTCTGTAATCTAGGAGATCGGGGCAGTGATGTGAATAATGGCCATAGATTCCGTATATTGCACAAGGGTGGTTTGTGCGCAATGATTTATCACGAGGTTGAGGTGGTAATTCTAATTTGACAACTGGAACGTTGGTGTCATCATCCAACATATTCATGTGTTCTTGAAGTGCTGGTAGTTGTGGACATAGATGGGTGGCGTGGCCAATATCGTTGCACAAGGAGCACTTAGGGAGCACATGAGTTGGGGGATTCTTAGCTAATTTGGGAGTCACTAGGGGGGTGAAAGTTGTGGGTGCAGTGTTGTAGGTTGGAGGACCTCTACCCCTAGTGTGGCGGGATTGAGGGGGGACATAAGTAGATGTCGATGTAGGGCCCCCTGTTGGAATTGATCGGTTTTGGGGGTTTGAAACACTAGGTGGTGGGCGATTTTGGTGGTTTGGTATGCCGGGTGGTGGATGGTTTGACATATTCATAGGTTGTACCAGTTGTAAAACAACGGTCAGAGTCGGTGGGGGAGTTGGGGCAGGTAAGTACCATACAGGTAATCCTAACGTTAAACCTGGAAGGTTGAGTGTAGCCATTACTAGCATGTTGACAACTCTTGAAAACGGAAACAAGAATAGGATTGTGTGAATTGGTGTTGTTCTGATATGACTAGGCACGATGGGTGCTTGTGGCGGTGGTTGAGGTTGTTGAGGATGTTGTTGTTCGTTGTGCGATAGGGTGCACAAATCAGATACTGCAGTTACCTTAAGAGGAGGTGGGATTGACAGGAAAGAGCTGGTCATGGGAGTATCCGAATATATCCCGGGTTCGACTGATGAGATGAAGGATGTTGGTGCACTAAGAATGGGTTGTTCGATCATGGGAAGAGCATTTTCTAGCGCTGTGGGGGCATTGGGATCATAGTATGTAATCTGGTCTATTTTAACTATGCGTCCTTCATGGGGAAACATCATGATGCGGAAAACTGAAGAAGTGACATCTTTCATTTTATACATGTAGCTTCGTCCCAGAAGGAGATTGTAATCAAGTTGGGCGTTAATGACCTCTATATCTATGAGAACCAATTTCCCCCCAAGCTGTATGGGTACGTTTACTAACAAACCTTGCGGTTGGGATGCATGGCCATCGTAAGCTCACAATGTGGTAGTTGACGATTGTAGCATTGGGGATCCAAGTTTCTGCCATACAAAAGTTGACATAACGCAGGTAGAGGCCCCTTCATCGATTATGCATCGGTGAACAACGAGGTTGCGAATGGAGATGGAAACTTGAAAAGCTAGAGATGAAGGTAGACAAGGTTCAGCTTGTTCTAAGTCGAAAGCCATCATGTTAGAGTCGTTAGGATCTATGGCACCGATGGCAGATAACAACAACTTTCTATGTGCAGGACAATTTTTTAAGATTTCGAGAGTGGACATAGTGGTGGGGGATTGAGATAAATCCTCTACAATGTTATAGTTGGAACCTGCATGAGCATTCGGGTTATTGTTAATTCGTCTCAAAGGGAAACGGGGTGCTTTGGGACCCCCGTCCATGGGCATATTGGGTATGCGAAGTGGTTGATCGGTTGGGAGAGTACTCGACGATGGGTCGGTAGGTGTGGCCTCAGGGGCAGATCCGTACTGATTTCGATGGGTTTGAATATTGACATCATTTGATGACATCATTAGCAAATGGTGAGTGTTGGACTTTGCATGCTGGTAATCGGCGGCTGCATAGGTAATTTGCTGCTGTGGTGCAGCGGATCCTTGAGGGGTATCATTCGGACGAGTGTTTACTGTGCCTTGGTTTGGTAAGGGATTTTGTAATATCATGGGTTGTGGCTGAGGAGGGGGTGCTGGCTGCGTAGCATGTCCTTTCCGTTGGGCGTCGTCGGTCCAGAGTTGACGCGCTCGATCTAAATGGGGACAATTATGTGTGTAATGGTCGTAGACTCCACATATGGAACATGCATAGTTTGTTCTCAAGTTATTATTTTTAGCCTGTTTCGGTGGACGGTCAGGGTTTTGGTTGGGGGGAGTAGTGTTATTATTGTTTGGAGGATTAGGTGGTGGTGCACCTTGGTTGTGTTGTTGGTTTTTTCCGCGGTTACGCCCTCTTCCGCGATTTTGTTGACCTCCTTGGTTACATTGGTTGTTTTGGTTTGGAGGTTGGTTTTGCTGTGCATAGACATGCCCTTGGGTAGTAGGTGGGTTTTGAGGTCGTGTGGCTTTGGAGGGGGTTGCGGTGGGTAGTAAGCAGGAGGGTTATGAGGTGGAGCTGTTGCTTGTTGTGGTTGTGGGTAACCTTGAGCTGCTCGAAGTGTTGGAGCAAGAGGTGCTTCCTGTTCAGGATAATAAGCCACTTGGACTTGTGGATGGATAGGATTCTGGTGGGACTATTGGTTATAGTATGAAGGTGGTGCATAAGCTGATGGTGCTTGGCCATGACATTGTGGTGGACACGAGGGTCCATGAGTGTGGTGGGTATGCGTTACTGGAGCATACGAAGTTGTAGCTCCAGAATGAGATGAAGCCCTAGAAAGATCTGGGGCGTTGTTTGTACTCATCATTGTAAAAGGTTTGTTTTGCACCATAACCTGGCCGATAATACCGTCGACGGCATGGGATGCCCCTGGTGCGTCATGGTGAGATGGATCGCTGCGCGGGGCGTTAGGTAAAATAGTGTATAGATATCCAGACTGGGCATATATGAGGTCGAATTGCTGAGCTTTTAAGATGGCTTCTTCTTCTGACTAGGGTCGTTCATAAGCTAAATATTTTTCTATGAGGGGGAGGAGTGATTTGAGGAACCAATCCAAAAAGATACAGTCGTCAATTTTTATCTTGCAGAGGCTACGACACTTACGCCACTCATGGATATGACCAGTGATGTGTGTAGCAGTGTTCTGTCTACAAGACAAAAGTATTTTCACTCCTGCATCATAGCGTACAGGTAGTTGAAAGAACTGAAGGAACGTTGAGGCAAGGGATGTAAAAGTGGGGTGTGTCCCATGTGGCTACTCAATGTACCACTTGGCTGCAAAGCAAGTGAAATTTCTTTGTAAAAGTCTCAGTTTAATGGAATCATCTACTATGGAGTTAGAGGAACACCATAGGTGAAACGACATGATGTGGTTTTGGGGATCTTCCCCAGCTTTTCCTTCAAATTTTGGGATATCTGAGGGAATCTTTGTGGGCATGGGGGGCCATGCAAGGTCGTGTCTAATAGGGTCATTGGTTAACCTTTCCAAGTTTGGTAAGTTTAGACTAGCCATGTATGGCAGACTGGTAGATGAGTGTGGCATGGTCAATGGGGTATAATTGCTAATGGTAACATTATGGATTGGTCCAGTGCCCCCTAAGGGTATGCTAGATGTGAAAGGAATGTGTACCCCAGTCGATGTGGTATGGGAGGGGCCTGCGCTCCCAAGTGCAACATGGGTTGCAGATGGGTTAGGAATGGTTCCAGTAATCATTGGGATCTGGGTAGTGGCGATGAGGGGGGGGTGATGCCCATGTTGGGCATACCTAATATAGGTGGTGGTCCTGTGTTGGGCATGCCTAGAGTAGGTGTGGCCCCCATATTAGGAATGCCTAAGGGGGTTGTGGCTACTGTGGTTGTGATGGTAGTAGCGGGGTTTGTTGATGTATCTCCAACAACACTGGTGAAAAGGGGGTCATATTGTGATCCAACCATGGGGTTGGTTGGTGATGTCTCGGTAGGGTGTTCGGATTCAAAATCAGAATCAGATGTGAAATGAGGCATGTCAGAATCGGATGACTGGGTTCTATGCCGATGACGTGTGGAGTCAAGGGATAACGCTCTATGTCTATGACGTGTAGATTCAAGTGTACCGAATTGAGGGGGTTCACCCTTACAACGTCGAGATCGTCTTAAGTTCTCAATGGTGAGATATGTCTAGAAATACCAATGGATGGTGGTGAGATAAAGAACTCAAGACCCTAGTGCAATAATGTGTGCAGGAGGGGAGTGTGAAAAAGCAATGGCTCTCAAGCCAACAACAACCTCAAAAGCACTTACTATAATAGTTGTGCTATAGTAAGTGGAGTAATCAAGAAAAGTGGTCAGAATACCAAAAATCAAGCGGCTCCTAGAAAAAAGTGGTGCTCACTAGACCAAGGGGGGTAACAGAGCATGCAAACGCCTAACTAAAAGTGGTATTATGATTCAACGAAACATATCCTCTGCAAGGTGATGAAATCCAAGTCAGACAATATGAGTAGTGGAATCAGAGGCTAGGTATCCCCCTACTGGGAGGGACACCGGGTAGAAAATACTAAAAATTGGCCACTAAGATACCCGGTTCATGACACGTGGGTGAATCTGCAGTTTGGTTCTATCGCCGTTGTACTCCCATACGGGTGGTACATCGAGAACTGTGAAAGGTATCCTTCGGTTACTGAATGGATAGAAATATTCCACTTAGGCTTCCAGAATCAGTCTGGCTACTTCAACCCTCCTAAGGGAGAGGCCTTCCCGATAAATTGGTGTATAACCGTGTCAATAAATAATAAGGGATTTTTGGGACCCGAAAAGTCAACCACTATGTCTCAGATGTAAATAATTGAGGGGTGTTATTGGAATACCTATCCCCCCAATCCTACCTAGCTACAAGATTCTTTAAGTGTTCCCCGAGTGGGGTTAAAGTGTCTGTTGAGTTTAGGTAGATTTTAAGGCTCAATTAATTAAAAATGTGGCAGATTGGGTGCAAGTGTGATTATTTATCTGAAATAGAATTTGCCTCACTTGGGTGATTGATTACAAATTAAAAACAAGACGATTTCAATTTGTAAAGAATAAAAGGCTTTTTCTCAAATGTAAATGCTTTAACAAAAATAATTCAAAAACTATGGACTTTTGAAATCTTTTTTAAAGGAAAACAAATATCGTAAAAATTGTAAGAAATAAATGGATTTCTAAGTGCTTGCTTGGACAAAACTATTAAGCAAATCAGAAAGATGGTTCGAAATTTGCAAAGAAGTGAAATCTATGATCTAAACAAAGTGCTAAAAAACCTTTCTTTCACTTGTTGAAATTTTTTAAAAAGATTTTAATTGAGCATATGTAATAGAAAAAGATTTACTATTGCTGCAATAATTAAAACAGAATGGTGGAAAAAATTGTAGAAACAATAATGCTGGATGAAAGAGGCTAAATGGACAAAAATGCAGCAAAAATTTTCTAAAAATTGGGCCGAGTGAAAAACAGCGGCATCGCGGGTTTATGGGCAAATATTAGGATATTTAGACACTTAGGAGTTAGTTAAGATCAACTTGTGTAATATATCCGTTAGGGATAGTGTGTTTCTTTAGTATGCATTTGTAAATACTTAATCGGACGGTCACGATATGTTCCCGACATAGAGTGATCCGACGACTCAACTTCTCTTAGATCATACCTAACATTGATTCGTGGCTTAACACCCGATTGGTCCATGATCTCTATTTAAAGAGCATGGAGGATCATTGTCTAGTTGATCGATTATGAGAAGCTCATTTGTAACTTTCTTTCTTTGCATAATAAATTGTCCCGTAGAAGCTATTTGGCCGGGGCCGTGGAGTGTTTCCCTCAAGAGGGTTTAAACCACGTCAAAACATCGGTGTGTTGATCTATGATCTATTTGTGTGAAGTGGTTGCTCTTGGTGTTCGGTTCTTTGGTAGTACCCTGTGTACCCGAACATGGTATCAGAGCTTTTATGAAGATCCGCTTCCAGTTATGATCTAGATCTTGAACTGTTGTTGTCGAAACTCGAAAGGGTTTCTGGTTCTGATATTTCTGTGCATTTCTGGGTTGTGGAAGGTGTTCCATTGTGTCTGGAGCATCGTTTCCATTGGGAAATAGTTTTCGTTTGATCGAAAACGGTTCCCAGTTGCTCCAGAAACACGTATTCCATCAGAGCTGAAGGTATAATGTTATAGTGACACATTTTTTTATTTTTTGTTTTTAAAAGAAAAAAATCTCATATTTTATCATTTTTTACTATTAGATTTTTTTTTTGGGTTTGGATTGTTGCTTTCCCGTCTGCTTATGATCTTTGTCGTGCACCTTGAACGATCTCGGCAAATCAGAAACATAAAGGGAAAGGGTTTTTCTCGGCTGTGTATGCTCTTTGCTGTGCACCTTGCGCGATCTTGGCAAATCAGAAACAAAGAGAAAACGTTTCCGGGCATGCTAACGAGATCTAACTCCAGAAGTGTGGAAATTTTTTTTTTGTTTCGATTTGTGGTGTGTTTTACAGGAAAAAGGGAAAGCACGCAAACCGAGCAAGAAGAGTAAAAAAAAAAGGAAAAAAAAGAAGAAGCCCCCTTCCTCATTCCCATATTTTACATACATTTTAATCTAGCTCACTTGGTTCAAAGTTGCTTTATTCCTTATTAGGTCTTGAGTTCAAGTCTTAGGAAGTTACTTTTAGAAGAAAAAGTGCATGCAATTTCTATTTTCAAGTTACTTTATTGTAAAAGTGCATCTCACTTAAATAATAAAAATATATATATAAGTGAGTCACTTAAGTTCTTTTTTATTGTTGCACTATTTAAAAGTAATATCATTGTAAAAGTGAAATCACTTATTTTACAAAAGTGGTTCACTTAAAGCAACTTTCTTGTAAAGTGATTGTCAAAAGGTTCATCTTGGGAAGAGGGGGGTTCTTTTTTTTGTTGGATATTCTCTAGCTGCTACGTCACTATTGGGAACATCTTCAATAGTTTCTTTGTTCAAGCATAACTTCATCATACAGAGTCAGTTTTCAGTGCCGTTTTTTTTTAAACCACCTATTTTTTTGAGCTCTTCACATCCAAACTATTGGTTTCTGCTTTTATAGCCATTAATTTACAAATATGGCCGCCCCTTGTGATATTCTACTTAACAGTTCCAACTATTTCTCATGAAAATCTCGTATGGAGGATGTTCGACGAAGTAGGAAACTTTTCATAATTACCTCAGGGAAAGAAACAGAACCCACTGATGATGATAAGAAAATAAAATGGGCAAATAAATGTGACGAAGCTCGTGGATTGATTGGGATGTCAATCTTTACTGATTTGCGATTCCACATATCTAGAATTGATGAACCTGATGTTGCTTGGTACAAGTTGGAATCTGTGTTTGGTAAATACAATGAAATTCGAGGTCACCAACTCGAAAATGAGTTGATTTCTTTAAATCCAAGTGACTTTTCATGCATTCAAGATTATTTATCTAAGTACAAAACTCTTAAACTCTTATGTACAGAATGTAAGATTAAGAGGGAAGACAAACAATGCATTTATCATATTCTTTCCAAACTTGGACCTGCATATTCTATTTTTGTATCTACATTTTACTCCATGAAAGAATCCTTGAATGCAATTAACTATCAAGAGCCTAGTCTTGAATCCTTTTGGGATTCCTTGATTAGAGAGCAAAATAAACTCATTCATCTTGGAATAATCAATAATGCAGATACATCTGGGAAAGCCTTATTGTCCCAACAGAAAGAAAAGTCCAAGCCTCCCAAGAAACAAAATTTTTGCAATAATAAGTCAAACAAGGGTCCAAAACCCTCTCAGTCAGCTCTTTCTTTAAAAAATGACAAAGGATCCAAGCCAAAAGGCAAGAAGACTGAGCGTTATTGCAACTATTGTGGGAAAAATAATCATGATGAAGCTAAGTGTTTTAAGAAGATGGCAACCTTGGAAGCAACAATGAAGAAGCACCACATCAGCCTAGATTCGCCTTCAGAATTTGTCTCTCATAGACATGCACTTTGTGCTTCTGGTTATTCTTATAATGCATCTTCTTCTTCTACTTCAAATGAATGGCTCATTGATTCTGGAGCATCTTATCATATGGCTAAGGATCAAGCCATCTTTTCTACTATGCATGAATGTAACACCAAACAAATATTTATTGGTGATGATAGATCTATAAGTGTTTTAGGAGCTGGAACAATTCCAGTAGATAATGGTCATTTTAGTGATGTACTATGTGTTCCAAGAATTTCCAGCAATTTGTTATCAGTCTATCAGATCACTCATTCTGGTAAAGGTAAAACTGTGACTTTTACACCTCACCAAGTTGTAATCAAGGATTTTAAAGATCCTCAACAGGTCCTAGCTATCGGAATTGTTGATGATATTACCAAGTTGTACAAGCTTAACAAATTTGGGTCATCACCTTTCCCTTCAGTTTTTGTTGCTCATAGTGATAACTTGAGCAAACTTTGGCATGAGCGATTTGGTCACTTAAATTATCCCTCATTGCAACAACTATGTAAAGACAATATGGTGACAGATCTTCTGATGGTATCTTGCAGGGATGGTGTTTGTTCCAGTTGTGTACTCAGAAAATATCATCGGGACAGTTTTGACAAATGTGCCTCTTGGCACACCTCAATTCCCTTAGAGCTTGTGCATAGTGACTTGTGTGGTCCTCTTCCATCTGCTTCCTTTTCTGGTTTCAAATATTTCTTAAATTTCATTGATGATTACACCAGACGCACTTGGGTTTATTTCCTAAAACTTAAGAGCGAAGTATTTAACATGTTCTTGGCCTACAAGGCCCTTGTTGAAAAACAATCTGGTCATCAAATTATTAAGTTAAGATCTGACAATGGAGGAGAATATGTTAACAAAAAGTTCACTACTTTTTGCACTGAACAAGGCATCCAACAACAACACACTGTTCTATATACACCACAACAAAATGGTGTAGCTGAGCAGAAGAACCGCACTTTAAAAGAAATGGCTAATTGTATGATCCAATCTAAGGGACTAAGTCTTCAATTTTGGGCTGAAGCCATTAATTGTGCAAATTACATAGTTAATCGCACCCCCACTAAAGCATTACAAGGTATAACACCGGAAGAAGCATGGAATAAAACTAAACCTGATGTAAGTCACTTCCGTGTGTTTGGTAGTGAAGCATGGGCTCACATTCCGGATGAAAAATGGAAAGCATTGCAGCCTAAAAGTGAAAAGTGCATATTTGTTGGATATTTTGAAGATGTAAAAGGTTATAGACTTTTTCAACCACATTTTCATGATATAATCATTAGAAGAGATGTTAAATTTGATGAAAATCTCTTGGCCTGCGAGCCTAACTCAGCAATTGTGCCATCTTTGGCCTGCGAGCCTGATTCGGAGTTTCTGCCTTCTTCTTCTTTTTCCAACTTCCTTGACAGGTTTTCAAATCCAGTTTCTGATGATGACAGTGAGGATGAAAATCCACCTCCGCCTGTTCATGTTCCTCCAGTTGCACCATCACAAGTGCTTCCTCGATGGGTCTGTTCAACATGTGAAGCAGTTGGTGATCTTGCCGGTGATCTTAGAGATCAATGTCGAACACGTTCTCAGTTTCAGCGAACCTATTCTCTTTTGGCTCAAGTTTCCGAGAATCATGATCCAGAAACTTTTGCAGAAGCTTCAGGAAATCCAGATTGGGATGCAGCTATGGATGAAGAATATTGTTCCTTAATGGCGAACGATACTTGGGATCTTGTACCTCTTTCAAAAGGAAGAAAACTTGTCAGATGGAAATGGGTCTACAGAACTATGTATGCATCAGATGGAAGGGTTGAAAGACTTAAGGCAAGGTTAGTTGTCAAAGGTTTTTCCCAAGTTGAAGGGATTAACTACAATGAAACCTTTGCTCCTGTCGCAAAAATGAACTCCATCCGCCTTGTTCTTTCCCTTGCAACATTACATAACTGGGAAGTCCATCAAATGGACGTCAAGTCTACCTTCTTACATGGTGATTTACAGGAGGAAATTTACATGGAACAACCTCCTGGATATGTTCAGAATAACTCTAACCTTATCTTCCGCCTTAAGAAATCCTTATATGGCCTTAAGCAAACTCCTAGAGCTTGATATGCCAAAATGGATAACTTTCTCCTTAACACTGGTTTTTCTAGATGTCATTCTGACCCCAATGTCTATACCAAGAAAGTAGGAAACCATCTCATCATACTTGTTCTATATTTTGATGACCTTATTCTTACTAGTAGTGACCCTAAGCTTATAACCCATGTGGAATCCAGTCTTAAACAAAATTTTGAAATATCAGACTTAGGACATTTGCATTATTTTCTTGGTCTCCAAGTCCTGCAAACCAAAGAAGAAATATTTCTTTCTCAGTCTAAGTATGCTTGTGACCTTCTTCGTCGCTTTCACATGGAAGATTGTACACCAGCCCCTTCTCCCTTCCAGTCTAGAGGCAAACTTTCTACCACTTGTACTTCACATGAAGTCGATGCCACCTTGTATCGTCAGCTTGCTGGTAGTCTCTTAGACTTGACTCATTCCCGTCCTGACCTTTCCTTTGTCATTGGTCGTGTTGCCCATTATATGCAGACACCTCATGAAAGTCACTGGAAAGAAGCTAAAAGAATACTTCGATATATTCGAGGTACAGTTCAATTTGGGATTCAATACAATACAGGGGGGGAACCTTTGTTGGTTGGTTTCACTGATTCAGATTGGGCCGGCGATCCTGATGATCGAAAGTCCACTGCAGGTTATGTTTTCAGTCTAGGATCTGGACCTATCACTTGGGCTTGTAAGAAACAACAAGCTCTTGCTCTTCTTCAGTAGAAGCAGAATATCAAGCCGCAGTTAATGCCAGTCAGGAAGCTTTATGGTTTCGACAGATCCTCTCAGAGTTTGGATTCGAGCAGCAGCAGCCTACTCGACTTTGGTGCGACAATCAAAGTGCCATCAAGCTTGCCAAAGATCCAGTTCTACATCAATGCATCAAACACATTGAGCTACATATGAACTTCATCATAAATCTTGTTCATGATCGTGTTCTTGAAGTACTATTTTTCCCTACAGATGATCAAGTTGTAGACATCTTCACCAAGTCTCTTACAAAAGCGAAGTTTTCTAAACTTCGATCTTGTTAGGAGTTCAAGAACTTGTCATTAAGGGGGGATAGGTTCTAATGCCTCCTTCCTTCTCCTAATAATGTCTTTTTTGTAAATCCTTCAATCCTATCCCAAGTTGTTCTTAAGGGGGGATGTTAGGATATTTAGACACTTAGGAGTTACTTAAGATCAACTTGTGTAATATATCCGTTAGGGATAGTGCGTTTCTTTAGTATGCATTAGTATGCCTTTGTAAATACTTAATCTGATGGTCACGATATGTTCCCGACATAGAGTGATCCGACGGCTCAATTTCTCTTAGATCATACCTAACCTTGATCCGTGGCTTAACACCCGATTGGTCCATGATCTCTATTTAAAGAGCATGGAGGGTCATTGTTTAGTTGATCGATTATGAGAAGTTCATTTGTAACTTTCTTTCTTTGCATAATAAATTGTCTCGTAGAAGCTATTTGGCCGGGGCCGTGGAGTGTTTCCCTCAAGAGGGTTTAAACCACGTCAAAACATTGGCGTGTTGATCTGTGATCTGTTTGTGTGAAGTGGTTTCTCTTGGTGTTCGGTCCTTTGGTAGTACCCTATGTACCCGAACAACAAAAGCCGCGATGTGCATCGCGGGTTTGAGTCGCGAATTCGTGATGTGCAACGCGAGAAAAAACCGCGAATCCGCGATGTGTAGCGCGGAAAAAGGCCGCAAAGCCGCGATGTGCAGCGCGGAAAAAGGACACGAGGTCGCGATGAGCTGCGCGACTGTCGGGCGAAAAGTTGCGATGCGAAAATGGAAAAATGGTCGACGGAAACGATACCGAAAAGTGAAATTTCTGTCTGTTAAGGGCTATAGAAAGAGCCAACAGCTAGGGCAGTAATGAATATACTGTCTACTATGGCAGATCTGCTGATTGGGATGGTAAAAACTAGTAAAAAACAAAGATCTAAAACAAAAAATTTAAAGTTCGAAACCCAACGGAGTCGCCATAAACTGTTGCTTGGATTTTCAACCAAGGATGTGCAAGGATGAACCTATTAACAAAGTAATAGCAGTTTCAAATGAAAAGCAAAAAACAATTATAAATTTAATCTAACATTAACATAAACGTGTGTAAATAAACAAAAACTAAATCAATAACAAGAGATCTATGGGAAGAACAAGAGAAAAAATAATAGATTTTTTGTATTACCTCAAAGGTTAGGATGTTTGATGTTGAGCATCTCCAAGGTTGAGGTGCTCCAAGCTCCAATGGTCTCTTCTCCAAGATGCTAAAATGAGGGTCTTCAAACTTGAAATGGGAGGCAATGGCTCTCAAAGAGAATTTGGCAGCATAAGGATAGGATGAAATGTGGATGGAAAGTGAGGAGCCCTTATCACATTTTTATAGTTTTTGGTGATGGGGAATACCATTATGGTTTTGAGGAAACCAATGGTATTAACCAACATGGTTTAGGTCTTTTTTTCCCTCTTTTTCATTTTTTTCCTTTTTTGAATATTTTTTATATTTTTATTCTTTTTTAATATTTTTTGAGGATTTTGGACCATTTTTTAGGGTTTTTTGAGGAAAAATATATATTTTGAGGGGGAAAATGTGTATTCTGGTCTTTTGGTGACCTTTTGATGGTTTTAGAGGCTCAAATGGTGGAAAAGTGGACAAATGGGTCATGTGAATAAGGGAATGAGCTAGTGAGCACTTTTTGGGTGTTAACAGCTGATACCACTGATCCGGATTTTATGAGCAGAACGAAATGAATACAGATTATTATCACATGCTTAACACAAAATAAAAGAGATACAGTGGTTTTCTATTCAATAATGGAATAAGCTAAAACTGTAAAATGCAGCGGAAAACAAATTTGCTCGAATGGTGGCGGCTTATCTCTGAGAAGAGATGTGACGGCTGTGCTCATTTCACAAGAAGATGGTTACAATGAGGCTCTCAAGGCCTTTTACAATAAACAGGAATGTCAAAAAACCTAGATAGCCAAAAACCTAACCCTAGGAGATGAAGCGCCAAAAGTCATGTGGGCCACATTTAGGTAAGTTAGTACATCAACTTCCCGGGGTCGTAACTTTTGCATACGATCTCCGTTTGGGGCGCTCAGTAGCCCGTTGGAAAGGTATATCCGAGATTTACAACTTTCAAATGGGGTCAAATGACTAATGAATATAAGCGTTTGGCACCCCAAATCATCAAAAAAGGTTGTTTAAGGCCTCAAAATGGCCCCGGAAGTTTAGGACCCGAAAAATTGCTAAAAATAGTACAATACAAAAATTGCTAAAAAACTGTTTTGAGCCAGTTGGAAAGGTGGGTGGCCATCGATATCCACCTGGATCAATCCTCCCTCCTTAGGAAGCAATGGTGTCCATTGCGTTGAGTTCCCCCATCAGATGAGGAAATTTTTAATGAATTTGGCCTCAGGTGAGCCACTTGCCTTGGTGCAGGAGCTGCCCTGCTTTGACAACTCGATAAATCTGGATCCTTTGATGTCGAGTGCCCTTAATCTGTGTGTCTGCAATATGATCACTGGATGCTTGTTGCAGGCAGTCAGGGTTGAGCTCTGTTGGTGTCAACTTCTTTGCTATCTCTGAGGTGTCTAATAATGGTGGGAAATATGGCCGAAGGAGAGCCACGTTGAAGATTGGTTGCAGAGCAAGGAAGGGGGAATGTTGAGCTCAAAAGCATTATCACCCACCACCTTGGTGATGGTGTACGGCCCATAACAGAGTGCGCGAATCTTTCGATGGGGCCCTGTAAGGCGTTCTTTCTGCAAATGCAACCAAACTTTGTCGCCCACCTGAAACTTATGTGGCACCCGATGTTGATCATGGCGCTACTTGTACTTGGCATTAGACTTCTGTAGAATATCCTGAACCTGTTGGTGGATATGCTGGATCCGTTCAATGAACCGGGTGGCTTTGTCAGCTTCTGGGGACGAGTCGGCCGAGGTGGTCGCAAGGGGAAGTGCAACATCCATGGGGCCCAATGGTTGGAATCCCAACCCCACTTGAAAGGGGCTGTGGCCAGTCGAGCTATGCGGGGCTCGGTTGTAGCTATGTTGGACATAGGGAAGACTCTCATCCCATGTGCGGGGGTGTATTGAATTGTACATGCGCAGCATATGTACGACCATCCGGTTGACGACCTCAGTTTGGACATTGGTCTGGGGGTGGAAGGAAATGGATTTGGTGAGCTTGGTATCCAGCAGTGACCAGAGGCTCGACCAGAATAAGCTGAGGAACCGACTGTCACGGTCTGAGATAATGGTCCGTGGGATCCCAAAATGTACCCATACTCGTTCAAAGAAGAGCTTGGCAGTGGCTTCTGCTGTGATGTTCCTCTTGCAAGTGGCTAGAATCACCATCTTGAAAAAGCGATCAACAACCAAAAAAACACAGTCGTTTCCCCTCTTGGTAGACGGGAGGCCCGACATGTAGTCCATTGAGATGGATTCCCACGGCCTGTCAGGAGTAGGGAGAGGGGTGTATAGGCCCTATTTCTTAGTGGTTGATTTGGCAATAGCGCAAATGGTGCAGGACCTGATATACTTGCCGACATCCTATCGAAGTTTCAGCCAGTAGAAATGTTTCTGCAACAATGCTACTATGTTTTCGACGCCAAAGTGTCCTGCCACCCGACTGTAGTGAGCTTCCCAAATCAGCTTCGTGCGCTCGCTTAATGGAACGCAGAGATGGCCCAGAAGACACAACAACCCATCCTGAAGATGGAAATTAGCAACCACTGAGTTGGTGCCCAACATTTGATAGGTGGTGGAGAAGTCAGGGTCTGTCTCATAGAGGTGGGGCCATCCGGAGGTCTCGTGGCCGCAAGAGTCTAGCACCGTGGTGAGTGCCGCGACTTGAGGTCGATTGAGGCAGTCAACAACTCGGTCGGTACTCCCTATTTTATATTTGATGTTGAGGTGGAACTGCTTTAAATATGTTGACCACTTCTTATGGTGGTCATTTTGCAACTTTACTTGGGTCTGCATGTACTGTAGTGGCTTGTGATCAATGTGGATGACTGTCTCCTTCCCAAGAATGTAATTTCTCCACTAGCGGTAGGTTTGTACAATGGAGTACATTTCTTTGTCGTAGGTAGGGTACTTGCGGACAACATCTGATAGTGTGTCACTATGATATGCCACGGTGTGGCCGTGTTGAGTGAGAACGACACCCATAGCATAATCTGAAGCATCTCTCTCGATCTCAAAGGGATGTTGCAGGTTTGGTAATGAGAGTATCGGCGATGAGCACAAACGATTCTTCAATTCATCGAAGGCTTATTGTTGGGACAGGCCCCACACAATTTTTTCCTTACCACCACCCCTGGTCACTTGGCTGAGGGCCCATGCGATATGAGAGAATCCCAGCACGAACCGGCGATAGAAATTGGCGAGGCCCAAGAACCTCCGAACTTCAGTGAGTGTGGTTGGGGTTGGCCAGTCACGGATGACCTGCAGCTTGGATGGATCCACATGCACACCATGTCGATCAACGATGTAGCCTAAGTAATGGACCCTGTCCATGCCGAAGGAGCATTTTTCCCAAGTTTGCATATACTTTGTGCTTCCGCAGGGTGTGCAGAACCTGTTGAATATGCTGCAAGTGTTCCTCCCAAGTCTTGTTGTAGATGAGGATGTCATCCAGATATACCACTACAAAAGTATTGGTGAAAGGTTCTAGGATATCATCCATCATCCTCATAAAAGTTGTTGGAGCATTTGTCAAACCAAAAGGCATGACCTACCATTCAAAAAGACCTTCTTTTGACTTGAAGGTAGTCTTCCATACATCTGTCTGTTCTATTGGGACCTGGTGGTAGCTAGACTTCAGATTAATCTTACTGAAGTATTTGGCCCCCGTGAGCTGATCAAGGAGGTTGTCGATTCGGGGAATCGGGTAACGGTTGCGGACTGTGATTTTATTCAGGGCCCGGTAATCAATGCAGAGTCGTCAGGTCCCATATTTCTTCTGTACCAGCATGATTGGGCTCCCACAAGGTGATGAGATGGGACGGATGTGCCCCTTGTGGAGAAATTCTTGGATCTTGCTCTTGATCTCCTTGTTTTCCAACAAAGAGCGGTGATAGACTGACCCATTGGGTAGCGATGCGCCTAGGGTCAGATCGATGGAATGCTTGACCTGGCAGTGCAGGGGTACCCCGGTAGGAGAGGAGAAGATATCTGAGTATCCTTCCACCACCTTATCCACTTGATTATGTTGTGTGGATAGATCGGTCGCGGATGCCCTAGATGTGGCTGCGATCTTTCTCTCACTCTGAGAGCAATTCACGAAGAAGACAAATTTCCCGGTTTGAGAGATGACCTTCCTGCATTGCTTGGAAAAGATCAAGGAAATAACACTAGGAGGGACTGCCTCAGGTATCCTATACAATTTCCTGTTCAAAGAAATAATAACACTACAAGGCCTAGAATCATATATAGCATGACGTTTCCATAAATAAGGTTGGCCCAAAAGAAGATCTGAAACTTCGAGAGGAGCAACATCACACAATACCTCCTCCTCGAAGGACTTGATGCCGTATGAAAGTCGGCACTGTTGGTTGACGTGGAGATTGCTTCCTTTGCGGAGCCATCCAATGGTGTAGGGATGTGGGTGCGTCGTTGTCGGCAGGGCCAGTCGCTTGACGACCTCTGCTGAGATGAGATTCTTCTGGCTTTCGCTATCAAGGATGAAGTGCAGCGGGGTGCCTTTTACCCACATCTGTGAATGGAAGAGGCGTTCTCCTTCTTCTGGCTCGTCTGGTTCATCAGGCTGGAGCTTGGTGGCAGCAATGGTGGCACTGGGTTCTGTGTCTATAATCCATCTTCCCCTTTCTAGTTCCAACTCAGAGTCAGAACCCGCATCTGATTCCGGTGCTTTCACTTTGGCCACCAGCAACTGCTTTGAGCGGCAATCAGCAGTGTTATGCCAAGGGCTCTTATGGAAGTCGCACCACTTCCCGGTATCTTTCTTTGTATTTTCGGTGTCCTTCTTTGCTTGCGACTTGGACTGGTTGTCTTGATACTATCCATCTTTGATCTGTCCTTTATTCGGTTGGTTAGGGACGCCCTTTTCTGTCTTTTGCTGTGTGGGGTTCCTAGGCCCAAATTGTTGCGTCTTTTGTTTGAGCTTCTGCTTGATTTTGACGGCATATCGGTAGGCTGCGCCCAAGGAAGAGATGTCCAGAAATTCCATTTTGGTCTGGATGTATCTATGCAGACCACCATGATACTTGAGCACCAGATGTCGCTTTGAATCTTTGATACCTAGCTTGGTGCTCAAGGTATGGAAGATATTTGTGAACTCTGGCACTGCTTAGTCTCTTTCTTGTCGCAGTGTGGTCCATTTGGCATACAAGTCGTCATATATTCCAACAAGGTAGTATCGTTCCTTAATAGCATCCCTGAAGGATTCCTAGGTGGTCGTGACTGAAAATAATGAGGCTTCTTCTGTGTCCTTTTGCTAGCAGAATGTTTCCCACCAATCTTTGACATGGGGAACGGCTTTGAGGAGCGCAAAAGTAATCTTTTCTCTATTCGAAATGTTATGGACAGAAAAATACCCTTCTAGTAGATTCAACCACTTATCTACAACATCTGCATCTATCTGTCCTTCAAATATAGGAATATCGAAGTTGATTTGTACCTTGAAGGGGGCAGCGCCTCCGCTCGAGGAAGATGCATTGCTTGTTGGTAGTCGCCGAAGGATTTGCGCGAAACTATCCATCATCTCATTCCTCTATTGCGTGAGGGCTTCCTCAAGCAACATTTTGAAAGGATCTCCTGTCTTGTCACCTTTCTTTTCTCCTGCCATGAGAGGTTGCTTGGGTATGCGAGAGCTTTTGTCCTCAAGAGAAACAAGCTCAAGACCCAATTCTTTGTACCATGACCTCGTTGGGGACATGCATTAAGACGATAACGAGCTGACCGCTCTGATACCACTAATCTGGATTTTATGAGCAGAACGAAATGAATACAGATTATTATCAGATGCTTAACACAAAATAACAGAGATACAGTAAAACTAGTTTTCTATTCAATAAGGGAATAAGCTAAAACTGTAAAATGCAATGGAAAACAAGCTTGTTGGAATGGTGGCGGCTTATCTCTGAGAAGAGATGTAACGGATGTGCTCATTTCGCAAGAAGATGGTTATAATGAGGCTCTCAAGGCATTTTACAATAAACAGGAATGTCAAAAACCCTAGACATCCAAAAACCTAACCCTAGGAGATGATGCGTCAAAATTCATGTGGGCCCCATTTGGGTAAGTTAGTACATCAACTTCCCGGGGTCGTAACTTTTGCATACGATCTCCGTTTGGGGCGCTCAGTATCCCGTTGGAAAGGTCTATCCGAGATTTACAACTTTCGACTGAGCCCAAGTGATTGTTGATGGAAAGCATTTGGCCCCCCAAATCGCCAAAAAAGGTCATTTAGGGCCTCAAAATGGCCCCGAAAGTTCAGAACCCGAAAAAATACTAAAAATAGTACAATACAAAAATTTTGAGAAAACCGTTTTGAGCCAATTGGAAAGGTGGGTGGCCACCGATATCCACCTAGATCAATCCTCCCTCCTTAGGAAACAATGGTCTCCATTGCGTTGAGTTCCCCCATCAGATGAGGAAATTTATGTTGAATTTGGCCTCGGGTGAGCCACTTGCCTTGGTGCAGGAGCTGCCCTGATTTGACAACTTGATAAAGCTGGATCCTTTGATGTCGAGTGCCCTTGATCTGTGTGTCTGCAATATGATCACTGGATGCTTGTTGTAGGCAGTCAGGGTTGAGCTCTATTTGTGTCAACTTCTCTGCTATCTCTGAGGTGTCTAATAATGGTGGGAAATATGGCCGAAGGAGAGCCATGTTGAAGACTAGCTGCAGACCAAGGAAGGGGGGAATGTTGAGCTCAAAAGCATTGTCACCCACTGCTTTGGACATAGGGAAGACTCTCATCCCATGTGCGGGGGTGTGTTGAATTGTACATGCGTAGGATATGTATGACCATACGGTTGACGACCTCGATTTGGCCATCGGTCTGGGGGTGGAAGGCAGTGGATTTGGTGAGCTTGGTATCCAGTAGTGACCAGAGGCTCGACCAGAATGTGCTGAGGAACCGACTGTCCGACAGTTTGAGATAATGGTCTGTGGGATCCAAAAATGTACCCATACTCGTTCAAAGAAGAGCTTGGCAATGGCTTCTGCTATGATGTTCTTCTTGCAAGCGGCTAGAATCGCCATCTTCAAAAAGCGATCAACAACCACAAAAACACAGTCATTTCCCCTCTTGGTGGACGGGAGGCCCGACATGTAGTCCATTGAGATGGATTCGCACGACCTGTTAGGAGTAGGGAGAGGGGTGTATAGGCCCTATTTCTCAGTGGTCGGTTTGGAAATAGCGCAAGCGGTGCAGGACCTGATATACTTGCCGACATCCTGTCGAAGTTTCATCCAGTAGAAATGTTTATGCAACACTGCCACTGTCTTTTCGACGCCAAAGTGTCTTGCCACCCGACTGTAGTGAAATTCCCAAATCAGCTTCGTGCGCACGCTTGATGGAACGCAGAGATGGCCCAGTCGACACAACAACCCGTCCTGAATATGGAAATTAGCAACCACTGAGTTGGTGCCCAACATTTGATAGGTGGTAGAGAAGTTAGGGTCTGTCTCGTAGAGGTGGGGCCATCCGGAGGTCTCGTGGCCGCAAGAGTCTAGCACCGTGGTGAGCGCCGGGACTGGAGGTCGACTGAGGAAGTCAGCAACTCGGTTGGTACTCCCTATTTTATATTTGATGTTGAGGTGGAACTGCTGTAAATATGTTGACCACTTCTGATGGCGGTCATTCTGCAACTTTCCTTTGGTCTACATGAACTGTAGTGGCTTGTGATCAGTGTGGATGACTGTCTCCTTCACAAGAATGTAATGTCTCCACTAGCGGTAGGCTTGTGCAATGGAGTAAATTTCTTTGTCGTAGGTAGGGTACTTGCGGACAACATCTGATAGTGTCTCACTATGATATGCCATGAGGTGGCCGTTTTGAGTGAGAACGGTGCCCACAACATAATCTGAAGCATCTGTCGCGATCTCAAAGGGATGTTGTAGGTCCGGTAATGAGAGTACCGGCG
Source organism: Larix kaempferi (assembly GCA_027924585.1). NCBI lineage: Eukaryota > Viridiplantae > Streptophyta > Pinopsida > Pinales > Pinaceae > Larix > Larix kaempferi. Next base: position 5,641,899 of record BSBM01000477.1, on the reverse strand, counting down.
ATGAGCACAAATGCTTCTTCAAGCCATCGAAGGCTTATTGTTGGGACAGGCCCCACACAAATTTTTCCTTACCACCACCCCTGGTCACTTGGCTGAGGGCCCATGAGATATGAGAGAATCCCAGCACGAACCAGCGATAGAAATTGGTGAGGCCCAAGAAGCTCTGAACTTCAGTGAGTGTGGTTGGGGCTAGCCAGACACGGATGACCTGCATCTTGGCTGGATCCACATGCACACCATTTCGATCAACGATGTATCCTAAGTAATGGACCCTGTCCATGCCGAAGGAGCATTTTTCCAAGTTTGCATATAGTTTGTGCTTCCGCAGGGTGTGCAGAACCTGTTGAATATGTTGCAAGTGTGCCCCTTGTGGAACAATTCTTGGATCTGCCTCTTGATCTCCTCGTTTTCCAACAGAGAGCGGTGATAGATTGGCCCATTGGGTAGTGGTGCGCCTGGGGTCAGATCGATGGGATGCTTGACCTGGCAGTGCAGAGGTACCCCGATAGGAGAGGAGAAGATATCTGAGTATCCTTCCACCACCTTATCCACTTGCTTTTGTTGTGTGGATAGATCGGTCACGGAGGCCCTAGATGTGGCTGCGATCTTTCTCTCACTCTGAGAGTGAATCACGAAGAAGACAAATTTCCCGGTCTGAGAGATGACCTTCCTGCATTGCTTGGCAGAGATCAAGGAAATAGCACTAGGAGGGACTGCCTCGGGTATCCTGTACAATTTCCTGTTCAAAGAAATAATAACACTACAAGGCCTAGACTCATATACACCATGACGTTTCCATAAATAAGGTTGGCCCAAAAGAACATCTGAAACTTCAAGAGGAGCAACATCACAAAATACCTCGTCCTTGAAGGGCTTGATGCCGTATGACAGTCGGCACTGTTGGCTGACGCGAAGATCACTTCCTTTGCGGAGCCATCCAATGGTGTAGAGCTGTGGGTGCAGCGTTGTCGGCAGGGCCAGGCGCTTGACAACCTCTGCTGAGATGAGATTCTTCTGGCTATCGCTATCAGTGATGAAGTGCAGCGGGGTGCCTTTTACCCACATCTGTGAATGGAAGAGGTGTTCTCCTTCTTCTGGCTTGTCTAGTTCGTCAGGCTGGAGCTTGGTGGTAGAAATGGTGGCAATGGGTTCTGCGTCAATGATCCGTCTTCCCCCTTCTCCGTCTTCCCCCTTCTGGTTCTGACTCAGATTCAGTACCCGCATCCAATTCAGATGCTTTCACTTCAGCCACCAGCGACTTCTTTGAGAAGCAATCAGTAGTGTTATGCCAAGGGCTCTTATGGAAGTCGCACCACTTCCTAGTATCTTTCTTTGTCTTTCCGGTGTCCTTCTTTGCTTGCAGCTTGGATTGGTTGTCCTGATACTGTCCATATTTGCTCTGTCATTTATTCAGTGGATTGGGGACGCCCTTTCCTGTCTTTTGCTGTGAGTGGTTCCCAGGCCCAAACTGTCATGTCTTTTGTTTGAGCTTCTACTCGATTTTAACGGCATATCGGTAGGCCACGCCCAAGGAAGAGATGTCCAGAAATTCCATTTCGGTCTAGATGTATCTATGCAGATCACCGCGATACTTGAGCACCAAATGTCGCTCTAAATCTTTGATGCCCAGCTTGGTGTGCAAGGTATGGAAGATATTTGTGAACTCTGGCACTGCTTGGTCTCTTTCTTGTCGCAATGTGGTCCATTTGGTATACAAGTCGTCATAACTTCCAACAGGGTAGTATTGTTCCTTAATAGCATCCCTGAAGGATTCCCAGGTGGCCATGACTGAAAATAATGAGGCTTCTTCTGTGTCCTTTTTCTCTCAGAATGTTTCCCACCAATCTTTGACATGGGGAACAACTTGGAGGACCGCAAAAGTAATCTATTCTCTATTCGAAAAGTTATGGACAGAAAAATACCTTTATAGTAGATTCAACCACTTATCTACAGCATCTGCATCTATATGTCCTTCAAATATAGGAATATCAAAGTTGACTTGTACCTTGAAGGGGGCAGCGACTCCGCTCGAGGAAGATGTGTCGCTTGTTGGTAGTTGCCGAAGGATTTGCGCGAAACTATCCATCATCTCGTTCCTCTGCTGCGTGAGGGATTCCTCAAGCAACATTTTTATAGGATCTCCTGTCCTGTCATCTTTGTTTTCTCCTGCCATGAGAGGTCGCTTGGGCTTGCGAGAGCTTTTGTCCTCAAGAGAAACAAGCTCAAGACCCAATTCTTTGTACCCTGACCTCATTGGGGGCATGCATTAAGACAACAAGGAGTAGACCCCTCTGATTCCACTGATCTAGATTTTATGAGCAGAACGAAATGAATATAGATTATTATCAGATGCTTAACACAAAATAACAGAGATACAGTAAAATGGGTTTTCTATTCGATAAGGGAATAAGCTAAAACTGTAAAATGCAGCGGAAAACAAGCTTGCTGGAATGGTGGCGGCTTATCTCTGAGAAGAGATGTGACAACTGCGCTCATTTCGCAAGAAGATGGTTACAATGAGGCTCTCAAGGCCTTTTACAATAAATAAGAATGTCAAAAACCCTAGACATCCAAAAACCTAACCCTAGGAGATGAAGCGCCAAAAGTCATGTGGGCCCCGTTTGGGTAAGTTAGTACATCAACTTCCCAGGGTCGTAACTTTTGCATACGATCTCCGTTTGGGGCACTCGGTAGCCCATTGGAAAGGTCTATTCGAGATTTACAACTTTCAACTAAAACCAAATGATTGTGGAGGGAAACCATTTGGCCCCCCAAATCGCCAAAAAATGTCGTTTAGAGCCTCAAAATGGCCCCGAAAGTTCAGGACCCGAAAAACTGCTAAAAATAGTACAATACCAAAATTGCCAGAAAACTATTTTGAGCCAGTTGTTAAGGTGGGTGGCCATCGATATCCACCTAGATCATTGTGTTGGCGGCTTCTTCCCATAATGAGGTAGACATATCCTGAACATGCATCATGGATTTTGTAGCCTCACATATGGTTCTATTCTTCCTTTCGGAAACCCCATTTTACTAAGGGTTGTACGGTACTGTTAAGTGTCTACATATCCCTGCATAACTACATAGCTCATTCAATGCATGTGAATCAAATTCACCTCCATTATCATAACTTAATGCACAGACGCTATTTTCTTTTTGATTTTCAACTAGGGATTTAAACTCTTTAAATTTGATAAGAGTTTCACTTTTAGCCTTCATGAAATAAATCCATGACTTCATAGAAAAATCATCTATGAACATTACATAATATAAGAAGCCACTCAAGGATGGGTAAGGCATGGGGCCACATACATCAGAATGTATTAAATATAAAATCCCTTTAGATCTAGTAGTACTATTGGAAAAAAAATTCTTAACATTCTTTCCAAGTGCACAACCCCTACATACACTATCATGCTCACAATCAAATACGGGCATACCTTTTACCATCTTTTGAAGTCTTGGTAGTGCTTTGTAGTGTAGGTTTCCAATGCTTCAATTCCATAGATTGCATGGACTGATAGTGTGGTGAATCATAGCTTGAATGTACTTCCGGGTACCTTGTAGAGTCCTCCCTCTTTAACTCTAATCACAACAACAGATTCTAGGATTTTGTTCTTCGGCCATAAAAGTGCTTTGCAATCCATGAAGATAGCTTGGAAGCATTTGTCTTCAAGAACCAAAACTAAAAGGAGGTTCCTCTTCAAGCCTTGAACATATAGAATGTCCCCCAAATGTAAAATATCACCGGTACTCAACTTGAATGAGGTGGATCCAACTCCTTGGATGGAATATGTTGAGTTGTCCCCTCAACTCTACCATGCATGTGAAATTTTTCTCCTTTAGGTCAATGATGGCACTCTTGTAACCAATCATATGTTTGGATGCGCCACTACCAATCAACCATGTGTCTGCACTTGTGATGACGGATCCCGAAAGGGATGCGACAAGGTAATACTGCCTTATTGTCTCCTTTTCTTCGGATTCATTCTTTTGAGTGGTTTCATTTTCAATGGCGGTAGAAGCATGAAAATTTATTTTCCGATTTGGTTTGCACTCTCTTGAGAAATGGCCTTTATTGTTGCAATTTTAGAATCTAGATTTTGACTTGTCAAAGCCTTCGTTGAACTCCTTCTTCTTTGGATGAGAGAACTTATTTTGGAAGAAGGGTTCCTTTCCTTTCTTCATTCTTGCCGTGAGGGAAATATTTTCTTCTTTATTTCACATAGCTTTTCTTTGGATTCGCCCTTTCTCTTGGATACTGTCATGCCACGATATTTTGAACCCAGGTTGCACTTATCGGCCATTTATAGAAGCCAATAATGTCTCCCATGAAGATGGGAGACCATCAATGACGGTTTGGATGAGATCATCTTCATCCACTACATCTCCAATGTTAACAAGTTGATCTCTTACCTGAGAGATCTTAGTGAATAAGGATGCCACTATCTTGTCCTTATCCATCTTGAGGTTCCATAACTTGTTCTTCAATGCCCTCTTTTCAGTTGGGGCATTCTTATCATATATATTAGTCAATGTATCATAACATTCTTTTGCGGTCTTTGGCGGTGTGATCACGGGCATAAATTTATCTTTTACCGAATCATAGACGAGCTATTTGGCCTTAGCTTGATTCTTATTGAATTTGATGTGCACTACATTAGATGTAGGCTCCTCCATCACAATGGATATGTAGTTATCCAATTCATGTTTCTCTAGGATGTTGAGAATCCTAGCCTTCCAAGTTTTGAAGTTTGAGGTGCCCTCAAGATGATCTTTCGATCATACAGAGATTGATGCCATAGTATTCAAATCTTGTGCTCAACTTCTCAGGATATACGTAGGCTCTAGCTAGCATGCAAAACTGAGCTCCTTCATGCCCTGAACTCTGATACCATGTTAATATTTGGTTGAGATTTGATTTTTCATTCTTTTAGATGCCAAAACTTGAAACAATGAGACAATTCAATCACATGAAATTCATACAACCATAACACAAGATATACCCTGGGGAAAATCCTCAAAACAATGAGAACAAAAACCCTAACAACTCTTCTCAGTATAATATAATGGATAACAGATAATGTCTTTCTTTTACAACATAGCAAATTGCTTTTGGAAGATAAGAGATCACCAAAACACTCTTGGTGAAGATACATAAGCAATAGAGAAGACAAATCAATCGAATGTGTTTTCCAATGTTCCCAGCACATCAATATACAGAAAAATCACTGCCATGCAAGTAATAGAGAATAAATGCATGAAAGATAAGCCTCCCATGCAAACCATAGTGATTTATCTTCTTGGATAGTTGCAGTGCACTTCTAGTTTCTTCAATCATGCACCAATAATGCGCCATGCCATTCTTCCTTAACTTGAGATCATGCTTAACTGACTTTGGAGTGAACTCACCTCATAACTGATGTAGGAGCACTTAGTTAACAATCTATCATAAGTGTCATCATGCAATAGGAGCAACTTTAGTGTTGTAACTAAGTGTAGTCTTTTAACTTTTAGTTTAACTAAAGTGTCGTCATGCAAAACACTTTAGTTAACTAATTCATTTTTTAACACTTTAGTTAACTTTTCTTAATTGAAAATCATGTTGATTGATTTTACTGAAGTGATCACTAAGTTCTCCTTTACTTAACTGATCATTGCATATATTTAGCCGATTCTTTAACTGAAGCATTGATTGAGGCATACATTGTTACTTAACTGAAGCAATAAAATTGAAGCTTTAACAATTCGAGTTCTCTTTAATTAGCCGAAGTGTCTGCATTGGCAATTTCGAATTCTCTTGATCTCTATGCGTTATCTTTTATTTCTTTATCTTTTACTGCAGGACCAATATGTGCTAACTTTAATTATCCATCACATTACATTATACTAAGAAGAATTATCGGATATTGTGATCATATTATATTATTCCAAGCCAAATGATCATATGCTAAAGTAATTCACTTTAGAGGTGATCAATCTCTGAAGGAGACTTAACAGCAACTGGTGATCTGGTTAATAATACATCACACAACATTAAATTCTTTTAACAAGTAAAGCATCACCTTTATGCGAAAGGTCCACCTCTATACGAGAGGTTCATCCCATGGATACCTTTATACATAAGGTTCACATGAGAATCATGACTTGACACACAAGTCAGAAGACTTGTCCAACAAGACTTTACAACATCATTACTTTGATTGATTACCTCTATACGGGAGGAATAACCTTTACACGGAAGGAAATCAAAGTGCTCACCTCTATATGGGAGGATCAATATTGGTTGCATAATATTGGTTTGGATAATGTCTCCTGATGTTGTACATTTAATAGAAGGTGCAGGCATGGCACCATATACTGATAATCTAAGTCGATGAGCTCATGTTCTTCAACTTGTCCATCAAGATCGCCACCTAATGCTCAATATAAACCAAAGCTATGTCAGGGTCACCCCTTATTAGGATAACACCACCTACCTATGCTCCCTCCTCTCTTCGATGCTAACATTGATGCTCCTACATAGGGGGCACATCCACCACTAGATGTACCCCGATAGGCCATACAGGTCCAACATGTACACCAAAAAAATACATAAAACAACCATTAGTCTCATATATGCATAAATATCAATAAGAAACATGCTTATAAAGGGAATTAAAACATGAACATGAACATGGAAAAGAGACACTCACCTCTAGCATCCCAGCCTTCATGACCAAATGGTGAAAGATCTAGATCGTGGCCATAATCCATACCACTCCATGGATATTTATTGATGGTTCCAATCTATTGTCTCTAAGCTAGTAGGTAATGGAGTGTAAAGACGTGACCAACCTCTCCACCTTCATCCCTAAGCATCATCCTACCCCCAAGCTCCATAAAGGTCTCCCTCGTCTCCCATCCAACACCACCACGGATGGGTGAAGTGAAGGAATCCTCTCAAATAAATAGGAATAGAGGATGCTACCAAAAGTAAATGTCCCATGTCCCTCCATAGTGACATTGGTAACTTGGGCACACATCTTGACCAACAACATGTGTGCCCAAATGGAAAAATGAAACTGTTAAAAATGATGGGCTTGGCACGAGGACTCACCTAGAACTCACAGAATAAAAAATCGTCAATCCAATCTCCTAGAGTCATAATAAATAACTCCAGGGAATCCAACTTGAGATGGTGAAAATGATATTGAAAAGTGGGTCCCATCCTATTTATTGACCAAAACGCCCAATTTTCAACAACCTTGTTTGATATTTATATAAAATTATTTGATTAACTGTCAACACCATTGCAGTCAAGATCATGAACTCTTTAGCATGGTGCTATTTATTTTGTCCCCCCCGGAACTCCATGTGACACTCATTTTTTAGTTATATATCTTGTCATGAACACTCTTATTTTTTGGTATATGCATCTTGTGTGCAAGATTTTTTCCAGGAAGTAGCTTCTTCCCTGTTCAACATGTTCAAGGGCTCCCACCATAGGTATATTATCTTGACATTTCATATATGCCACTTATCCCCTCCGATAATATTTCACTTATCCAGACAGCTCTTTGATATCCATAAGGCCCTCATCCCTAGGTAAAATGCATCACCACCTCCCCTCATTAACCCCTTTATTGGGTAGTAGCACGATCCCGTATGGGTGTGTGCACCATTAAAACCCTACCATATTCACGACGATATTTTGACAACCATTATGTCAAACCACCCAATTTGAGGAATTTGATAATTCACGATCTTACAAAGCAAACCACATTCACTTTCATTGCAAGACATAAATGTAAGACATAAATGTAAGACATAAATGTAGTACAATTAAAAGTTAATAACAATTTTGATCGTCATAGCTGCCCTGCTCATTGTATTTTTCTACTACACATGTTGACCATCTTGCACATTGGAAATAAGAGGGACAAGACATGTAGTACAACTCAGTTATTCAATCATATTATAATATTGAAGTTTGGTTTAATCTTAGATTTTTTATTTGTCAAGCCCCCAATCCACACAAAACAACCATTCCATCCCTATTGGTTTACATATTCTTTAGATTTATTTTCTGAAATGGTTTTTCTGCATTACCTGCAACATAATTTGTTTTGCAATATCTATAAGTTTGCATTTAGTGCAATTCCCCAATCCAACACAAAAATATCCATTCCATCTTTCTTGATTATAGAATCACTTGCATTACCATTAATTAGTGTTGCCATGTTTATTAAACATATTAGTACATTGTTTTAAACAAGAGACACATTAATGCATTAGCTTTATTGGATTTCATGAGAAAAAGACCATTTAAAAAAAATGAAGTATAAACCAAGTATTCAATCACAAGTGGCATCATAATATCTTTAATAATAATTATGAATAGATTATAATAACAAGAAATAATAATAATCCTCGGAGTTGTTTGATGTTCGATAAAATGTTTTATGTGTGTGTGTGTGCACAAATCCACCATACTTGACCCATCAAGTGATTGCTAGTGCAGAAATTTTATGGTTTTTTTGGTGCATAACCACTAAGATATGGATCTTTAAATAGAAGTGATTTTGAGGCTTTGAAGCAAATCGCAGATTTGTGCGGGGTCAAGTGATCATCTGACGAAAATCATGATCTAATATCCCAATGTTTTACAAGACAATTAGTAGTTTTCTTAATTAACAAATGACATATTTGTATCGTTTTTATAAATCAATTAAAAAAAAAAACACTTTTATAAAGGACATGTCAATTTGGAGGTGATTTGGAGGCACACAATACATAGCACTACAGATCGCTAAGTGTCAACTCATAACTGTTAGAAAAACAAGATCGCAGAGCAATAACAATAAACAAGATGCAAATATAATCACACAAACACATTGCAAGAAAGACACCAATATAACGTGGTTCACCCAAGATGGGCTACGTCCACACAGAAATTTCCAGTCCTTATTATTATACCATCTAGCAAAATGAAGGGATACAACCTGCAACACATCAGCTGCAACTTCTGTCGAGCACCCTATATGCAGATAAATTATCACCAACACACAGAGCATGCGATATTTATTGTCAACCCAAGAAAGTATTTTTATTTCAAAGGATAAGTGCACAATCTATGCTTAAACACCAACCATTAGAATTGAATACTTTTATCTTCTATCATCCATGTTCATCCCAAAAATCTACGCAATCCCAATTGCCTTCTAACTGCTACAGTTCAATTCCTCTCTATCATGCATCAATAAGAAATGTTATCAGATTTAATCAACAATTGCAGGAAAGAAATCTCATTCATATTCTAGAACAATCACCTGTCCGATCTAATCACTCTGGAAAATCATAAGGCATAAACTGAACATTAATCTTGAAATCCAATTGCAAAAGGTTGAGTCAACTGTTCTAAGAAATTGAATTGCAGAATGGAAATCAACAATCATAACAGGAAAGATAAATTACAAGGGCTCATGGGATCACAACTTAGCTGCAAGATGAACAAGGCTGTGTATAATTGTCACACAAATTGCATAAAGTCTCTACTCAGTCGACTGTCACTCTGTATTACTTGCCAAATTCAAGGGACTCTAATATTAATTGTACTGAAAATCCACACCATAAATGTTGCTGCTGCGTACAAAAGGAAATATCATAAACAAAGCATCACACAACAATGAATTCAAAATCCTATTTTAACTCAGCAAGCTCTGTGGAAGACGGGCCCAGCCTTCACACAGAGACGCTGGTTGAACAACAAGAATTCTTTCAACTCAGAAGTAACCCCCTATATTAACAGAAGAATGATTACACAGTTTTGCTCGGCTGCTAATACAATGAATTAATTGTTTGTTGTTCAACCCCCTGGGTTGAGGCAACTCCCCATATTTATACATACAAATCATAACATCCAATCCTATAATCGGGCAGCCATGAAGATCTCTGATCTTCAGGCGCCCTAAATAACTAGCTGTTACAATACGTGGTAGAACAGAAACATCAAGATATGAGAAAGTTATCAATTGACCCAAGAGTGGCGGTCCTTCCAACTCACAGCTAGACTCAAGCAACAACATACTCAAGATAGCGCATTTTGTTACAGCTACCCTGTCACAGCTGTGCCTTAATTGATGATTCGAGCCCCAAGGACCCCTTTTCAAGCAACGAACATCCCTTCCTTCACGACTTGTTTAGCCCCATCTTCCTGCAGTCCATTTATCTTAACTACCTTCATAAATCATAACATGTTAGCACAATTGAGAGATACACAACTTTAATTATCACAATCATAAGCATTAATAAAATAAAACAATGATCAGTCATACCTTGGTAATTTGGGGAATAAGGTAAGGACAATAGGTCTGATTGCCATGATAAGTGGTGTAGGACAGGGGCAGGAAAGAATCTGATTAAATATGATTAAAAAGGGCCAATTCTGGGCTCAACATCTCCCCCCAACTACCCTGTTGCATGTCCTCATGCAACAACCTGCATCATTCAAAGTCTGAGCCCTGTACTTAGCTCTATCCATGGAGAGAGGAAGAATTGTAGGAAACTCAGGCACCTTATCTGTCTTTTGAAAAGCCTCTGTGAGTAACTCAACATCTTCCACATCATTGCTCCCCTTCCACTGCTACTTGCTGGTATCTGGAAATGCAATTGGTGTAGTGGGAGCCTTCCTGTAGTCTCATTACATGATGTGCCTGAGGAGGGCTTAGGAGGCAATCCTTAATCTGAATCTAAATCAATAACAATTCTAGGAGGTAGAAGCACTGGTTCTTGTGGGGCAGTGTCTTCTAGCACATCTAAGTTTAATAGGAGGGTTGCTGGTTCTTGTGTGGCAGCAACATCCTTTAGGCTCTCTTCAGCAGCTACCATCATTGCTTTTACAGACATTGGTTCTTGTGTAACAGTGTCTTCTTTGTCCTTCTACTGCTGAGATTGGATATCGTTCTCATTGTGCAGCTCCTCCTCCAAAATTTTAGTGTCACCTGAGCACGGTGTCTGTACCTGTTCATCTCCACTCCACTGTGTATCGGGAATGACATCCACTCCAGGATTATCTTTTAAATGAAATTCAGGAGTTCCGGCTGCAACTTCCAAGGATGTTGGTTCTTGTGTAGCAACACCCTGGCTTGCCTCCTCCTCCTGTTGTTGCAGCTCTTCTTCTATGAGCTCGGTGTCATGGGAACCCTCTGGGGTTACAACCCATAGTTCATCATTGAATTCCAGAGTGTCCTCTATTCCAGGTTTCTCTTCCATCTGCTTGGTCTGTTGGACAGGTACACTCAGGGTTGTTGGTTCTTGTGTTACAGCCCCCTGTTCCAGTTTATCAATGTCCTGCCTTTGTGGCTCTTCTCCTAAGATCTCTGTGTCATGGGGGCATTCTGGGGTTGCAGTATAGAATTCTTCATTGGCCTCCAGTTCTTCTCCCATCTGCTCTATAATCTCTGTATCATGGGAACATTCTGGAGTTACAGTATATTCCTTATTAAGGTCCAGAGTATCCTCCATCCCATGTTATTCTCCTATCTGTTCTTTATTCTCTGTGTCATGGGAAGTGGCAGCTTCAGCAAGGATATTTAAAAATGTTGGTTCTTGTGTGACAACACCTTCTTTTTCTACTGCTTCCTTTAATGTGGCCGCGGGCTATTGTGTTGAGTAAGTGCTAAGTATAATTTTGTGGCCTGCTTCCTTGAAGATTTATCCACAAGTGGGACAGAGTATTCGTTCATCCTCCTGCCCAGCTTCAGCAGAATCTGATCCCTCCAATTGTTCTGCAGCCTCTATCAATGTGTACATTTTTCTTTCACCCTGCTTTCTGCAGGTTTCCTTCCAGATTTCCAACTCCCTTCTAAGTACTTGGAGGTCCTCTTTCAACATTGCGTTCTCAACCAGAAGTCCTTCAATTCCAGGTTCTTCCTCCACTGGCCTTTGTGGAGCATCCATCAGTCTTGGTACAAGGATTGGGGGCTCAACCTGTGCCTCTAGGGTTGCCCATATTTTCCTGGCTGCCTTTGCTGCTGTAGCTGATCGAGTTCTTTTCTTTCTGATTGGTGATATTAGGTTAAATTCATTGGTGGCTCTCTTTCTTTTCTTTTGTGGTGTTTTCTTCTGTGGAGCTGGTACATAGGGGATCAAAGCTGAGGTCGAAGGAATGTTTTCTTGCCTCTCATGCTGTTCTTCTTCAATTACAGCTCCTCCTCCTACCCACTCTGGTGAATACTCGATTGTTACCAGCTCAATGTTTTCTTCCATTGCCCTGGCTCTGTCATCTTCGGGTTCCATTGTCGCAGCATTTGATGCTGCTCCAATTTCACCTTCTGCTGTCGGAGCTGCCCTGTTATCTGGGTTTTCCACAAAGGTTTTATCTACACCATCGCCCAATGGCTCTGTTTGTGCCTCCAATTGCTCTTCTTCAAATGCAGTTTCATCCCCCAATGGCTCTGCTTGTGTCGGAGGTTCATCTCCCCCGAATGGCTCTGATTGTGCCCCTGGTTGTTCTTCTACTGTGGTTTCACCCACCCCAGATGGTCCTACTTGTGCCCCCGATTGCTATTCTTCTTCCATTTCATCCCTCCCCCCAACTTCAATGGAGGAACTCCGGTCCTCCTGTTGTGGTGGAACCTGTAGTTGCTGTAATGGAACGACCCACAAGGGAACGGGTTGCTGAGGTCGGGTTATGAATTGTTCCCAAGTTATATGATGTTGGGAAAGGGTTCTTACAATGATTAGTTTGATAAGGCCATGGTGGGTAAGAGAGGAAAGTGGGTGCTTAGCAGACTGAACAAATGCCGCCATATGAAGCAAGTCGTGCAATAAATAAAATGGAATGTTCAATAAAATGCCATGGCGGAGATGAGAAAGCAAAGGAAGTTCAGAGTTATACACAGTTTGATATCTACCTTCACATGTAATGTACTTCTTGAGAAAGACAGCAACCTAGTCCCATGGCCGCGGTAGTGAGTTCAGTGCGATCCCTCTTCTGGATGCTTCAACTTTCTCTCCTGCGAGTAAAAATTCTTCTCGTGCAATCGGTGCAGGGACTCGTCGGTTAAACCATGGTTTTCCCACCATCGGGATGGTTGTAACCTCGGATATAATGGTCTCGGAGAATTCTATGCACAGCCCCCACACCATAGAGTGAGTTTTGGTAAGATTCAAAGCAAATTGCAGGGATGCGTCCCGATCGAATCCATCTAGTCGCTCAAAGAATTCGAGCCAGTCGGCAGCTTGAAAAATGGCAAGAACTTGAAGATTTCGCCTGAGTTCTCGTGTATTGAAAGGTTCATGACGAACTGGAATCCCCATGGTCCTGGTCTGCAAGCTGAAGTTTCTATTCCACAGATTACAGGATCCCAGAATGGAAGTTGCAGCACAGAGGATGCACGAATCGCTGAGCGGAGACGTTGAGAGAATGGGAAAATTTGGAAAGTTGAGCACAGAAAAGCGTTTGAAATTTCCATGCCGAATTGGGGAAGGTGGCAGTTATTAGTGTTTACGTCGTACGAGGGAAAGGTTTAATCAGGTATAATGGTGGTACAAGTGAAGGTACGACTAATATCGTTTAAATGATATCAATGCTTAATCACGTGATAAATGAAAGCCATACCTCATAAGACTGTGCGTCAGAATGCTGCGGAAAATGGTGGAGCATGCAGTTGGTGACATTGCAGAGCTGAACTCGTGCACAGTCAGACGTGTGATCATGATGACTCGGATAAGGCAATAATTTCTTCCGTCAGTGAAACACAAACCATCACGTCCTCGGGGTCGGAATGATGAGTTCGTCGGCACGACTGAGGTGAATCAGCACCATGATTTAGCAGGTTTGGAACAATTCTTCTGTTAACACAGGAGTTACCACTGCAAGTTGCCAAAAAAAATGATAGCACGGCCGACGAAAAAGATGTTGCAGTCGCCAGGAAGTATGTTGCAGCCGCCGAGAAGAAGTTGCAGCCACCGGAAAAGAATTCACGGCAGCCAGGAAAAGAATTTACGGCATCGGGAAAAATTACGGCTGTCACGGAAAATTTTTACGGCGGCGGGAAAAATTACAGCTGGCGGGAAGAGTTTTACGACAATGGGAAATATGTTGCAGCCTGTTAGAAAAGTTGTTGTTGCAGCTACGGGAAAATGGTTGCGGCTGCCAGAAAATAGTTCACGCCCGTCAAAAAAAGTTCACAGCTGCCGGGAAAAAGATTTTACCGGTTGACGGAAAATGATAGCGCAGATGCTGGGAAATGATGTTGCAGCCGCTGTGACATGATGTTGCAGCTGCCGGGAAAAGTTGTTGCAGCTACCGGGAAAAAGGGTTTACGACTGCTGGGAAATGCTATGGCAGCTGCTGGGAAATGAGGTGGCATCCGCTGGGAAATGGTGTTGCAGCTGCGGAAGAAGATGTTGCAGCTGCCAGAAAAGATTGACGGCAGCCGAAAAAAAGGATATTACGGTCGCTGGGAAATGAGGTGGCAGCCGCTGGGAAATGAGGTGGCAGCTGCTGGGAAATGAGGTGGTAGCTGCTGGAAAATGGTGTTGCAGCTGCGGAAAAAGATGTTGCAGCTGCCGATGTTGCAGCTACCAGAAAAGATTGACGGCAGCCGGGAAAACAGATATTACGACCGTTGGGAAATGAGGTGGCAGCCGCTGGGAAATGAGGTGGCAGCCGCTGGAAAATGGTGTTGCAGCTACGGAAAAAGATGTTGTAGCTGCCAATGTTGCAGCTGCCGATGTTGCAGCTGCCAGAAAAGATTGACGGCAGCTGGGAAAATAGATATGATGGTCGTTGGGAAATGAGGTGGCAGCCGCTGGGAAATGAGGTGGCAGCCGCTGGAAAATGGTGTTGCAGCTGCGGAAAAAGATGTTGCAGCTGCCGATGTTGCAACTGCTAGAAAAGATTAACGACAGCCGGGAAAACAGATATTACGGCCGTTGGGAAATGAGGTGGCAGCCGCTGGGAAATGAGGTGGCAGCCGCTGGGAAATGAGGTGGCAGCCGCTGGAAAATGGTGTTGCAGCTGCGAAAAAAGATTTTGCAGCTGCCAATGTTGCAGCTGCCGATGTTGTAGCTGCCAGAAAAGATTGACGGCAGCCGAGAAAATAGATATGATGACCGTTGGAAAATGAGGTGGCAGCCGCTGGGAAATGAGGTGGCAGCGGCTGGGACATGGTGTTGCAGCTGCCGAAAAAGATGTTGCAGCTGCCGATGTTGTTGCTGTCAGGAAAAATGTTGCAGCTGTCGGGAAAAAGGATTTGCGGCCGCGGGGAAAATGATTTTACGGTTGATGGGAAACGATATCGCGGTTGCCGAAAAAGACATTGCGGCCGCCGAAAAAGATGTTGCAGTTGCCGGAAAGATGTTGCAGCTGCCGGAAAGATGTTGCAGCTGCCGGAAAATATGTCGCAGCTGTTGGAATTTTTTTTTTTTTTTTAAGGCAAAAGGGAAATACAGCGCAGGACGGTACAGGGAGAATTTCGCTTGACGGGCCCAATCTGGTCGTTCTCCTGGCGCTTCCCTGAAATTTTTTTTTGAAAAATAACAGCAAACGAAAAAGATCAAATGCAAAGAGAAAAAAAAACAACAATTATATGCTACAGCAGGAAATTATTTATGTACAGCAAATACGATTTTCAGTTTAAGGATTGGCAAAGCCAGAGAGAAATTCCTGCTCTGGTGCCAGCTGATAATCTGGATCGGCGGCAATTTGCGAAATGAATGCATCTTTCAAGATGGGCTTACGATACAGTCGCAGTCTGTGGCCATTAGCAAGTAATGGTATATGGTTTTCATCAATGGTCACCAGGCAAATAGTGTCGTTGTAAATACCCTGTCGACCAAATATGGACCTAGCCATCTTGTACGTAATTTTCCTTTAAAATCCTTCTTGAATCTGGAGTCGTATAATAGCGCCCAGTCTCCTTCACGGAAGATTTTATTTTTGATGAATCGGTCATGCCAGTTGGATCTCTGTTGCTGAAGCAGCACAATCTGGTCTACTGCAGCTAACCGTTTCTCATCTAGTTCATTTAATTGATTCAATCTTCTCTTCTGGGCTTCTGTTACATCCAAATTCATTTCGGTGGCTGTTTTCAGGGTCTTGATCTCAAATTCAATTGGAAAGATGGCACTCTTTCCATACACCAGATCATAGGGAGAAAACCCTGTGGTGTTACGCCAAGTTGTGCGATATGCCCACAGTGCTTCTGGAAACCTGTCAGCCCAATCCTTTCGATGTCTTTTAACTGTTTTAGTAAGGATTGCTTCAATAACTTTATTAGTACTTTCCACCTGACCATTGGCCTGGGGGTGGTAAGGTGAAGCTATCCTATGCTGCACATGATACTTCCGGAGCAAGGATTCAAATTGGTGTGAGATGAATTGCGGTCCCCCATCGGTAACTACTTCCTTTGGTACCCGCTTTTTTCACTGTACAGAAAATCAATCACCGCCTGGTCATTAGCCTTAGCCAAAGCTACAGCTTCTACCCACTTGGTCATGTAATCTGTACACACCAGAATGTAAACCTTCTGTCTGGAAGGAGGGCTAATAGGGCCAACAAAATCCAATGCCCATCTATCAAACGGTTCTAGTACCACTTGGGGCTGGAAAGGCATCTGATCTGTTTTATTAGGTTGGTCCATCCTTTAGCAGCTGTCACAGGACTGAACATATCTTTTAGCGTCCCTGAACAGTGTCGGCCAATAGTAGCCCATCCGCAGCGCTTTATGCCCTGTTCTTTTGTCTGCAAAATGTCCTCCACAAGGTTCATCATGACAGGCCTTCAGTATATGAAAGATCTCATCTTCCCTTACACATCTCCTAATCTCAAGATCGGGTCCTGTGTAAAAGAGATGACCATTGAGCCAACAATACCTGGCACTTTGTTGGATGATTTTTCTCTTCTCTCGTTTAGACATATGTGGCGGGAGCTTTCCTGCAACCAAATAATTAGCAACGTCTGCATACCAAGGGGAATGAGCTGCGAGTGCGAATAGATGCTCATCTGGAAAAGAATCCTCAACAGGCGAACTGTCATCACTGTTAGTAAAACGTGATAAAAAATCAGCAACAACATTTTCTTTTCCAGGTTTATCTATAATGGTAATATCAAATTCCTGTAATAACAAGAGCCACCTGGTTACTCTGGCATTGGTGACAGGTTTGTTCATCAAATCCTTAATGGCAGAGTGGTCAGTGTGCACAAATGTAGGATACCCAGTAATGTAATGCTGAAATTTATTAATAGAATAAAAAATAGCCAGGAATTCTTTTTCAGTAACATTATAATTAATTTCAGCAGGGGCTAAGTTTTTACTAACATAATAGATAGCATAAGGTACTTGACTATCCTGCTGTCCTAGTACTGCTCCAATGGCGGTATCAGAAGCATCTGAATAAATGTGGAAAGGTATGGTCCAATTAGGTCCCCTTAGGATAGGGGTTGTGGACAGCTTCTCTTTAAGATTATCAAACGCTGTCTAGCATGCTTCACTCCACACAAACTGTGCGTCCTTCATTAACAACGAAAACAAAGGGGAAGCAAGTTTGGAGATGTTTTCTATAAACCTCCTGTAATATCCAGCATGTCCCAGAAAACTTCGCACTTCTTTCTGCGTTGAAGGAGTAGGTATATTTTTTATCACCTTAATTTTTGAAGGATCCACCTGAATGCCATCGGTAGAGATGAAATGTCCTAATACCACCCCCTCACTCATCATCATATGGCATTTTTCAGTGCTTAATGAGAGGTGAGACTGTTCACAGTGAATTAAAACCTTCTTTAAATTTTCCAGTGCTTCCTCAAAGTCCTTGCCATAGGGAGTAAAATCGTCCATAAAGACTTCCATGCTATCATTAACTAATTCAGAGAATATGCCAATTACAGCTCTTTGGAACGTTGCTGGTGCATTACATAACCCAAAGGGGAGCACCCTATAGGCAAATGTTCCCTAGGGGCAAGTGAAGGTGGTCTTATCCTGGTCCTCAAGAGCAATCTGAATTTGGTTGTACCCGCTGAACCCATCCAAGAAGGAAAAGAACTTCTTCCCTGATAGGGTATCAAGTACTTGGTCAATAAAGGGCAAAGGGAAATGATCCTTTTGCGTAGCTTTGTTCAGCTCCCTATAATCAACACAGACTCTCCATTTACCATTTTTCTTGGGCACAATTACAAGTGGGGAAACCCACTCACTATCTGAAATAGGGTAGATAAATCCTGCTTCCAAAAGTTTCTGGATTTCCTCCTTCACTATATCCCTCAGATTGGGGTTCATGCGTCGTTGGGGTTGACACACATGATGGGAGTCGTTTTTAATGTAAATATGGTGAGTGCACAGATTAGAAGGGATACCCTGCATGTCTGTATACTCCCATGCGAATGCCCCCTTATGTTCCTTCAAGAGACTAATTAGGCGCGTCTGTTCTTCTGAGGAGAGACCAAGGTTGATGTTCAGAGTTCTTCCAGGCTCTACCTCAATGGGAATACTTCTCGAGTTTTTCAAAACTGGGATTATGTTTGCGTCACCGACTAGTGTTTCCTCCGTAAGATTTTCTTGTTCTTCCTTACCAAGGGTAATGTTCAAGATTTGATAGACTTCTTTATCCACTGAAGCAGGTTCGCTAATGAAATTATTGATGGCATCGTCTTCTGTTTTGTTTTTAAAAGTTAAAGCCTTCCCTATTGTTAATAGTGGCTGAACATCCTCCTCCTCTTCCTGTTCTATCCAGAGGGAAGTTTCAGCCTCTAAACTTGGCCGAGATGGAGGATATAGGGTGAGTTTTTTAATCTCTGTACCATCAGATATAGTCATGGACCCAAATCGACAGCTGATGCAAGCATCAGCTGTGGCCAACCAAGGCCTCCCCAGGATCAATGGATGTCCTCCCAGCTGTGATTTTGGTTGCAATATCAAAAAGTCAGCAGGGTATTCCCATGAATCTACTAAGATGACAAGGTCATCCAGAATCCCTTCGGGTCTAATGGTGGATCTGTCTTCCAATTCTAAAATGGTAGGGGTCGGCCTAAAATTAGTGAGTCCCAGCTTCTTTACAGTCTTAATTGTTATGACATTGATCGCTGCTCCTAAGTCGACTAGCACGTTGGGTATCTGTGTTTGTCCTATATGTACAGTGACAGTAGGATTGCTAGGGTTGTCATACTTGGTCACGGGGGTTTTTCCTGTTATTAAAGCAGATAAATTTCCTATGACGTGAACAGTGGGAGGATCTCTAGGTTTCCTCCTGGTTTCTTAGTGCACAGGTCCCGAATGGTTTTAGCATAAATAGGCACGTCTTGAAGGGCTTGCAGAAGGGGGATTTTAACATAAAGATTCTTCAACTCTCCTAGGAGGTTGAACTGAGGTTGCCCCCCTATTTTTGGTAGCATTAATCTCTCAGGGTATGGTGGTTGCCTTACCAGCTGGGTAGGCTGTGTATTATCTGATTTCTCATTTAATGTTTCAGCCATCCCATCTAAGGGATGCTCAACATCTTTAGTGATAGGAACCGGATCGGATGGATGCTGTGAATTCTCTCCTTTTTCATGCGCAGAAGGTGGAATATCTTCTGTAATTACAGGTTCTATTATCTTCCCAGATCGTAGACGAATATCATTACAAGGTACAGGGGAGAGAGAGTAGGCCGGCATATTGACAGTTTCCAATTGATGGACTGTTTTATTATTCGGGTTAGGATTAGGTTGGGCAGGCAGCTGAGGCCGTATTGGAATATTAGGAACAGGATTATTCTGCAGCTGCAGCTGCGACTGCTGAGGTGGGTATTGAGGATATTGAGGAAATTGAGAAAATTGAGGGTATGGAGGATAATATGGTGACTGTTGAGGTGGGGGTGGTTGAGGGAACTGGTTCCCAAGAGGGAAGCTCCTCCACCCAGGAGACCACGACGTAGGTTGATGTGGTGGCTGTGCCCAAGGACCCCATGAATTAAAGTTTTGCATTGTAGGTTGGGAAGGATTCCACTGAGCATAATTTGAAGGGAATTGTGTATTCACATTTTGCATATTATTATTCCAATTGCTCATATTATTCAAAAATGGAAATGACTCCAGAGGCATACCTTGATTTCGAGGCTGCCAAGGTTTCTTCTGTGCAATGAAATAGGCTGATTCCACTTCTGGAGTTGATGCCTACAGAACAGCCTTCACTTGGGGAAGTGTGGGACATTCCTTCATGTCATGGTTCAGCTCACACAGCTGACATACTTGTATCTTGTCAAGAGGGCATTCTTTCAGCGGGTGATTCTTTCTACATCGGGGACAGAACACACCTAGTGTGAGATCCTCCACTGCCTGTTTCTGTTTGGCCTTCAAGACATCAATCTCCGAAGAGATGGAGCTCATCATTTCTGTTTTAAAATTTTCAAGGAGATTGCCTATCTCTGCATGTGTAGCTCCTCCATTGGATGAATTCTGAGTTATGTCGAAGACATCACGTTCCAGCTTATCCTGTTTATCCTGCTTATTATTCCTGGAAGATCCCCTGGAGTATCTCTTACATAATTCCACAATCGTCTCAAAAGGTTCTTTGGAGATATCTCCCTTTCCTAACAGATTTAACATGTCTAAACAATCATCCCTGATCCCTCGAAGCAAGATTATCTTGAGCACATCCAGCCCCATGTTCGTCTGCCAGGCTCTTTGCACATTGTACAACAGCCTTTCTACAAAATCCTCTAGACTTTCATCCTCCTTATGCACCATCTTGAATAATTCCTCCCTTTTGTCCCTGGTGTTGCAATATTCTTGATATTTCTCCAGGAATACTTGCTTCATCTTATTCCAATTGGCAACAGTTCCTCCCCCAAGGCTCATGAACCATCGTAATGCATTGTACTTCAGGGTGGCGGGAAAAAGTTTCAGCTTTTGGGCATCTGTGACATAATCATAGCTGCGACAGAGGATATCAAATTCAAAAAGGAATTCGTCTGGATATTCTACCTCCCTGCCATGGAAGCGAGGCAACACCGATGGTGAGATGTTCTTCATAGGAGCTGTCCCTTCTAGCTGATGAATTGGAAATTGTAATGTAGTCGTAGTTCCTTCTGGCAGGGAGTAATTTTCATGATGGTATTCTACCACTGCCTCTTCCTCTTCGGTCTCATGTCTATTACTCATCTTTTCTTCTATATCCTCTTCTTCATTCGTTCCTACGTTCTTTTCCTCAGTTGTAACAGCTGCATACCCCTCAGTTGTAACAGCTGCGTACTCCTCAGTTGTAATAGCTGCGTCAGCTGTACCTTCCTTAGCAGGGGTATATGAGTGAGTCACGACTGCTTCTGTACTCTCCACCGTGGATCCTGACGCTGGCGCCCCAGGATCAGCAAGGCTTCTTCTGATAGGAGTTTCCCGTTGACGAGTCCTGGTAGCTGAATCAGTTATGTCAACAAGATCTTCGATGAATGTCCTTCTGCCCAACGGTGGTCCTCGACCACGACCCAAACCACCTGCACTGTTAGTATTTTGTGGGGTTTTGGGAGTTGGGAGGTGATCGCGTTTTACCCTCCTCGTATTCATGCGAAGCAGATCATTTCAGCAAAGAAGAGACTGACTAAAAACAATTATCAGATGCAACTAATGACTAGTGTTTAATTTTTATCCTTCCCCGGCAACGACGCCAAAATGTCGAGCACCCTATATGCAGATAAATTATCACCAACACACAGAGCATGCGATATTTATTGTCAACCCGAGAAAGTCTTTTTATTTCAAAGGATAAGTGCACAATCTATGCTTAAACCCCAACCATTAGAATTGAATACTTTTATCTTCTATCATCCATGTTCATCCCAAAAATCTATGCAATCCCAATTGCCTTCTAATTGCTACACTTCAATTCCTCTCTATCATGCATCAATAAGAAATGTTATCAGATTTAATCAACAATTGCAGGAAAGAAATCTCATTCATATTCTAGAACAATCACCTGTCTGATCTAATCACTCTGGAAAATCATAAGGCATAAACTGAACATTAATCTAGAAATCCAATTGCAAAAGGTTGAGTCAACTGTTCTAAGAAATTGAATTGCAGAATGGAAATCAACAATCATAATAGGAAAGATAAATTACAAGGGCTCATGGGATCACAACTTAGCTGCAAGATGAACAAGGTTGTGTATAATTGTCACACGAATTGCATAAAGTCTCTACTCAGTCGACTGTCACTCTGTGTTACTTGCCAAATTCAAGGGACTCTAATATTAATTGTACTGAAAATCCACACCATAAATGTTGCTGCTGCGTACAAAAGGAAATATCATAAACAAAGCATCACACAACAATGAATTCAAAATCCTATTTTAACTCAACAATCTCTGTGGAAGACGGGCCCAGCCTTCACACAGAGACGCTGGCTGAACAACAAGAATTCTTTTAACTCAGAAGTAACCCCTTATATTAACAGAAGAATGATTACACAGTTTTGATCGGCTGCTAATACAATGAATTAATTGTCTGTTGTTCAACCCCCTGGGTCGAGGCAACTCCCCATATTTATACATACAAATCATAACATCCAATCCTATAATCGGGCAGCCATGAAGATCTCTGATCTTCAGGCGCCCTAAATAACTAGCTGTTACAATACGTGGCAGAACAGAAACATCAAGATATGAGAAAGTTATCAATTGACCCAAGAGTGGCGGTCCTTCCAACTCACAGCTAGACTCGAGCAGCAACATACTCAAGATAGCGCATTCTATTACAGCTGCCCTGTCACAGCTGTGCCTTAATTGATGATTCGAGCCCCAATGACCCCTTTTCAAGCAATGAACATCCCTTCCTTCATGACTTGTTCAGCCCCATCTTCCTGCAGTCCATTTATCTCAACTACCTTCATAAATCATAACATGTTAGCACAATTGAGAGATACACAGCTTTAATTATCACAATCATAAGCATTAATAAAATAAAACAATGATCGGTCATACCTTGGTAATTTGGGGAATAAGGTAAGGACAATAGGTCTGATTGCCATGATAAGTGGTGTAGGACAGGGGTAGGAAAGATGATTAAAAATGATTAAAAAGGGCCAATTCTGGGCTCAACAACTTCCTCTTCACACTCTCTCAGTCTCTCTTACACAATCTTAGAGATCTTTACAATACACAATACCTAATCCATCATACGTAGCCGTATTACAATGTATTTCTTTTAAAATGGAAATACCATGGGAAAATACCACGAGTTACTGTACAGTCCACCTGGGGGGGCGATGCCCCCCCACCCGCTGGGGTGACTGTACAGTCCACCTGCATATCATATAAAACTGGGGTACAAACTACATCCGAACAACAACATCTCTGAATCTGGGAGATCAAGCTCCACAACCAACAATAACAGTATTATGCATGCAACTTCCACATGGAATGGAAAACGACATTTGTAGACTCTGCATCTGTATCTATTTGTAAGTTTTAGAAGTTAATTTCTAATTTAGGAACATCAAGCACATAATCCTATAGGTAGAGTTGATAGAGTAGGTTCCTCCTTTCTTGGAAAAAGATCGAGAGGGGCTAGCGGATGAAGTCTTTAATCATTCCCAATGATGGAATTAATTAGTTGAGAGGAGCCTCGTAAAATAACAAATAATGTCCAAATTCAGGTGTGTATGGTCAGCCTCGTTCAGAATCAAAGGGTCCAGACATCCAGCATGCCAAGCAATGCATACCTAGTAGGGCCTCAAACCAAAATGGTGGTAATAATGCTTCAATCTAAATTGAATCAAGCTCGAAATGGCTATATGAAATTGAAATCTATAAGGTATCTCTATTTTGCGAACATGAAGATATTACATTAAAATACTGCATTTTTAATTGGTGTTTAAGGAGACTAAATTGCATTTTATTCCATTAATTTAAATTTGATAATATTATAATTTATAATAAAAAATACTTAAAGCACTTAAATTTATACAATGAATATCCAAAATCTTTTGTAACAAATTTCTCTAATCTTTCTTCCATCACTCTATTCCTCTACCAATCAATTCGTTTGCATTATAAAATTATTTTTTATTTTGTGTGGAAAGATCTGCCCAACGATGTAGTATATGTTATATGAAGTGTGAATAAATATTGTAAAAGACCAAACAGAAAGAGTTAGCAAAAGTGAAGAACTGTGGCAGACATTATGGTTCTTCAACTTGAGTGCCTAAAGAAATTTTAGATTTTGTATGTATCGGTTTTCTCTTTTCATTGCATTTCATCTTGAATTTATAACTTTTATGATTTGCACCTTAGGATTTAATATGCTCAGTGTACCTAGCTTAACAAACGAAAGTATTTAAAAAATTTATAAAAGGAATGTAGAACTCACCTTTGTTAGTTTCCTTTGGTCAAAACTACTTGAAAAGCTATTGATAGCAACTCGGCCGCCACCAAGGAAGTCAATTTTGCTTATGAAGACCCTTATCCCAACCCTTGATAGATAACCCACTCGAAATAGTACGAAGAGCTGTGGATGAATATCCACAGATATGAAATAGTCCCCCATTAACATTTGTTAATCAATACAGAAGAACATAAAAATATTTGAGTGTGGAGCTAGCTAGCTCCATATTGATACTATGGAGCTAGCTAAGAACATATTTGGCTTTGAGCTGCTGACGTCAAGTTGGATATCCACACTCGCATTCTATGAATCACTTTGGTTGCCATCGACCACACAAATAAAAAAATAAATAAACACATCATAACCTGATTTCATTATTAGTTAGGCAACTTAGGACTGCACTGCTTCATATTTAAATTGCCATGATTCAGATTCCACGAGCTAGTTTTCTGTTTGCTTATAGAAATTATTTTAATGCTTTAGGACAATCGGGTCTAATTATCAAATAGGTACAGGAATAAATAAAATGGGGCAGTTATGCTGATGTATACAAGTGGTGGAACAATCACAAGAGAAAGAGACATATGAACGCTCTAGTGAAGTTCTTGGGCCAGGATGCTATTTTCTTTCTTTCATGGATTTTTAAAGGTACTCATAAATATTTTAGATATTTTAATTTGTAAATTTTTTGGAAATTATACTTAAAATTACTTTACTTTAAAACATAGTAACATAATTCGAGGAATATGATTCAATAGGGAAAAAATAAGTAAATGTAATGAAAATATCTAATACGAATAAAATACTGATGAAGCAGATTGCTTATATAATATTTTTAATCAAATATTCACAATTCACAAATATACCATAATCAAATATTCACAAATATACCAAAAATATACATAGACATTTATATAATAAAATTTAACATATATTTAAAAAACAAAATTATAAAATCTCAATAACCTCACATATAGAAGTGTGAGAGACTAGAACTACTTATTAATAGTTATTTTAATAACAAAGTATGAAATTGAATGGTATTTTTGTTTTATAGTGTTAAAATTTAATTAAAGTTTTTTTTAAATTAGTTTTCAAATTTTAATTGTCCACTAATAATCCGTATCACTATTACACCTACACCTAATATTCTGCGAATTCGAATTTGTTCCGAATTTCCGTAGATGAAGTACCAATATGGCATAATTATACTACTATGCTTTAAAATGCAATATCGTAGGCATATCTTGGCCATCTCAGATATGTTTTTATTTTGTCGGGATAATGTGTTTGTGACTCTATAATTGCATCTGTACAATACTGTGCCCTTTTAGAGAAAGCAATGGATGTTTTTTATAAGCTTAGCAATACAAGGGATCATATCCAAGCTTATGAAAGAGTCGAATAGCAAGTTGAGATTCAGAGTAGAGAGGTGGAAACTTCTCCAAGGATTTCCCATATTCATGGCCTAGAATCGAAAGTACAACACGGTCCTATGCATCAATATTTGTAAATTTTGGATGGAGATGATAGAATTCAGAGGAAAATAATGCAATGTAATATGTAGTGAGATCGCCTTCTACTATCAACTAAAAAAAAAAAAAAACTTTCATGATAAATTGGCTATATCTAACCAAAAGCACCAAGTCAGATTCTGTTCAACACTTGGAAAAGGTGTTTCTTATTTTTCTATTCAGAAGAACATGAATACTAGGAAGGGACTCAAAAAGAGGCTAGATCACCTTGTCAATTCTTCGGCAGTATTTTGCAAGAATCCTAAAAGATGTTGCAAAAAGTATTGGCGGTAAGTATCTCTCACAATGGCCATTGCATCATATCAAGATAAAACCTAGGCACTCACATATCATTTCAAGTTTTCTATACATTCAAACCCAGATTTACTATACACTTCAAATTTGGAAAGCTCGAGATTGAAATTAGCTTCAATCAGTTGCATATTACTTATATAAATTCTAGATATGCATAATTGAATTTCGGAACAAGAAACTGCATATAAGAACTTGTAACTGTAGAATACAACTTCTTTCAAATTTCATATCATGTTTTGTATTAACATCTTTGTTTTAATGAAAATGAACAGAGCTAATGTACCTCAAGGAGTAGCCTTTGCCAGTGCTACTATAGCCTTTGCCAATGCTAATTTGGACATTTTTTGAAACTTGCATAAACTGGACATTTTTTGAAACTTGCATAAACTGGACATGTTTTCATACTTGCAGATAGTAATGGCCTTTACTCTTAGGTTGGCAATTTATGGTTAGCAGTGCATTTCAAACGGGGCTCCTTAACAACCACATTGTAAATTGCCAGCCTGAGAGCAAGCTCATTACCGTACCTACTCTTTTATCTAGAAAGAAAAGGAGATCAGTGATGGCTAATTCATATATTATATCAATATGTATTCAAAGAATACTATAAATGGTGCAAAAAGTGCAATAGATGAGGCTTTGGCAAGGCAAGCTGAGAAAGATGCATTTGATACAAATAGCGGTGATGAATAAGCAGTAGACGGTGGTTGAATAGGAAGTGGTTGTGAATGCATGACATGGAAACTGAGATCCTAGCTATAATACATTAAATACATTAAGTAAATACCTCTGTTTCTTTAAAACAAGTTATCCAAAAATTTAAAATAAACAAGCATGTCTCCAACAATAACACTTCTAAATGATAAACCAATCATATAATAAATAAAATAATTTTCAAATTTAAAAAAAACTAACCATATAAAACTATAACTATATGAAAAATAAAAATATATGATCAAAAGGAAAACTAATATACACTCAACTACATATCGAACACAATATACCATGACTTCAACAAATATAATAACATAAAATACCCCACTAACAAATAAAATATCCCAATGACAAAACATACGATAAGTCATATCATAACATGAAATCTCATTAACAAATCATCCACCATGTGTATAAACCAAAACAATTATATATATAACAGTGATATTATATCATCAAAGATATCATTATAGCCATTAACCAAAACATAAAATACTAAATTAAGTCATCAAGTAAAAAATATAAAAAAATATTCATGTCCATCAAAGTCACGCAAATTACATAAATGTCCAAATTTGACAAACTCAACGAATGAGTAACAAACAGACAACTATCAGAAGTGATAAGGCTAGAGCAACCAAAAGATTCTATCATCGAGGTCGTGTATGGTTTTGTAATACATCATATGTATAGTAGGCCATATTCCATTTTTTTTTAAATGCTTGCGTACCTTACCTCTCATAGGTCTGTGATTTATTGGGAAGTTAGAAGATCAGTTTGCCACAGTCTCAACAAAAAGGAATAATTATCACCATCAATCCAGAAGAGTTACACCAAGTCTGGAGAGTTTAAGATGGACCAAAACTCAGGATATGGCAGAGCTGGTAAGGGTTTCCACTGTAGGGTTTCTGGTGGAGTGATGTTCGTTTTTGCAGGGATGGCAGGGCTGGTAAGGTAATCACTTTGGCGGCAAGAGCTTGGAGTCACCGTTGGCCCCTTTGGGGCCAGCCTAGTACCCACCAAGTAAAAAAAGGGGGAAGTAGATCTTACTTGCTCGCCATTTGATTATGTGCTCGCCATTTGGTCATAACTACGTTCATTACTCTGCTATTTCTGGAGGCTGGTATTACCTGGTTGCTCGCCTGGATTAGCGGGGTTTTCTGTATCACCTTCTTCCATGCCGATATTTTGGCGGGTTCACGTGATTTGTTATCCGTAAAATATCCCGTCCTTCGTACTGTGGATGGGACCTCTAGGCGGTACCTTGGTGATTTTGGCTTACATTCACTAAGCAGGTGTCGGTGTGGGTGACTGGCAACTGCCGGTGGTTGAGCCTTGGCTGATATGACTGGGGTTATTGGTAATATCGATGGTATACCCTATTGCTCGGTGGAGGGTTCTGGTAGTGATGCGGGGTTATCAACCCACAAGGATGCGGGTGGTCTGGGGAAGACACGGGACTTTCAAACCAGGCCTTGGTCGAGCAGAGTGCGTGGGGAGAAGGCGCGTAAGAGGCGGCAATACAAGCCTCTGAAGGTTCGTGAGGGTTGTGAACAATTTTCTATCCCTGTTGAAACGAACCTTGACCGTATCAAGATGCTTAACTCCCGGGCTGTAGTGGGCCGTTTCGAGTTCACTACCGGCGACCAGATTGAACTGTTAGAATGGGTCCGGAGGTGTTGGGTTCCACTGTGCGGGGATATGCCGAGAGTTATGATGTTGCTGAATAGATGGGTGTTGATTATTTTTAGCAAACCTGAGCATGTGGGCTTGGTTCTGCGGAGATTCTGGTGTTTTAAGGAGGGGTCGTTCAGCCTTAAAAAGTGGCATCTATCCTTCGACCCCTTGAAGGAAAAGCAACAGTTTCGTCACCTGTGGCTGTTGATACCGGGGTTACCTATTGAGCTCTGGACCGAGAATATACTGATTGGATTAGCTAACACTATGGGGAGATTTGTTCGTCTGGACAATGATTCACTGTTTGGGTTTGACAAGCGTGCGGCGAAGGTGATGGTTGAAATTAACATGGCTTTAGGCCTTCCGGCTGAAGTGGAATTAGTCTGGGGAGATAGGGTGTGGCGACAGCGTCTGGATTATTTCCGGATGCCCTTTCGTTGTCATGTGTGTGGGTTAACTGGTCATATCCGCTCTAATTGTCCTGAGAACAAGGCTACTAATCCTGTTCGGCGGATGCCAAATTGTCCAGATTCCAGTGTACCTGTGCGCGCGGAAAGGTTCCCTGGCTCGCGGGATGTGTCGTCGTCACCGGGTAAGTTAACTCCGAAACTGGGTTCACCCATCCCTTTTATTTCGGATGATGAACTTGATTGCATTAGGGCTACTGAAATATTGGCAAATTCTCAGAATTCTGAGAGGCAATCACTACCTATGGCGGATAAGGGTAGGGTTTCGGGCATTTGTGGCAATTTGGACCTATCCGATACTTTTAGGGGTTCTGGGGAGGTTTCACAGGGGAGTCGGGAAGATGACTTCCCTCTTCGACCCGATAGGGTTTTGAACCATTCGTCCAATGGTACTGAGCAAGACCTGCTTCCTGTTTCGGGAGATCTGACTTATTTGGCGAAGGGGATTGCGGGGCCGTCTGGTCTGGTTGGGGGGGAGATGGAGAAGTGTGGGACACTGGAGGTGAGGGAAGTATTGGGGAGCCATACATCTGAAAGGGAATTACTCACGCCATTGTCCATATTTTCTAAAAATCCCTCCGACAATCCTAACGTCCAGTCTTGCTATTCGGCCCGTTTTCGAAATGTTACCCTTAGGAAGGCACGTAGGGGGGGTAAGAAGGACTTGGGGGACACCGTTCCCACTTCTGAGAAGGGAGTTTCGGTCACGGACCGTATCCTCTCGGACTTGGGAAAGGAGGTACTGGGGAATGAGGTATTTTTTCCGCTAGCCGGGGTACCTGGTACTGCTCCTTTGGAGAACCGATTTGTGGTTACTGAAACTGGGGGCCTTAGAGATAATCCCCTTCAAACTGGTGCTCCTTAATGTCTATTTGCTCACTCAACATTCGTGGTTTGGGGGCGACTGCGCGAGCCAGGGTCCTCTCAAACCTCATCACTACTGCTCGTCCTTCTATCCTTTTATTGCAAGAAACAATGTGTGTGGATCTGTTGGCTGTCACAAAGGTTGCTGGCATTCTGCCGAGCTGGGAAATTACCGCCACGAGCTCGGAGGGTTTATCGGGTGGCTTAGTAGCTGCTTGGGATCCTCGATATTTCTCCTTTTCTGTATTTAAGACTCGGTGGGGTATCTTACTGGAAGGGGTATGTAAAGTGAATGATATGGCACTGAACATTCTTAACTGTTACGCTCCTTATAAGGAACGGGAAGGTTTTTGGATGGGGCTGCAGTCGTCAGGATTACTATTGAAAGAAAATATTATGGTGGTTGGGGATTTGAATTTCACCAGATTTGCTTATGAACTCTGGGGGTCCAAAGCTAAAGTGGATCCACTCTCAAATTTTTTCAGCGAGTACCTTATTAATAACAGATTGATTGATGTGGTTACAGGAGTCATCTCTCCCACATGGACAAACGGAAGAAGCGGTTTGGATGGGATTCACAAAAGGCTAGACAAATTTTTGGTACATGAAACTCTGTTGGAGACTGTGGGTCGACACAGATGTTGGGTTGGGAAGAACAAGATTTCGGACCACTGGCCCATATTCATGCAGTTCGATGACTGTGTTTATGCGCAGAGATTTCCATATAAATTTGATTGTTCGTGGCTCAAACTTGAGGATTTTGTCCTATTTGCTAAGGCTGAATGGCAAAATATTACGGTTGATGGTGAACTTAATCCTGTAGACAAATTTTGCAGGAAACTTAAAAATTTCAAATTGGCTGTTACTAATTGGATACATACTAAAAAGCAGAGTGATAGACAGAGGTTAATGCAGGTTGAGACACAACTGCAGGACCTCTATAGCTGTAGTTTTGGTGGGCCGTTGGAGGAGGCTAAGTACTACAGTATCAGGGAACTTGAGAAAGAAAAGACTGATATCTATCTGCGAGAGGAAATGGAATGGAGAATGAAAAGTAGAGCATTGTGGGTGCAATCGGGGGATAGCAATACAAGATTTTTCCATTCCTTTGCATCGGCTCCCAGGAACTGTAATACTATTTGGCAGATGAAGGATAGATCGGGGGCCGTCATCACTGGACAACAAGAGATACAGGAACTTGCATTGGAGCATTTTAGGAACATTTACACTGCCGATCCATTATGTGACCTTGAATCCCAGCTGCAGGTAATTAAGTACTACCCCAGGTTTTTTGATGAGGATTCAGCTGGAGAATTATGTCGGGAAGTGACACTGGATGAGGTAGAATGTACTCTGAAACTCTTCGCCAAGGAGAAGAGTCCAGGCCCGGATGGCTGGACGGTTGAACTGTTCTTACATTTCTTTGACTTAATGGGGGAGGAGCTGGTTAAGCTGGTGGAATACACCAGATTGGAGGGCTGTATGTCAGGAGCCCTGAATTCTACTTTCTTGACTCTTATTCCTAAGGTGAATGACCCGAAACATTTTGGAGACTTTCGGCCAATAGCATTATGCAATCTGATTTATAAGATAGTTTCTAAGATCATTGCGGGTAGATTAAAGCCGGTGCTATCTAGATTCATTTCTAAGGAGCAATTTGGCTTTTTAAAGGATAGACAGATACACGATGCTGTGGGGATTACGCAGGAGATTCTCCATTCGGTCAAAATTAAGAAAAAGAAAGCTGTCTTCCTCAAAATTGACTTGGAAAAAGCCTACGACAGGGTAAATTGGGACTTTCTTAGACTAATCTTGATACAAATTGGTGTCCCGGCGATGGCTATCAAATGGATCATGTCTTGCGTTGATACTGCTAATATCGCGGTTCTTGTGAATGGGGCCCCTACCCCTTTCTTCAGCTGCACAAGGGGTATCCGGCAGGGCTGCTCACTTTCTCCTCTGCTATTCTTGCTGGTTATTGAAGGTTTTAGCAGAATGATTTCACAGGCTAAACGGGAAGGCAGAATCATGGGCATCAAAATAGCTGATAATTTTTATATTACTCATGTGTTGTTTGTTGACGACGTGTTATTAGCTGGATTGGATTCTGTTGCTGAATGGAGGCATTATCAGCAGATTATATCACTTTTTTGTCAGGCCTCTAGGATGGCTGTAAGTGTTAGTAAAACTTGCTTTTATGGTAATCTTATACTTGATGACAGGATGCTGGAGATTCAGAACATTATGCCATATAATTTTTGTTCCATTAATGATGGCTTTCGGTACCTTGGGTTTAGACTTAAGCCTAATGGATATTTAGTCAAGGACTGGGAATGGCTTATCCAGCGATTTGAACAGCGTATCTCTAATTGGACGTATAGGCTCTTGTCTATAGGAGGTAAGCTTACATTGGTCAAATCGGTTTTGTTGGGGCTCCCAGTATACTGGTTCTCATTATTGCCCATACCGTGCTCTGTTATTAATTCCCTGAGGAGACTGGTATTTAATTTTCTATGGTCTGGAGGTTTACATAAGAAGGGTGTGGTGATGGTTGGTTGGGAAAGGATTGCACTGCCTACTGAGGCCGGTGGATGGGGTATTCGGGACCTGTCGGCGTTCAGTGCAGCCCTACGTTTGAATAGTCTTTGGCGGGCTCTCTTTGGCAACACCTTATGGACTCAACTCATTCATCATAAATATATCAGAATGGAGGTCTCTCATTGGCTCCGGACTCCTGCTAAAAAAGTAAGTGGTATTTCACCCATTTGGAACGGATTCCTGAAGGTATATAAATGGATGGCTTCAGCATTATGTTGGAAAGTGGGTTGTGGTAGGGAGGTTGCTATTGGAGTCGATCCTATTGCTGGGATGAGTGAGCCCTATTGTCTAACTCCGCACCTGATTCAGCATTTGCGTGATAGAGGTTATGTCACTTTAAACACTATTGTCAACAGGGATTCGGGTCTGTGGATGTCGGATGCGCAACTCCAGATGAATTCGGTTGATGCTGTGGATTGGAGGGATTACATACATAGACTCAATACCAGTGGCATTCGGATTAGGGATACTGCAGATGAGGTTATTTGGTCTGGGAACGATGCTACAGGATCTGTTTCTGTCAAAGCGGCATATCATTATATTATTAAAGGGAGGTGCATATACCCGAGACAGTGGTGGTATGGCAAACTTTGGCATTGGAATCTTCCGCTTAAAATAAAATGCTTCTTTTGGTTTGCCCTTCAGGATCGGCTGAAGTCATGGGAGAATCTTCTATCCATGGGATGGGTAGGCCCAGGTATGTGTTTTCTGTGCAGCGACAATTCGGAGACTACAAAACATCTATTACTGGAGTGTCCTTTCACTATGGAACTATGGGAGCATATTTATAAGTTTTATAACATTAGAGCCCGTTGGGCTGGTGATATCATTGCTAATACATTACTCCAGTGGATCACTGATTGCAAGGAACACTTGACACTGCCTATATTTATCTGTTGGATGGTATGGAGGGCTAGAAACAAGGCAATTTTTGAAGACTCTAGACCGATGGTACAGCTTGTGTATAAGAATGTTATCAGCTACTACTCTTGTTATTTGGTGAAGCAGAAGGCCAAGGTACATCGGAATATTGGGCAACTTAATTTATCCTTTACACGCCCCATTTGTTTCTTTGATGGTGCAGCTGCTCGTGGAGAATGTGGGGCTGGGGGTACCATATATCTCAACGGTGATCATTATTTTGCCTTGAAGATGAAATGCGGTAAGGGCACTAATATGAAAGCTGAAATGATGGCCTTATGGTGTGTGGCAGTGGTGGCAAATTGTTTTGGTCTTATTGATGTCCTTATTTATGGCGACTCAAGAGTGACAATTAAGTGGGCCAGGGGAGAATATGAACTTAATGTCTTGCAGCTGACCTATTGGGGTGACAGAGTCATGGAAGAATTAAACAAGTTGGGACAGATCACGTTGCTGCACATTTATCGGGAACATAATGTTCAGGCGGATCAACTTTCTAAATCAGCTTTGGATTCGCCTGAGGACATCATAGTGTGGGAAGAATACCTGGAGAATCAATGTATTGATTCTGGTACTTGGCAATATTTGGGATAAGTTATCTGTCTTTTGGTTGAGGTTGTCAACTGTTGGGCAATGGACCACTGGTCTGATTTTGGAACTTATGTATATTTTGCATTTTTGTAAATCTGCCCATCAAGGGAGATAATATCTCAGACTCTGTTATGAGGAATATCATGTACTATTTGATTCAAGTTTGAATAGCAATAGTATGTATTTTTTCACGGAAAAAAAAAGGTCTGTGATTTATTATACATAAAATGTATTGCAGGCATTATTCAAATCATTTTTTTGTTTTGTTGTTTGATTGCCTTCTTCCTTACGTTTCATGGGTTTATGTTTATAATATATATAACTAATATAAAGTCATGATTATCAAAATTATATTTAAAAATAGTGAATTAGTGTGGTGTAATATATAAGTAATATAAAAATGGATGTGGAGCCAGTTTTAAAATTATTTTTGATTAGTTAAGATGTGAGACATAGCTTAAATTTAGGAAGTATCTGTAAAATGGAAATGATCATCGAAAACTATCAAATAATTATTTAATTTATTTTGATAACATGTTTTTTTAATAATAATGATGTATCAATTTACATTTAAAAATGTAATTATGGCATGAGAAGAAAAGAACAGCACAGCAGCTAGACATGGATATATAAAAATATAGAACAGAGGACTAAGTATTATGATTCTGTGACTGTTTTGGGGGAGGGCATAAACTGTCAAATGTACTATTTCAATGCTGAAAAAGCCCAGCTTTGGTGTGTGAATCTTGGAGTGGTAGTTATTTGTGTGACTTGTAAGCTTCTAATATTTAAAAATGTAATTATGGCATGAGAAGAAAAGAACAGCACAGCAGCTAGACATGGATATATAAAAATAGAGAACAGAGGACTAAGTATTATGATTCTGTGACTGTTTTGGGGGAGGGCATAAACTGTCAACTGTACTATTTCAATGCTGAAAAAGCCCAGCTTTGGTGTGTGAATCCTGGAGTGGTAGTTATTTGTGTGACTTGTAAGCTTCTAATATTTGACATGGCTGGTTGCTGGTTCACTACTTCTTCAGTATTTGTTGTCATACTCTCAGGATTGGTTCTTGCCCTCATTACATTGGAGAATACCAAATACAAGGGAGAAGTTGTGGAGTACAGGAGTAGAGGGTGGATTAGGGAGTCTGTTGTTTGGGATGAGGAAAACAAGAGGTTTCTGGTATCCAACTTGGAAGGTGGGGTTGGAGAAATTAGATTGCAGGACGGGGACTCAGCCAAAGGTGGGTTCAGAGAGGAAACAGTGGTGAGGAATTCGGAGTATTCGGGCAATGGTACCTTGGGATTACAGATTGATCCAATTAGAAACAGACTCTTGGCAGTGATAGCAGACTCTATTGGAAGTCGTTACAGTGCTTTGGCTGCTTATGATTTGAAAACATGGAAGAGATTGTATTTCACAAAGCTCTGTGGCCCAGGTAAGTCGTTTCAACTGCTTTCTTTGTTGGCTGATCTCATTATTAGCACTGAGCATTCTCAAAACACAAAATTATATATTTCCAAGTGATTTGTATTAAATATTTGGAGGGTTACTTCTAATTTCTCTTTTTTAATCTAAGTTGGCGGCCACTTTTCACTGGATTCATTAGCATCTAAATCCACTGGCTGATATTCTTCACAAGTTCGAGGTGAATATTGGACCATGGTTTGGATGACATTTTTTTGCTATTGTATTCAAGGATTGAGGGGTTATTATCATTATTTTTTTCATCAGGAATATGCTATAATCGAGTTTAAAAAAATGTATAAGATTGAAATATAAATCAATTTACTTTTAGTTCAGTTTATTAGGCTCTGTGAAATGGCTTTTAGTTTTATGAAGCAATAAGATTAAGGATAAAAAATATGTGTAAGATTGAAATATAAATCAATCTCTTTTTAGTTTAGTTTTTAGTTTAGTTTATCTGGATTTGGGTGAAATGGCTTTTAGAAGCAATAAGATTAAAAAGCAAAATTATGCGTAAAATTGAAATATAAATCAATCTCTTTTTAGTTTAGTTTATATGGATCTCATGAAATGGCTTTTAGCTTTATGAAACAATAAGGTTAAGAAACAAAAATATGTGTAAGATTGAAATATAAATCAATCTCTTTTTAGTTTAGTTCTGGATCTGCTTGAAATGGGCAGAAAACACCTTAGGATATAATGCTTTAATTAATATGAAAATTAATACAAATCCATCTAGATTGATATCTATAGTCCTTGCTGCTCATCGCAGGGACTAATAAGAAGATTTTTTCTAATAATCATGCAGAAATTTTAAATTCGATATATTCCCTGTGTAGCAGTATACTCTTAAACATCAGCATGACTTGAAGATTGTATGTTAAGTGTATTCTTTTGACTTTGTGGTTAGTTACTTGTGACTGTATATTGTGTGCAATGTGGTTATCCAATCCCATGGCAATTCCTTGTAGAGTTTAGGTATTGCAGTACAAATTTTCCACTTATGATAATGTTTCCTCCTACAAATTTTCCACTTTTGATAATGTTTCCTCCTCAGCAGTAGCTAAAATTCAGTTGTCTGCTATTTGGGTCAGTGCCTCGGGTTACTATGATAAGAATATAATATCCAATTCTGGTAAACAGGCCACATTATGCTCGGTGATAAATAAACTTTTCAATTTAGAAGCTTTGAAAAATTCAGAAGCTTTAAAAAACAAGATTGTTTTTCATCATTTTTGTTGAGCATTTCTTCTATAATCTATGTCATGACATATTATGATTACAAACTGTACATATATTTATTCCAATTTTAATGAAATTTATCACATGACCTGTCTGTCTCAGAGAGCATTACACTGGCAAATGATGTAGACTTGGATCCAGAGGGCAATGCATACGTTACTGACACCAAACAGAATATCATTTGGAAAGTGAGTTTGGATGGATCTACAGTCTCTGTGCTAAGCAGTCCCATCTTTGCATCACAGTCTAGTAAACTTCCTTTTAAGGGAATCGGTCTCAATGGAATAGTGTACCATCCAGATGGTTTTCTTCTGGTGGTTCATACATTTTCTGGAGCCATATTCAAGAGCAGTTTAGACGGAGTGGATGTGAGTGTAGTGAATATAAGTAGCCCCATGTTTCTGGGTGATGGCCTGGCTCTTCTTTCCCCCGAGAAAATGGTGGTGGTTGCATCTCTATCAACTCGATTACTCGAGAGTAGGGATGGGTGGAAAAGTGCGCAGCTTACCCACAGATATGTTGGACCAATGCATCGTTTTGCCACCGCTGCCACAATCAAAGATGGCAAAGCCTTTGTGAATCACATGTTTGGTTTTGGTTTTGGAAATGGAAAGCATATTATCACTGAGGCCATTTTCAAACCACTTGGTGTTCCAAGTTATTTGAGTTGAGGCTTCTGTGGTTTGAAGCGTTAGCCAAATTGCTGTGAGAATCCATAATTTGTATTTTTGTATTTTTGTTTGTTTAAATGATAGATCTTGATTTCTATGTATAATAAATGGGCGAATTTCTATGATATATTGGAAAATATGAAGACTATTTTATCAATGTTTTATTATGTATATATATATTTTTTGGCGAATCTCTTATTGAATTATAATTTTGTAAATTTTTGGCCAATATTTCATTAAATAATAAAACCTTGTAAAATATTGGCGAAGCTTTCACTAAATCATAAAACCTTGTGAAGTTCTGGGACAAGTTTCTCCTTGGCAAGGCATGGCCCCCTGCATGCTCAATTACAGGGCTATAAATGAAGTCCCATCCCGCAAGCATGATGTCCCAAACACCCACAAAAACGTTATTGTTCCATAGTTGATTGCAACCTTCATAATCCATGTATTTCTTAGGGAAACATTGGATTTAAGGTGAGGGGATTTAGATCTATTCTAGATGAAAATGGGTCGCTATAATACTTTATAGTAAATATCGACTACCCTTTTTGTGTTGACATTAAGGAACTTGCAAAATTATATTCAAACCATAAAATATGAATGAATGTAACATCGACTTCGATTTCCATGATTGATAGAAAGTGAAAGAGCCCCTCGCAATTGTCATTTTTAGAAATCAGGGGCGAATGGGAGCTTCCTAGAGCTTTTTGTGGGCTAACAGAGGTTTAAATCCATTTTTAGAAGGGCTAAATTGTTTTATCTTGGCTCTCCTTTTTAAATTCGACTAGGCTAATCTCCTATTCATTAAAAATAAGTAAATAAAATGTGGGCTAATCATGCCTAATGGGTGCTTAATAAAAAATTAGCCCATTAAAAATTTAAAACTCCTAAATTTAGCCAATATGCTAAGATTAGCCCCTAAAAATTTTCATGGTCAAAATATTATAAAATATTACAAAAATGATTTAAAATACTAAAATTAATATAAATTCATTTTAAATTGTAAATCTTTAAATTTTCTCTTTAAAACAGAGTTTATATTTCAATCAATTTAATCTTTTTAAGAATTTGGTAGATTTGGAGTTAAGATGTATCTAGATTCTATATTGATTTTATTATAATGATCCTCTTTTAGTTTTTCAATATTTCATTTTTATTGAAGTCATTTTTTTTAGATTTAATTTATTAAGTTACTATTATAACATATAACTATAGAGTCACCTAATTATTATCTTAGATATAATTGTATATGCATCTAATTAAATAATAACAAATTAATTTATAAGACCCTTTGTTTATAGGACATCTAAATTCATTGATTACATATAACAAAGAGAAACAACTAAGAAAAATTTCAATGAGATTCAAGTTTTTGATAACTATTAATATTAATACTACTTTATTTTTAATTTTATAAAATATTATCTTAAACCAAGATATATAGATAAATTTCACAATCTCTTTAATATTGGGTTATAAAATTTAATATGGATTTATTTCATAATAATATTTATGTTTGTCCAATTTAATATTTATTTATTTATTATGAATTTATATTATATATTTTTTATATATTATTTTTAATTAAACATAATACATTTGACCAACTTAAACTATTCATGTAAGTTCGATAGACATTTTTAATAATGAAATGCATAAAAAAAATCCACACACTACCATTGTTAATTATTATTTTTTGTTTTATGTTTGTAATGTACAACCGTCAACAATATCCACCCTTGGTCAACCCATAAATGATGATAATGGAGTCGCATCCATTTAATTTAATTTTCATAAAACATGTAAAAAAATTCCAAAAAATCTAAAAAGAGGTATGCCTATCCACTAACATTACAATTCATTTCAGATTTCTTCGAGAGAAAGACCATAAAAGTTTTGCAACACATTTAATTGTTATTTTGACCAAAAATAGCTATTTGGTTTAAAAATGACCAACTTCAAAATAAGATGAAATAATCGTTGAAAAGTTAGAGAAATCTTATCAAATAAGTGAATGCTTTAGCTCTCAAAGAAAAGTGAGTGAAATGTGTCAAGTCTATCACAAAGTCTATTACATGTAGACTCTAAACAAATATTAAAAGAAAAATTATAAAACCAAGAACATAAATCCAAATTTAAATTAACTAAATTGCAAACGCATTTCTATAAATATATATCAAATTTCAATTTAAAATTTCATTCATTTCAAACCTAATATATATATATAATCAAAAGCAAATTTTAATAAATACATCCCACAAATCCAAGTTATCACCTATTTATATATCTTTATTTAAAACTTACTACTTTACGTGTTAGTTGGGATTCAATATTTTTTTGTTAAATTATCATATATGTTTGAATAACAATTAAATTTAGCTAGACAAATTTATGAAGGGATATTTGTTATTTATATATTTTAACTTATATACATTAAATATAAATGAATACACACATGCATATTTAAAACACTCTACTTTGTATATTCTTTGGGATTAAATAATTTTTTATTAAATTATCATATTTGAAAATTTAAGTAGACAAATTTATAAGGGATATTTCTTATTTATTTATTCTAATTTATATGTAAATATGCTAATTTGGTAATGGATGGACAATCCAAAACAAAACACTTTACTTATCTATATATAAACCAGCTTAGATCCAAATCCTAGGCTCTATCAAGTGTCAAGAGGGATCAAATCTCTCGAGGTGCAAACCTCTCCTCGAAAAGCTCCTTGAGTGCAATACTTGAGAAGAGGTTTGCACCTCGGGATATTTGATCCCTCTCGGCGCTTGATAGAGCCTAGGATTTGGATCTAGGCTGGTTTCAGTCGTGGGCGGTGACACAAAATTGGAGTTTGATCAGCATTGTAAGGAACAGGTTAAGTTGAAAACACATATACATTTACGAGGATTATCATAACGTAAGTAATAAGTATTAAGGATTGAGTAAATTATTAAACTAGAAAATAGAGACAATTCGCCTAACTTTTTTTTTCGATTATCTTTTTGTTGATCTGCGTTTTGTTTTGTTTGTTCTTCTCCTTTTTCTTTCGTCATTTCGTACATTTTGATTTATTTGTTGTTCTGCAAACTGATTTTTTTGTTCTTCCAATTGCTTCAACTTTCTCTCTCAAGACGCTCTTTGTCGATCAATGTTTCGTTTTCTTTGTTCTTCTCATTCTTTTGATGTTGATTCGCCTAACTTTTTTTTTCGGTTCTCTTTTTGTTGATCTGCATTTTGTTTTGTTCGTTCTTCTCCTTCTTCTGCCGTCATTTCATCATTTTGTACATTTTGATTTATTTGTTGTTCTGCAACCTGATTTCTTTGTTCTTCCAACTGCTTCAACTTTCTCTCTCGATACACTCTTTGTCGATCAACGTTTCATTATCTTTGTTCCTCTCATTCTTCTGTTGTCAAATCGTCTAACTTTCTTTTTCGATATTATTTTTGTCGATCTCTGCGTTTCATTTTCTTCGTTCTTCTAGTTCTTCTGCTCTCATTTCGTCCAACTTCCTTTTTCAAAATTATTTTTGTTCTTCTGCTTTTCGTTTCAAGTCTTCTTCTCGTTCTTTTGTTTTCACTGAAATCTATGCGTCCATACACTGAAATCAATGTGTCAACAGAATAACGTTTACACTGAAAAATATGCAATAAAAAGACCCAATACACTAAAATCTATGCAAGTATAAAACTCACTTTACATAATAATGAAATTCAATTTATTTACGAAATTCTATATTTAAAAAAAAAAAGTAGGTGATCCGGGAGGATTGAATCTTGAACCTCACATCCATTATCCCAACACCCTTACCACTATACCACATGTAGTTCTTATTATACATAGTAAATAACTTATATAGTTATATGCAAAGCTAATATTCACGTAAAGCTAATATTCATTTGAAACTTATGGATTTTAATTAAAAATAGAAGAACTTAGGCGAATTAAAAAAGTAATAGTGAATATTATACTGATCATCATGTGAATATTTTTTTTTTTTAAATATTCATGAATTTCAATTAAAAAATGTAAAGCTAATATTCACATAAAACTAATATTCATTTGAAACTTATGGATTTCAATTAAAAACAACAAAAGTTAGACGAATTAAAGAAGTAATAGTGAATATTATAGCGATCATCACGTGAATATTATTTCTTAAAAAAATAATCATTTGAAGCCAATGGATTTCAATTAAAAAATATAAAGATAATATTCACGTAAAACTAATATTCATTTGAAACTTATGGATTTCAATTAAAAATAGCATAAGTTAGGCGAATTAAAAAATGTAAAGCTAATATTCACGTAAAGTCAATATTCATTTGAAACTTATGGATTTTAATTAAAAACAACAGAAGTTAAACAAATTAAAAAAGTAATAGTAAATATTATAGTGATCATCACGTGAATATTATTTCTTAAAAAAATAATCATTTGAAACTTATGGATTTTAATTAAAAAATGTAAACTAATATTCATTTGAAACTTATGGATTTTAATTTAAAAAAATAGAAGTTAGGCGAATTAAAAAATGTAAAGCTAATATTCATTTGAAACTTATGGATTTCAATTAAAAACAGTAGAAGTTAAGCGAATTAAAAAAGTAATAGTGAATATTACAGCGATCATCAAGTGAATATTATTTCTTAAAAAAATAATCATTTGAAACTTATGATTTTCAATTAAAAAATGTAAAGCTAATATTCACGTAAAACTAATATTCATTTGAAACTTATGGATTTCAATTAAAAACAACAGAAGTTAGGCGAATTAAAAAATGTAAAGCTAATATTCATTTGAAACTTAAGCCAATTAAAAAAGTAATAGTGATCATCACGTGAATATTATTTCTTAAAAATATAATAATTTGAAACTTATGGATTTCAATTAAAAATGTAAAGCTAATATTCACGTAAAACTAATATTCATTTGAATAATCATTTGAAGCTTATGGATTTTAATTAAAAAATGTAAAGCTAATATTCACTTAAAACTAATATTCATTTGAAACTTATGGATTTCAATTAAAAACAATAGAGCTTATTAAAAAATGTAAAGCTAATATTCACGTAAAGCTAATATTCATTTGAAACTTATGGATTTCAATTAAAAACAGCAGAAGTATAATCATTTGAAATAAGATATCTTTGCGGCAGATTCTTGACCCGAAATATTTTTTTTATAATTTGTATGATAGCTTGCCTATTTATATAGTCAATGATTTCATTTCAGAAATATTTTGAAAATACATGTCTTTTTTTTTTATTAATGGCCGACTAAACAATATTTCAAATTATATTTTGTTATGTTACTCGACAAACTCACACATGTTACAAGATCTCCCTCATATTACACTCGACAAACACTCGACACATGTTACACGATCTCACCCATACTGGGCTGTAGAGTGCCTCTCGGCGCAATAAAGTAAATGCAATTTTAAAATAAAAGTGGTCATCTTATATGGATTGGTGGTCTTTGTAAGAGAGATTTCTCTTAAGTTTTTATTTTAATTGTAATGTATGCTAGAAAGTGTACTCTTAAGTAAATAAAAAATCTATTTGAGTCCAAAACAAAACTCCTTAAAATAATTTACAGTGCAAGAAACCATACTTAGGTGTATAATGTTGGGGTACAAGTTTATAATTCCTTGAACAATTTTCCATGTCTTTATCCTTTGTGAAATTCTTTATTTTTGTGCCTTTATCCTTTGAGAAATTGTTTATTTTGTGTTATATATATATATATATATATATATATACCCACAAGAAACCATGCTTAGTTGTATAATGTTGTGGTACATAGTCCAATTTTTTTACCACGGTCCAAATTTTCCATGTATTTATACTTTGTGAAATTCCTTATTTTTGTGCCTTTATCCTTTGTGAAATTGCTTATTTTTGTGTTTTTTACACACACACACATATATCCATGTGGGGTAGCTCAGTTGGTTGGATCCTCCGGGACCAAGCCGTTACGAGGTTGAGGTCGAGGGTTAAATTATCTGGGTCCTCCCAGGGTTAGGCACCCAAGTTTGGTGTAGGGGATAGGCTCTGAAATATCATAACAAGGTGAGGCCCCTTGGAAGCTTTTTGTGGATGTAGCGACCCGATATTCGGGTGTGAACCACAATATATATATATATATATATATATATATATATATATATATATATATATATAAACACGCATACACACATACCGACATAGATTCATCTTAATTCTAGCTCTACCAATCATAGAGATGGATCAAATCTCTTGAGGTGCAACCTTTAGTCAAGTTTAGCATTGTAAAAAGGGTTTTCACCTTAAGGCATTTGATCCCTCTCGTCCCTTAGTAGAGTAAAAGTTAAGATGAATCTATGTTGGTTTCATGCCAAAGACGAAATTATCTAGGTCCAACTAGTGCTATTGGCATGTCCTAGATGGAGAAGCAAATAAGAAAAATCAATACCATCTATTTGATAACCAACAATGTTATGCATAGAATTAAGTGCAAATGTACTTCAAAAGAAACCACCCATTAGTTAAAATATCATGAGGTGTTGTTCAAAGGGGTTGGATCTATCGGTGAGGAGAGAAAAATTCACCAATTAATAAAGATCAATTCTCATGAGAGCATCCAACCCCTTGAGGTCTCATGGGAGTACTTGGAGGTAGTGGTCGAACATGTGAGGTTTGCATTGCACTCACTCCACACACACAGGTGGATCAAAACCAACCCTCTTGTAATCCTTAAGGCTAGGCACTAATCATTATGGCTATGGAAATAGCTCAAATTGTGAGGAAAAATTTTCACACTCTTCCCACTTGAGTTTAAAACTCCAATGAGAACTGGCTCATTGTGATAAGGTGAAGGTTAGGTGCCCATAGTAAGACATCTCATCCATTTTCAAGTCAAAATTATTTGTATATTTGGATTGTAAATTATTGGATATACTTTTTGATTATAGTGATAGTTGTTGACTTTAAACTTATGCCTCCCTTAATAATGAATTATTGATTCCCATAACTTATTTAAAACATATTGATAATGTACCTCCAAGATAAAACAAAACAATAAAATATTGAATATAATATTCAATACATAAATTGAATCTCCCTGAAATTTACATCCATTCCACATGTTTCGAGGCTAACAAACATTATGCTAACCATCTACCAAGAAGGAACAAAACCCCTTTCCATAGAATTTATATCCCCAAGAAAGATTGTCTCTAAAGGTATATTTTAACTTAAAAAAGGTCTAACTATTTTTGGAAAAAGGGCCCAAAATGTCTTCACAAAGTTATCTAAAACATAACCATCTACTAAGGAATAATAAAACATTAATTAAAAAAAAATCTAAAAAATGTTAGGTATTTGTGTAAAGAAGCCAAAAATAATATTACAAAGTTATATTTAAAAAATATAATTAAAAAAAAATATTTATTATTGTAAAGAAAGCACAAAATAATCTAGCTTTTAGGCACTTATAAGATAAATGTAAACCAC
This sequence comes from Larix kaempferi, assembly GCA_027924585.1. Lineage (NCBI taxonomy): Eukaryota > Viridiplantae > Streptophyta > Pinopsida > Pinales > Pinaceae > Larix > Larix kaempferi. Next base: position 5,597,012 of record BSBM01000477.1, on the reverse strand, counting down.
TCACACCTAACAATAGGTACATAATATATTAACATATACAACTTTGATTTAACTATATGCTCATTTTTTTTAATTAATATCCACACAAAAATTATTTTCCTTCTTAACCTTGGTTGATCTCCTATGAAATTTTGCTCTATGGTAAAGGTTGATGGGTCATATTCATAAACATCATATTTGGTAAATTTAACAAAGATATAGGTGTTTAACCATGGGCATAACTAAAAGTATCAACCATGTAATAAACATCAATTGTGGTGTCTAAAATCCACCTAGCACTCCCTACAATAAGGAGGGTATAAAAATAATATATCTTCCCCTTCTGCTTAACCCATACATTCCCTACCTTCAAGGTGCATGACCACAAGTGCCTCCATCGTATCAGGTATCCTTCGTTTGATCATATCTTCTAATTGATTCATTGATTAATCAATAGAAATAGAGCAGTATGTGAGCAGTATAGAGAAAGAAGTGGCACAAAGACCTATGCCAAACTACCCTACCTTGGGCCCTTATCTCCATTCAACGGGAACAATACCCACCACTACATGACTAATATGCCACATCATCAATATATCTATTCATATGGTATTCTACCTCTGACCAAGTTTAGAAATTGCCACATATTGATCACACTTGTCTTGAAAAAAAGGAAATAAACTTCATCCCCTCTCCGTATAAATTTCTTAATGTAAATTTATCAAATTTCCTAAATACATTTTTTAATACAAATTTATCAAATTTTCCAAATACATTTAATTAATGTATTTTCTCAAAATGCATTTAATTTATCAAATTTCAGGACACTGCTCAAAAGAGAGTGCTCTCCAGATTGAAGTAAGTAAGAGTTTGGCTTAATTTATTCTAGCCTTCAACAATAATATTCAATGATGATTATGTTAGATAGTTTGTACCTTGTATATGTTATTCATTTTGATACCTTGTGATTTGACATCCAACAAATATGGACCACCCTCAATCATTAGTTAATGACATGTTTTCCATCTTTTGTGATTATTTTCTTATATAAAGAGATTAATCTAAAATAATCTTTGTAAAAGTGCAAATGCTAAATTGTATGAATTGTATGGGGAGACATAAGACATCCAAAATAATAATAAACATGAATGCTCAATATTTTTTCATAAATTAAGAATAGTAAACTTAGTAAGGAGCCCCTTGAGTTCAAAATCAATTTTTGTATGAACTCTATTAAATCCTTAATTACACACAACAACTTCTTTTTTTCTTTTTTGAATATTGTCATCAATTGTGACATAATAATTATTTCAGTGCTTCTTATCTATCTACTTCAACATTTAGATGTGAAAAAAAACCTTAGAATTGGAAGCATATAATATCCCCAATTAAAAATCAGATATATTAACTCAACATTTAACTACAAGAAGGAACTAGTCAAAAAATTTAACCGAAAACCCCCTTGATTCGAGCTTTCCCAAACACCTCCTAATCTACTCGAAATTGTCCCAAACATCCTTGAATGGACCCTAACAGTACCAAACACACTCAAACTGATCATTAACATACTTCAAGTGGTGGTTAGGGAAGTTTTACAGACAAATACTTATGGTTGTATGACCCATTTTGCAGATTTTACATAGATCAATCAATGACTCCTCCTAATTGACCCAAACTCTTTCCTAACAACTCCAAATCGGCTTGAAAAAAACCAAATACATGTGAATGGCTTTCCAACAGACTTTATGGGACTGATATTAAATTTTTAAACACATTTCATGAGCATTGTAAATCCACAACAATAGATTTATGCATAGGACAACAAACACTAGGAGATTGAGCACAATATGAAGGAAAGACACAGATACTTTTATTAATAGATGGGGAAGTACATTAAAAATACTGATGGATGCTATAGAAGCTGCAAATACATGAGAGAAGCCTACTACAATAGTTTAAGAATGGATGCAAATGGATAGCAGATGAGAGAGGGGAAATGGCAGCTCCAAATGAGTGATTTCCTCCAACTAGCGCGCCCTCTACAAACATGAATTCGAACCGAATATTCATATATTCTCTCTCAGGTGTTCCCCCAACTAGATATGAGCTCCATATAGACCATAGGATATCCAGCAAGAGATATAAGAAACCACATGTGCGTCCTCCTCAACCAAGATCTAGCGCAACACAAGCTGCCAATGTCGAAAAACACCAATGAACTTTCAATGTTGCAAACTAAAACTCAAACACACCAACATGAACTCAAACCAGATACTAGAAATGTACTTGATCTCCTTCATTTAAGCGCCATATATAAATCAGAGTGACTTCTCCTCTCATGCTAGCCAGGGTAAAATATTTCATCACCAAAACTAGTTACAATAGGAAGGGGAACATCTGCCAAGCATGAAAAGCTCACAAGGTCTCCAATTTGAATTGAAAATGATCAAAATATTTCCCCCATGCTACCTACATCCATTTTATAGACTTATTTAGCCCCTTCCCCCCTTATTCTTGAAACTTCTTCCAATAATAATAATAAATTTTGAATTAGTTGAGAGAATAATCATTCATGCCATTCTTTTAATTCCCTTTGAATGTTCTTTGTCCACATGAAACCTTAACCAACCTTGGGAATTTGAATAGGGATGGAGTTACACCCACCTTGTGAGCCCATTCCATCTCAAGCACTCACCTTAGCTATTTTTAGGACATGTCATTGTCATAGTTGTCATAGATGTTGTCATAGGATGTCATAATTGTTGTCATAGATTCTTTGGGGGTTACACTTCACTAGTGCACCCTCTTGGTATATTTTTTTATCTTGGAGTTTATTCATGAGATTCTTTGAGATTTACTCTTCCACTAGTGCACCCTTCTTGGTCTATTTTTGGCCCAGGAAGTTACAATTCAAAATATGCCTTCATGATTGGATTCCTTCCACCTTGGATGGGAGTTACTCTTCATGTGGAGCCCAGTCATCCTCTTGTGCGCCCTCCTAGGTTGATTATACCATTTCCACATCATTAATGAATATTTGACCATTGTTATTGCAAAAATTGAGACCCATATCACCACTTCTTGATTTAAATTTAAATGTGCATAGTGACTATAGGCCAAATAATTTCCTAGTTGATTTTATTTCCACTCGAACCCATGGGAATTAGATGGGTTAGTTGAATGACTATAGTGGAACTATGGAGGGGACATTATAGTCTCCCCACCCAATATTGATTGTCCTCAAGCAATTGCAATACTGGGTGTCGTAATAAATGTTCAACTTCCCATGTAGCATCTTCACTTGGTAAATATTTCCAGTAAACTAGGTACTCTCATTTAAATGGTTATGTTCCTCAATAATATCCTTTCTCTTTCTTGCAAAATCCTTTTTGAAACCAATATTTGTTTTCCTTCATCATCTAATGGAGGAAGCTCTGTTGTTACTTTCGCATGTTTTCCAACTGCTTTCTTGATACATGAAACATGGAATACATTATGTATCTTACTCCCTTCTGGAAGCTCCAACTCATATGTTGCTTCCCCAACTCTCCTCACAACTTTGTAAGGCCCATATAACCTTGGTTTCAATTTTTCAACCCCTTTTTCCTTGAGTAATGACTGTTTGTATGGATGCAACCTCAAATACACCAAATCATCCACCTGAAAACTACGCTCTATTCTATTTCAGTTTGCATATAATTTCTGTTGGTTTTAAGCTGTTAGCAAATTATCTTTGAGTGTTTTCAGAATGTCTTGACCTTCTTGAATCCAATATTTTGCTTTAGGGGCTCTACAATATCCAAAAATTTGATCAACAAAGGTGGGAGCTTGTAATACCCCTATTTTGACCCTTATGGTTTATTGGCTTAATGTAAATATTGTGTAAATACAGTGTGTATTTTCCCTAGTGTGGAGCTCAAGGCCAAGGCCCCACTAGTGGATGTTCAAGTTTAATTGCATAGGCAAGTATTTGAAAGTTTGGTTACCCATGAGTTGTTAAGCCATGAAGAATTGTAAATCATGTAATTATTAATTATTGCAATAAAAATACCCAAGAAGTTGGCTAAGGAGGCATCCAATGAGAAGGGGCCATGTGTATCCACTAGGGAGAGGTGAGGGGGTTATGGGATTGGTACCCATGCTGCCACATGTCCAATTATGAACCCATTTGACTCATCATGCTGACATTAATGCAACTATAAGAGGGTGGTTGAGAAAACCAAACCCATGAATTCGATGGAGTATGGGGCAACCTACAAATCTGTATGGCAGGGTATGGCCCTGTGCGTTGTTTGTCCCTTAAGCCACTCCACACCCGGGAATTCACCCATCCTGTTTGATAACCATGGATTGACCAAGAACCCAAGTCATTCACGCACCTACAGAGTTCAGTCGGGAAGAAAACAAGTAAAAATCGTGATTTCCTGTGTAAGCTGAATGTGTAGCGTCGAGAACGCCCAAGGAAACCCTGTGTAAGAATGAAACCGGTTGGGACGGCCATAGACCGGTTTGTGAGATAAATTGCAGATCTTGAACAGCCTAAAGAAACCATAATAACCCTTAGATCGATTGCAGAAGACATAATTGGCAGGGTAGATCTTAGGTCACGGCCTTGTGAATAATTAGCTTGTATAACAGAGTTAAAGGTCAAATTAGGGTTGGGTCTGCTTGATAAACCTAGTGAAGGCTGAAATCTCAAGAAGAGCAACAGTTGGACCTTTCTATGCCCACCCTGAATAACACTGGAGGGAAGGGGACTTGAGGGACTGTGCAACAGAGAAGAGGTCCTTCCTTGTGTTGGGTGAGGTAGGTAATGTGGGTGTCATGCTTGTTGAGTGGTCTGAGATGCCTACAGCTGTGTGGTAGAGATCACTAGCTTAGCAACACCCTCCTTGTTCCTTGGATCGCTTGATAAACCCAGCTATAGGTTGCCTTAGCATTGGGATGAGACCTTGACTGTGAGAGAGTTCATTAGCCCTCCTTAGTGGATACACAGCCCAGCTCGGGGGTGGTCTCTCAGCTGAAAGAGTACAAGCTAGATAGAGACCTAAGGTTTGGTGGAAAGTTGTCCTCACTTAGCCAGTTGCTTGGGGCAGCTCTAGTTCCAAAATATAAGTGTTTCTATGTGTTAAATTATGTTAATTCATGTGTTATAGCTATTTGTTAAGTTATGCTTGTCATGCTCTAGACTAATGAATGGATGACTCCATGAAATTTCTCATTAGGAAGCCATGTACAAGATTGAACATAATATTGAATGCATGTTGGAAGACTTCATTGTTTACATGAATGATATACATGGCTAACCCTTGCAGGTTGTTGATATGATTTGCTAACTTAGCCCATTATATATATTCATTATGAATTGTATTCACCCTTCAAAGGGATGGATTGACCTCACCTAGAATTGGGAGGAAAGGGGATAACCCCTGATGTGTTTCAGAGCCCCTCTGTGGTTAGGTGAAGGGAGAATTCATGGCAACAAGGAGATAGAATCCCTGGCAGAAGGATAAAGGCACTTAGGTGGAGTTATGATAAGAATTTAAGTTGGTAAATTGGCATAGTTGGAGTGCTTATATGAGGTGGGGATTGCACCATTGGATATATCTCTCCAAGATCTTTCCAACGATACCAACCTTGTCCCATTTGGACCATGGATGAGGGAGTTATGCCCCTGGAGAGTTTGCAGGAGCAGAGGAGGTGCTTCCGTAGTTCCGCATCCGCAATGCGGATTGTGGATTGCGGACGTTGGAAAATAATGTTGGATTGGAATTCCTCATTCCCACATTCCACAATGCGTATTGTGGAATGCGGAAGGAGAAATTATCTGGAGGATTGGAATTGGAATTCCGCATTCTCACATTCCGCAATGCATATTGCGGAATGCGGAAGGAGAAATTTTCCGAAGGATTGAATTTGGGCTTCCGCATTCCCGCATTCCACAATGTAGATTGCGGAATATGAAAAGAGAAATTGTTGGAAGGATTATTTTTTGGATTCTGCATTCTGAATCCCACAATGCAGATTGTGGATTCTGGATTGCGGAATGCGGACTGCGGATCGACTGCCATTGCGCCTGTGTGTGGAATTGGAAGAATTTGGAAGACAAAAAAGAAACAAAGGGTCTCCCATGGCCTCTGCAGGCCACCTGGGAGGTGTGGGAACGTGACAAAATGGTATCAGAGCTTCATTTGCAACACTGGGAGCTATTAGGGCCTAGCCGTGCATGAAATTACAGTCAATAAATGTGCCCATGGCGTGGTTTGGATAATGTTTATTGATTGATGAATTGACCAATGATTAATTCCATATTTTAATGGATATGCTAAGGTTTAATTGCATGATTTTAATTTCTAATAGATGTTTCTGTTATGCACAGTGACGGCAGTAGCAGTAAGTCGAATTGTATAGCAGGGAAGCGCACAAAAAGGCGGGAAATGGCAACCTTCAATGATGCGCAAGACTCGTTGAGCCATAGGATGATGTGCTGGGAGAGAACATGCAAGAATCACATACAAAGGTCGAGTCTAATGGAAGGAGGGCACAAGTGATGCCCCCAAACTTGGCCGATACCATGGTAAGCTTCAACAAGCGGCTGATGAAAGCTTGGGAATAACAACACCAACTTAACACGGCCATCTTGCAGAGCCTCATAGACATGCATCAGAGAATAAATGGTGGGTCTAATCCAAGCAACGAAGGCCGAGAAGAAAGAAATGTAGAAAACCACTCTAGGGAACATTCTAAGAGAAGAACTCCAAGCCCAAGGAGGAGTTTTGTGAGCAGAAATCACAGAACACCCTCTCCTAGGTATTCATCTAGCAGGTCAGATGATCCTAAGGGTTCTCAAGGAATCCCAAGACATACTTCCAGCAGGAGTAAGAGCAGAAAGAAGCACAGAGGTATTCCATAGGGTGAATTTAGGAAGGTAAGGCCTCCCACTTTTGATGGTGAAAGCAAAGAAGGACAAGAAGCAGAGCCATGGCTTCTTGGAATTAAAAAGTACTTCAGAATGCATGAGTATTCAAATAATGAAAAGGCTAGGGTTTCCATCTATAACCTTAGTGGAAGAGATTCAATCTGGTGGGAACACCTCATGCAAGTGAAAGGAATTAGTGAAAGAAGAATTAGCTGGGAAAGGTTTAAAAGATACTTCTAGGAGAAATACCTATCAGCTGGGTATTATGATAACAAAAGAAAATAGTTCAATGAAATCATATTAGGGCAGGATACCATGGATGAGCATGTCCACAAGTTTTTGGAGTTGCCGAGGTATGTATATTACATCAAGGATGAAAGAATAAAAATACAATGTTTCCTTGGTAGTCTACCACGGAATTACAGAGATAGAATAGAGTTTGTAAATCCACCAAGCTTGGATGAAGCCATGATAATGGTAGAGCATCGATATGAGTAGGGTCAAGGTAAATCAGAGATGCAACCAACATGGAAAGGTAATCCCAGGGGAGGGTTTGAAAAAAATAAAAGTGGATTCAAACCACCATTCAGAAATCAACCCAGAAATATTCCACAGGGCCAGCAAGCAAGAAGAGAATTCAAGCCAGTTGTAGCAGCAGAAAAGACACCAAAAGGGCCACTCCAATGTTGGGGATGCAAAGGAAACCATATGCTTAAATATTTCCCACATCGGAAGGAAAATCCAAGGAGCTTGCAAAACATTGAAGGAGCAACTACAGTTGGAGATATGGCAAGGGAAACACCTAGATTTATGCAGCACTGGATGATCACCAAGCAGACCATCAATTAGCAGTGGTGGATATTGAAGGTAAGATTGCTAAGCAAAATATTTTTGTTTTTATTGATCCAAGGTCTACTCATAGTTATATGTCTCCTGGGGTAGTTGAAATTTATTCTCTTGGTAAAGTAAAGCATGGTAAAGCTTGGATAGTTCAATTAGCCATGGGTACCAAGAGGAAGGTAAGTGAGGTAGTGAAGGAGTGCCCCATAGAATTGAATGGAATCCTCACACCTGCAGAATTAAATGTCTTACCATTAGGTTCATATGATCCTAATTGGCATGGATTGGTTGGAAAGACATAGGGCCAAGTTGGACTATTATGAGAAAGCACTTGAATGCCTTGATGATGAAGGAAGGCCAAGGTTAGTAAAAGGAATTCCAAAGCATGTTTCATTAAGGAAGATTTCAGCCTTACAGCTGAGAAAGTTATACAAAAAGGGTTGCCAATTATATGATGTGCATATATCAGATTCAACAAAAGATAAAGGACCCAAGTTAGAATAATTTCAGCTGTTACAAGAGTTCCAGGATGCATTCCCAGATGAAGTGTTAGGGCTGCTACCCAAGAGAGACATTGACTTTTCCATTAACCTTGTTCCACGGGAAGCACCAATTTTCAAGGCTCCTTATAGAATGAGCACCCCAGAATTGGTAGAATCGAATATGCAGCTGCAAGAATTAATGGACAAAGAATATATTAGACCTAGTGTATCTCCTTGGGGTGCACCAGTGTTATTTTTCAAGAAGAAGGATGGGACATTGAGGCTGTGTATTGATTACAGGAAGCTCAATAAAGTGACATTTAAGAACAAGTATCCATTGCCCAGGATTGATGACTTGTTTGACCAAATGAAGGAAGCTAGAGTGTTTTCAAATATTGACTTGAGGTCTGGGTGCCATCAAGTGAGGATTAAGGAAGAAGACATCCATAAGACAACTTTCAAAATAGGGTATGGCCATTATGAATTCACAGTGGTGCCATTTGGTCTTACCAATGCACCCGCTACATTCATGTGTCTCATTAATAGTGTATTCAACAAATATTTGGATAAGTTTGTGATTGTATTCTTGGATAATATCCTTGTGTATTCAAAGAATGAAGAAGAACATAATGATCATTTGAGAATGGTATTGCAAGTCCTGAGGGAGCACCAACTGTATGCAAAGATGAGTAAGTGTGACTTCTATCAGCAGAAAGTATAGTATTTGGGTCATATTATATCAACAGAAGGCATTGCAGTAGATCCAGAGAAAATTGAATCCAACATGGATTGGCCTACTCCAAGGAATGTAGCAGATGTTAGATATTTTATGGGTCTTGCAGGTTACTACAGAAGATTCATTGGAGGATTCTCCAAGATAGCTCACTCAATCACTTCATTGCAAAGGAAAAATATCAAATTTGTATGGTTTGAAAAATGTGAGAAGAGTTTTCAGTAGTTGAAGGAATTAATTACTAGTGCCCCTGTTCTGAAGATTGCAGATCCAAAGAAAGTCTTTGTGGTATGCACAAATGCTTGCATTGAAGGGCTCGATGGAGTACACATGCAAGAAGGGTTTGTAATCTTCTATGAGTCCAGAAAGTTAAAAGAGCATGAAAGGAACTGTGCAACACATGACTTAGAGTTGGAAGCCATAGTGCATGCTCTCAAGAGATGGAGACATTATCTCTTGGGAAGAAGATTTGAACTCAGGACTGATCATATGAGTTTAAGATACGTGTTTAACCAGACAAACTAGATGGATGGAGTTCCTTTGTGAGTTTGATTTGGAGATTAAGCATGTCAAAGGTAAGGAGAATAAGGTTGTTGATGCACTCAACAGAAAATTCCATATGGCAGCAGTAAGTGTGTGTAAATTAGATTTGAAGGCAAGGATTCTAGAAGCTCAAATCAGTGATGAAGTTTACCTTCAGGTCAAGGAGAAATTGCAGCAAGGTATTGTGAATGAAAATTATGCAAGATATCAACTGGGTGAGGATGATGTTCTCATCTATCAAGGTACTAGACTGTACATTCCAGATAGTGCATATTTGAAGAAGCTTGTGATGGATGAGATACATCAAAGGCCATATTCTAGACACCCATGATATCAGAAAACTATAACAGTAGCAAGGAAACCATACTTTTGGCATGGTATGAAGAAAGACATAGTCGAGTACATTTCTAGGTGTCAAAAGTGCTAACAAGTCAAGGTAGAGCATCAACATCCAGCAGGATTGTTGCGGCCATTAGCCATTCCAGAATGGAAGTGGGAAGTGATCTCTATGTATTTTATAATAGGTTTTCCGACGACAATAAAGAAGCATGATTCAATCATGGTAGTGGTGGAAAAGCTATCAAAGGTAGCTCATTTCATTCCAGTCAAGTCCACTCACAAGGCCAATGACATTGCAAATATTTTCATGAGAGATATATTCAGATTGCATGGATTTCCCAAGGCAATAATTTCATACCATGACACAAAGTTCACATCTAATTTTTGGAAAGGATTGTTCCAGGAATTAGGGACTCGGTTGAAGTTTAGCACAGCCTATCATCCTCAAACTGATGGTCATACTGAGAGAGTAAATCAGATTCTTGAAGACATGTTGAGGATGTATGTGATAGATAAACCCTCCAAGTGGGAAGACTATCTACATTTGGTAGAGTTTGCATACAACAATGGACATCAAGCATCATTGAAGATGAGTCCTTTTGAAGTGTTGTATGGAAAAGGATGCAAAACTCCAGTGAATTGGGACATCCCCGTAAACAGGGTAGTACTTGGACCATAAATGATTAAGGAGATGGAGCAAGAGATTGCTAAGATCAAGCAGAATTTGAAGGCAACACAGGACAGGCATAAGAGTTATGTAGATCTGAAAAGAATGCATAAGGAATTTTAGATTGGGGATCATGTCTACTTGAGAGTGAAACCAAGGAAGAGTTACATGAAGTTGGGAAGTTGTGCCAAGTTGGCACCAAGATATTGTGGGCCATTTGAAATCCTTGATAGGATAGGACCAGTTGCATATAGGATTGCATTTCCTGCTAACATGAAAGCTCATAATGTTTTCCATGTCTCTTTGCTTAAGAAATATGTACATGATCCTAATCACATAATTGATTGGAATGTGATATAGGTGGAACCAGAGGGAGATTTCCAAGTGGAGCCTATATGCATCCTCGACAAGAAGGTCATTTTGCTCTGAAACAGGGCCATAGGGAAGGTAAAGGTGCAATGGAAGCACCTTAGTCTCGAGGAGACCACATGGGAGCTGGAGGATGCCATGAAAGAGGCATTTCCATTTTTGTTCAGTTTTGAGAACACCGAGGACGGTGTTATTTTAAGGGAGAGGGAGTTGTAATGCCCCTATTTTGACCCTTATGGTTTATTGGCTTAATGTAAATATTGTGTAAATACAGTGTGTATTTTCCCTAGTGTGGAGCTCAAGGCCAAGGCCCCACTAGTGGATGTTCAAGTTTAATTGCATAGGCAAGTATTTAACAGTTTGGTTACCCATGAGTTGTTAAGCCATGAAGAATTGTAAATGATGTAATTATTAATTATTGCAATAAAAATACCCAAGAAGTTGGCTAAGGAGGCAACCACTGAGAAGGGGCCATGTGTATCCATTAGGGAGAGGTGAGGAGGTTATGGGATTGGTACCCATGCTGCCACATGTCCAATTGTGAACCCATTTGACTCACCATGCTGACATTAATGCAACTATAAGAGGGTGGTTGAGAAAAATAGACCCATGAATTCGATGGAGTATGGGGCAACCTACGAATCCATATGTCAAGGTATGGCCATGTGCGTTGCTTGTACCTTAAGCCACTCCACACCTAGGAATTCTCCCATCCTTTTTTCTATCTGTGGATTGACCAAGAATCCAAGTCATTCACGCACCTACAGAGTCCAACCGGGAAGAAAACAAGTAAAAATCATGATTTCCTGTGTAAGATGAATGTGCAGAGCCAAGAACACCCAAGGAAACCCTGTGCAAGAATGAAACCGGTTGGGACAACCATAGATCGGTTTGCAGGATAAATTGCAGAGCTTGAACATCCTAAATAACCCATAAGAACCCTTAGATCGATTGCAAAATACTGAATTGTCAGGGCAGAGCTTAGGTCGTGGCCCTGTGAAGAATTAGCTTGTATAACAGAGTTAAAGGTCAAATTAGGGTTGGGTCTGCTTGATAAACCTAGTGAAGGCTGAAATCTCAAGAAGAGCAGCAGTTGGACCTTTCTATTCCCACCTTGAATAGAACTGGAGGGAAGGTGCCTTGAGGGATTGTGCAGCATAGAAGAGGGCCTTCCTTTTGTTGGGTGAGGTAGGTAATGTGGGTGCCATGCTTGTTGAGTGCTTTGAGATGCCTGCAACTATGTGGTAGATATCACTAGCTTAGCAGCACCCTCCTTGTTCCCTTGATTGCTTGATAAACCCCCTATAGGTTGGGCACGCTTAGCATTGGGATGAGACCTTAATTGTGAGAGAGTTCATTAGACCTCGTTAGTGGATACATAGCCCAGCTTGGGGATGGTCTCTCAGCTGAAAGAGTATAAGCTAGATAGAGACCTAAGGTTGGGTGGAAAGTTGTCCTCACTTAGCCAATTGCTTGGGGCAACTTCTGTTCCAAAAGATAAGTGTTTCTATGTGTTAAATGATGCTAATTCATGTGTTATAATTGTTTGTTAAGTTATGCTTGTCATGCCCTAGACTAATGAATGGATGACTCCATGAAATTGCTCATTAGGAAGCCATGTATAATCTTGAGCATAAGATTGAATGCATGTTGGAAGACTTCATTCTTTACATGAATAATTTACATGGATTACCCCTGCAGGTTGTTGATATGATTTTCTAAATTAGCCCATTGTATATGTTCATTATGCATTGTATTCACCCTTCAAAGGGATGGATTGAACTCGCCTAGACTTGGGAAGAAATGGGATAACCCCTTATGTGTTTCAGAGCCCCTTTGTGGTTAGGTGAAGGGAGAATAAATGGCAGGAAGGAGACAAAATCCCTGGCAGAAGGATAAAGGCACTTAGGTGGAGTTATGATCAGAATTTCAATTGGGAAATTGGCATGGTTGGAGTGCTCATATGAGGTGGGGATTGCACCATTGTAGATAGCTCTCTAATATTTTCCAACGGTACCAACCTTGTCCCATTTGGACCAAGGATGAGGGAGTTAATCCCCTGGAAAGTTTGCAGGAGCAGAGGAGGTGCTTTCGTAGTTTCGCATCCGCAATGCAGATTGCGGACGTTGGAAAATAACATTGGATTGGAATTGCGCATTCCCACATTTCGCAATGCGGATTGCAGAATGCGGAAGGAGAAATTCTCCGGAGGATTGGAATTGGACATCGACATTCCCGCATTCCGCTATGCGGATTGCGGAATGCAGAAGGAGAAATTTTCTAGAGGATTGAATTTGGGATTCCGCATTCCGCAATGGGGATTGCGTAATGTGGAAAGAGAAATTGTCGGAAGGATTATTTTGGGGATTCTGCATTCTAAATCCCGCAATGTGGATTGGGGACTGTGGAATGCGGACTGCGGATCCACTGCTATTGCGACTGTGTGTAAAATTGGAAGAATTTGGAAGAAAAAAAAGAAACAGAGGGTCTCCCATGGCCTCTGAAGGCCACCTGGGAGGTGTGTGAATGTGACAGAGCTTCATAACCATATAATTCTTTAAATGGAAACAATCCAATTGACATGTGGTAAGTTGTATTGTAACAAAACTCTTCCAAATGTAGCCATTTCATCTAATTTTTATGCTGCAATGTCACATAATTACTCAAATATCCCTCTAACCATTGGTTGACCCTCTCTATTTTTCCATGAGTTTGGGGGTTGTAGCTAGTACTTAGAGTCAAATTTTTCCTACCAATATAAATAATTCTTTCCAAAATGCTCTTGTAAATTTGTTATCTCTATCACTAACAATAGTTCTTGGCAAACGATGCAATCTGGAAAAGAAATTCTCTAAAGAACAATTTAAACACTTGGGCAGTTGTATAACTATATGGAACAACAAATAAATGAACAAATTTAGCGAGCCTATCCACTACCACAAATATACAATCTCTACCTTGTACCTTGGGAAAACCGGTGATGAAGTCCATTGAGATGCTTTCCCATTTTTGTTCTGGAATGGGTAGAGGTTGTAGTAGACCGGCAGGATGAGTATGCTCTTTTTTATTTTGTTGACATGCACTACATTCCCTCACATACTTCAATATATCAATTTTTAGACCCTTCCAAGTGAACCTCTCTCTTATTTGTCTATATGTCTTCAAGTATCCTAGAGGGCATGCTAGTGGGGAGTTATGAGTTTCCTCCATAATATTCTACTTTAAGGATGATTTAGGCACCAAATAAATCATGTCTTAATATTAAATAACCTCATTGATTACATTGTACTGATCATCTTGGATCAATCCATCCAACAACTCACAGGCAAACTTGTTTTCAGAGTATTCTACTAAAAGTCGAGCCTTCAATCTGCTAAAATTCACATTAAAGAGATGGTTGGTTTTCGCGAAAGAGAATTGGATACAACATTCCTTTTTCCTTTCATATATTATATGTCAAAATCATAGGCTTGAACTTTGTTGACCCACTTTTGTTTCCTATCATTCAGCTCCTTTTGAGTCAGAAAATGATTCAAACTATTGTGATCTGTTTTGACCACAAATTTTCTTCTCACTAAGTATTGTCGTAATTTGGCCAAGGCATGCATAATGGCCATCATTTCTTTGTCATATATGGAGTTGTGTCACTCATGGGGCTTCAAATTTCTACTTTCAAATGCAATAGGGTGTTGGTTTTGCATTAGGATAGCTCCAATTCCTTCTCCAGAAGCATCAAACTCAAGCACAAATGTCTAAGTAAAATATGGTAAAGAAAGAACTCAATAAGTACTCATCACTTCCTTCATCCTATTGAAATATTTTTCAGCTTCCTTTGTCCAACAAAATCCCCCCCTCTTTGTGAAATCAGTCAAATGGGTTTTCAACTATGAGAAGTCTTTGACAAACCTCCTATAATATGTGCATATTCCAATGAATCCCCTCAATTTTGTTACATATTTGGGAGTTGGAAAATCAAGGATGGTTTCTATTTTCTACATATGAAACTTAAATACATATTGTCCAATCACATGACCAATATAAAACATCTCATTCATCCCAAACTCACATTTGGACAGCTTTGCATACAATGATTGTTCTTCCAAAATATTTAGGACAACCTCCAAGTGATGCAAATGTTCATCCCATGTCTTGCTATAAATCAGAATATCATCAAAAAATACTAACACAAACTTGTGTAGATGCTTGTTGAATATTTTGTTCATGCAAGATTGGAATGTAGTAGGTGTATTAGTCAAGCCAAAAGGCATGACTAGGAATTCAAAGTGACCATAATGACAACGGAAGACTACCTTTTGCACATCCTCTTCCCTCATTCGAAACTGATGATGTCCATAATGGAGATCAATCTTGGAAAAGAATATGTCCCCATGAAAATCATCCATCAACTCATCAATATGGGGTATGGGGTACCGGTTCTTGATAGTTTTCTTATTCAAGGCCATGTAGCCTATGCACATTCTCATTGTGCCATCCTTATTTTTCACCAAGACCACGAAAGATGCAAATGGACTCGAACTTGGCCTTATGAGTCCCAACTCAAGAATTTCTTTTATGACCCTCTCAATTTAATATTTGAACCTCTTGGGATGCTTGTATGGTTGGGTGATAATGGGATGATATCCCACCTCCAATTCGATGGTGTTCTCAACTCCTATGTCTGGTGGCATACCAGGAGGAAGGTTTGCAAAAACCTTCTCATGCTTTTGTAACAACTTCCTTATGTCTTTCAGATACTAAGAAGTGTTTATTGTAGGATTTTTTTACAGTGGCTAAACATTCTACTTCCCATTCCATGTCTTCATGCCTCAAGACAACCCTTATATTATGTGCAGAAACCACCTTATTGGGATAAGTGTTGATACCCCTTAAGGTCACTTCCTTTCCATCGGTCCCCTTAAATCTCATTTGTGGAACCCTATAGTTCATGGAATGTTCTCCAATGGAAAACAACCATTTTACCCCCAAAACTAAGTTTGTATCAGCTACATCCACTACATAAAAACTATTTGTCATTGTATAGTTACCTATGGTGTGATGAATTTTTGGAATCCACCCACAACAATCCATAGAATTGTTACTTGGGATGATCACAGTGAATCCACCAAATTTTTCAGTAGGCAAGTTCCTTCTCTCCATCAATGCAGCATAAATAAAGTTATGGGTGGTTCCTCCATCAACCAACAATGTCACCTTTTGACCTTGCACCACTCCTTTGAATCTGAGAGTGTGAAATTGAGGAAATCCACCTGATAATACAACAATGACACTCTTTCCAAACTCAATTTGGGGTTGCTCCTCTTCTATTTTCTCGTACCCTTCTTCGCGTGTTGGTTCATGCTCCTCACCATATTCCTCCTCACTATCAAAGAATACTTCTATGTAGTAGGCCTTCCATTTTTCACATTTGTGGCCTGGAACCTAAGGCTCTTGGCATGTGAAACATAGCTTCTTTCTCCTTATCTCATCCCATATATCACTATCCTTCTTGTTTTTCCAAGTCGGATCCTTTTGGAGAAGCTTCTTGTCCTTAAATTTGGTTGGAAAAATTGTTTTTGGAGGAAACTTGGTTTTGGGAATTGCATCCTAAAGGTATGGAGCCCTAATAATGGCATCCAACATTGATGTAGGTCTGTAATCCTTCACCAATCCTCTCAATGGCTCTACTAGTCCTTCTATAAATAGAATTATTAAATGAGCCTATGAGATGTATGTTACCATCACTACAAGATTTTTAAAATCTGAAATATAGGCCTCTAGTGTGCCTATCTGCTTCAACTAAACAAGCTCTCTGAAAGGAATCTCTGGTTCTTTTCTATAAAACTTATCAATGAGCCTCCTTGTAAACTCTTCATAAGATGTAATATGGGCATGTCCCAAGGCCCTCATTCCATGCTACCACCAGTCATTTGCTTCTCCTTCAAGATGTAAGGTAGACATTTTAATGGAATCTACTTCTGCCATGGGATTTAGTTGGAAGTAGGTGTCAGTTTTTTGCACCCAATATTTGGCAATGCATTTGGAATATCCATCAAAACTTGGAAGGGTGACCTTCCTAAGGGTGCGCTGCAACTCAAAATTTTGCACATAAGTTCTATTGAACCCCTTTGGTCTATTTCGATCCTTGAAGTTGCAATACTCATAGATATACATGGTTGCATTGAAATATGCACTCATGACACCATACTCTTAAAAATAAGCCTCCAAGGACTCGTCTTGCTCATTTAGCATTGTTTCTCCCACTGCTTGTGATTCTAGGAATTTAAGCATTGTGGGCCTAGGTGTATCTTTGAACTCATACAGATGGTTATGGGTACCAGTTTGAGAGAAAATTGTTTATCCATGGGGTTTCATAGGATTCTTGTCTCCATCATGAGAACCACTTCTACTCCCATCACCATTTTTTATTCTAAATGCATAGGTTTCCAATTTTCCCATAAACTCCCTTATCTCTTCTTCGCTTTTCCTAGCATTCTCTTGACCCTCAAACAATCTTTCTAAATTTTACAGAAGACCCTTCATGAACAATTCCTCCATCTCCTTAGTAGTAACTTTTCTTGAAACAGTATCCATACTTCCCTCTACCCTTGATTCTTCTTTGATTATACCTTCAGTGGAACCTATTTCCTCTTCCAACCAAATATTTTATTTGCTCCTATGGATTAAAAGGGGGATATTTTGTATACTTTGGTGACTCATTTATCAACTTCAAATCCCACAATTGTCAAGGAACATTCTCTTATACAATTGTAATATCCCCAATTAAAAATCAAAGATATTAAATCAACATTTAACTACAAGAAGGAACTAGTCAAAAAAATTAATTGAAAACCCCCTTGATTCAAGCTTTCCCAAATGCCTCCTAACCTCCTCTAATTTGTCCCAAATAATCTTTAATGGACCCAAAATTTCCCAAACACACTCAAACCGATCACTAACATACTTCAAGTGGTGGTTAGGGAAGTTTTACAGACAAATACGTATAATTGTATGACCCATTTTGTGTATTTTACATAGATCAATCAATGACACCTCCTAATTGACCCAAAATATTTCCTAACAACTCCAAATCAAATTGAACAGACCCGAATACATGTGAATGAGACTCCAATAGAATTTATGGAAGTGATATTAATTTTTTAGACACATTTCATGATCATTGTAAAGCCACAACAGTAGATCTACGTATAGGACAACAAACACTAGGAGATTGAGCACAATATGAAGGAAAAACATTGATACTTGTATTAATAGATGGGGCAATACATTCAAAATACTAACGGATGCTACAGAAGCTGCAAATACATGACATAATCCTGCTACAATAGTTGAAGAATGGATGAAAATGGATAGCAAATGAGAGAGGGGAAATGGCAGCTCCAAATGAGTGATTTCCTCCAACTAGTGCACCCCCAACTAGATATGATCTCCATATAGACCATAGAACAACAACCAAGAGATATAAGAAACCACAGGTGCGCCCTCCTCAACCAAGATCTACCACAACACAAGATGCCAATGTCAGAAAACACCAATGAACTTTCACTGTTGCAAATTAAAACTCAAACACACCAACATGAACTCAAACCAGCTACTGGACATGGACCTGGTCTCCTTCATTGAAGCTCCATAGATAAATCAAAGTGACTTCTCCTCTCATGCTATCTTGGGTGAAATCTTTCATCACTGAAACTAGTTATAATAGCAAGGGGCACATCTCACAAGCTCTCCAATTTGAATTGTAAATTATCAAAAGCTTTCCCTCATGGTGCTTGAATCCATTTTATAGACTTATTGAGGCCCTTCCCCCTTTATTCTCGAAACTTATTCCAATAATAATAAAAGATTTGAATTAGTTGAGAGAATAAGCATTCATGTCATTATTTTAATTCCCTTCTAATGTTGTTTGTCCTCATGAAACCTTAACCAACCTTGGGTATTCGAATAGGGAGGGAGTTACACCCACCTTATGGGCCCATTCCACCTCAAGCGCTCACCTTAGCTATTTTTAGGACCTGTCGTTGTCATAGATGTTGTCATAAGTGTCACAGATGCTATCATAGGTTGTCATAAATGTTGTCATAGATTCTTTGGGGGTTACACTTCACTAGTGCTCCCTCTTGGTCTATTTTTAGCTTGGATTTGATTCATGAGATTCTTTGGGAGTTACTCTTCCACTAGCGCGCCCTTCTTGGTCTATTTTTGGCCCGGGAAGTTACAATTCAAAAGATTCCTTCATGATTGGATTCCTTCCACCTTGGATATGAGTTACTCTTCATGTCGATCCCAGTCATCCTCCTATGCACCCTCCTAGGCTGATTATACCATTTCCACATCATTAATGAATATTTGACCATTATTATTTCAAAATTTGAGACCCACATCACCACTTCTTGATTTAAATTTAAATGTGCATAGTGACTATGGGACAAATAATTCCCTAGTTAATTTTATTTCCACTAAAACCCATGGGAATTGGATGGGTGAGTGGAATGACCATAGTGGAACTATGGAGGGGACAATACAAAGCACAGTATAAATAATGCAATTATTAACATTTGAATAACAAAAATAATGATGTTGTGAATTACATAATACACAACCTTTATGATGTTACTACAAATAATGATGTTGTGTATGACATAATACCACAACCTTTATGATGTTACTACAAATAGATCGTATCAGAAGACACAAAATTTTATATTTATGTGAAAATAAAAATAAAGTTGTTACAACAAATATTTTGGTATTTGTGGCGATAATAATAATGATGTTTATTCAAATATTTATTAAATTTTTTGTAAAGAATACAATTTGTTTTCACAATTTAAATTATAATATAATTAATGTATATAAAGTTGAAATTGGTGGATAATAAACCGTAAAAGCATAAGTGTTCACTTTTAACAAAATTGATGACATGAATAATGCATTTTAACAATATTTACAACAAAAATGTTGATTGCACCGAGTGAAACAAGGTGCTCTACAGCCCAGTATGGGAGAGATCCTCTAACATGATATAACGTTATAACGTTAGTAACAAAATAATTTAAAAAATCCATGTCGGCTCATAAAATAAAAAAATTATGGAAAATATTTATAAAAAAAAAATCCATGTTGGTTCATAAAATAAAATATTATGAAAAGTAATTAAAAAATAGATGTTCATTTATAAAATAAAAACTTAAAACTTAAACCCGGATCTATCAATAGAGAAAGATCAAATTTCTTGAGTTTAAATTTAAAAAAAGAAATACACCTCAAGAAATCAGATCCCTCTCGGTGCTTGATAGATATGAGTTTAAGATGGATCTATGCTTGTTATTAACAATCGCATGGGTACAATGTCATTGAATAGGTATAATGAATAGCCTCCATCATGATAAGAATGTCATAGTTGAAGCAATCTTCTGACCAATAAAACATATTTTTATTTCTTTCCACTAGGAGCGTGCTGAGGAACATTAGTCAATGTTTAATGAGGTGAATTTTGGATAGTTTTTTAGGTAAGGATCCTTGATATGTTTTGGATGTTCTTATGGAGAAGGATTTGGTGGATTACAAGGAGGAGGAATTAAGCCCAGGTGCCATATTTCCTTTTGAAGCATAGCATATCTCGAGATGGGGTCAATCTTGGGGAAATATAGATGAAGATCAGACTCATGAAATTCCCCTTACTGGGGGGTTGAACTCAGGTGGAGGCTTAGATCGAATTACATATTTGCATCCAAAGGGGGCATGGGATAACAGGCCATCAAATCGCCCCATTATTCTAGCCGATTTTTTCCTAATATGGCCTAAAAATTGCAATTTGTGTAGTTCTGTAATTTCCGTAATCAGAAATTGCATTTCTAGACTAAATGCCATATTCTAAAACTAACCAAATGGTCGAAATCATGATTTGAGCAATGGAAATGGAACTTTCAACCATTATTCATATGCTAGATTTTGGCGGATGCGGGGTGATTTGAGTGCCTCGTATCACATGCTTCCAAATGGTGGTCATTTAGTTTTGACATGAGACATAAAAGCATCGAAAGGAAAGGTGACAAACCTTATCAAAGGTGACATTAAAGGGTTTTCGCCCTCTCCACACTTTCATATCACATACAAGGAACATGATTTTGCAGAGTCCACTCCTCTTACATTTTAGAAGGATCTAGAAATACTACCTTCTTCAGCTTTCCCAGGGAAGGATCCAAATATCGCACCTTAGGTCTAGAAGAGTATTGGGATTCAAAGTCATAAGAGATGTATTAAACCCAAAGCGTCGAAGATAAAAACAAATGTTGGTCACGATGTTGGGATGGATGAGATTCGGGACTTAGAGGAGCATGCGTTGGTGGGTAGATTTATGGGTAAGATAGTCAAACCTAGCTCTCTCTACAAGTGGCTAGAATCGAATTGGAAACCAATCCTAGGTTACATTCAAATCTTCTACTATTTGGAAAGAGGTTTGTGTTGTTTACATTTTCTGGAAGTCCGAAGGAATTGCTTCAATTCTCAGTTAAGAGTCGAGTTGGGTTCCTTGGGTTCATCTCTCAAAAAGTGGGATCCTTCCCTTGATCCAGTCGAAGAGCCTTTTTTATGCAAAAAAATTGGGTTTTGCTGCCAAGTCTTCTTTAGATTCTTTGGAAGAAAGAAATTTTAGAAAAAATCGGAAACTCCATTGGTCATTTTATAGCCCTAGAAAAAGGTTGGGATTTACAAGTAAATCACAAGATGGAAAAGTGTCTTGTATAAATATACCTTAGAGATAGTCTAGTTTCATATATAGATATTGAGTGTGGAAAGTGGACTTTCCTTAAGAAATTGGACTATAGGAATGATTCATTTTTCGATGTCATTCATGTAGATAAGTTGGGAATTTAAAATATCATTGTTCATCAAATGATGATAGCTCTGCACCGCCCAAAAATATTTGGGTTAAAAAACCTAAACCTATTTTCTCTAAGGAATTTACGAGACTTTCTCTAGATCCCCTTTCTCGGGAGAAAGAAAATGCCAAGATTTCCAAGGTTCAAGCATCAGAAGATGAAGAGAGATGGTTAATTCCTAAAGTACAGGTGGAGCTCAAATCCCCTTCTTCGCCAATTCATCTAGACAATAAATTCCCCTCATCTCATATGGCCTAAGAGGAAGAGAAGAAGATGAACAAAAATACCCAACAATTCTCAATGTTGAAAGAGTCTCAAGTTTCATCCTTTCCTGGTAAGTCTTTTGTTCTAGCTTCATCCCTTGATGTATTGTTAAAAAATTCAACTAAGGAGGTGGTTGGTTTTAAAAAGGATCAATCTCCATTCAATATTCCTGGGATATAAATATCTAAGTCTTCAACTCATGGAAGTGGGGATATTTATCCCTCTACGGAAATGAGCAAGGAGATTGTCCCTTATAACGGGGGCACTCAAGGAGAAATATTTTCCCAGTTAAAGAATCCAAGAATGTCTAAAAAGGATGTTAAATAGTTTTTTTTTCTTATGAACTCTGCTCTAAAATATTAAAAATAGTAGAGTATCCAGGTGTTAAAGGAGGACTAGTGGTGGAAAAATACCAAATTCCTATAGTAGGTAGGAAATCTCATATTTCAATCACCAAATATCAGGAAAAAAAGATATAAGAGAAGGTAAGAAAACAACCATTGTGAGGACCCTTAGAGCAGGGAATGTTGTTGTGGGAAAAAATCACCTAATAGCTTAGGGTCAAGGCTATTAACAAATTGAGGGAATATCTTACTCTAAATACATACTTAGTCAGCTAAAATAGAACTCAAAGAGATAGAAATATGCACTCACCCAGATCCTAATGGTTAAATGCTTCACAAGCGGGTGGATCCAAGGATTACCTTTTGATCAATCCTAGAACTCTTATGTACTTGCACATAAGAAAACCAAATACCCTTCTCAAATTCCTTTGACTATTGGAAAGTAATAATAAAAGAAATGATTGAATTCTTGGTTAAATAAAGTAAATTGATTTGCATATATCAATATCAATTCAATCCACAAAACATCACATACAAACAAACCATATCATGAATAGAAATTTTTTTGGGGAGGAAGAGAAGAGTGATCTCGTATATTAATCAAGAGACAACTACAAAAGTAAGATATAACCTGAATATTCAGCGTATTACCTCTGTCACCAATCTAGATTCTTCGTTCTCAGGCCACTGATGTATTCTCTTCCACAATATTCCTCAAACTAGGAGTACAAGGGATCAAATAGGATTATCCCTACTCACTCTAAGGACAAAGGAGAACTCAGTGCATATGGGAAACTGAGGAGAAGGAAGCTATATAAAAAAACTAAGGAAAATCTTATCCAATTCCTCCAACGTGTAATTACTTGGTTGGCATATGATCCCTTTCATTCATTTTGAGACTTGTCTTTATACTTTGAGATAAATGGTTTAGGGAGTTGATTTTGGTATAACATAGTCTATGTGAACCAGAATGACTTTCAACCACCCTAACCACATATGGAATCATATATGTTTTTATTTTTTCTAATTCTAAGAGATGTACACATGTTGCTCAAGGGAAACACACGTATAGGCTTGTTGCTAACTAACAACACACATATACAAGCCAAAAATGGGTTTTTGAAGATTTTTCTCACACTTTGATGTGTAAGGGGAATGTAGGTGTTTTTTTAGCATCAATAAGAAATAAAATACTATACCATATGACCCCTAATATATGAGGTCAAAGGAGAATTAGATGGTTGAAATGCATTATAAATCAATTGGGATCTTGATTAGTGGACCCAAGTAGGATTCACCAAGATTGGATCAGAAAAGCTACCTATAACGGAAAACCAACGATCAAAACACTCTCCTCCCAAGGCGGACTTACCCATGCTCAAGTAAAAAATAATGTCAAACAACTTATATGTATTGATAAAATCTATTACATTTACTTAGCAATATGAGATGTAAACTTGTGAAATGTTTACATTGTATGTGCAGGTAACTAATCAACTCACATAAATTTCTATCTAACACACCATTACATGAAACTTAATAAACTATAATACAAAGGTATTATGAGAAAACCTATACCGTTTACTTCACTAATACTTATATTGAAAGCGATATTGTCAATCACGGGTTAAATGGCTTCAAATAATGAAGTAATGCAATGCCTATTTAGTAGTACCACTTGCACTTAATTTCAAATCCCAATGGTTACAGGATATTTCTACATATTTCAACTATGTATTCACTTTCTAATACAGGATCCACACAAATCATTAACATACAAAGATAACTCAACCTTTAGATAAATTTAAGTAATCACACCAACTATAGCTCGAGCAACAGAGAATAGAATTACTAGGAAAATAGACTATTCTCATAAAACATTATCAGCACTCATCTAGATAATCCATAAACATATCAAAGACATAAAAGAAAAATTACTACCGGAAACCATCATGTTTCATAGTTAGGGGGGGATTCCTATCCTGAGACATGCTAAGAAGAGAACTACCACACTACAAAACAATCAATTCCAACTCAAAACATCAGCAACTTTCCATTACCAAAACAGAGTTACACAACGTTCAACAATTATAGAGGTAGTAACTCTATGAATGTCTACACATAGATATTAACATTAACAACTTGCAACTTAGGCTTTTAGGCCTCACAAAACACATATTTAAAGGATGAGAGAATGAGAGGGTGTTGAACCACTCCTGTAATCCATGGATATGTTGAAACAATTTGATACCAATTATGGGAGTGAGAGGGATCTTGTGAACCATAATAGACATTTTTTTTGGAAATGGATAGAATACACATCATATTTTTCCCTTATTTTCATGATGCATAGCACATGACAATATCTCCATCACCTGATCATTAGCTTTAGTCTTTGTTGGATCAGTACGAATTTCGGACTAATTGCCTAGAAGTTTGATCAAATGACACTACCACTTTGGTCTATACTGAAGTTGAATTGAATAGCATAGAACCATATTTGTATGTTTTTTGGCAAAACCCATGTTTTGGAATCTTCATTGAACAACCGCAACCACATGAACCTTGGATTCGGGTTACGAGAACAAGTTTTGGTAATCGCATGGAGAGTCCAATTCCTGTAATTATTTACATAAATTGATTCCCATAATAAAACCTGTAATACATAGAAATTGCATCAGTAAATGACTCATAACCACGATTAATCTACCAAAATCTATGAAATTGAGAATAGATAACGTGTTTACCTTATATGTGCTCTTTGGAGCATTGATCTTTAGGATTTTGACAAGGAAGGGAATATTCAGGGTAAGGTTGGAGGAAAAATAGGCTTAATAACTATGTTCAAAAGTATCAAAATTGGGTCCCAAAATCTCCCCCACACCAACATCATTGCATGTCCCCATGCAATTTTGTCTTCACTACATAAGTTGCTTCCAAAATTTACCAAAACTGCCCAAAAATGTTGGTTCATAGACGCCCTTCAAATTGGTTGTTGATGTGGATGTATCTTTTCCCCTTTTTCTCTATGATCCACTCAACAGTTGGAATTATTGTCAGATGCTAACATCGACTGCGACAAGTCATCGACTTCGACAAGTTTTGAATTTGACACGACTGTGACAAACTCAACAACTTCGACAAGTTCAGCAACCTCGACAGTTTCACGATGTCGACATGCAACGTCGACTAGCTACTGACGAACTACGACAAATTATCTCTCTGTCTTCCAGTCGATTATAACAGTTGAACTTCCAAAACCATTCTAAATTCTCTTGTAACTGAACTTAACGGGAAGGCACCCAAGCGTCTCAACATTCCCTATATAAGCATGTAACATATTGTAACATATAGATATCATAGATCGTATCTTATCAATATTTTAATCGACAAGTAATAGAGAAGTCCAGTTCGCATTCCTGCATAGTGTCTATGTGTATTTGTGTTTATCTTTGTAGTGCATTCCTGCTTTGCTTCTATTTCTTATGCTTCCGCCATAATAGAACCAACTCATTCAGTCAAACTGTTGTCCCCCTCGTGCACCTGGGTGCATGCGGATCATTGGTATCAGAGCAGTAGCATCAGCTTTGTTCGTGCTTAAGTTTTGCGTAGGCACTTCCATCGAAGCTACCTGACTTATGCATGTTCAAACACGCTCGCAAGCTCAGCAATCCAAGCATACACTACCTCCAAATATGGCAGGATAAACAGACGATCGACATGCAGTTGACGAGACGGCACAACTTATAGAGCAAGCGCTAGCTCGACAACGAACTGAAATTTTCGCCCAGTTCAATGAGATTCTCACGCGATTTGCTTCAACATCAGAAGGATTCTCGACAAGGTCTCACTCTGACAAAATCATTCTATTCAAAGTGAAAATGAATCTGGACATACCGAATCTAGAAGGTAAGATTGACGCGTAATCCGTCAACAATTGGGTACAGCAATTGGAATCCTATTACTCTATGAATCAACTCTCAGAAGCCGAAAAGATCACCATTGCATCCTTAAATATGTCAACATTTGTGCACTATTGGTGGGATAACCTCTCGACGAATATGGAGAAAAGAGGAAACGCCGTGAGACATGGGAGAAATTTTTCGAATACATCCAAAAGGATTTTTACCCGCCCAAATACGTTGAACAGTAGTATAATAAATGGCAGCAGCTAAGGCAATGGAAACACCAGTCAATACATAGTTACACCGATGAGTTATATCAACTCATGGCTAGACTTAGCGTTCAAGAAGAAGAAAAATTGCTTGTTTTGAAGTACGTTAGCGGATTATCCCCGTACATTCAGCAGGAGATGGAATTTTTTACTGTCAACACGCTCGCAGATGCATTCCACTATGCCAGCAAACTCAAAACCAAATAGAAGGGAAAAGCACGCTTTGTGACTAAACCGTCAGGACGACCACCCGATAATAAGGCACCAGCCGACTTCGACAAGTCAAAATCCTCTCAGCCAACTCCGCCAAAGCCAGATCACGGAAAAAATCATTTTCACAAACGGGAACATAGCAAACAACCCCCTACCGGGAAATGGTGTGATTACCTGTTAGGAACCCATGTCTTTATTTTGTTAGTATATTGTTGTTGGACGCATATGCTTTGTAAGACGTCCCGTAGTATTTGTTGATCCATAGTTTGTATTAGCCCATAGTATTGATCCATAGTTTGTATTAGCCCATAGTATTGATCCATAGTATTGCACGCATATGCTTTGTAAGTCGTCCCGTAGTATTATATGTCCCATGGTATTGACCCATAATATTGCTGCATAGACTAGTATATAAGTTTGTGTTGATGACAATGAAGGAACCGTGAAGTTATTTGTATTGAGCTTGCTCAAAGGAGGTTTCCCCTCAAAGTGGCCTACGATCAATAAAGCGATTCTGAGTTCTGTTATTTCTTCTATCTCGTGTATTTCATCAATTAATTCATGCAGGTTCTTCATATATGGTATCAGAGCACTTTCTTGGGCTCGTTGGGTGAAATTTCTGCCAAAAAAAAAATTTCGCATCTGTTGTAGGTTTGGATCTGGGAATAATCCCTATTCGCTTAACTGTGGGAAGCACTTGGGCATAAGCCCTAAAACTCATTGTGAGGAGTACCACAGGAACCCCAAAGTATCTAGCCCATTGAGAGGACCTTCCAGCGAAAAGGGAAACGACCCCTACCTAATTGACTAGTTCCCACCCGTGAGGTAAACCAAGAGCTTTCGTTTGTGGCAAAGCGGTTATCAGTTTTAGCTGAGTCAAGGAGTGAGGGGTACTGCCCGAATATGCAAGTCGTCAGACAGCATTGGTGGCCGAGTGAATCCCCTGAACTGTTAGGAAGCCGAGCATACAGGGTCCATATCTATTTTCAGCTGATAAATCGTAGATTTCCTCTGTCCAGAACTGTTGGCGATCACTTCCAAGCCGTTTCAGAACTATCTATTGCCATTTCCCTTGAAAATTCCCTGACACCCCTGCAGTCCCATTCTACATATTTCATTCTTGAGGACCCTATCCCAAATTCCACTTCCCAAATCCAGAAATCTCACATTTGTCTATTTTTAGGGTTTGCCATAACTTCTTCAATTTTCACCCACTTGCCTTCAAATTTTACCACAGTGTTCATTTCCTATGTCTGCTTCTTTGTTCCTCTCTGCCAAATTTTCTCATTCTTTCACCCCGCTTATGAAATCCCCATTTTTTGCTTCCCTGTCTATCAGAAAGTGTTCAAAACCTAATCAAACCCAAATTACCCATCCGAGTTTTTCCCAAATCCAAATTTTCCTTTACTAAAACAGTTTCTATTTTTGTTTTTCTACCCATTCAAAAAAAAAAAAACTTTTGGTTATGGTTGTCACCCATGCAGGAGCACAAATCATGGAGGAAGAACTTACAGCCCTCAAAACCAAACTCCAAGATCTGGATGAAAAATTTCTCAGCCTCCATCTTCAGCATTCAGCCATGAACAATAACCGACAGCCAGAATCTTCTGCAGCCACTCGGTTCTCTTCTTCCAGCAATTTTCATGGGTTGAAGCTTGAATTTCCCTGCTTCAATGGTACTGATCTGACTAGATGGATATACCGGGAAGACCAATATTTCAGTTTGCATAATACTTTTGATGTCCACAAAGTTCCACTTGCATCCTTTCATTTGGAACAGGAAGCCCTTCAATGGTATCGTTGGTACATCAGAGCTCATCACGAGCCAAACTGGATAGATCTTTGCCAAGTCCTTTTGCAATGATTTGGTCCTAGTGCTTTTGGTGACTTCACAGGAGCACTCACTAAACTTCTGCAAATTGGCACTGTGAGAGAGTATCAGACAGAATTTGAGAAACTAGCCAATCACACAAAAGGATTATCTGATGAATTCTACAGGAGTTGTTTTATTAGTGGTCTCAAGGATGAAATCCGCTCAGAGGTTAAAATGTTATGTCCCAACACAATGATGGAAGTCCTAGGGTTGGATAAGTTGGCAGAGGACAAGATCACAGCCCAACAACGCTCCAAACCCACCTTTGTTCCCTTCAGAAATATGGGTTCCCAACGACGTCCCATCACGCCAGCTCCTCAACCAACTCCTATCAAGCATTTGTCTGAGGCAGAGATGCGGGCACGCTGAGAAAAAGGGCTTTGTTATAATTGTGATGAGAAATTCACTCGGGGGCATAGATGTGTTGAGAAAAAGCTCTATCTCTTGTATGTGGATTCTCTGCCTGCATCTGAACTCGGTGAAGATGCTCCAGATACAATAGATGATCAGGTTGACATTCAGCAGCCGCCTGTTGACCCCCCATCTCAGGATGACCAACCAGAGATATCTCTCCATGCTCTATCTGGCGTCACCACCCCCCAAACAATGCGGGTCAAGGGTTACTTCAAGAAGCTCCCTCTTACCATACTCATTGATTTTGGTAGCACTCATAACTTCATTGACCCTCGGATCGCCAAACAGGCTGATTGTTTTGTCCATCCTTGCTCCAAATTTGAAGTCATGGTTGCCAATGGGGGCACCTTACCTTGCAAGGGGAAGTGTCACAATGTGTGTATCTCTATGGAAGATTATAACTTGTGTTCTGACATGTTTGCCTTGGCCTTAGGCGGATGTGATGTGGTTTTGGGTGTTCAATTGTTACGTACACATGGACCCATCTTATGGGATTTTGCTCAACTTTGGATGCAGTTTTCACTCAATGGGAAAAAACACACATTTACAGGCTTACAACCAGGGTCTCTCCGCATCATCAGTTCACATCGCCTGGAAAAGCTCCTTAAGAAGAATTCACATGGTGTCATCGCTCAACTCCATTCCATTCAGATGCACCCATCAACAGTCTCCACTACCCCCTTGGATCTCCAACAAATTTTGGATAGATATGCATGTGTCTTTGTTGAACCAGTGGGATTTCCACCTTCAAGAGACCTTTCAAGTAAGAATTTAGTTGCCTCTACATCTAAGAAGGAAATGATGGCTATTTTCCATGCAGTATAGACGTGGCAGACATACCTATTCGAGAATTCTTTCTGCAACAAGACTGCTCACCAGAGACTGCAATATTTCCTGGAACAACGGGTCTCCTCACCCGCACAACTGAAATGGGTTCTCCAACTCTTGGGTTATTCCTATGAGATCACTTACATGACGGGTCCGGACAATTTTGTGGCATATGCTCTTTCTCTCACATTTGATTACCAAGTTTCTATTTCATCTATTTCTATGCATGTTCCACATTAGTTGCAATCTATTCAACAGGGCTATGTCAATGAATCCTCCTTATCACTCATCCAACGATTGGCCAACAACCCTTCTATTGTACCGCATTACTTTTGGGATGTCACTTCCCTGAGATACAAGGGTCATCTTGTGCTTCACCAGAGAACAGATCTTCAACAAGCTATCTTCTCTGAACTCCATGTGTCTCCATTGGCCAAGCACTCCAGTTTCCTCCAAACGTATGAACAGGCACAACATACCTTCTTTTGGTAGGGAATGAAAAGGACAATTCAACAGATGGTGGTTGCATATGATACTTTCCAGCTCCTTCCGGGATTGCTCGAACCCGTACCCATCCCTACACGGATTTGGACAGATATGTCTATGGATTTCATTGAAGGGCTCCATAAATCTAGATGGCAGAATGATATTACCAATAAATGATTGGAAACTTATCTTCATTTCTTCACCTCCAAACAACAACCTCATTGGGAGAAACGGATCCTTCTCGTTGAATGGTGGTACCCTACTGCATCTAAAATTACTCCATATGAAGCAATCTATGGTCAGGCACCACCATTTCTTCTTCCATACACCCTCAACAGTGCACCAGTTCAGGAAATTGACACGGTTCTTGGAAACCGCTATCATATTCTTTGCATTTTGTAAGACACTCTTCACATGGCCAGAATTCGAATGAAACAACAAGCCGATCAGCACCGTTCTGAGCGCACTTTTCAAGCAGTTGATATGGTTTTTCTTTGTCTACAGCCTTCCAAGCAATCCTCCCTGACACTCAAAGGCCGTCTGCTTCTCTCTCGCTCTATCATAGAGGTATTCATTCAGTGGCACGACATGCAACCAGAGGATGCTACATGGGCACCACTCCTTCAGATTCAACATCAATTTCCAAATCTAAAGCTTTGAGGACAAATCTTTTTCTAAGGGAGAGGGGATGTTAGGAACCCATGTCTTTACTTTGTTAGTATATTGTTGTTGGACGCATATGCTTTGTAATATGTCCCATAGTATTTGTTGATCCATAGTTTGTATTAGCCCATAGTATTGATCCATAGTATTGGACGCATATGCTTTGTAATTCGTCCTGTAGTATTATATGTCCCATGGTATTGACCCATAGTATTGCCGCATAGACTAGTATATAAGTTTGTGTTGATGCCAATGAAGGCACTGTGAAGTTATTTGTATTGATCTTGCTCAAAGGAGGTTGCCCCTCGAAGTGGCCTGCGATCAATAAAGCGATTATGAGTCCTGTTATTTCTGCTATCTCGTGTATTTCATCAATTAATTGTTGCAGGTTCTTCACATTACCACCACTCATCTTGGCATGATACGTCTGAATGCAAAGCTCAGAAGACCTTTTTGGAAAAAGTGTCAACATCTGATGCATTTGACAAGACTGTGGTAGAATCTGACCCAGAAGCAACAACCCTTTTGATATCGACATCGATAACTCCAGCAACCTCGACTATCGTCGACGAGGAGGAATGAGAGCGCCTGTTTCATACACAGATATGGGTTCAAAACAATCCATTACATATGATTGTGGACAACGAAAGCCACAAGAACTTTGTTTCTGAAGATCTCGTGAATAAACTAGGTCTTGTTACCACTCCACATCCTCAGCCTTACAACATCGGTTGGATGAAGGATGGATAGGAACTACGGATCACCCGACAATGCAAACTCGCTTACTTCATAAATCCTTTTGAAGATGAATTACTCTGTGACATGATACCACTCTCCGTAGTCGATGCCTTGTTTGGGAAACCTTATCTATGTGATCGCCACGGAAGTTATCAGTCACGACCTCAGAAGGTGATTGTCAGAATTCGAAATCAACGGTACAGCATACCAGAGCGACGACCTACACCAACAGTCTCATTGATATCTTCTAAACAGACGAAGAAGCTCACCAATCATGCTCAGAAGTTCGCATTAATCATGATCAAGCCGCAACATTCTAGGAAGAATGCAGCGACAAGTCGAATCACCAACCCGTGCTGCTCCCAATAGAAGTAGCAGATAGACAACGTTCTTGACGAGTATCGGAGCCTATTCCAAGAGCCAGACGGAGTACCTCGACATTTCCAGGTAAAACACTCCATTGAACTTTCTCCTGGTTCTTCTTTGCCTAATGCATCTGTTTACAGAAGATCCATTCTCGAAAATGAAGAGATTCGCAGACAAATCCAAGATTTGATCTACAAAGGTCATATATGACCCAGCTCCTCTCCTTGTGGAAGTCTAGTCATCCTCGTTCCAAATAAATATGGGACTTGGCACATGTGCATCGACTACCGGGCCCTCAACAAAATTTTGATAAAGAATCGCTACCCTATTCCACGGATAGACGAGCTCATCAACTGTCTGAAAGGTGCTAAATTCTTTACTAAGCTCTACCTCAAGTCGGGATATCATGCGATTCCAATCGAGCCCTCAGATGTATGAAAATTTGCTTTTAAGACCAAGGAAGGATTGTTTGAATGGTTAGTCATGTCTTTCAGCTTAATCAATGCACCTACGACCTTCATGCGATACATGTATAACATTCTTCGACCTTTCATCGGAAAATGGGTCATTGTCTATCTCGACGACATATTGATTTTCAGTTGATCATGGGAAGAACATGTCGGACAGCTTTGACAAGTCCTTGACACTCTCCAGCAACATCAACTCTACTTGAACATGGACAAGTGTTGCGATGAACAACATCAAATATTTGGGGTATGTAATTGACTCTGCAGAAATTCACGTCGATCCAAACAAAGTACAGATCCTCAAAGATTGGCCCATTCCTTAAAGAATTCAAGAAATAATAATTTTTCTTGGTTTGGCAAATTTCTATCGACGATTCATACTCGGATCCAGTCACATAGCCTGGACCTTGAATCAGTTAATGAAGGGAAATGGGAAAACTGTCTTCAAATGAACACTAACACAACAAGCAGCTTTCGGACAACTCAAACACAAGCTATGCACTGCACCATTACGTGTGTTATCTGATTTGCATCAGCCCTTTGAGATTGAGATGGACTATGCCTTAGGCGCAGTGATCACTCAGTCTGGTCACCCAGTCACTTTTCATTCTGAAACTTTTAATGACACCATTAGAAGATATTCGACATACAAAAAAGAACTGTATGCCATTGTGCAAGCTCTCAAGCATTGGAGGCATTACATCCTTGGCAAGGAAACGGTCATCCTCACTAACCATAAGCCTCTACAGTTCACTCCGAACCAGTTGAAACTACAAACAACTCGACAACTCAAGTGGATTAATTACCTACAATAATTCCAGTTGGTGGCTAAGTATCGGAAAGGTAAATCCAATGCCGTTGTCGATTGTCTAAGTCAACCACCAATTACTCTCATTTTTATAGTGATGAGTATGCAGGAATATGACACCACCACTTGGCCTCAATTGTATGAGGACAACAACTACTTTTAATCAATCAATCGATAGCTTCAGACCGACAAGTCGTCGACCTCCGACAATTTTCTGAAAGACACCTTGTTATACAAGCTTGGACATCTTTGTGTACCGACCGGTGAGCATCGACAGCAGCTCATTCGGGACGCTCGCTACAACAAGACTACAGGACACTTTGGAGTAGCAAAGTTCCTTTCTAATCTCCAGAAGTATTTCTTTTGGCCTACACTTAAAACCGACGTGAACAAGTACATTTGATCATGCATGGTTTGTTCCATTTCTAAACCGCCTAATCGATGACATGGATTGTACACACCTTTTCCAGTTCTTATTCGACCATGGAAATCGATTTATATGGACTACTTGACGGGATATCCTACTACCAAAAATCATCACGACGTGATCTTAGTAGTAGTCGACATATTTTCCAAGATGGCCATTCTCATTCCATCATAAGGAGACCACGACAGCGCAGCAGACCGCTCAACTCTTCTTCACACATGTTTGGAAACATTTTGGTTTACCGACAACCATTACCTCTGACTGAGATTCCCGATTCGTCAACATATTTTGGAAGACTCTATGGCAACAACTGGACACACGACTCTCGTTATCGACAACTTTCCATCATCAGACATACGGATAGACGAAAGTTGTGAATCGCTTGGTAGTACAACTGCTTCGCATGTACAACCACAAGCATCGACGAACATGGGATGAAAGTCTTCCATACATACAGCACAGCTACAATTGTGCTCAGCACAGCTCTACGGGAAAGATTCCATTTGAGATCTGTTACAGATTTCAACCCTCAGAACCTATCGACTTGATCATCTCCTCAACACAATCGAACGACACCGACTACAGCCAGCGGGAAGTTGATAAATCCTTGAAGTTTCGAGATAAAATCTGTGACATACAGAAGCAAGCACAGTAAATGTTGCAATGATCAAACGCGAAATCTAAGGCTCGACATGAAAAGCATTGTATTCCTCATTCATTCCAAATTGGGGAGAAGGTTTGGTTACATCTTAAGAAGGAACGCTTCACTAGTCCATACAAGAATCTCCAACCTTTGCGATGTGGTCCGTACAGTATTCTTCGACAGATTGGAGAAAATGCTTTCCATCTCGACATTCCTGCATTCCTGGGTCTACATCCAGTATTCAATGTGGATCTACTTCGACCATACCATGCACCACTGTTGGAACAGAATGACTTACTGACAGCAGACCCCGAAGACATCCATCCAGATGTTCAGGAACCTCTTCCTTGCGACACCATTGTGGGATGACGAGTACACCATACAAGGACAAACATAATTCCCTTGTTTCAGGTTGCTAAAGTCGGACAGCTCCCATCCCAAGGAAAATGGTACTCTGCTACTAAACCAACTGACAAGTTTCCTCACCTAACCGAGCAAACAATGGGGACCATTGTTTCTTAAGGAAGGAGGTCTGATCCACTCAGCAGTTGGCATTATTATCGAATGCTAACATCGACTGGGACAATTCATCGACTTTGACACAACTTCGACAAGTTCCGAATTCGACATGACTGCAACAAACTCAACAACCTAGACAGTTTCACGACATCGACATGCAACGTAGACTAGCAACTAATGAACTACGATAGATTGTCTCTCTGTCTTCCAGTCGACTATAACGGTTGAAATTCTGAAACCATTCTAACTTCTATTGTAATTGAACGTAACAAGCGGGAACCCAGGCATCTCAGCATTCCCTATATAAGCATGTAACATATTGTAACATATAGATATCATAGATCGTATCTTATCAATCTTTGAATCGACAAGTAATAGAGAAGACCAATTCGCATTCCTGCATATTGTCTGTGTGTATTTGTGTTTATCTATGTAGTGTATTCCTTCTGTGCTTCTATTTATTATGCTTCCGCCATAGCAAAACCGACTCATTCATTCGAACTGTTGTCCCCCTCGTGCACCTAGGTGCGTGCAGATCACTCTATCTCATTATTCCTATCTTCAACCTCATGTTCTACCTTTTTAATTTTTATTAAGTTGATACCGCTTTCTAACTTGTTTTCCAAGTACCCTATGTTTGTGTGTCAATTGCCCATATTCATTTCCTAGTTTAACACCTTGTTCCTTAAGAAATTAATTCTTTGCTTTCATGCTTCTATCCAGAATTTCTAATTCGATGATTGTCCTCTTCAATTTACAAATTTTCTTCTTCTTTTTTCTTTAATTGAGAGTCTAAGGAAGGAGTATTCAACCCATAAGGGTTTACCTATTCATCATATTGTAGTTATAATAAATCTTGTCGTTAATTGGTTGCGTCCATGTTAGGTATACGTTCACTAGTGGTACTTCTGCTCTGGGGTCTTCTTGGTGGAGCTCGAAAGACTGATATTTCATGATATGCTTTCTCCCCTAAGCTAGATGCTAGGTTTCCATGTACTTCAATGAATCTTCTCTTCATATATCTGGTGATTTTGCATTGAATTGGTGGAAACCCCCCTAATGTTGACCCACTCTGTCTCTTCAATGCTTTTGAATATAGAACTTCATCAGGTAAACTCTAGTCTTCATTGTGTTGGGTTTTTTCCTTTATAGGTGAACCCTGTAGATTTCCAATAACCAGATGCTTAACTTATTTATTTCGGGGAATAGGTTTTTCTTGGAATCCATTCTACACCAGGATATTCTCCCAAGTTTCTTCTTTCATCTCTAATTCATCGAGCACTATCAACCTAACTAATGCGTGGTGATGCAAGCTTCTTCAAGACGCATAGGATTTCTTTGAATACCAAAGGCCATTTTTGTGAGACTTTTTAGCAAGTTAAAAAGGCATGTTTATTGGTTGTTACCTTTTAAATGAGTGAGGAAACAGATGTGGTACTGAAAAATAACATTGTATTTACCCTCACACATTAGAAAACTTTGGATCAAAAATATGAGGTATTTCTATGGGTCAAGTAATCAAGATCATGGTGCACCTTTGTTCCATTTGGGGTCTCATTTTTCCCTATCCATGAATGGTTTCCATTTGTATTTCTTTAATTTCTTATTCTTGAACCATTCTTCACCCTCAAGGGGAAACTTGTGATCATTTCCAATGATTCTTCGAAGATGAGTAACTTCATATCCCCCACCTTTGCACTATCGCCATCAAAGGTATTTGTGAATGGATTAGTAACCTTAGAATGTTTCCCCTCTAATTTTTCAAAATATTGAATCCACCCTGCCCTATGTAGTAGGATCCTGCTTTTTGGATATGGATCCAATATCTCAGGGTTTTCAGGTTCATAATGGACCACTCCTTTGATCTGCATTGTGTTCTTCCACTCTGTGCAGGGGGAGATGTTTGAGCATGCAACTTGATATAGGGATGAGACACTTTAGAGAACCTAAGGGATAACGCTTTAATGTTTAAACGAGCTTTGGAGTGTCGGGTGGCCAGCTGAGCTAATTCTAATGAATTTCTCTCATGCTTAACTATGATTTTATGATCCAATTATTACGTTGGGTGTCAGGAATTTGATTAGATGGGTTCATCAAAAAATCATATTTGAATGAGGTTGGATAATCATAAGGTTGAGTGGGTATGGTTTTATCAAAAATCATGATAGAATTATTCATAACAAAGATATGAATAATTATCTAATTCATGATGGAAACATATAGGAGTAATTCTAGGATTTAAAGAGATCATATAAGTTACTATCCATCATTCTGTAGTTTTGATAAATGAAATGCGTTAATAAATCAAAATAGTTGAAATATGCCAAACCTAGTACTTATGAACCTTGGGAAGTGGCATCTTTAACTAGAACATATTGGAATTATGTATAGCTTGGTTCTACGCAAAAAAATCTCCAATTACTTGATCAAAATCTTGTTTGTCATAATAGTTTACTGGAACAGGCCAAAGCTTACTGGAATAGATCTTCTATTACGGGAATAGGTTTGTGGTTACTAGAATAGGACTTTGGTTATTGGAACTTACCGGAACAAGTATCAAGTATGTGGTTACCAGAACAGACTTCTTATTACCAGAACAAACGGTTTGGTAATTCTAAAGGGGAATTTTGAAGTTTTGAACACTGTTGAGAGAAATTGATGATTGAATGTCCTTTTTTTATGTTGATCGTCTTGATATTACTAACACTAACTATTGAAATGAAACTGAGAAACTCAACAATTGGATACATAAATTCCTGTAACTGCCAAAAGGATTGATCATAGTGATGTTGGTAATTATTGGAATGATGGTAGTCTTATGTTGAAAACTCTGAAAAACCACAAAAAATGTTGATCATGAAATGCACAAATTGAAAATTCAAGTTGCAACTTATATGTTGGAACAAATGGGACATTTCTAAATGTTGTACTGTTGACATGACATGAATCATACTACAAAAAATATGATGACATAAAAATTAACTGCAGCAGGAATGATATGATGTGGTGTGACAAGGATTGTTGCTTCAAGCTCTATAGCAATGAATTGGACTGAATAATCTACAACGAATCTCAGTGATATGCTACAAGAATAGAGGAACCCCTCTTTTTGAAACAATCTACCCTTCTTTTCATTTCCTTTTAATTTGCACAATCCTGAGAACTACAAGTTGTTGTTAGTGTCATAAAAACCCTATAGTATTCTATCATAACCCAATTCTTTGTAAAAGTTAGTCCATGTGAATATATTTCCTCCAATTGACATGGAAAACTTTGTTGGATTACCAACCATTGATGGATGCCATTAACCAATAGAAGACAACTCACCAATAATGAAAATAAGTGTCAAGGTACCATAGTGCATTATGAAAAGTACAAATAGAGGTGTTTATGTCAAGTCACATGCAGAATATGGTAGTCGGGATACATTAATGTATTCCCACAATTTTCAGCGAGGAAACCTGCCATTGATGTATGCAATTTTCCAAGCCACTATAAAATCTCTAATCTCGATCCCAAATAAGGTGGTGCAGTTGATGGGGCAAGATTTGTTAGAAGGAGGGCCTTAAATAATCCTACATATTCTAACTCGGGAATAAAACAAAATGATTTGAAGAACCATAATTGAAAATTTGAACCAATAACATGATGCATAAATTTATTTTGAATTCTCCTCTCCAGAATCTAGTTTTCAGACATAATTTATGTCTAGTTGTGTCAGTGATCTGGTTTTCACAACTAGACTATATATATATAATAAATTCAGGATGGATGGATAGTCGAAGGGTCACCCCTCACACTTACCACCTCCATCTTAACTTAATGAATGATGCTTGAAACAAACTCATCTTTAGACAAAGGCATGGTGTACAACTTCATATTCTAGCCATTGACCACAAATAAAATTCCCCTGTCATCAATTTTTGTGATCCTAACATAACCATTTTCAATCATTGTCTCAATCTCATAGGGTCCAAGCCAATGATTGTTAAACTTACCCTTAAAATTATGAAATTTGGAGTCAAAAAATAGTGTCCAACCACCATATTTGAACTTATTTTTCTTAATGAATCTATCATGCCATTTTTCCCGTTGCTGCTATATGAGATTAATATGATGAAAGGAATCTTGGTGGATCTCATCCAGCTCATCAATTGTCCAATCCTCTATTGCTTTGTTTCTGACAGATGCATCCCTAGCTTTGCTGCAATTTTGAATGTCTTGATCTGAAGCTCAATAGGAAGGATAACTTGTTTTCCATACACCGATTCATATGGAGTATAACCAATGGCATTTCCCATGTTGTCTTATATGCCCACAAGTATTTTGGAAGCCTCTCTGCCTAGTCTTGCTTGTGAATATGGATTGCCTTTAAGTTAGAATTGCTTCCAGGACCTTATTTTTGGACTTCACCTACTCATTGGCCTGTGGATGATACAAAGAATATTTTCAATGCTTGATTTGATACTCTTGGATGACCGAATGAATTAAATTTGATTTAAATCGATCCCCTTAATTAGTAACAATTTCTCTTCAAATTCCAAAAAGAACAAAAATATCCTCATATAAGAAATCTACCATTGGTTGTTCAGTTGCTCTAGGAAGACCCTTTGCTTCTACCCACTTGGTCACATAGTCTATACAAACTAGAATATACCTTTTATTATTTGGAAAGGGATTAATAGTCCCTACAAATTCCAAGGGTAATCTCTCAAAATGCTCAAGAAGAACCTGTGAATGAAGTGTCATCTCATCTCTTGCAATCGGACGTCCTATTCTCTGGTAGTTGTCACAACTACTGACATATTTCTTGGCATCCCTAAAGATGGTAGGCCAATAGTATCCCAAGTGAAGGACTTTGTAATAATTCCTCTTGCTTTAAAAGTGGCCTCCACGTTATACATCGTGACATGCATTTAGGATGTCCAATATCTCATCCTCTCTTACACATCTACAGATGATCAAATATGCCCCTGTGTAGAATAGGTCTCCTTGGATCCATGAGTATTTTTGCACTTTTTATAATGATCCTCTGTTTTTCCTTGCATGATAAATGTTATGGCAACTTCCCTATAGACAATTAATTATCTATGTCCTCCAACCAAGGATATTTAATAGAAATTACAAATAGATTTTCATTAGGGAAACTATCCTCTACAGGAACGATCTCGCCATCATTGTTTATCCTAGAGAGAAATTCTACAACCAAATTCTCCCTCCTTGTATGATCCAAGACGGTAATGTTGAATTCATGTAATAGCAATAGCCATCTCATAATTCTTCCATTAGTGTTTTGATTTTTCATGAGGTACCTTATGGAAGAATGATCAGTATTGATAAAGACTTCATAGCTAGTAATGTAATGTCTAAATTTGTTAATAGAATGAACTACTACAAGAAACTCTTATTTTAGTCATAGTGTAGTTTAGCTCAAAAGGAGTTAATTTTTTTCTTACAAAGTAAATATAATAGGTTTGAGAATTCTCCCTTTGACCTAGTACTGCTCCCACTTTTGAGTCGGATGCATCTATTGATATGTGAAAGGGTAGAGTCCAACTCAGGCCTCTTAACACTGGAGCTATAGAAAAAATTCTTTCAGTGTCTCAAATGCAATCTGGAAACTATCATCCCAATGAAAATTAGCATATTTAGAAAGTAACTTGAATAAAGGAGAGGATATTTTCGTAAAATTTTCAATAAATCATCTATAATAAGCCGCATGACCTAGGAAGATTGTCACTTCCTTTTGAGAAGTTGGGACTTCCAACTTGATCATCACCTCAATTTTAGTTGGGTTGACTCGAATACCTACAAAAGATACATGATGACTAAGAACAATCCCCTCGTTTAATATCATAAAACATTTTTCATTGCTTAAGGCGATATTTATTTCATGACACCTGACTAAGACTTTTTTAAGGTTTGTTAAAGCATCTTATAAAGAGTCTCAATACATTGTGAATTCATCCATGTAAACTTCCACACAATCATGAATTAAATCACAAAAAATAGTTAATATGGCTGTTTGAAATGTGGTTGTTGCATTACATAATCTAAAGGGTAATACCTTGTGTGCGTATGTTCCCCATGGAAATGTAAAATTTGTTTTGTCCTGGTCTTTTGGAGCAATCTAAATTTAATTCTACCTACTAAATCCATCAAGGAAAGAGAAGTACTTCTTTCCCGCTAAAGTGTCCAAAACCTAGTCGATTAATGGTAAGGGAAAACAACTATTCGAGGTAGCTTTGTTCAGATCTCTATGATTGATGCATATTCTCCATTTCTCATTCTTTTTAGGCACAATTGCCAAGGGTGAAACCCATTATCTATTTGAAATGGGGTAAATGAAATATGCATTTAATCATTTTTGCAATTCTCTCTTCACTATGTCTTGTAGGGTTGGGTTCATTCTTCTTTGTGGTTTTCTGATGGGATTAGCATTTTCTTGTCTATATACATGATGAACGCACATGTCTATGTAAATTCCTCTCATGTCACTATAATCCCATGCAAATGCATTTGAATGTTTCTCCAAAATTTGAATTAATTGCTCTTGTTGTGAATTATCTAGTGCAGAATTTATATTCATACTTTTCCTGGAAAATGTTACAACAATTTTGCTATAGTATTTTGAAATGCAACTTATAGGAAATTTTGTGTGAAAAGTTGAGGATAAGGTTTTTGTTGTGCAGTTTTCTTTTTAAAAAAATCCCTAAATATGGTTGATAGAACATTGCATGGAGTTTGTTGGATCATAAGATGAGGGTTGTTCTTCACAATCCTGGGTGAAATCAAGATTGGTGACGAAATAATTGAGTAAGTTTTCATTGGTATCCTCCTTAAGGATCATATCTTGTTTGATTGTTAAGACATGTTGTATTTTTTTTCATTTCCATAAGGATCTTCTATTTCTTCACATCCATAAGGATCCTCTATCCACAAAGTGTTGTTTGATGAGGATTTGGATGGTGGATACAGGGTGTGTTGTTATGTCACATGCCACTTAGTTTATATGTATTAATAAACTCCATTACATTTACCTATCAATCTGTGACGTAAACTTGTGAAATGTGTGCACTGTATGTGCATGTAACTAATCGACTCTGGCATAAATGTCTATCTAACACACCATTACAAGAAAGTTATTAAACTATAATACAAAGGTATTATAAGAAAATATGTACCATTTAATTCACTTAGACTTATACTAAAAGTGATATTGTCAATCATAGGTCAAATGGCTTCAAGTATTGAAGTAATACAATGCATGTTTAACAGTACCACTTGCACTTAATTTCAAATCCCAATGGTTACAGGATATTTCTATATATTTAAGCTATGTATTCACTTTCTACTACATGATCCACACAAATAATTAATAGACCAAGCATAACAAAACTTTTAGATTAATAATTAATCACACCAACTATAGCTCGAGTAACATAGAACATAATTACTAGGAAAACAGAGTATTCTCATAAAACATTATCAACACTCATATACATAATCTATAAACATATCAAATACAAAAACTAAAACTTACTAACATAACCCAATGTGTGTCATAGGTAGGGGTCCCTTCCTATCCTGATACACACTGAGAAGAGAACTACCACACTACAAAACTATCAATTCCAGTTGAGAACATCAACAGCTTTCCATTACCAAAACAAAGTTAACAACGTTCAACAATTAAAGAGTTAGTATATCTATGAATGTCTCCACATCAATATTAACATTAAAAAATGACAACTTAGGCGCATAGGCCCACAAACCACATATTTAAAGGCTAAGAGAACAAGAGGGTGTTGAACCACTCCCATAATTCATGGAACTGTTGAAACAATATGATAACAATTATGGGTGTGATAGGGATCCTGTAAACCATAATAGACATTTTGTTGGAAATGGACAGAGTACATATCATATTCATCCCTTATTTTTATGAAATGTAATGCATGAAAATATCTTCATCGCAAGATCATTAGGTTTGGTATTTGGTGGATCAACAGGAGTTTAGGATACTTTCCTAGCAGTTTGATAATATACACCACCACTTTGGTCAATCCTGAAGTTGAATTGAATAACATAGAACCATATTGGGATGATTGTCGAAAAACCTATGTCATGGAATCTTCTTTGAACAACCACAGCCTACCAAACCTTGGATTCAGGTTAGGGGAACAGGTTCTAGTAGTCGTGTTCACTACTACATTTGGGATCCAAATTCAATGTTTGGACCGACATTTAGAGTTACATGTCAGTTTTGAACATAAAAAGGGAATCAATGGGGTAGAATTTTTCACAAAATTCCAATTGAATGTCACTTAAGTGACGTGTGAAGGCATACGTAACTTAAGAAACTCCCTAGAACGTCGCTTAAGAAACACTCTATGGCGTTGCTTAAGTGATGCTCTTGGGAGCAATTTAAGCAATGTATGCCTTCATAAGTCAACTAAAAAATATTTTTTTGTGATTGTCGCTTAAGCGATGTGCCAAATGTATTTAGTTTTTTT
This sequence comes from Larix kaempferi, assembly GCA_027924585.1. Lineage (NCBI taxonomy): Eukaryota > Viridiplantae > Streptophyta > Pinopsida > Pinales > Pinaceae > Larix > Larix kaempferi. The sequence goes on along the minus strand of BSBM01000477.1, from coordinate 5,553,497 downwards.
TTCTCTATTCTACAAGATTTAAAACCAATTCGGATGGAAAAAAAGAATACTTTTTCAAAGGAATTTGGAGGGAGGAGAACTTGATTAGGGGTAAATTTTCTTGTAGACTAATGATATTATCCCTTGAATTAATTTATTTTGATTGGATTAATGATTTCTCTATATTTCTTCTTACTATACTACTGGTTTAATAATGTATTTTATTAAGATACAGAACATTGTCAGAAAACGCTATCCTTCGATTTGCTAGTAGATCCAAACGAGTTGTTGCTATGCAGGAAGTTATTGATTTTGTATTTAGTGATAGAAACAACCATGGTACAACATATGATCAGAATCAAGCCAATCTTTACAAAGATATAATCAGTGATGGAAAATGTTATTGCCATTGTACGCAATGCAAAGGGATAAAGAGAAGAAGATTTGTTAAGGAAACATCTATGAAACATTGCTTAAAGCGTGGGCACTTTGAAGGTGGAAAAGAATATCATCCCTTGGTAAAATATCAGAAACATGTTTTTGTCATTTTTCAATATTATTAATATTTATGTCTATTTCGATACTAATTGGATATATTTTGCCATAATTATTGCACAGACAAGACCACCAATGCTTGGAAATCCACACACTAAAATTCATACTAGAGATGGTGAAGTGATAACATTAAGGTTGATACAAGGGAAGAAAATGACCACAATATTATTGAGAATGAATGGATAAATAGGTTGATCCATGAAGCATTTGTTTCCATGGATGAGAATGCACCTACAGATGATATCTATGAAATTATTCATGTTGTACCTCTTATTGATAAGACACAAATATCCTTATACAAAGACTCAAGGACAAGGCTTCTCTCTGCTCTTTTCTTTCTAGTCAACTTGAAGGTAATGAATGGAATTTAAAACACAGGAATGACACAGTTGTTATGGTATGCAATATTTATCTATTTGTAATTGCAATTGTTTGTTATTTACTTATCATTGTAGTATATAGGCCGATAATTACGATTTTTCCATTAATTTTTTTAGTTTTTTTGTAGATTGTTAGGTGATACTCTTCTAATAGCATCAAATACTTTACCTCGCACATAGAGAGAAGTATGTGTCATTCTGAAATATTTAGGAATGGAGTATAACACAATTGATGCATGTCCTAGTGATCATATTATATATTATGGAAAACATGCATCAAAAAGTGAGTTCCCTGAATGTGGAAGTAGTATATATCGTACTGATCAGGTAACAAATAAGGTGCCCTGCAAAGTTATTCTCCATATCCCAATAATTACACATTTTCAATGATTGTTTAGGTGTAAAAACATTGCAGAATTTATGGATTTCCATGCACGACTGAGAAGTAAAGATGGTGTCATGTGAATTCCTAGAGATGATTCTGCATTTAGAGACATTGAGTAAATATGGATAATTCTTAAAGAAGAACCATGCAATGTTACACTTTCAATGGCATACTTCTCAAAAATAATCTTCCATTGATACTTCTCAAAGCTCATCATGGTCAGGTTCCACAATGTTTGAAATGATACTCTGCCCAATTTAGTTAGTTTCCATACTATAAGCACCTACAAGCAGCTCATTTGTTTGACACAATGCATATTGGAAAGAATGTCAGAGTGCTTGTGGAAAATTATAGATGGGAGGAATAACAAGGGAAGTCATTAGTGACAGTGAGGAATCCAACTCAATGCAACATTTAACTCATTGCTATGGTAGTGTAAATTCCACCAATCTTCCATGGTTATTAACAGAGCAAGAGAGCATTGTTGTAAAAGAGGTTGTACAAAATATTAAATTTCGCACTGGTTTTGCTACGAACATAAATAATATATTAACAAAGCAATGTGATTTTGATGGGGCTAAAACTCATGATTGGCATAAATTTGCCAAGGTTCGATGTTTTGAAATATTTATTATCTTATGATATATACGTTATTTGTTAGTAATTCAAATTTGTCTTTATTCGAATTATATGTAAAGATATATACCTTATTTGTTAGTAATACACGTTGCATCCTTGTTGTAGTGTGTTCTACCGCTAGCTCTGCCTAATATCTTTGACAAAAAAATAAAGAAAGTTATTTATGATCTCAGTAAGTACATGAGGTATGTAAAAAGTTATAGTTGAATTATTGAATATTGTATTCATCATCAATGCTTGCTTTGCTTGCCTTATATATTTTGATGTTGACACGTCAAATTTCTTTTCACTTGTATGTGGTTTTCATCTAAAGAAATATGTAAAAAATATATCAAGTAGTGGAAAAGAGAAATTCCCCAACTAATATGTGAAATGCAAAAGTATAAGCCTCCAAGAGTTTTCAATGCACGGGAAAACTACCTCATACACCTAGTGTAAGAGATTGAAATATGTGGACCCATACACATAAGGTCAATGTGGTTGGTGGAGAATCACTTGAAATCATCAAAGGTCTTTCTTAGACAAACATCACATCCAGAAGTCTCAATAGTTGAGGCTACATGCTATATCAATCCATTGTATATTTTATTTAGTACTTACCCCAAGTAGTGGGTGATATGAATGTGCCACTCCTTTGGGATTCCAATCACACCAACAAGTTTAAAGGGGAGGTGTTGTTGGGGAAAGGTATATGGAGAAAAGTGAAAGGTAAAAGCCTCCATTTTATTTAATATATATGTACATGCTTGTGGTAGATTAGTTAGTTGCTTGGTTGGTTTACTAAATCTTTTTTTGTCATTCATATAGGTGGTATAGAGTGGGATGCAATTCATTTATACGTTGCAACTAATCTTGATTGGATAAAGAGATGGATAGAATGATGCCAACAAGTTTACCATACCTTATGATGGAATAGTATGGCAGAGTTGATCAAAAAAGCTCATTTGGATCATGATACAAATTTGACCAGCAGGAAATTGATCTAGCATATGGTGCAAAAGATAGAAATGTAAGCAATATATCACTTTCATGTTACATTTCAAATCCCATTGTTTCCCCCACCCAAAGTATCTTATGCATATAGTTATCAATTCATGACAATGCATTTATAACATGTTGAGCATGCAGGTGAAATATCATAAGGATATGTGGTGTAATGGAAAAAAATATCACACCAAATAGTTGGATGATAGAAGGAAAACATGTGGTAGTGGGATAACTGCAATTTTCCAGGTTACTAATATTTCCCACATGGGTGATAGACATCCAATCACATTGGATTTGAGGTACTATGGATATTTTGAATACATATTGGATATAGACTTTAAATCCTTCAAAGTGATTATATTTAAGATGAGGTGGTATAGATTGTTGTTGCAAGGTGATGAATGGAAATTTATTAATCATGACAATGGATTTACCATGCTTAATACTAATAGGTATGAGACAAATACAAATCCCTAAGTACTTCCAAGCCAATGTGAGAAGGTGTTTTTTCATAAGTACCAAGTAGAGCAGGTTGGTCATTTGTTGAAATTTGATCCAAGAGGATGGCCCATAAAGTATACTTTTCCTGAAGAAGATGTTCATGATCAATAAGAAGAATATGTAGTTGGAGAGATGGAGGAAGAAGCGTGCTTAGATGAAGAGGGGAATCAAGTTGACCAGATAGTCATTGCCTCGCATCTCAATGATGATGACTATATCGATGATGACTTAGTGTTGGATGTTGTATATGTAGTTTTAGACAATCCTTACAATGATTCTGAAGGGTTGGATACAAATTTTGATCTTCATGGCTCAGATGTTGACTTGAAAATTTTCAAGATCAATCTGATATGAAATTGTAATAGATCTTATTCAATGGATCTCTCCTTAATAATCAGTTTGGTGAAAATTACTCTTAGTAAAGAAGTGTTTGTATTTATCTATAGAATAAATGTCCATGTTTTCATTTATGTTATTGATTCCAAGAATTATGTACATATATTGTGAATTCTATTAATGGAATAATTATCTTTCTCTCCATATAACCAAGCTAGCTCAAAGAATGGATTTGAAATTTTAGAGGAATTGACACTCGACCAACAAGAAATTTCACTTTCCTTGACTTAGATGCAGCATGTAGAAACATATGTAATCTCTAGGCATATCAATACACACAACTCTTTCTCTAAACACATGGCTTGTCACCAATAACAAATATCACAATTTTTGTTTTTGATACCTCCCATGCATCACAACCAACTCTTCAAAAGATTTTAACACCATATATGTATGTTAACGAAGAAGAGAATCCATCTTCATATAAATAAATAAACCAAATAGTGAATTGAAAGATTGATGATATGAACGTTACAAAGATTGGCCCGCTTAAATATAGCTTGGGCTTTAATATTGAGGAGTCACATCCTCTCACTTAATATTTAATATTTATTAACTATTTTATTAATTCTTATTAGTTATTATTAATTAATATTGTTATTTATTATTTATTATTTTTATGTCTGTAACATTTCCCTCCCTTGAGGGAAGCTTTGTCCTCAAAGCTGAGTGTGTTGATGTCCTCTTTTGTTATGGATTTGTGTCGATGTTGATTTGAGATAGGTAGTCTGGACTGGTTATTTTATCTTGACATGGTTCTAGATCATTTGTGTGTTGTGATTCTTTCTTCTTGGGTGGAGAACTTCTCAATCCATATAGTCGGTACTTACTTCCCTTCCATTTAAATTTCATGTATTATTTTTGTGGTTGGTAGAGTAAGTTCCTAATGATGTTAACCAGTCAGCGCCTAATATCATATCTACTTCCTTGAGTGGTAAGGCATAACAATTAAGTTGTAGGTTTAAGTTTTATATTTGCAACAGCACCTAGAATATTAAGTTCCTTTGCTTTATTTATATCTATTAGATTGTGTGTACTTCTAGAGTCAACTAGAATTGTGATGTTTTTATCTTTAACAGATCACGTAAGTCATAATCTATTTGTTCTGATTTTGTTGCTTGGAATAAGAGTTGTTTGTCCTTAATGTTGTCGCAATTTCTTAACTGAAGTGGACTAGATTTCTTTGTGAGTAACTAACTTTCTTTCTATTAGGTGTCACTAATATTCATCCTTGCAATTTTATTTGATACATGTTATTGATACTTCAAGTGAGCATGTGTCTATATCAGAATCAGACATATCTTCTTCTACATGGACCTGTACTTCCTTCCCATTTATGATTTTGCAATGTGCAGTGTGATTGGTTCTGCATTTATGGCCTGGGGTCCAATCTCCGCCACATCGACAACAAGTATTTTTCTTCTTTTTTTGTCATTGTCAGAGCAAATGGTGAATGTTTTTGAACATTTTTCAACTTCATAGGCATATGATTGAGAATCGTTGCACTGATAACCTGGTGACCATCTATCTCCGCAATATTTGCATTGTGTTTCGTGTTGTCATAAATAACCCTTGCCAAGGATCCCTTGTCTTGATTTTTTAAATTTCTCTTCAATAATTTTGGCCTTACGCCTGGCCTTATCCAGGTTTGATACATTGTGTAATTCTAACTCATCTCTAATGTATGGCTTGAGTCCATGCACATATGTCTAGAGTCGTTGGTCATATGTTAACTCTGGTACTAGTGTAGCTAATGCTTCCCATTTGTAGGTGTACTCTTCCATGTCACCTTTTTGCTGTAATCTAGTGATTTTTGCAAAGAAATCCTTCTCAGTCACATCTTGGAATATTTTAAAGAAGTTATTTTTTAATGTGATCCAGTTGTATGAGCAGACCTTAGTGGTAGTCTTCCACCACATGTACCAATTATATGCATGTCCTTCAAGCTACATCGAGGCATACTTTATTTTTTCATCATCGGACTGGATTCTATGTATGCAAAAGAATTCTTCTGCTTTATTGATCCAAGCCACGCTCTGGTTGGAATCTCCATCGAACTTTGGTAACTCCAATTTGGGTTTCATTGGATATCCATTCATTAGCTTCCTTGAACCCAAGTGCAGTTGGTTGAAACTAAAGGCTGAAAAGTGGTTGTGATCCGTGTGGTTTTGTGAAGTTTCATCATTGAAGACTTATGTTGTATCTGGATGATTTTGTGGCATTTCCACCTCAAAGACTTTCATTATATCTGGATAATTTGATAATTCCATATTTTTGGATGCTAATTTTTTCTCGAAGTATTTTACCAATTTCTCAATTCCTTCATTGAGATTTGTTTTCATTTTGCTTATTTCTCTTGTTACAATATTGGTGATCTCACTTTGTATCGTCCTTGTTATTTCTTTCCTATTTTCACGAATCTCGGCTTCAATTTTGTCTAATATTGCATTAAGGTTTTGAAGCATCTTAGAATATTCTACATGGTTCTTTTCTATTAGCTCCATATGTTTGCTCACCTTTGATTGGGATCGAGAACAAGGGGGGGTGTGCCTAGACCCCATTTTGTTTGTCAAGGATAAAAATTGTAAATATAATAATCAATAATTATTATATTTAATAATAGGTTGTAAATGGGGCGGGGGTGTAGGGCGATTTGCAACTACCTGCTCTGTTAAGGCGTACAGGCTATTAAGCAAGTCATCGGTTCGAACCTCAATGAAACGTGCGTGAAGGTTGTGCCCCTATTTGGTCACGCCTTGGGGTTATAGTGGTATCCTTCGGAATTGACCCCTGTGTCATGCGAATACGAGACTGGTGTCGTTCTCGATTCCTCTAATGTACAAAAAAAAAGTTGTAAATAATAAAACTTTGTTGTATTAATAATATTAAATATTATTAGTAATAACTTTATTAATAATAATAATATTATTATTATTATTAAAATACAATGTGGAAATGGTTGAAATTAGATTTTTTTAAATATAATAATAATAACAATTATTATTATATAGTTGGGGAGGGAATTTGTAAAATACTAAAATAATAATTATTATTATTAATGATAATAATATTATTATTTTTGTGTGAATGTTAGGGTTTGGTAAGCATGGGTGGAATGGTGATGAAGGAAGGAAAGGATGAGTAGAAGAGAATGTACGCGAGTGCAAGGAGCGGTGAGATGAGGTGAAGTGGAAGCGAGGAGGGACGACTGGAAGTGCAGGAGGGGCATGGTGTGGTGAGGGAGGTGAGGACTGAGCGCGGGAAGGAGAGAAGGGAGAGGTGGGGGCAGTGAAGGAGGAGATATGGAGTAAGTGTACATAGAGGGAACATGAAGGAGTCGAGGCTGGTGTAGAAGAGAAGGGATCGTGAAGGAGAAGGGTCAGCACAGGGAGGAAGGGAGAAAATATGGGGGTATGGAACAAAAGAGAAGAGAAGGGATGGAAGGGGAGAGAGGGAGGAAGGGGAGAGAGGGAGGAAGAGGAGAAGTGAGATGATGATGTGGAGCAGCAGTATATGGGGGATGAGATTATTTTGTGGTGTAGGGGAATGAGTGTAGGCACAACGAAGGTGATAGATGGACAGGAGGGAGTGCGGGAAGGTGAAGTGAGAGGTGAACTGAAGGGAGATGATGAGATGAGAGAGGAGTATGGGTGAGATAAGGGACTGAAGGGAAGCTGAGAGGAGAAGTCGTGGAGGTGAGGACTTATGAGCGTGAGGGAGATGTGAGGAGGGAATAAGAGTGAGGGTAAGAGATGATAGTAAAGTTTGGAAGTTCGGGATGGAAGAAGGAATGTGGCGGAAAACAAGGGAGCCTGAACTCAGCTCAGAGGAGGAGCGAGACCACTCTAATACCAATGTAACACCATATCCAGATGTTAACAAAGAAGAGAAAACATCTTCATATAAATAAATAAATTGAATTGTGAATTGAATGATTGATGATATGAACGTTACAAATATTGGTCCACGTAAATATAGCTTGGGATTCAATATTGAGGAGTCACATCCTCTCACTTAATATTTAATATTCATTAACTATTATTATTAATTATTATTAGTTATTATTAATGTATATTATTATTTATTATTTTTATGTCCGTAACAAATTTACATTTTTTTAGACCTCCCAAAGATCACAACCATGGATATTTCATACCAAATATTGGGTTTGAGGCTTCACCACAAATTGACACAAACATATATCAAACAATAAACAACTAGATTTTACTCTAAAGAAAATCCCAAGGGGTGAGATCGAATGTGTTTCTATTGTACATATAAGTCTCTTTACATAGAATAGGTGAATATAAGATCATGTTGGCATGAAATTTTAGGGTACGGACATATTCATGCTCATGTAATTTCCATCGTAAGACACAAATGCAATTATATTGCAAGATGAAATGCTCATGATATGCAGCATTAAAATTTATGAAATTGGAAAGTTTCATTATCAAAATTGCAATTATCCATTGTCATATTTCATCAAATAAGTTACCGGAAAGGGAAGAATGCTCCATGATATTTAACCTACTCCATTGACTTTGGTGTAGATCAACACCCGATACTCATCTAGACTAGTGAAAACTTGAATCCTGATTTAGTAATTAATTTCTAATGTGTGTGTGTGTGTGTGTGTGTGTGTGTGTGTTAATATATCATATATGATATATTATATATAAGTTAATATATATTATATTGGTTAATAATATATAGTTAATGTATAGCATTAATTATAGTAGATTATAATATACTATATAGTTAATATCTTAATATATTATATAGTTATTATATATGTTAATATATTATATAGTTAATATAGTTCATATATTAATATACTATTTAATATTTATGTAATATTAATGAAATATTAATATAATATAATTGTTATAGGTAATATATTGATACTAATAAAAAAAGAATATAAACTAGAGAGGGAAAATAAATAAAAAGAGGGCAAAATAGTGAAAAGAGAATAAACGGAAAAACGGATAACTTTAAAAATGAAATTGAGAGGGGGGAGAGGGTAAATAAATCAAAAGAGTTCATTAATATGAATTTTAATGTGTTTTTTTAACTCATTGTCTAGTTGTGCTACAACAATAGGGAAGAACCAATTGCCACATCGAGCTTGCGCACTGGTCTTCCAATTCCCCTGATGGCTAGAACATTGGTACACCGGTTGCCTCAATTGTTTTTCCAGGTCAATATCCTCTTGTCAAATTAGGGTTTAATTATTGAGGTAAATATTCTCTTACCGAATTAGGGTTTAATTATTGAATTTGCTGGAGTATTCTTAAGGTATAATAGGGAAGAATCGATTGCCACATGAGCTTGCGAATTGGTCTTCTACTTCCCCTAATGGCTAGAACATTGGTAGACCGGTTACCTTAAGTATTTTTCTATGTAAATATTCTCTTTCCAAATTACGATCTAATTATTAAATTTGCAGGAGGATTCTTATGGTAGGTTTTCTTTTGTTTTATGACCTGAGCTCTTTTCAACCAGTTACAATTTTTCCCTAAAATTCTAAATGGTTGGATAGTCTTCATTCCAAACCTCCTTCATGAATTATTATACTAAAAAAATAGCATTCATTTTGTTGGATTGAATTTAAACATGAACACCTTAATCGAAAACCCTTGGCTAATAAAAATTATTATCTAAAGGAAAATTTTTAAATGACAAACAATTTGTAACCAACGGTTTGAATGTACTCCTTCCTCCTGTAGAACGTTTTCTCATTTATGAAAAAACTATATCTAAGGAAACTTTTTAAATGACAAACCAGCTATAACCAGCCATTTGAATTTATTCCTTCAGCTGTAACCAATCGTTTGAATTTATTCCTTCCATGTGTAGATAATTTTCTCATTTATGAAAAATCTATATCTTCAGAAAAACCCTAGGCGGTTAAATTTAAAAATTGGATGGTTCCTCTCCCTTTGACTAATCAAAACTCTTACTTAATCACTTCTTCCAAAATTTCACCTTGTTCTAAGTTAACAATTGAAACGAAAGTAGCTTATTTTGAGAGACAAGATACTAAGTTCAATTATTTTGAATCCAATATGTTAAATTTATGTTTCTTGACCATACTAATGAATGTTGTAACTGACAATGGATCACAAGATACCTCAAGGAAAGGAAACAACAATGCCCATCATAGAAATGCAGCAATGCCCATGTATGAGTTCCTTGCAAATTAGATATTCAAAATAATGGTCAAAATGGATTTAATGTACCTGATGCCATAGTTATTCCTGTTAAAGCAAATTTCGATGTTTTGGATTTTATTAATTTTGGCGAAAGGAATCACATTGTTAGATATACTATGTTAAATTACCGCAACAGTAGTTCTCTCAGGTTTGAGAACCTGAGACTATTCTTATAATATCTATCATATCCTTTAACATCAATGATGTTGTTAGCTATACTATGCTACAAATATGGCAGAGACAAGTATAACCACTCCTCATGCATAGGTGTGAATCTAAAATACCTACTATTGGGTTAAACCAGTCATAAAGCATTTATCTGTTTAAATAGCTATACGGTGAGGTAAGTTTATTCACGGTCTCTTTATTGCCTTTTTGGGGTAGGCATTTCCTTAGACTAAATAATACCAAATACAAATCAGTGGGATGATATCGGCTTATCCTTTGATGTAATTTTAGAAATGCCTACTCTACGAAAGGAGGGAAAGAATTGGGTATTTGACCAACCTCACAGTAAGGGTAACTAACCTCTGCGTAACATCGGATAATTCAATGATGTTATATTTGTTTTGGACTGTGGGAAGGAAAAATAAACATCCTATGATGCACTGAACAACACTCCTTGTCTGCTTCCTACTTGGATATCAAAATCTTCTGCTCAGTAAGTAAGATATTATACTTTGTAGAGTTCTTATCGGCATCCCTATAAATTGTATTTGAAACTTAATGATATGAACTTTGTTTTCACAGTTTCTACTTGTTGATCCAAGTATTCTCTCTCAGATACAAGAGAAGGTGAACTGCATATGTCACGATCTATTGGCAATTGGGTAACCGATAAATTAGGATACAAAACATTTTTGTTATATTGCCTGGAAAAGTAGGACTTTTTCTAATGAACTGTTATAGGAGTAGGTAGTGTGGAGGGAAAATAAGTTGTAGATAGGGCTTATATATGATCTTATTGTGAAATTCCACAGGGATAGATCACTGAGCTAGAACAAACCTCACAATTTCAAACTGTTATTACTGAGAAGAATTAGACAAAGACATGGATCAATTCACTCATAAAACTGAAACACACATGAAAAATTGTTGTTGATACATTAATCAGGTGTAAGATGGAAATAAAAAAGTGTTACAATAGAATGAATTTGATACTCCCGGAAGGATTCGAATTCACCTCAAGTATAGTCTTAGTTTTCATTGGAACCATCTCTCGATAAGGTTCAGTGGCCACCGATGATGAATAATCAGTTAACTGAGGTAGAACTAAGCATAACTGAATCATGTGGGCACCAAAATAGGGGAGGAGACTCCAAGGGGGCGAAATACTGACTTGTAGTGGTCAAAATAGGTGCTCCTACACTCAATAGCAGTGAAGCTAGGTGTAATAGTCAGTTAACTAGGCAATCAAGGGGACAAGGTGCCCTAAATGATGGAATTGACTATGCTAACTCCTAAAATCATGCATGAGGGTGAATCTGGACTTCAGTGATGTATACAAGGTGCTCTGAGTGGATAGGAGGGATAATTATGGCCAAAAACAAGCTCTGGGGGGGAAAAGTAAGGACTAGGTGCTAGGAGACTCAACTGCTAATGTATGGATGCATGGAATGCATGCATGCATGCAAAGCATGCAAGACCAAAATAATATGGTGATAATATTCCAACACCCCTCCTTAAGCCGCACTATGAGGAAAAATAAATGAAAATTAGGGCCTTGGTTACTAAGACCAAAGGTCATCTCATACAACAATCTAAAAAAGTGAGGAAAGAAGGAAAACCTAGTGGGAAAAAAAAAACCCTCAAGATAGACTGAAACACACAAAAAATTACTGCTCAAGACTCAAGTAGGTGTGATGCTTGATTCAATATCTAGAGGTATATTCCTCTTGGGAAGAAGTGGATCATGCTCCAAAAACATGTGCTTGAATTATCCTTTAGTGGATGCAAGCGAATCTGGAGGCTTTTTGAACTTGCTCTTCAGACCAAACATGGTGAGAACAAATCCAAAAATATGAAGATCCTCCTGGAACCTGTAATTTGAACCAATTGAGGTAGGATAAGCTCCAATAATATCTAATTTCTCTTTAAACTTGAACTTCTGATCAGTGGAAGTTAAATCAGCTCCAAGAATTGATAGATGGTTTCTTGTGATCTCCTTTGAACTAGCAGGGGTGAGATCAAAACCAAAATCACCAAAATGTGCCTGAGACTTGAACCCAAGTGAATGCTAGTGTCCTCCAACTTCGATGAAACTCTGAGAGCATGTGCCAATGATCAAATAGAAGTTCATAGGAAGCATGTGATCAAGGAGGGTGAATGCATCACCTCCAAAATCTGATTTAACCTCCAAAACATTCAATAGATCATCATTATGCACATTAGCAAACTCATGTGAAAGAGAGGATTTAAGAACCTCTTCCACAACAAAATTTGAACCCAAAATCCGACAAGAAAATACGACGAATTTCGACGAAATTGACTGTGTCGTCGGATTTCACCTTTAAAATTACGAATTTTGATCAATTTTTTTTTAATTGATACCTAGCATTGTCGAATATCCGGCGCCCATCGGTTCTCCAACGAGTGTTGTCAGATATGCGACATATATATTATAACAGTAACTATGATAATATCTTTGGATATCCGACGAACTTTAAATTTTAGAAACTATAAATTATGGAAACATTCCAACATGTTGGCTATACAAGCGACGGCTTGTAAGACGACTTGTAAGAATTATATTCTTCACACGGACTATTTTCCGTAAAATAATACACAATTATTTCAATTGTTTTTGTGATTAAAAATAGTGAAGTGTAGAGATTTATTTTTTAATATCTAAAATCTTCATTCAAGCTCTTTATGAGAAAATGTCAAATAACAATATTCCTGATCCAGACGAACAAAATTGATAATTGCTTGCTAGATTGTGGGATGGACTGAAAAGAAAGGGTGATGGGAAATGTTATTGTCCATGTAGTCAATGCATGGGATTTAAAAGGACAAGAATAAAGATCACAACAGCCGGAAAACATTGTAGGGAACATGGACACACTGAGGGGGGACATGAATATCGTCCATTTGTAAGTTTTGCATTATATATGTCTTTATATTGATTGTTTTTGTAAATGTATGTATTATTTTAATATTTCTTATATTAACTAATATATATTGATGGTTTCATGTAATTATAAAGGAAAGACCTCCTACGTCATATCGCCCGGAGGACGTGCTTTCAGAACAAGTACCGAAGGAACATGGAGCTATGAATAATGGAGAACAAGTTAATGATCATATTGAAGAAGCTGATCATACTGATAACATAGTTGAAGATGATGGTACAGATACATTGATCCATGATACATTTAATGTTAGAATGGATGATGATGATCATGATCATGAAAATGATGACTTTGATGATGTTCATGATTTACCTCTTCTTGAGAAGGCATACGAATCTTCTTGAGAAGGCATACGAACTCCTTTATGAGGGCTCCAACACAAATCTTCTCTCTGCTATATTGTTGATAATGAACTTGAAGGTTATGAATGGTCTTTCAAACACATCAGTCACATGGATGTTAAGGTATGTAATATATTCCATCACATATATATGATCGCGCTAAAGGTTATCACTATTCGTCTAACAATTTTATTGTTAATTCATAAGTAAAATTAATACGGATGAAATGTGTTTCATTAATATTATTTATATATTATATTAACTAGTTTTTTATTTTAATTTGTTGTAGCTTGATAGCTGAATTTTTGTTACCACCGTCAAATATTTTACCTCGCACATATCTATATTTATCTGCCATCATGAAATAAATTGGAATTCAGTATGAAGCAATTGATGCATGCCCCGATGACCATGTTATATATTATAATCAGCATGAATTTGAAACAGAATGTCTGAAATGTCATATCAATAGATATCGAACAAATCAAGTAACAAAAAAGGTGCCTCGCAAGGTTCTTTGTTATATTCCCATTATTCCACGTTTGCAACGACTGTTCAGGTGCAAAAACATAGCGTAATTTATGGATTACCATGCATGGAACAGAAGTCAAGATGACATTATTCGAATTCCTATAGATGGGTCTGCATTTAGAGATATGGAGGGAAAATGGCCTCACTTTAAAGAAGAACCTCGTAATCTTAGGATTTATTTGGCAACAGATGGTGTCAATCCATTTGCAGAGATGAGATCCATTTACTCGGTGTGGCCTATTTTTGTTTTCAACAATAACTTTCCTCCATGGTTGTCAATAAAGAGGGAGCACATAATGTTGGCAATGATTATTTCAGGTATGTATCTACAACTTTTGTATTTTAATGTAGTGGCATCTCATTTGTCGTATTTTGTTGCATAATGTCATATGTATATTTTTTAATTTTATCTTGTGTATGGTTTATATATCTAAATGGTTGTAATAATTATATATTTTATATGTTCAAATCAATCAGGTAAGTACCAAGTTAAATATATGAATGTATATATTGAACCTCTTTTTGACGAGCTACTAAAGTTATGGAATGGCATCACTATGTATGACGTATCTAGACCAGTACGACAAAGAAAATTTCAATTCCATGTAATGCTTGTATGGACACATGATGCCCCAGGGTTAACCCATTTTTGTGATTTGTAATTATAAGTTCCACTTTAATTGCATTTATTTTTATGAACTAGTTAATATATTATGCACGCATGTTTTTTTAAATAATCCATTCATTTTATATATAATTATAATTGACATAGATAATCCATCTCTTTATGTAGGTCTTCAAACAAAGGGAAAATTTGCATGTCAAGTTTGTGGTCCTAAGATCAAATCTCGTCGTTCAAAAAGTTTAGGAAAGGAGGTGTTTGATGAGTATAGGCACTTCCTCTCTAAGAATCATAGGTATCGAACTACCGAAAAACATATGTTCAATGGGAAGCAAGAGACTACATTAAAACCACATAGAATGACACCTCACCTATGGAAGTTGCAATATAATAGAAATCGTCATGGTACGTATGAATCATCGTATATGAAATGTTATGAATTTTTTTTATTGTGTGTTGTTTACTGTAATTGACATTGATTTCTGTAATTTATTTATAAACTATGATTCATGATGGTCGCCATGATCATGAAGGAATTAATGGGCTTCCATGACGAATGAAAATTTATCCTAAACAATTCAGTAGGTTTCCCTACTATGAGCGCCTACAAATTGTGCATATGTTTGATACAATGCATATTGGAAAGAATGTGACTGAAACATTATGGCGAATATTGGATGGAAGGAGTGAAAAAGAAAAAATTGTCAAAATTTGCAATGACATTCAAGAAGCCAACCATGCAATGAAAAACATCATTCAATTTCATAGCAACGGAGACCAAATTAATATAAACGCACTTCCATGGATGCTAACGGAGCAGCAAAGTAATGTTGTAAAAGAAGTCATGCGAAAAATTAAATTTCCCACCTGATTTTGTTCGAACATGAAGAATATCATAACAAAGAAAGGTGATTTTGCGGGGGTGAAAACGCATGATTGGCATATCTTCACGAAGGCAATTATTATGGTATGCATATAATTGCTATATTTTTTTATTCTAGTGCATATTGTTGGTATTTTTTTGTCTATTTTTTGTAAAAAAACTGAAACGATTTGTATATCATTACAGTATGTTCTACCTCTCTCTCTCCCGGACAACTTCGACAACAATGTCAAACAAGATATATATAATCTTTGGAAATACATGAGATATGTAGCGATTTTTTGCATGCGCTTAGTGTTTGTTTAATTCATTGTAGAACTTATATTTGATTTTTGTGCACTAATTCATGTTATGTAATATAATGTTTTTTTTGTTAAATCTCATGATTGGTTTGCATCACTTGTAAATGGTTGTCATCTAAAGAAATCCATAAAGAAGATATAAAGTATTGGAGGAGATAAATTCTGCGTCTCATGTGTGAAATGCAGAACCATCTACCTTCGGCATTTTTCAATGCACAAGAACACTATCTCATACACCAAGTTGAGGAGATTGAATTGTGTGGACCTGTACACTCAAGGTCCTAGTGGATGGTTGAGAGGTACTTGAAATTTTTGAAGGGTTTGGTTAGACAACGAGCACGTCCTGAGGGTTCTATGGTGGAGGGATATATGGTATACCAAAACATGATGTATATTAGTGAATATCTTCCTAAATTAGCGTCAAAGCTCAATTTAGGTCGCATTTGTGATTCGGACTCCAATAACAATTTCGAAGGGGAGTACATGAAGGGGAAAGGTAGATCGAGGAAGGTGAAAGGTAGTTATTAGCTAGTGAAGATTAATTAATATAATACATTTGATTGTTTATTTTTATGTATATATCATACTTATTATATTTTTAATATTCAATATTCATCAATTAAAAGTGTATACTTTGTTAAGTGAATATACATGTGTATTGAATTTTAATTTTATTTTCGTCAAACAATTGTTCGAGAGTGGGATACACTTCATTTATACATCGCAAACAATCTTGACTGGATGAAGGTATGGATTGAATGATGTGAACAATCTGGTCATGGAATATCATGGGAAGGTGTGGCTTCATTAGTTAATGCAACTCATCACAATGGAGATACCAATCTTACACAAAGGGAAATCGATTTAGTATATGGTTTAAAAGATAAGCAGGCAATCATATTAGTCAGCCATACTATTTTTTTTTTTTGCAAATATATTGATGTACACGTTGATTTTTGCCCTGCAGGGCATAAACATGCACTTAATCATCAATGGATCATGACGAAATCTTTACGTGTATGGCTTATTGTAGGTAAAACACTATAATGTTATGTGGTGCAATGGCTATAAATATCGCATCAAAAAGTTGGATGAAACGAAGAAAACATCAGATTGTGGGATATCTGCAGTCTTTGAGGTGACCAATGTTTCCTCTAGAAGTGGCAGACATCCAGAACTCTCAAAAAATCGTTACTATGGGTATTTGGAAGATATTGTTCAGTGTGACTTTAACTCCTTCAAAGTAGTTATATTCGTTGTCAAATGGTACAGGTTACGATTGAATCAACGTGATCCCGATAAAACTATTATTGAACATGATAATGGATTTACCATGGTTAATACAAGGTTGTTTGAGCCAGGAACGGAGCCCTATGTTCTTCCAAGCCAATGTGAACAGGTATTTTACTCTGAGGTTCAAGGTAGAGGGGTTTGGTCATTTGTTGTGAGACACGATCCAAGGGGAAGGCCGGTAAAGTATAACGTAGAGGAAAGTAATGAAGAGGGTCTCGAAGAAGAAGATGATGTTGAAGATGATCAACATGAGTTAGATGATCATGTTCCAGAGGAAGATGTCGAAGAAATAGTTGAATCAGATGATGTAGCAGACAATTTCCATGAAGATGATATTGACGATGACGTGATGATCGTAACCGACATCGATGACAATGATGATATGGCCAATCCTTACAATGTTGAATCTGGATTAGATGATACAGATGATGACTTGGATTAAGAAGATGATGAAGTCCATTGAAGTGTATGAGGTATGCTTTAATATATCTACTCTATATATTTTGATTTAATATTGTGATAGAATTATTGAATTTTATTGGTACGTATAAATTAATTGTTTCTTAGTGTTTTTTTCTATTTTCTTGTATGTTGGCATATGTTATAATTAGAGACATTGCTTCTTAAGTATGACAAAAAACACAATAAATTCTTTTTTGTACATAGATTTTATCAGGTTATGGGGGGTTGAGAGTGACATGAGGGGGGGGGGGTCAGATGAGCTTCCACCTTCACATGGTTGGCCCTGTTTAGTAGAGAATATTAAATTATTCTCGAAACAAAGAGAATCTCAGTAAGGCAATGCACAATTATCATGCTAACCCAAATGGCGTGCTTGATCATGTACTTCACGGGGCCAACGTTGAATTTTTTAAAATTTGTGCTTGCTTGGACTGAAATTTGGCTTGGTTAGCATGATTAAGATACAATGTATCTTAATCGGAAGTGTCTTCCTCTTTTGATACCTGTACTTCTTTTTCATTTATGATTTTGCAATGTACTGTGTGATTGCTTTTGCATCTATGGCATGGGATCCAATCTTCTCTGCATCGACAACAAGTATTCTTCTTCTTTTTTCTGTCATTGTCGGAGCGACTGGTCGATGTTTTTGAATCTTTTTCAACTCCATAGCCATATGACTGATATTTGTTGCATTGATAACCGGGTGACCATATATCTTCACAATGCCTACATTGTGTCTCTTGTTGTCGCATATATCCCTTGTCTTGACTTTTTAAATTTTTCCTCAATAAGTTTTTCCTTGCGCCTGGATTTATCCAGATTGGATACGTTATGTAATTCTAACTCTTCTCTTATATATGGTTTAATACCAGAGACATATGTCTAGAGTCGTTGACCATCTGTTAATTCTGGTACTCGTGTCGCTAATGCTTCCCATTCATATGTGTATTCTTCCACATCGCCTTCTTGTTGTAACCGCGTTATTTTGGTGAAGAATTCCTTCTCTATCACATCTTCGAATCTTTTAAAAAAATCATTTTTGAATGTGTCCCAACTGTAGGTGGATACCTTTGTCGTTTTCTTCCACCACATGTACCAATTGTATGCCCGACCTTCGAGCTGCATGGAGGCGTATTTAATTTTTTCATCATCTAATAATATTTTGTGAATGTGGAAGAATTTTTCTGCTTTGTTGATCCATGCCACTCTTTTTTGTTTCTCCATCGAACTTGGGTAACTCCAATTTAGGTTTCATTTAGTATACCCCCATCGATTGCATTGTATCCCAATATGATTTCTGATGATTGTAGTCTTTATGGTCTTCTAGGATCTCCACTTTGGGGGAATTTGATTGATGATTATTGGTATCGGATGAATCATGACATGAGTGGTCTCCCTTTGGCGACTCGACATTTTTAGAATCATCTCTATCCTTGAAAAACCGCTTGATATTTTCTAGTCCTTCATCGAAGTATGTTTTCATTTCATCTCGTACCTTCCTCATTTCCCATGAGACTGCTCCGACAACTTCATATTGCACTTTTTGCGATAGCTCTTCTTTTCCTTCGCGAAACTCTATGTCAAGTTTGTTTATTCTGGAGTTTAAACTTTCAAGGATTTTTAAATCTCGGATTTGATCTTTTTCTAATTTTTCTAGTCGGTCCTTCATTTATGACATGGTTCTCGATTTGGTGTGGGGGGGTGAATATGTGGACGCTATTCTGGCTTATGTGGAGGTGATAAAAATAAAAATATATAATTATAATAACAATATTATTATATTTAAATATTTTTATTATATGGTTAAATAATAAAATTAAAATATTATATAATAATATTAATATTATTATAATAATATATTTTTTTAATTAAAATTTGTTTTTGGTTAGGGTTGATGTGGACTGAAAAATGTGTCGGGGTAAGGGAAGTGGTAGGGTTGGAGTAAGGGTAGAGTGGGAGATGCAGCAGAGAAGGGAGGCACGACAGAGGAGGCGCGCGGAGATGGGAGGTGATTGGGAAGAAGTTGTGATAGATGAGACCCGATGGAGGGAGTCGATGGAAGATGGATGGCACACGGGAGGAGGGGAGAGGCGCTGGAAGATGGGAGGAGTCGCGTAGTGGAGGAAGGGATAGGGTGCATAGGATGGCAGAAGGGCATGGGCAGGAAAGAATGAGGCACGGGGAACGTGCAGGAATGGGCGCGAGGCATGGGAGGCGATGTGCGGATATGTGGAGGATGGAGGACGCGGGAGAGAGGGGCGCGTGAAGGGAGCAGATGGGAAGCACGTGGGGTTACGTAGTGAGGTACGCAGGTGAAGTGAGAGTTGGTGGGTAGGAATGGAGAAGAATGGAGAGAGGGGCGCGTGAAAGGAGCGGAGGGAATTGGCGTGGAGGTCGCAAAAAGAGTGCGCAAGGGATGGCGAAGGGCATGGAAGAAGAGGGGTGGGGCACACATGAGGAGTGTTGGAGGAAGAAAGAAGGGGAGGATTGCAAGTGCGTGGAAAGGGGAAGCGCGGGAAGATGAATGAGGAAGTGGATGGAACATGCAGGGGGAAAATGAAATGAGGATGTTGAGATGGCAGAGTAGAAGGGGAATGAGTGGAAGCATGTCGAGAGCCGAGTAGGATTTGATACCATTGTAATCAGCCGAATCCAGTTAATAGTGAAGAATTTGTATCCGGATGTTAACAAAGAGAAGCCATCTTCAGTAGAATAATATATTGAATGATTATGAATGAATGGATAATAAGATATCACAATGAGGCTCGCCTTTGTAGTCTTGAGCGTGCATAGTGAAGGGTTACGCCCTTTCACTTAGTAATTAATATATTATTTTATATGTGTTACTTATGCTTATGATACTTACATCACTAATCTCATTTAGGGAAAGGGTTAGAACTTGATTATTTGTGATTAGTTGCATAAGTAGTCATCTCTGAAGAGGGTTCCTTACATTCCCTACATTGCATGGGTTGAGGTATTTAAGGTTCTGGAGGAAGGTGGATTTACGCTAGGATTGGAGGTTCAACTCAATAAAATCTGTGAGGGAGAGGTTTCCTAAGAGAGTAATTGGGGTTTGCAAATTCTCTAAGGATTTATTCAATTTTTCACATGTATGGCATGAGTTCAGCATAAATCCTACCTAAGGTGGGTGGTTGTATGTTTTTTTGGATAAGAGGGGGACAAGTTGTATGTTAAGCTTGGTTAGGAACAACAAAGGGTGTCAAGTTGGGATGATGATGATGATGATGGTGATCATGTTGTTGTTTATGATGATGATGATGATTAGTGATGATGACGATGATGATGATGATGATGATGATGATGATGATGATGATGATGTTGACAATAATTATGTTTATGATGATGACAATGATTATCATTATGATGACGATGATAATGGTGATCAGGATGGTGATGATGATGATGATGATGATGCTGATGATGAAGATGATGTTGTTTTTTATAATGATGATGATGATTTGTGATGAGGATGATGATGATGATGAGAATGGTGGTGGTGGTGATGATGGTGATGATGATGATGATGATGATGTGATGATGATGTTTATGATTTTCATGATGATGATGATTAGTGATGATGACAATGATGATGGTGATGATGATGATGATGATGTTGATGTTGATGTCGATGATGTTGTTAATGATGATGATGTTGATGATGATGATGTTGATGATGATGACAGTGATTATGATGATGATGATGATGATGATGACAACGACGATGACGATTTTGTTGAAGATGATGATGTTGATGATGATGACAATGATTATCATGATGATGAAGACGGTGATGGCACCTTATTTTCCCTTTATATGATGGGACCTCTCTTGAGGTTGTAGGGTTGAAACTTCTAAGGTATGAGTCGAACTAAGTCAATGAAGATTCCCTACGATCAATCAATCAAAATTGCAAAGTGAGAGCCAAGCCAACTAGAAGGGATCCATGTATAGTTATTAGAGATGAAAAGTGAAAGCAACCCAAGGGAATTAGAGAGGTGGAAGGAGTTTGATAGCTAATCCGAGTGTGTACTTGCAAATTAGGGTTTTCCAAAATAAAAGATTTGATGAATTCAAGAGACTTTAAAAAGATGAATTGAATGGTAGAAATATGAAATGGAACAACCTAAAGGCATATGTGTACATTAGGTTATCCATTGGAGGGACGGAGTTGTATCGTAACGTCATACCACACCTATTGACTGTGTTGCAAGTTTTGTAATATGGTGTCACAAGTTTGCATGGTGTTCTTTTGTTTCTTTAAGGAAATATATTTGCATGTTGTAGCCTTTAAAATACCAAATCCCTAACTTCAAAGTGCCTTTTATTGTAATGTTGATTTTATTGTTGTTTCACATTGTTTTGTGCTACCACCAAGTTGTCCTTCAATAGTTGGAGAACCTCTTTTTGGTGCTCAAGGAAATCCTCCACTCCTTGAAACATAGGGTTCCCTCTATGGAGGATGATACCCATTTAGTACCATAAATGAATACATTTTGGATATTGTACAGAGGAAGTGTTAAACCACAATTTTTCCAAAGGTGACCATTTAACCCATTATGATTGCTTATTATATGCAAAGCAACATAGATAACCTTGTAACATTTATTCACAATCTTAGCCTTCCCATCAGATTAGGGATGGTAAAAGTAGTTCTTAGCTAATTGAGTACCCATATAAGAAAAATAGTCCCATACTTCCTAGTGAAAATTGGATCTATATCTCTCACAATAATATTTGGGTTTCTATTTAGCCTCTAAACCATTTTCATGAATGTTGTGACTATTGTACTTTATTTAAAAGAGTGAGAAAGTGAAAAAAAAATGGGCATACTTTGTGAGTCTACCCACCAACAAGATGATGACATTATTCCCCTTAGAATTTGGTATACTTGTGATAAAATCCATTAATAACCCTTCCAAAAGTTGATTTGGTATGGATAATAGTTCTAAAAGACTTAGGATCTTGATTGTCTCTAGTTTGTTGACTATTGGAAAACCAAGATATGGGTGATTCTTCTACCAAATTGAATCATTCTTCCACACAAAATATATTTGATACACTAGGGTTTTATTATAGTTTTTGAATGAGATTCCATGCCTTTTGGTCCTATTTCCATTCTATCCATAGTTAGAGGTGTTATTATTCAACCATAGTTCTTAACAAACTTGTGGTAATAGCCCATCATCCTAAGAATCCTCTAATATTCTTCAAGGTTTTGGGATTGTTTATTCCATCGTAGATTTAACTTTTTAGGTTCCACTTCAATGCCCTCATAAGATACAATATGACCCAAATATTCCACTTTCCCCACAAAAAGAAAATTTAGAAGGAGTTGGATATGGTAGTTTCTCCTCCAATAGTTTTAAGACCATGTAAACATGTTGTACATGTTCTAGATTTTCTATAAATTATTATATCATAATAAATACTAACACAAATGTTCTAAGGAAGGGATTGAAAATGGAGTTCATCGAGCTTTGAAATGTGGAAGTGCATTTGTAAGGAAAAAGGGCATCACCAAAATCTCATAATGATATTTATGTGTTCTAAATGTTGTTTTGGAGATGTCTTCTTATGTCATTGTATTAAAATTATATCTTGAATGAAGATCCAACTTTGTAAAGAAAATTTATCCCCTACAATTCATCAATGGCAATAGATGAAACTTATGTTTAATGGTGATCTGTTGGGATCTATATAATCTAAACACATGCACCAAGACAATCATTTTTGTAAACCGTCACCACTCATGAAGAGAAATCACTTTAGATAGGTTGATTTATGCTAGCCCTTAACATTTCTTCAACAATATGCTCAATCTCATTTTCTAGGCATGGAGGAATATGTAAGGTTTAATTTTAGGAGGAAAGATCCCTAGGATCAATTGAATAGTTTGATCATGGTCTCCATTAGGTGGAATACCTTTGGGAATATCCAAAAATAGCTTTAAATGATTGTCAATAACACTTTGGAGATCCAATAGAACATGGGGTTTGGATGTTTGAACATCTAATGAGAACAATTTGTGATTACCATATTGTCCCCTTTTTAACAAGTTTGTCATGTTGTTGGATATTATCACTTTAGTGGTTTCCATATTAGACCTTTGAGTTCAATTACCTTTCCTTGATAATTTTGGAAGGAACATCTTCCCTCACATAAGGAGGGAAATATATCCTATGTCAAGACCAAGCCTCATGGGAATCATGGGTCATACCCAAACACTACAACACAATTGTAGAACCACAAGATCCCTACTTGGTTTTCATGATTGCAAGCACGGAAACAAACAAAAAATAAATATGATAGACAAGATATGGTACAAAGGGGAAAAACTGTAACACCCCCAGTTTTGAATTGGAATGTATTTAACCAAAATTATGTAAATGACGTAAATATGCTAGTATGTATTCCTAGTGTGGATCTCAAGGCCAAGGCCTGACTAGAGAATGGCTAGGCATGTATGATGTAAATATTGTTATTGGACCATATGGTTGGATTGTCATGCTAACTTGAAATATATCTAAATATTATGTTGCATAAATAATAAAATGGTCCAATATGGTTGTGTAAATAGAACTAGAGGGGCTATGATTCCACAAGAGGGGAAGAGGAAAGGGGGCCTATGGGAGACTAAATTCTTCATTTCCAAGTGTCAACCTTAGAACTCATCATATTCTTTCCATGTGAATTAAATGAGCCAATCACCTTCTTTTGACTATTTCCAATCATTGAATGCATGTGTGAGATTGGTGGGAAAATTCACCTCATGTAGTTATTGAAGCATGGGGCTGAATGCACATTTGTGATAGTTCTGACCAATATCAAAAGTAAATCTACAGCTATCAGTAGTCCTTTCTTCTATGGTCAAAAGCTATTTCAATTGTCTTTTCACCATTATTTCATATCCTATGGAGTCAACACTGATTCTCTCATTATCTCCTGCATATATACACTACACAGAGCTCCCCATTGATGTTCATGACCATTACTAGATTATGTAACCCAAAATTTTGAAATTAGAGATAGCACTACAAATTTGGAAGGAAAAATAGATGGTTGTAGGTAAGTGCAGAGGTTGGGAAAGCTAGGATCCCTTACCCATTGGGTTTTGTTTCTCGTGGGTGCTTGAGAAGCCACGAATTAAGGCTACAAGTGGTTATTGAACAACACATATTATATTGGACTCCTTCTATGCTCACACTGGAAGAACTTAGCAAGATGGATCACCCAAGAGAAACATGGATAGGTGAAGGGGATTCCTAAGCCTAGAAGGGTGTTGTGTGCAGTAGGTATTGTTGGGGCCAATGTTGTGATGGCTAAGTGAGACCCCTATAGATCTCTGTGTGAGCATTTGGCTAAGCATAGAGAGTAGAACAAGTTGTGGGCTGAGAGAGAATCCTATAGGTGTTTCCTTTTCCCTAGTGGCCTCATAACACGACTTGGGGGCGGCCTCTCAGCAAAAATAATATATGCTGGACAGAGTGCCTACGGTTGTGTGGAAAATCGCTCTTACACATCCAATTGTTGGGATCTACATTGGATAAAGATAAGTATTATTTTCCATTTCAATGTGAAATGTTTTTATTTGATGCATGTGATGATTGAGTTCATATATGCCTATTAGATGTGTGTGGATAGAGTTTATTTCCACTATGTCTTTTTAGTTATGCATCTGCACACATATTTTATATGTTATAAAATTTGAAATATGGCTATGGTGAAAAATTTGGAAGCCCTTACTTAGTTCGTGTCCCCCTCTGTTGGTCGGATTGATGGAAGGGGACATGACACAAACAAGAAGCAAATATAACTATCATGTGATCAAGCAACAGCTGAGCTATTAAATAAAGTGAAGCAAGTATATTTTGAAGGGAAAAAGGTAAGAAGTGATACCTACACTCACCCAAGTGCGGATGATATCATATGGAATCCTATTATAGTACGTTAAGAGTAAGAAGTAATCCCTAAAGGTATGCTACAAGATGCATGTTAGTTATGAAAAATAATATATTTTGAAAATGAAATGTGAATAAAAGAGATGAGGGACAAAAGCATGATGCCTACACTTATCTATGCATAGATAATGATGTAATGAGTCGTACAAGAATTGTGAACAACATGGACTTTATCCACAACATTGAGATGGATGGAAGAGGGGATCAATAGGAGCCTACCTTTTAGAAGGATTGAGAGGTGGGGACCCCTCTTCTTATTACTCAATTGAGTGATCAAATTTGGGCTTAGGCTCAATATTATTTTTATCTCTTAGAAAACATTTTGGTCTAAGGGAGATCGTGGTCATGCATATGAACCTTGTAAATCTTGAGTTTGGTCTTAACTTAATGCAATGGTAATGTTTAGCTTATGATATTGATCAGTTGAATCGTATTCTTTATTTAATTGTTTTCCTTTGATGTCTTTGCAATCATTTTATTGTATAAGCGTCACACTTATGGTATAATACACACCACTTACCAAACTTAGAAGTTGAGGAATCATATTGCTCTTATGTTTTAATGTGAAGGACGATTTGAGTTTCAATCTTCAATGGGGAAGCTTCATCACCCCGTCTCTAGTTGCATTCTTAATTGAAGTTTGAGTTCTAAAATATGTAGTCTTAGATTCATCCATGTAGATTTTATTATGTGCATTTTCAATGTAAACCTTCTCTTTGTTCTCACAACAAAGATCATGGACAAACATAGGGAGTATATATGCATCATCAAGATAGATCATGGCATCATGTAGAGCTATGCAATCATTAGTAAATTAAACAAGATTTAGATTCCTTACATTCTTGTCTAAGTTTAAGCAATGTCACAAGGATAGAATTATGTAGTTTGGGTAGGTTGTAGTCTAGTAGAAATTGGCCAAAAAGGTTCTAAATATTCAAGATTTGATCATTTGGGAAGACAATGGAACTAGTGGAAGGATGGTGGTGGTGGTGATGATGATGATGATGTTTATGATGATGATTATAATGATAATGATTATCATCTCTATGATGACGATGATGGCCATGATGACGACGATGACAACGATGATGTAGTCTTCAACATCTTCATCATCACAATCACTAACATCATCATTAATTGTTTAATTTAAAAAAATTTATCAAAATTTAAAATACACACACACACACATTATATGTAACATCCCTCCGCCACATATTGCATTAGTGTTAGGGGGCATGCTAGGGTTATAGTGTAGGCATGGGACACACTCGTGATGGCCACACGAGTGGGTCATATCCCTGCACAATAGTATTAGATTATATAAGTCTATATTAATAGTATTATAAGGACATGGGATTTATAACAACCTAAATATATAATTTATCGAATTAAGTCAAATTAATCAAGGCTTATATTAATAGGGGGTTATAAAGGAGGATAATAAAATAAGTAATTATGGTCTATTTTCTCTATTAATGGGAATTTTGCATGGTTAATATTGCATGTGGACATGTTTCTAAAGTATGGGAGCTTTGAAAAGATTAAAAATGAGTAAGGAAAAGGGGAAAGGGAAAGGGCTCTTCTTCCTTCCTCCTCTTGGGGAGTTCTGGAGCGAGGAGGGAAATGGAGGTTTGGAGGGTATGGGTGTATTTTCGATGATGATTGTGTGGATGGCTCGGTATTTCTAAGTGAGGGATCAAGGGATCTCAGTCTATGATTGAGGGGTTGGTTGGGAGGAGATAAGTCCTCCAATTATGGTTTCCATGATGTTTTATTGTGGTGGTCTACAGATTCTACTTCGTTGAACCGGTATTCATTTCTCGTGGGAAACTGTAAGCCTTTCTCACAGGTTCAAGTATGTACTCTTAATTGTCCTCTCACAATTTATTAATTTGGAATATTAAAATATTTTGAATTTGGGTCTTTTGTAATTTTGGTGAATATTCAATTCTCTGGTAATTATTTGCTCTTATGGTTATAACTATTGATAATATTGAATAATTCTCTAAATTTTGTATAAACACTAAATAAGGGTCTTGCATTATATATATAAAAAATTAGAAAAAAAACACAAATTAATAAATAAAATAAAAAACAACAAATAAACTTGCCTCCCCTCTTGCGCTTTGATCACACTTACCCTTTGTAACACTTGTCCTTTCCTCCTACTCATTATACCGGTATACTAGTAGAGAGACCCACATGGAGCATACTAGAGCTGCCAAGGAGATTTCATCCTAGTTTAATAGATGTCAAGCAAGGAGGTAGAGACATCAAGCAAAGAGAGATCGTGTGAGCAAAGAGACACCGATCAAAGAGGTAGAAGACCGAAGGGATCATATTGGGTGAGTATACTAGGGAGAGTGACCATGCCTCCAAAACATGTGAGTGGACCTTAATCCAAAATGAAAAACATATGTGACATAAATGTCATTTTCTCCTATAAAATGCAAGGTTATGGGATCTTCATCCATCAAAACAAGGAACTTAGACATTTACCATATGTATACATTGCATAGGAATTATGGGCATACGAACATGCAATAACGATAGTATCATTTAATATTATATCAATGCCACATAATCAAGCCAGGTTTTCCCTTCATCACAAGTTAAATGAGAGATCATTTTCATTCAATTAGGATCAAGTTTTGCTTGTTAGATTTTACCTTCTATTATATGTATATAATAAATAAGATTAATGAAAAAGATAAAAGCATACAGGGCTTCTCTCTTCGAGATTCAAAATAGAGTACTAAATTTGTTAACAGTTAATCATACACAGGTTTGATTGATGGATATAGTTACTAAGGGAGAAAAGATATTCCCATATCTACAAAAACTATACAGCAAAATAGAGTGATCTTCGTGATTATTACGAGGCATTCCATAATAACATGGACCTGTAGCTTATGGACTTGAAGTTGATCACTTTTCAAAATTGTAAAGTTGAGTGTACGGTTCCCAAAAGGTTGAAGTTGAAATACAATAGTTTGACCACTATTTCATATATCAATTTTGAGATTTAAACTTGCCTAACAATCCCATTAGAGTGCAGATATGGACCACTAAACAGAAGTGAAAAATAACATTTGTTAAAATATTTCCATGATCATGATCCAATAAAGGGTACTATCCCTTATCACAATGCTATGAAAAGGAGCATAATTCAAAACATTTGGGCTTTAGAATCCTTCTTCAACATAAACCAAAATTTACTAATATGTTAAACCCTCACATAGAAACTATGTCAATCTGCGAACCTGAGTTAGAAGGAGGGTTGAACGGCCTTAGTGATGCCAACAAATATGCTTTGTAATGTGCACACATAAGAGTAAAATCTGAAATTGTTGAACCTTATTTATACTTTACAAGTGTAATCAATCATAAAACAAGTTACAAACCCCCTTAACAAACATTCTGTTAGCTGCAATTTGAAGAATAAAAGAGAAGAATGGAGACAGAATGGACCTGGATGTACCAAATATCTTCTGCAAGATGGAAAAGAGATATTTGTGATACTAGACATTCAAGAGTGGCTATCAAATGAGATGTACACCCAGCGAGGGCATATTACTCAGATGAAAACTCTTGCCTCTTTGGGTATCCCTTTTAGATGATTAATATGTCACAAATATGGGTGCATTTGGTGGTTGAATGTTCTCTTAAGTTTAGCAATAAGATCTGGGTAAAATAGTCAAACACCAAGTTAGGTGATGAGGCAAGGGAGAATAGTTGTAATTTTAGTTCGAGGGATATGGTTTCGGAATATATTCAAGTTAGATATAAAAAAGGATGAGTAGGTCCAAAGTCAAACATCAAACTTTCAAGAGGTTAGATCTATCTCTGAGCTTGCTTAGGATCAAGCTTGTGATGATGTGAAGGATATGCCTTAACAAGCACAACATGATGAAGATGATGGTACATATAAAACTAATCCTCTTGTGAATATATCTAAAAATTTGGACATAATAGAGTTTGATATTAAAAAGTTCCCAAATCATTGTTCTTAGAATAACATTCATTTGGAGAAGGTTAATTCCGTCAAGCCTGGAAGGGAAAATATCGAGAGGGTAGATAAGTGTACAGTTTCTTCCGACTCAAATATTGTAAGTAATTTAACTAGAATTTTCTATATTTTACCTACAATGGCCCATTCTAACAATATTTCATCCAACATATTAACTCAAAATTCAACTGATTTAAACTCTTATATAAAATTACATCTATCTTGGATTCTTTCAATACTTCTAACCAACCTCTTTATACTTACTAAGGATTGTCAACCCACTCACATTTCGAGATAATAAGGATAGCTTCATTCAAGATGGTGCTCCTTCATGATACTGATAAAACTATTATTTGTGACAAAGCTCCAAGCATAATATTTTGTCATCCAAGAGGCCTCTCGGTGGCATATTTCTAGGATTTGGGATGCCTACTAAGCTCCTCGCCCTTTCCATACATTTATAGCCATGAGGAGATGTGTCTTCCTTCTTATTTCTATACTTTATCCCCCAACCCTCTTCAATATCTATGGAGTCCTGAGATGATTGTATGGGCTTCTCAAGAGGCAGAACTGATCTAACTTCTTGAACTTGTTACCAAAATCAAAGGACGAATGGTCTCCTTTTATTGTTGTTGTTTATCAAAGGAAAAAAGTTGCACTGGTTGTCAACAACATGGATGATATTTTTGTTGTTTTAATTCTAATTTGAAATTTCTATGCAAGGAATCCCATATGTTATTATCTTGGGATTGACATGCAAAACATGTGTTGCACAATTTTAGGTATCAATACTTCTGCTAGCAAATATGTTTTAAACACCCATAAGAGAAATAAAGAGTTAACACCCATCGTTACATATCCAAAAAGTAAAGAATTCATATCAGAAGCAAAGAGTTAAAATAGAACCATAAACATAGATAATTTCATTAACATACCAAAGATCCAATCACATCTTCAATCATGTATACAATCATCCATCCAAGTATTCTATCTCTACATCTATGCCTAAACATCCAAATTCCTTTATCTTTACATATATGCCTAAACCTTCAAATTCATAATATAAATTAGAGTGCCAACAAGCTACAACCAACACAAATTTAGTTGGAATGTTAGAATTCAACCCTTCTCTAAGCATAGGAGTTATATTTCCAAATTTCTTCTCAACACTAGCTTATGGACAAGATATTCTAATGCAGAGGCATCCAATCATAAAGAGGGTAGAATAAAATCTCAGTTGTGCATTTTCCTTTCATTGGATGACTCTAAAACTTTCATAAGGATATTGCAAGATGTTTGGTAGTGAAAAATGCTCAACTAAAAAATGTTTGGTAGTGAAATGTTCATCATAGTTGTGCGTCAAATAGTTCTTATTCAACATCCACCTTCACCACCTCTATAACCTCCTCCTTAGCATGATCGTCACTAGAATCAATGAATTGATTTCCTTCACTGTAAAAAGAAATCATTTCAAAGAAGTTGTCGAATGCTTGATAGGATTTTCATTTCTTAGTACTTTTAGTGTTTGAACGATATAAGTCATAAAAAAAACAATATTATTGGTGATAACAAATGTTTCTAGAGGATCTGGCATGCCTAAGGTAGTTGTCTATAAGTTTTGAAAATTTCATTGAAATCATTTGAATATTTATGTAAGAAGGAACTCAAAGTAGGGTTAGGCACAAAACCACCCTATGGTAGGTAACTCATTCCCTATGGCAGGTAACTCATTAGACAAATGGTCATTTTTCTTTCACGTTGTTAATCAAACTTGTTCTTGAGTATCCTTAGATCTAGTCAACTCCTATATGTGTTTGGTCAAGGAAGATAGTTGGTTATGAAGTTATGCTCTCTCAAGTTACTTTCTCTAGCTCTCATTAAGAAATCTACTAATTCTATGAAGTGATGTGCTTATATTTGAAACCCTAACCCCAAACTAGGTCAATAAATGAAGAATGGGTCCAAACGTTTATCACACCACATGTACCAAGTTGGTAGGCATATGCCTACAAGTGCCAGCTCGCTAACTTCACATAATTTTATGCAACAAGTGTGACCTTTTAGGCCAAGTAACAAAATACGCAAAAAGTGGCCTATGAGACAAAATACCATCATGAGACTCTATCCCATTAGTAGGCATATTCCTGCAAGTTCCAAATCGCCAACTTGGTGGCCAAGTTGGTAGGCATATGCCTACATGTGCCAACTTGCCAATTTCACATAATTTTATGCAACAAGTGTGCCCTTTTAGGCCAAGTAACAAATAGAGAAAAAGTGGCCTATGAGACAAAATGTCATCATGAGATTCTATCCTATTGGTGCACCCGCTCACAACAAGAGTTAAACCATTCTCCAAACAATAGGTAACCAACAATTCATATATTCGAGAAAAGTGTTTTCCATCACACCAAGATACTAACTCATCATTTTGAACTTCCCCTCTTCTAGGGTCTTCATCAAAGTGTTTTCCACCCATGAATATGAAGGGATGTAAGAGACACTAGGTAATCATTGAGTTGAAGTAGTTGATTGTATTCTAAAGCAAGTTCCATGTATGAGTTATTATTAAGATGATAAAGATGTTTTATGTATGACTTATGCACCTATTATTGGTAGCCTTCATATTAAAAGAGTTTTATGAGGAAAAATAGGAATGGTGAGTTTTAATTGATTTGCAGTTTTGATCTTGATTGTTTTTAAGAGTTATGTTAGCTAAACAAGTTTTGATCTTGATTTTTTTAAGATTTATGTAGCTAAACTTAGCATTAAGATATTGGAGTCTTGTTTATGTAGATTGTTGTAAATTTACACTTTGTCATAGAAATGAAGAGGAAGGGTTTCATTTTTGTAATGGTTTTTTGTATTGAGGAAAATTTAGCATTCTTCAAATAGAATTATTACACTAGAAAACACATATTCCATGTTAATAATGTAGGCACATCACATGAATAGCCTAATTACATGGATGAATAGCATAATCACATGAATATAATAATTACACTAAAGATATACACTATAAATTAGAGATTTTATGTATACTTACTCATTAGTGATATTATGTAAATAGTTGCTTTGGATTGAAGAAAATCTTTGCTCCTTGTGGACAAGCTCAAAATCCACAAAAGCAAATGTAAATGTGTTTTTTGTGATCTATAATAAAAGTAATGGAAGTGAATTTTGATATTGGTAATATACAATACATAATAAATAGGCTTGCAAAGTTTTCAAATTATTTTCATGCAATTACATTTCCTTATCATTTGCATTTTTACTTTTTATACACACCACTTGTGCACACACCTTCCACACCTTAATTTAAACATCATGAAGAACATAGTTATTTATCCATTCAAGTCTACTAGAAGAAGACACATACTGATAGGTGTCTACAAGCAAACTTGCACCGCCATCCTACACAAAATCTTGGTGTAGTAAGTACTCTTTCTACTCAAGCTATTAGGGTTTCTAATGATGAACACTTAAACCCTAAAATGAAACATGTCCTTGGAGTGTTTAAAACGAATAGATACCATGAGAACCAAATGAAATAAATAATCCACAAAGCATAACATTAACAAAGACAAAATAACTGAGAACTGCATACATCTGACCTAAGAATTACTCTACCTTATATCAAACGGACTACTGAAGTGTGGTTAACCTGTCAAAATAATCATTTGATGAAAACTCCATTAAAATATTATAAGGATTAATTTTTTTGTTTCACTGTAGAGAAATTCCTACAAAGATCTCATATTTCGTGTGGAGGAATCATTTAGGATTCTCCCTTTAAACAAAATTTAGGAGGTTAGACAAGAGTACGTTGTTTCATTGAGGAAGGCCACGGCCCCATAACGTAACATCAGTAAGGAATAAATATCAGCTTTAAACAATCTCAAATGTAAGAAGGGCATGACAATGATGAGAGATGATATAGGAAATGCAACTATCATTTTGGAAACCAATGACTACCATAGAAGAATGATAGATCATCTTACAACCAAATTTAAGTGGTTATTTTTTCAGGGCAAGACATATACCTCATTTAATGCTTATGTGGAAGCTAGGTGGAATCCTTGCATGAGTAATTTGTTCATTATCCTAACTTTATTTCTTGCAGTTTTTAGCATCCCCGAAAGCTAGCCAATTTTCTGAGAAGTCAAGGCTCATATGTCAACCTTTTCTAAACCATTCTAACTAATTATTTCCATTGCTTGTAACCTGGATGATTCCTAAGTTCTAAAGGATCATCAAGATATCTAAAGGTCCTTAGAGACAATCGTAAGAGCAAGGAAGTAGTGGTTTAGGCCACCATCCCTTGCATTCGCCTACCCCTGATGTCAATTCGTGTACTTAGTTCGTAAGTTGATTTTTTTTTCTTTTCATGTAATTAGATTAGATTTGCTTTATTTGCATCTAGAACAAAATATTTTCTTCTTTCTTTATATTACTTCAGTCTGGCACTTACAAAAATATACAAACTATTCGCTACATAGTTTAAGGGTTTTTGTGAATAAACCCTTAACAATCTAAAATTAACCATAATCTTAATTAAAATTAACAGTGGTACTAAGATCTACTCCCTCACTGCGGTTGAGGTGAAACTTAGTATCTGAGATCTCTGAGTTTATCTGAACCCTGGGCTGGTCCTTCCCAAGCATCGACGATTCTTAGACTTGCCCAACCGACAAGATCATCTCTTTGCCCTTTAGTTTGTTTGATTTTTGTTCGGGTACACAGGGTACTACCAAAGGACCGAACACCAAGAGCAACCACTTCACACAAACAGATCATAGATCAACACACCGATGTTTTGACGTGGTTTAAACCCTCTTGAGGGAAACACTCCACGACCCCGACCAAATAGCTTCTACGGGACAATTTATTATGCAAAGAAAGAAAGTTACAAATGAGCTTCTCATAATCGATCAACTAAACAATGACCCTCCATGCTCTTTAAATAGAGATCATGGACCAATCGGGTGTTAAGCCACGGATCAAGGTTAGGTTTGATCTAAGAGAAGTTGAGCCGTCAGATCACTCTATGTCGGGAACATATCGTGACCGTCGGATTAAGTATTTACAAATGCATACTAATGCATACTAAAGAAACACACTATCCCTAACGGATATATTACACAAGTTGATCTTAACTAACTCCTAAGTGTCTAAATATCCTAACATTCCCCCCTTAAGAACAACTTGGGATAGGATTGAAGGATTTTCTTACAAGCCTAAGTAATAGGTCCAGATCCCAGACTGAAAACATAACCTGCAGTAGACTTTCGATCATCAGGATCGCCGGCCCAATCTAAATCAGTGAAACCAACCAACAAAGGTTTCCCCCCTGTACTGTAATGAATCCCAAACTGAACTATACTTCGAATATATCGAAGTATTCTTTTAGCTGTTTTCCAGTGACTTTCATGAGGTGTCTGCATATAACGGGCAACACGACCAACGGCAAAGGAAAGGTTAGGACGGGAATGAGTCAAGTATAAGAGACTACCAACAAGCTGACGATATAAGGTGGCATCGACTTCAGGTGAAGTACAAGTGGCAGAAAGTTTGACTCCAGACTGGAAGGGAGAAGGGGCTGGTGTACAATATTCCATGTCAAAGCGACGAAGAAGGTCACAAGCATACTTAGACTGAGAAAGAAAGATTCCTTCTTTGGTTTGCAGGACTTGGAGACCAAGAAAATAATGCAAATGTCCTAAGTCTGACATTTCAAAAAAAAAATTAAGACTGGATTTCACATGGGTTATAAGCTTAGGGTCACTACCAGTAAGAATAAGGTCATCAACATATATAACAAGTATGATGAGATGGTTTCCTACTTTCTTGGTATAGACATTGGGGTCAGAATGGCATCTAGAAAAACCAATGTCAAGGAGAAAGTTATCCATTTTGGCATACCAAGCTCTAGGAGCTTGCTTAAGGCCATATAAGGATTTCTTAAAGCGGCAGACAAGGCTAGAGTTATTCTGAACATAGCCAGGTTTAGTTTTACTCCATGCTTATTCTGGTGTTATACCTTGTAATGCTTTAGTGGGGGTGCGATTAACTATGTAATTTGCACAATTTATGGCTTCAGCCCAAAATTGAAGACTTAGTCCCTTAGATTGGATCATACAATTAGCCATTTCTTTTAAAGTGCGGTTCTTCCGCTCAGCTACACCATTTTTTTGTGGTGTATATGGAACAATGTGCTGTTGTTGAATGCCTTGTTCAGTGCAGAAAGTAGTGAACTTTTTCTTAACATATTCTCCTCCATTGTCAGATCTTAACTTAATAATTTAATGACCAAATTGTTTTTCAACAAGGGCCTTGCAGGCCAAGAACATGTTAAATACTTCGCTCTTAAGTTTTAGGAAATAAACCCAAGTGCGTCTGGTGTAATCATCAATGAAAGTTAAGAAATATTTGAAACCAGAAAATGAAGCAGATGGAAGAGGACCACACAAGTCACTATGCACAAGCTCCAAGGGAACCGAGGCGTGCCAAGAGGCACATTTGTCAAAACTGTCCCGATGATGTTTTCTGAGTACACAACCGGAACAAACACCATCCCTGCAAGATACCATCGGAAGACCTGTCACCATATTGTCTTTACATAGTTGTTGCAATGAGCGATAATTTAAGTGACCAAATCGCTCATGCCAAAGTTTGCTCAAGTTATCACTATGAGCAACAAAAATTGAAGGAAAAGGTGATGACCCAAAGTTGTTAAACTTGTACAACCTGGTAATATCATCAACAATTCCGGTAGCTAGGACCTGTTGAGGATCTTTAAAATCCTTGATTACAACTTGGTGAGGTGTAAAGGTCACAGTTTTACCTTCACCAAAATGAGTGATCTGATAGATTGATAACAAATTGCAGGAAATTCTAACACATAGTATATCACTAAAATGACCATTATCTACCGGAACTGTTCCAGCTCCTACAACACTTAGAGATCTATCATCACCAACAAATATTTGTTTGGTGTTACATTCATGCATAGTAGAAAAGATGGCTTGATCCTTAGCCATATGATAAGATGCTCCAGAATCAATGAGCCATTCATTTGAAGTAGAAGAAGAAGATGCATTATAAGAATAACCAGAAGCACAAAGTGCATGTCCATGAGAGGCAGATTCTGAAGGCGAATCTAGGCTGATGTGGTGCTTCTTCATTGCTGCTTCCAAGGCTGTCATCTTCTTGAAACACTTAGATTCATCATGATTATATTTCCCGCAATAGTTGCAATGACGCTCAGTCTTCTTGCCTTTTGGCTTGGATCCTTTGTCATTTTTTAAAGAAGGAGTTGACTGAGAGGGTTTGGGACCCTTGTTTGACTTATTATTGCGAAAATTTTGTTTCTTGGGAGGCTTGGAGTTTTCTTTCTATTTGGACAATAAGGCTTTCCCAGATGTATCTGCATTGTTGATTATTCCAAGATGAATGAGTTTATCTTGCTCTCTAATCAATGAATCACAAAAGGATTCAACACTAGGCTCTTGATAGCTAGCTGCATTGAAAGATTCTTTCATGGAGTAAAATGTAGATACAAAACAGAATATGCAGGTCCAAGTTTGGAAAGAATATGATAAATGCATTGTTTGTCTTCCCTCTTAATCTTACATTCTGCACATAAGAGTTTAAGAGTTTTGTACTTAGATAAATAATCTTGAATGCATGAAAAGTCACTTGGATTTAAAGAAATCAACTCATTTTCGAGTTGGTGACCTCGAATTTCATTGTGTTTACCAAACACAGATTTCAACTTGTCCCAAGCAGCATCAGGTTCATCAATTCCATATATGTGGGATCGCAAATCAGTAGAGATTGACATCCCAATCAATCCACGAGCTTCGTCACATCTATTTGCCCATTTTATTTTCTTATCATCATCAGTGGGTTCTGTTTATTTCCCTAAGGTAATTCTGAAAAGTCCCCTACTTCGTAGAACATCCTCCATACGAGATTTCCATGAGAAACAGTTGGAACTTTTAAGTAGAATATTACAAGGGACGGCCATATTTGTAAATTAATAGTTGTAAAAGTATAAACCAATAGTCTGGATGTGAAGAGCTCGAAAAAATAGGCGGTTTCAAAAAAAACGGCACTGAAAACTGACTCTGTATGATGAAGTTATGCTTGAACAAAGAAACTGTTGAAGATGTCCTCAATAGTGACGTGGCAGCTAGAGAATGTCCAGCAAAAAAAAGAACCCCCCTCTTCCCAAGATGAACCTTTTGTCAATCACTTTACAAGAAAGTTGCTTTAAGTGAACCACTTTTGTAAAATAAGTGATTTCACTTTTACAATGATATTACTTTTAAATAGTGCAACAATAAAAAAGAACTTAAGTGACTCACTTGTATTTTTATTTTTTATTATTTAAGTGAGATGCACTTTTACAATAAAGTAACTTGAAAATAGAATTTGCATTCACTTTTTTTTTTAATAGTAACTTCCTAAGACTTGAACTCAAGACCTAATAAGGAATAAAGCAACTTTGAACCAAGTGAGCTAAATTAAAAAGTATGTAAAATATGGGAATGAGGAGGGGGGCTGGCTTCTTGCTTCTTTTTTTCTTTTTTTTCTTTTCACTCTTCTTGCTCGGTTTGCGTGCTTGCCCCTTTCCCTTCAGATCTGATGAAATACGCGTTTCTGGAGCAACTGGGAACCGTTTTCGATCAAACGAAAACTATTTTCCAATGGAAATGACGCTCCGGACGCAATGGAACACCTCCCACATACCAGAAATACACAGAAATACTAGAACCAGAAACCATTTTGAGTTTCGGCAACAACAGTTCAAGATCTAGATCATAACCAGAAGCGGCTCTTCATAAAAGCTCTGATACCACGTTCGGGTACACAGGGTACTACCAAAGGACCAAACACCAGGAGCAACCACTTCACACAAACAGATCACAGATCAACACACCGATGTTTTGACGTGGTTTAAACCCTCTAGAGGGAAACACTCCACGACCCCGGCCAAGTAGCTTCTACGGGACAATTTATTATGCAAAGAAAGAAAGTTACAAATGAGCTTCTCATAATCGATCAACTAAACAATGACCCTCCATGCTCTTTAAATAGAGATCATGGACCAATCGGGTGTTAAGCCACGGATCAAGGTTAGGTTTGATCTAAGAGAAGTTGAGCCGTCGGATCACTCTATGTCGGACCGTCGGATTAAGTATTTACAAATGCATACTAAAGAAACACACTATCCCTAACTGATATATTACACAAGTTGATCTTAACTCACTCCTAAGTGTCTAAATATCCTAACAATTTTCTAGATCATTTGTATTTATATTTCCTATATTAGATACTGAAATTGGTCTAGGAAATTCTAACTTGTTGACTTAGTTCTAGGAATTAAGTGCAACTTCCTAGTAATTAGACAACATTTTATTTTGCCAGTTAATCCTTGGTAATTACATCATCTTTATTTCGGTTGAAAATATCGCCTTCCAATGGGGATCCCTACTTTACTTTCAGTTTGGGTTGTTCAAGTTTTTCTCTATTATAGCAATTAAGTCACACATTTTGAATTTGGAGCAAATCTAAGAAAGCACTTTATTGATATATCATATTCATCTTTAAAGATTTTGCACTCGCAAGTTCGATCTACTTTATATCATTTTGCAGTTGGCTGGTCTCATTTGCTTCATTTTACTTCAAGGAACTGGTCTTATTATAGTATGTTATTTATGTTTTCAAGTACTAATTTGTATCTTGGACTCATATTCTGGTTTAGTAGAACACTAATTGCAAGTAGTTTGCTTTCGTATTTATATCTTGTATCTTGTGTTTATTTTTCATTAACTCCTAAGTTATATTTCTTTCTTTCAAGCCTTAGATTATTTTATTAGGGACTACCCTCCTTGGATTTGTTTAGAATTTGGCCTAAATGGAGGAGTTGAGTGTCAAGGTGACAGTAACTCAACTCGAGGCTTTCCCTCAAGGATGCACCCAGTGAGTTGAGGTTTTTATCACATAGAGCTGCGGATTATGCAGCAACACTCCCCACTCGGGTTCATATCTCATAAGTGACATGTTGAGTTATTGATAAGCATATTTTTGTAATGGCCTTGAGCCCAATGTTGTCAAAGCCTTGAGCTTCCATGAAATTCAATTTACCCTCAATACCATCCTCGAAATGAGGGGAAGCACCCAATGGGTTTCCTCAGGATATGTATTCCAAGGAAAAAAAGTACATGTTCATACACTATCTCAAGATAGCCATGGCTCCATGAGAAGCTCTAATAGAAATTGAACCTTATGTGTGATGAAAAACTCCTCACTTATCACCATTAGATCCAACCCCTTTAATTATAACAATAGTTGGTAATTAAACATATGTAGTTAAGCACATTTTTTAGATAACACTTACATCCTCAAGATATTTCTCTTTCAAATCACTCCCTTGAAATTCAAAACTCTCACAAAACACTCTTGAATTTATTTTCTTAAATAAAATATATTTTTGACATTAAAAAAGTAAGAAAACTAATGAAAACCACTTAGTATTATTTTTCCCCAAAAAATCACATTATGGAGAATGCACAAGGCATTTCAATCCTTAGAGAGCATACAAAAAAAATCATAAATATCCAAGCTTCAATAATCACAAATGAAATCAACCCTACAACTACAGGGAAACTACCTATTATAGTTCCTTAACTTTCCAAAGACAACATTTAACATCATTTCCCAGCATTATATTACCTATAAGCAATAGATAATGCTAAACCGAGTTCAAAAACATAATCTAAACAATTCATAAGTTACAAGCCTATCAAATTACTTCCATATTAACAAATCTAAAAAAAGGGATCAAGATCACATTCAACCACTTTCCCTTCCATACTCTCCCAATTATGCCACTGACCAAGTCCCATAAGGAGTCCTTCCTTTGATAGTTGATCTACCATTGTGTTTCTCTCCATGTAGACATGTAGGTGCGATATATCATTAATAGCTTGAGCCCATGCCCTCACTTCCTCATATATTGTTTTGAGAATGATATTTTTTATATGTGCTTGCGCCTTTATCCAGTTTATTATTAGCACAAAGTCTCCCATCACAAGCATATATTACACTCTTCTCTCCATAGTTAGAGATAATACCAGTTTTAGAGCCAATAATTTTGCTTTGCTATTTGTGCTCAATCCTATACCTACTTTAAATTTTAAAAAATCAAAGTCTGGTAAATAAAGTATGCCACCTGCACCCCCAACTATAGGATCTCCTTGAGTTGCCCCATCAAACAAATCCCAATGCACTTATTTGTTAATAATTTTTGGAAATACCACCCTTATACTTTTCACTATGAATTCCTACTTGAATTTGGAAAGAATGCTCAAACTTTGAGCTGCTACCAGCTAGGGACTTTTTACCTTTTTTTCCTCAAAAAAATAAATAAATAAATAAATTATATATACACACACATATATATATATATATATAGCAGAAATCCAAATACAATCCTCAAAATTTAGAGCATCCTTATCAGGAGCTTTAACATGGATTGTTATACCATTAAAATGTAGAGTGAATCTAGACTCCAAACCATCCTAATTAAGTCCAAAAAGAGGCCATGTACTAACAAAGACAATTTTCCTCCCATGGATATGATCAAAGGAGAGCTCTAGTTCAAAACTCGTTCTCATCAAAATTCCATCCCTACAAGATCAAATTTACATAGCTTCTCCACAGTCAGGAAAAAATAAATTCTTATCAAAGACAAAAGCTATATTTCCAAGGCTTTTTACACCACTTACCTGCAAACAAATAACCATTAGAGAGCATTCTAGTCTTCATTGACATGGAAATTTCTCGATGAAACAACAGTCCCATCTATATTTTCTTCTTCAATCAACTTCATTAAGGCACCATTCAAGCTTTATTTTGACAATGCATCAAGTTGGGAATTTAATTGCTTATATATATGAGAGAAAGAAATATGAACAAAATAATAGGCAAGCTCCTTAAGCAAGATAGACTAATTGTACAACCCCAATTTTTTAATCTGATTTTCCCCCTTTATCCATCTAATTTCCAATTTTGAATCTCCAAATACCTGAAAATGATTGCATGCTTTATTCTTAGCAGCCTTCAATAGTAGAAGCAAGGCTTCCAATTCACAGAATTTATTAGACCTTGGTCCAAGAAAATCCTTGTAAAAACGTGACTCTCTCTAAGGAATAATTCATAACCAACTCCACATTTAAATCCCTCAGCCTAACTTTCCCCATCAAAAAAACCCATGGAAGGGATTTGTCAATCTATGGAGGAATTTCAATTATAATACCTAGAGATTTGGATATAACCTAATAATGAGATAATAAATATAACGTCGGATAGGAAACTTGGAAACTGGGAATAAATCTATCCTCAAAAATACTTTCATGTCTCACTATCCAAATGAGCCATAACACCATAAATGGTATTACATTATATTGTTTTAAGTCATGCCTCACAAAACATTCCTTGAAGTTATCCAAAACAACACTTTTGTTCCACAGGTTTGAAAGATTGGTTACTTTTTTAAAATATTTCTAGACTTGGATTGAGAAAGGACATGCAAAAAAAAGATGTGCATTAGATTCCATACTGTCTTTACATAGTGAGCACCAACCAGGACCTGATAGATTTTTCCGTTGGATCCTGTCCCAAGTTGGAAACTGGTTATTCAGGAGGATCCATATTAATAAGACAATTTTGGGGAAGCATGGACTTTCCACATCTTTTTCCACCACCAATCCAAAGACCAAGACCGAGGATCTTGTTGCAAAATATAGTCAAGGGCCACACTATAGTCAATGTCTTGTCCATTCCAATCCTAGGAAATCTCGTTAAGGCCCTCTTTTAATATTATATGATCTCTCTGAAGCTCATTTATGAAGTGTTCCCATTGCTCAACATGCCTTCCTTCAATGTCGTCCTCAATTGCTAAGATCTAACCATGTGACCAAACTATGGTATCTACAGGATTCCCAATATTGTTAATGTGCACAACCCTCTCCTTTGAAGATGATTTATGATGACTTGATCCAGGAAAATATTGTGATTACAACCAATTATCACATCCGACCCAATCCTTACTTGGGAACCATCATTGACTTTCCAAGCCAAGTAATTTCCAATGACTAAGGAAGTGGTTGTTAAGGATTTCCAATGGAGTGACCCCTAGAGAGAGGATTTGCTAATCCAATCCATCAGACTTCCCGGTGAAAAATATTTATAATCGATGATCCATCCCCATAAACTATCCTTAGTTAATACATTCCAGAGAGACTTTGTTGCTAGAGACTTTTCAAATTGATGCAAGTTCCTGATACCTCAGCCTCCAATTTTTTTTTGCCTTGGCAGTAAGTCCCATCGAGCCTAATGTGCTCCATTATATTCGTTGTTGCTTTTCCACAGATAATTTGCACATATCCATTTAGCCTTCTCTTGAACTCCTTTAGGAATGGATGCCAAGGTTAGCCAATAGATCAAGATAGCTTCAACCACGAATTTGATTAAATACACCTCCATGTAACCAGTTTCCTTGAGAAATAAACCTAGGTATTTCAGGCCTCCTTCCCAACTCTCATGAGGAATGGAAAAATATCTACTTAAGGAGTCAACTACATCCTCTTCAACCCTATGCAGGTACAAATTTGATTTCTCTAAATCAATTACCATTCCCGTTGCAGAAGTGAAAACATCGATGATATCCTTTAATGCTCAACCCTCTCTAATGGCCCCCAAACCAAATAGAAGGATATCATCTACAAAGAAGAGATGAGAGATTGACAACTGACCTGCAATTTTGAATCCATTAAAGATATCTTGCACCTAATAGAGAACTTGAATCAATCCTTCAACAATGAGAAGGAATAGATAGAGAGAAGTAGGATCTTCTTACCTCAACCCCTGCGAAGATTGAAAAAAAAGAAGACACTGATCCATTTATAAGGACCGTGAAACTAGTGGACGCAACACTAGCCATCAACCATTTAGCTATCTCATAAGAAAGCCCATATGCAAAAGTAGCAAGCGAAGGTATGTCCACAAGACACAATCATATGCCTTGGATGGATCAATTTTTAACACAAATGCCAACAAATACTTAACTTTGATCGAATGTAGAGAGCCTATTGCGTAGATCATGTAGCCTTGTGGATCAGTCTGCCTTCGAGAAACCCAAACTTCTCAAGGGCAATGCATTTCGACAATAGTGGTTTTATTATTAGTGTCGATATTTTTCAAATAATCTTATATCCATAGTTACAAAGGGAAATCAACTTGAAGCCCTCAAAATAAATAGGCTTATCCTCCTTAGAAATTAATGCAAGAAAATTCAAAATGAGTCCTCGTGGAATCCTTCCATTACATCTAACCTCTTCTATCATGCGTAGGAAATCGGGGCCAACCATGTTGAAGAAGTCAAGATAAAACTCGATGGGACACCCATTCGACCCGGGGCTTCTATCTCTCTGAAAGCTCGACATTACCTCCAACGGCCCTTCAGAAGAAATTTCCTTCCAAATTTGGGCATTATCTTTATCGTTTACCATTCTTAGAAAGTATGAAATCACCTTCATAATGTACCCAATATTCAAGTGGTTTGGTTCTTTGAATAGTGATGAGTAATGGGTAACCCCAAGAGTTGCCAACTCTTGAAATCCTGAAACGAAAACACCTGAGGAATCTTCTAGGTCCCAAATTGTATTTAAATTCTTTCTGTGGTTGGCATATTGC
This sequence comes from Larix kaempferi, assembly GCA_027924585.1. Classification (NCBI taxonomy): domain Eukaryota; kingdom Viridiplantae; phylum Streptophyta; class Pinopsida; order Pinales; family Pinaceae; genus Larix; species Larix kaempferi. The sequence continues at coordinate 5,509,141 of BSBM01000477.1, read as the reverse complement.
TGGAAAAAAAATTGTATTTGACATCCTAAAGCAATCCATGTTACTTGGCTCTTGAGCTGCCAATATTTTTCTTGACCTAGAAGCATAATAGATTTCTTCGATTCGAGACATTTTATTGATGAGATGTCCTATGTACAGAAACTCCCATTAGCATATGACTCATACCAAATGCTCAGCTCTTCATCTATCTTATTCAAACATTTGTATCGAGCAAGTCTCCTTTCCTAGGCCCATGGGGGTGGCTTTATATTTTACTAATTTTAACGAAGCAAGAATTTGTCATCTTGCTGACTTGGGCATTCTGGGATAGAAATTTTTCCAATCTTGAGTCACCAGGGCCCTCAAGTCTTCCTCCTTTGCCCAGGATAAAATGTACTTAAGGGAGCCTTCGACTTATCTAAAACGAGACCAATTTCAAGCCCTATTGGAAAGTTGTATAAGATTCTCGTCTTTTCCACCCATGGGAAAAAATTTGGAAGTGATTCAATTAGCCTTAGATGCATTAAAAAATGATCAATTCATTTGGCAATCGCTACCACTCCTTTCCTATTGTTAACCCATGTTGGTTTGGCCTTGATGGGCTAAATATAAACTAACCCCTCCTCCTCAAATTTATTTATAAAAATTTATTTATTTTTTTTGACATAAACGGCTAGTTTTTGTATTAAAAAAAGGTGACAGAGCCACCAGCAAGGTTACAACTCCAAAACTGTAAAATACCTATCAGTCTTCCAGTCATTAAGTACAAATGCCTGTATATTAACAAAAACAGGACTTTCGGGAAATTAACATACTGAAAAAACAAAGGAGTCAGAGGATAGACTGAGAATAGCACTATTTTTCCCTTGAGGAGGGGTGGCCATCAGCTTGATTCTTGCCAATTTCTGGATTACCATCCGCCCGCAGCCTCGCCAAAGCGTCTTCCATCTTGTCCAGCCTGATATTCATGCTTTCAATAGCTGCTGCTACCCTCGTCTCCAGGGTCTCCAGAGCTGCTGCAAACTCTGCTCGCGTACTACCTATCTCCTCGTCCATTCTGTCAAGCCGATGCCCACCCTGCACATCCATTTGCCGCATGAATTCCCCCTGTCGTCTTACCCGCCTGCGAAGAACCCTGATGTCGGCTTCCAATTCCAGGAGCGGGTCTGGGGAGGACGCAGCAGAGTCCCCAGAGTAGGCCATAATGTCAAGCACGCTCCAATTGCTCCCCAGGGGATACAGAAAGCGAGAATCGAAGAGCTCCGGATAACTATGCCACCCAGAAGCGACCACCTTCAGCGTGATATAACCTCTCAATTTCGAAGCTGGGCGATGAATAAAATTCTGACTAGTATTGGGGTCATTTCTATGGCTTAAATGGAGATTAAATGCCATCGAAATGGAGCAGGGTAGGGAACCTTTCAACCACCTGCTAGAATCATTATTCCCGGTTCCCGTGCAAGTCCATAAATAACTTCTCTCATTACCAAGAGAGGGATCCGCTTGGTAATCATTACCCTGGTTATCCTTATCACAAATCGCAGGTCCTGAGAGCCCAAAGGCTATGGTAATTAAAGAACTTAAGTCGCTTTGCCGGGTTGAGAGTGACTTCGCATGCCTGAGGGCTGATGTATGCGAGATTTCCTTAATTTGAGAGATCTTTCTGCTTAACTGCTCCAGGTCCATAGTACTATGGATGGTACCGATCGTCATCCGCAAGGACGAAAGCAACATCATTCTGAGGATAGGAAAGCGGGCATTCTGATGCGAAATTGGAGGAATGACGAGATATGAAGTAGGTTTCACGTGAGGAGGATCCACGCAGCATACGGAGAGGGTTCCCAACCGTCGGCAAGAGCTCGAGCCACCTGGCTTATAATCCCTGTTAAGAAGTCTCTTCCAACGTTTAGCCGATCCCATAATATTACGGAATGGAGACCAAGTTATGCTCATTATTGACTTTAAGAATCCCTTTCCCAAGGGATATTGCTTCGTTCGCAGCTTTGTCAGCCTGTTCGTTGTTCTTACGCAGGACATGGTAAAACTTGATATCTTGAAAAAGAGGTAAGAGGAGGAAGATTCTTCTGAGAATTTGACGAAGATGGATGGAGGGGGGAAAATTCAACGAATTTAAACTATGAATGACCAACCTCGAGTCCGCAGCCACCGAAAGGGCCTGAATACCATGACTAATAGCTTGATTTAGTCCTTGCCACAAAGCCAGAGCTTCAGCCACATTGTTGGACTCGATTCCTAAGTTCCAGGAGTATGTGATAATTCGTTCTCCATCGGGGTTTAAGATCACCCCTCCCCCTCCTGCCTCCCCTATTTATAAAAAATTATTGCAACCTATTAGATTGGATAATATCTCCCCATAATTCTAGTATGTTCAAAATAAAATTGATATCATTGCCTAAGACTAGCTTCTCTTGGTCGATCTAGTATTGCTCAGCAAAGAAGTCCAAAATTTCTCCATAATATCATAAGGGACATATACATTTAATAATTGCAACTGATGCCCCAGATCCTAACTATGGACCAATGTACACAGTCCTGAAACAAAAACAAAATAAAATATTATATCGATAGAGGGCACCCAACCCATAACCAAGCCCCCCAAGAAACCAAAAGCATCCAAAGAAACAAAAATCCAATGTACAAACAATTATTTTAGAAAATTTTCAACAACTACTTTGATCGTCAATGTTTCTTGTAGCAATAAGAGATTGAGATGATTAGAGAGCACTACAAATTTGAGGGAAACTATTTAGCACAACCCCCTATGCCACAAATGTTCAATGAGAGTATCTTCATGGATCAACCCTACAAGGGGTGATCGTTTCTCTAAGAGCCCCTTCAATAAGACTTCGTTTACCTTGGTTGATCTCCCAAGCCACTTTGTCTTAATCCAGTTTTAGGGTTGAATTATGATTTGCCTTTGATACCCATGATCCTTTATGGGAATCTATCCCAACCCTCTCGATTGAATTCTCTCTTTGGATAGAGAGGATGGATGAGGCCGTAGATGGTAGTGGCTTCCACCTCATCCAATTAGAGAGTTAGGCATCTTTGCCTTACCCTCGACAAACTTAATAGATTCTAAAAAAATACCCTATGAATCATTAGACAGATTAAAGATGTTCAATATCGGTGGGAAAAACACTTTTCCACCTGAAGAACCTCCATTTGATCAAGAAACATAAATTGGAGGCTTTTCCCATAATCCAACAATGGCGGGCCATAAAACATAGGGGAGGAGTTTTCCTTACTGGACCCATCAACCTGAGAATGACTCCAACTTTCTTTTGCATTAACTACACTCTTTTTCCACATAGATTCCAAATTAAGCTACTAAGAAAGGGAGAGGTCTAAAAAATAAGGGAGAAAAGGTATTGAAGGATGCATCACTTCCACTGGAATGACCACTGAAACCACTCGAAATTCCTCCCTAGGTTGGGTCGAGACAAGTAACAAAATCGAAACCAAGGTATGAACTTCCTTATCTCCTTCTATCAACTGCCAGTTACCTTGAGTCTATTTTACAGAGAAAGATGGATTGGCCATATGACTAGAAGAATCCCGAGGCTCCTTTACCCTCCACACTTTCCAAATAAATGATTTGTCACAATACCAAACTGAGTGGCCATACTAGTGGTACCGAATGCAATGGAAGGGAATATTTTCATAGTCTAAAAGTTGGATGAATTTGGATGAGCCAACCTCTATATCCATAGATTAATGTAGACCCTCACTGACATCTATATCCACTAGAATTTTAGCAATAGAGAAAGCACTTGAATATTTATATAAGTCATCTGCAGGGAAACTTACCCAACAAGTCGCCAATTCATTTCAAATCATTTTCATTCCATGGCTCCATGGGGAGCCTCGACAACTTGACCCAAACTAGATTCGATTTTGCAAATTCCTCCTATGCATTAAACCCCAGATGCCAGGGTTTTAGGGAAAGGATTGATTTTTCATAGAACCATTGACCCTACAATATCTTAGTTGCATCGTCTTCCAAATAGAAAGTAAATCCGATCCACCCTCGGTCCAAAATATGGAAGGTTGGTTCATGAACCAAAACTGAACCCCAATGACTCTAGATCCACCTATTAAGAAGGTCAACCCCCATCTTCTGACCCATAAATTTTCCAACCAAAGTCTTTCCAAGCATATTAGCTACTTGTTACACCTACACATTGTTTAAATTTGGTGTTGTCATTGATGTCAAAGAGATTGTTGGACTTGGTGATGACATTGAAGGCTTAAATCTAGTTTGAATAAGTATATAGAAAATATGTGCACAAGTCCCTACAAGTCAAAGGAAGTCTTAAAACCAAGTTACAAAACAATTTTTTCTGCGCATGGCACTCCAGTGCGCAAGCCCCACCAATCTATGGAAGTAGTGTGCACAATACCCACAAATTCATGACACTTCATCCACACAAGATAAGACAAGTGGCAAATGTTTGGGTAAGCTTGACCGTAAAGAAAGGAAGAAGGGGTGTTACCGACTTAGAGAGCCTCAACTTGTGGACACGTAAATTGAGCAAGTTGGGTATAAATAAGAGGTAGGTTGATGAATGAGAGGTAAGCTTGGAAGAACAAATGGAGTAATATTCTGAATTTGCAATATTGGATTTAGATGAAATGCTCATGGGAATCAAAGCCAATATGAATTGAAGAAGTGCATGAGGTTACAAGACATGTAGAAGAACAAGGAGCAATCGCATATATAAGGAGCATTTGTGAAAATCCCAAAGAGCATGTGAATCAGTATGTGCACATAACCAGAATAGCATGTAGGACTAAAGCAAAGCACATAGTAAGAAAATTTGTAAGCATAATTGAAGTAGGGCACATCAATGGTGCACACAGCAAGAAGTGAATCAAAGCATGGAACATAGTGTGAATTGTGCGCACAGATCTGAAGACAATGTGACAGAAGTACAACAACATCTTTATATCAGGGTGGTAGGACAGGGCAAGGAAAGGATATCATAGTCAACTCTCAAGTTGGTGCTTGCATGTGGGACTGGTGTCCCAATATGATTGGTTTCTGAGTGAGTTGCTACTCACGTCATTGTATATTGGTGTCTCCCATCTATCTATGTAATTTCAGTCTCATACATATATATAAAATTTTCTTCAAGCATTCTGCTCACAATTGATTTTTATTGATTTGTTTTCAAATAGAAATTGGTGCATGTTTTTAAAAGTGAAAAATTGTTGAATATGCACATGATACTAATTCACCCCCCCTCTTAGTATCATTAATAATTCCAACACACATTGCTCCCAACCACCAAATAAATTCCTTTACCGTGATATTTAACAAACTTTCTATGCTTTTTCTAAACTCCTTCTTCCTCCTTCATGGGAGATATTGTTGTGATACCATATTGCTTGGGGGTTTGAGCTGTAAAATTTTATCCCTAGAGAGCATCCACCTCCTTCTCTCCTGGAACGAAGTCCCTCTCACCACCATATACTAGATACTTATCTTTCATATTGATACATCACGGTGTAACCATTGCATCATTCCCAAAGGGAAAAATACCCTTGTTGTGTTCTTCATCCCGAGGCACGTTATCCCTTGATATGGCCACATGCTCGAAGATATCCTCCTTTGATAGAGTGTGCTCACTATAATCCACCAAAGGCTCGTATTCATCCATTTTGGGATGCTAATGGGAGCAGATATGACACCAAAAGTCAAACCCTACCAACGATCGTACCTACCCACAAAACCCTAGTAGAGACCTGCAAAAACTCTCCAGATAAGGGACCTTGGAAACCCTAGATTCGAAACCTCCATAGTATATCTAGGGATTTTTTACCTTACCTTTGAAAATATCTCCATTCCTTGCTAACCACGTACCCCAAGAACAAAGTAGAGGCAAAGCCTTGTATTTCCTTAGATGTGGGCTGTCACACCAATTCTTCAAGCATCCACCAATAGCATCCCCAAGACACATCTCTCTAATCCCTATCATTATTTATAGTTATCCCCAAATAGCTACATTAAAGGAACAATTGATAAAAAGATGAATATTTGTTTCAAGTTATACCTTGCATAAGGGGCATCTGTCAAGCCCCTCCCAACTCTTTTTCTATAGATAATCCCAAGTACGGATTCTATTTCTCGAGAATAGCTACATGAACAACTTAGACTTTACCAGACACTTAAATTTCCATAGTTTATAACACCACCAGTATACCTCATATTCTCCCTCTGCTCCCCTTATGCATTTGTACCCCAATTTGGGAATGTATTTCCCTCTCACAAGATTCTTAGCCCATATTAGTTCATCTTCCTCATTAGTAAGTCTTATATGGAAAGATATAATCTGACTATAAACATATATTTCCAAGAGAATAGTTTTGTCTTCCCCCTCCAACCCTATTTTTTCACTATTCAACCATTCTTACGTCCCAACTTGAGTGTTCCTTGCCAAACCAACCTAATTTTAAAAAAAGACCATCAGGTCTTAAAGTGTGGACCAAAGGCTATAGAAATTTGTGATTGGATCCAATATTAGGCCATGGATATTCTCCCAACTTAATTTTTTATACAACCCATACTTTCCATACCAACCATCTCCCTCCAACTGGAAATGTTAGCATCGTTGCTTTCCACACTATTGAAGAGTTTCTTGTATATTTTTTAGGGGCTCTTATCCATTCCTCTCCAAAAAGGGGCACGATATATATTTGTATCATTACTATACACCATAGATTCATACTTGATATTAGCTTCCAAGTATTTCTTCCAGCCAAGGCTCTTGCAAACAACACTCCATTCTTATTGCGCCATCCATCAACTTTTTTTTCCAAGAAAAAAATCATAACTTCCATTAAAAATGAAGAGAAATTACATTATGTAAGTGCCATATCATAGAGCTCAAAAATCTATCTAAAATGATAAATCCCATAGAGATCATCAAAAGTTCTACTATCATCTCTAAATAACATCAAAGTACTTTTCCCAACAAGCGGGTATAAACATAAAAAGGAAATGGATATCACTTCACTACAAATGACCCATCCTATGCGAGACCAAGCTAAGATCCTAAAATTCCTCTATGAAGAGTTGTCTCGACTACAATATTAGGCCTTGTTTCGAGAGTGCATTAGCTTCAACATTGAGCTCATAGAAAACATGGACAAAATAAATCTATTGAAAGTGTACAATCATATGTAGTGGTCCTTAAGCCATAAATTAAATCACAACAAAGATATGGAACCCTTGAACTTTAGAAATAACCGAAAGACATTCACCATAAGAATAACACCAAGATATAGATAAACCCTTAAGTTAGGTTAACACCATCAAATACTCCTTAAGGAAGGAATCACTCCACAATCCATGCTTGCTACAAAAGAATACATCCAACATACTCATGTGTATTTATAATTTCTCATGAGTATTCATAGGGACTTATGCCGAATTACCCCTCATAATTATATCATTTCCTTAAAACTACCTAGTGGACCTATTCCATTATTTAAGGCCACATTACATTAATTTCCCCCCTTTAGGTACACATTACATGATATATTCCCCTTGGATACCCCCTAGGTACCCCATATTATCCTCCCCTAGGTATATTACATTCCATCCCTCTTGAAACTTGTTCCATCCTTGAAACATGAGTGGATTTCATATAATAAGGTCTACTAAGAATAGTAGTCAATTGATACCAAGCATGAGCATCCATCCATCAAAGTGAAATGTGGATACATGCTCTAATTGCTTCCTTGCCACCATGATCTTAATTATGGTTATTTTGCTTCCATGATGTTGCTTTGCAACTCTATTGTCTCAATGCATTCATTTTACTCCTCCATGTGCCTCTATATTGGGTACCCTCCTAGTTCCATGCTAGTTCATAGTAAGTTTGTTGATGTTCATGACCTTGCCTTGATGAATATTGTTTCTCGTGGTGGTGTGGGTGTCGATAGACTACAACCTTAGCTATTGGTTCTTATTTCTTTGACTCTTGAACCTGTTGTTCTTTGGGTTCATGTAGCTCTTTAACATATTTTTATTATTTATCTTCTTCCTGGGGAATTTGTTCATGTTCTTTTCTAGCTTTTTCAACCTCAAACTCCACATTTTTCATGTTTGTGGAAACTTCAACTATTTTACTTGCAAGGACTTCCTCATGTGACCCCTTGGGCCCTTCATGTTTAGTAAGAGAATATCCTGCACAATGATTTAATTTGTCTTGTACCAAAGCTTCAAAAAATTCTTTTGCACATTAATATTAACTGTATCAACCGAGTCCATCCAAGGATATATGAAAACAATATCCACATCATCAATATATAACACATGAAAATATGAATGCAATGCATATTTATCCATGGTGACCTTCAAAACTTTAAAAACTTGAATATTCTCACCGTTAACTTGTGTGCTTTGAATATACTTTGTTGGAACTTGCAATCTGTTAGGCAAATCAACATTGATAAAATTATGTTTGATATTGGGGTTTATGGAGACAACGACCTTCTCTTGTTGAATACATCCATGAAAATGTAATAGTAAGTTGTCACATGAAAACAAACCATTACTACTTTCTTTATCATTTTTCACAACATGAGACCACCTATCCAAAATAACCTTTTCAAAATCTTGATTTCAAAGTTTCATCATCTTGTCTTGGTCAAGAGACTGCCACCATTATTAGCATCTTATTGTAAGCCAACGATTATAAGAGGTCTCCACAAAATGCCTATTTTTTTTCTCATTTAGGAATTCTTCAGTACTAAGGCTATCATCTCTTCCTGTAAAAACTATCTTGCTTATTATAACTCCAAGAATAGAACTAGGGTTTTGAAGAAAACCACTTACTTATGAGACAATAAATTTAAAATGAGCATAACTCCATTAATCCTTCTTGAAATCTCTATTATGACCACAATTATGAAATGCCACAATAATTCCACATCAACTAGAGTTGGTTTGACTGAAATATGGTCACACTATCAAAAGATATCAACTCTGCAATATGTAGTCATCACCAGAAAAACCCTTAAAACAATTGATTTTAAATCAACAATAACTTCACTTTCTGGACTCCGTTTTGGACAATTTTTTTAAATTATTTATCTCAATGAGAGAAACTCATATATGCAATTTTTTTCTTCATATTTTGCATAGAAAGTTTCATAAATTTATCTGAATTCCACCATCTTCTTTTTCTCTTCAAAAAATTGCAAGAAAAAAGGAAAAATTTCTTCCAATTTCTTTGGCCCAGGAAATTGTTATGATACCACTTGTAGTGGTCCTTTACCTATAAATTGAATCACAACAAATATATAGAACCCTTATACTTCATAAATAACCAAAAGACATCCACCATAAGAATAACACCAAGATATAGAAAAACCCTTAGGGTATGGTAACACCATCAAATACTCCTTAAGGAAGGAATCACTCCACAAACCATGCTTGATAAAAAAGAATACACCCAACATACCTCAATACAATGATACTCATGTGTATTTATACTTTCTCATGAGTAGTCCTAGGGGTTTATGCCAAATAACCTCTCATTATTATATCATTTCCTTAAAACTACCCAGTGGGCCTATTCCATTATTTATGGCCACATTATATTAATTATTCCCCCTTAGGAACACATTACATGATATATTCTCCTTGGGTTCCTCCCTAGGTACCCCATATTATAATCCCCTATGTATATTACATGATATATCTAAGATGAGTTGCCAATTCAAACATGGAATTATCCATTATGTGCAACTTGCCATTCATTCAACCAATTACCAATGAAGAATCCCAAAATACATGTAGAGACTCCACTCCAATAACCCCAACTAGTTTTAAAACTTATAGGAGGGCGTTGAATTTGGCCAAATTTTTATTACTCGGGCCAAGTGTCACTTTATTAGTAAATAAATGGGCCTTCGTAAGGAATAACCTCAAGCCAAGGACACGTATTCTCTCATTACCCTAACATGCATCGTTGAAGAAACACCAAGGTATCCCCTTATAAAAAATCAAGGCACTAATGCATTGAGTTGGTTTATTAATCAACACCTACGTGAAGTGAGTCAATATGGCCAAAATATGCGAAGAGATTTTGTAAGGGGGACCTAGTTGATTCTCAAATATGGTTGCATTTCTAGCAAGCCAAATCCCCCAACCCATCAAATATGGGAGTGCCCGAAAAAAATTCAACTCTTGCCTAGTGAAAAACTTAGCAAAGTACTCCTCGATGGGTTTTTTTTCCACATCTACTATAGATTCAATCTTTTTTCAAGATCCTTCCAAACCTGCTTCAAAAAATAACAGTGAAGAAATAAGTGGCAATAGTATCTCCATCCTCGAGACACAACATACATATGCTAGGACCATACTAGACCCCTTTCTACAACTTGTCCCAAGTGAGAATGCATATTTGAAGAATCAACCAAAGAAATAAGATACTCTTCAATGGGGCAGACACTTTCTACAGTTTTCTCCACCACCAGCACATCTCCCCCCCTCATTTCTAGAGATTGCCAAGTAACCCAACTTCATTATAAACTGACTCCCTGAAACTTTGTAATTTGAAGATAACTCATTTGCATAATCCCTCAACCAGATATGACCATGTTTCAATAATGTTACATAATTATCCCATTACCGAGCCCAATCAATGACCAATCCTAGCTCCTGGGAACGTAGCCACCCCTGTGACCAAATGTCTGTAGTGGCCAGATTAGCCACTTTATTCAAAGTGCCAAAGTTCCTTTCCAAATGAAATCTCACCAAATCCTTCGAGAGTTTGTGCCCCCTGCCAATGCCCAAGATAGAGTCCACACCCACCCGAATAGAGGCTCTCGAGCCAACTCTCCAAGCCAAGAAATTTTTGATCACTAGAAAGACCTTTGTGAGTTATTTCCAATTATTCGAAACCACATGGATGGGATTTTGAGAATGACGAATCCAGTCCACCACTAAACCCGTATCCATATATTTTTCAGTGAGGATCCTGCTCCATAAATTGTCATGTGTAATAAAAATCCATAGTGATTTTGCATCCAAAACCCTATTGAATGAGAAAATATTTGTAATCCCCCAACCTCCAATCACCTTAGGGGAAACAATCTCCTTCCATCTCGCTAGGTGTGAACCTTTGTAGTCTATACTACCTTTCCATAGAAAATTAAAACATAGTTGACGAATTCTATTGAGAATTCTAATAGGAATATAGACCATTAGGTGACAATACACATGCATGTTCTCTAAGACAAATTCCACTAGAGCTAGACATCCTCCCTGAGACAACCACATGTTGCACCAATTGTTTATTCTTTTCAATCTTACCAATAATCCATAGCTAGTTATCCTTGTGGTGCTTATTGGGTTTGAGAATATACCCCAAGCAATTGAGACCATAATCAAAGTTACATAATGTGAATGGGAAAACATTATCCCAAATGTATCTCCTCCTGAAACCATCAAGCCCACAATAGATCACTAACTTTCCTCTATTGACTTGCATACTAAATGTAAGGCAATATCAATCATTTCCTTAACTCAGCATCCTTCCCCCCCTTCGAAGTGACAAAACAATAAAATATCATCAACAACAAGGAGATGAGTGAGATGTTCTCTACATCCAAATGAAATCCCTTGAAGGATGTCATGCCTTCTAGCACCCGTGAGAGCCTGGCTAAGTCCTTCAATCACTATAAGAATAGGTAGGGATATAGGGGACCTCCCTATCTTAGTCCCCTATAAGTTTAAAAAAAAATGTTCTCAAACCATTAATCAAAATAGAAAAAGAGGAGTACATGACACATCCCACTATCCATTTGAGCACATCTAGGCTAAAACCAACCAGCAACAAAACCAACCAGCAACAAAACCAACCTTATATAAACTAGGAAACATGATCATAAGCTTTGAACAATTCCAACTTGATAATTGTTTCCAACACTTTCTTGATTTTGATAATATGCAAATATTCATGAATGCAATCAATTGCTTCATGAATGACATGACCATTTAAAAACACAAATTGTTCCAGTGAAATAACTCTCAACAAAATGGGTTTAATCTGGATTGAAATCACCTTCGAGATAACTTTGTATGCCACATTGTAGAGAGAAATTAGTATGAAATCATCAAAAGACCTCGACTTGTCCACTTTCGAGATAAGTGCTATAAAAGTGGTGTTGACACCCTAGGCATCCACCCCAAAGTTATAACCTCTTCCACCACCAACAATAGATCATTTCCAATCACATCGAAAAATCCAATAATAATTCGATTGACTAACCATCCAACCCCGGGGTTTTGTCTTGATGGAAAGATGAGAGCACCCCTTTTAATTCCTCCATCAAAATTGGCCTAAAAAGCTCTTCATTTTAAATATCCTCTACTAGCCATGGAAATTGTGAAACGATGCTTATAACATCTTCTAGGTTGGTCCTATTAGGCTCCAAGAAAATATTCTCGAAATGGATTATCCCTGGCATCGACATATCTTTAAAACCTCAAACGAACCCCTCCCCATCAAATAACTACTAGATATTGTTATGGATTCTCCTTTGATGAGAAAAGTTCTAAAAATATTTTGTATTATGGTCCCCTAAAGTGAGCCATAAGGCTCAACTTTTTAATCGTTAATCGATCTCCTTGTCTCGGAGGAGCTTTCACATTGTTGTTCCAACCCAACAATCTAGTGATGATCCCCCTCATAAACCAACCCATCTAAGTGGGAGGTGTAAACATTATCAATATCCTCCTCCACAATCACAATATGCTCCTCCCTTTTTTTGAAGAATTCTCAACTCCAAGCCACCACCTTTTCCTTGATGGCAAGAAAACTACTCAGGAATTGAATACCAATGGTAACCCCACTATTCCCCTTTATATTATGTCAATTTTGTTTGATTCGTTGTTGTAGATCCTCTTTGGAAGAACAACTTGAATTGTATTGGAACAAGCACCCAGTTTCTCTTCCTTATTGCCAAATTCCAAAAATATCGGGAAGTGATCCAAGGACTTCATTTGACACACCCAAGACCTGCACTTGTCAACATCAGCAAGCATACTAGAGTGTCCTTTATTCAACCCTAGCCAATCCCACCCACTTATTGTTTCAAGTAGGACACAATGACACTAGGGCTACTTCCACCCACTCAACAACCTCAAATTTGTCAATAAAGTATTATGATAGTATATATTCACAAGCCATGCCATCCCATATCTCTTCATTATTAATAACAAAGTTTAAATCCCCTCCAATAATAATATTATTTACCTTAAGAGAATGTAATGAGCATATGTTCTCCCGAAATTCCCTATGGTCTTCACATGGCCTGTAAATATTCAAGATCACTAACTCACAATCCGACTCCTTGTAATAGACTTTTGTATGCAATCCATACTTTATTGCAAAACTATTGTGGAGATTTAGATTAGTGGAGAGGCTAGTTACCACACCACCTGATAGACCAACCGAGTCCAAAGCATAAAATTTCCAATTCCCCAACTTCCGACGCAAATCAGACACCACTTGAATCGCCTGACCCATTGTCTCTTGAATGATAATCAGGTCAGGTTTCTCTAATTCCACTAGACACATGAGGGCCAAAAAAATCTCTTGTCCCCTCAGGCCTCTTGCATTAACCAATAAATTCTTCATTGGGAAACTCCTCCAGAGGCTTGTCCTTCTCTAAGGACCCCTGAAATGAGTCTCTGTCAACATTGGAAAACTTATCACACTACATTTTCCAGCGCACGTTTAATAGCAGACTTCCTTCCAACTTTAGTCCCGCCTAAATCCTCTATAATATCTAGGCCAATACCTCCCGATTGAGTAGAGTCCTTGAACTCAGCTCAAGACCACAAGAAATACAAACCTACCCCACAAACCAAGGACCAACTACCCAAATCCACAGACTTTGAAGAGGGACATGCGTCGAGAGACATATCATAGTTGGAAAAATACCCAACCACTAACTCTTCACCCCAAGGTTCATGACAACTCAAACCTTCCCCACAAATACATGCATTTTCAAGGGTAAATGTCCTTGAAGGAGGAGATTGGCAAGAAACATAGGGACCCAAATTAAAATTATCAAAACAAGAAATGGAAAACGTCGGCTTACCATAAGTCTTCCCAGTTAAAGTATTCGTCACCCATAAGCTCTCCAACTTATCCAATTAGGATGAGGTTAATTCAATATCTCTGAAGAGATCATGAGTGATCTCCTGTTGGGTGTCCTCACCCCCTTGTTTTGGAATCAAGGGGAATCCCATCCATTAAACTCCTTGGGAATTATGATTTTTTCCCATGAAAACTAGGATAAATCCTTTTTATCCATCCCTCCAACCTATAGGAATTTGATATTGAGTTTTATTATTTGTTACAAGATGCCTTTCGGGACAAAGCATGGGGGGGACCCAATAAATAAGAATTACTTAAATAACAAATTTAATCAAAATATACTCGCCCTTTGTAGATAGTTACTTGTCACACTAGCAAAATAATATCTTATCCACCTTCCCTATCAACCACCACCAATCTCTCTTTGAATATTCATTTTCCTTTACATGGAAGCCCATATATTTAATACCAAATTCCACCTCAATTTGCATAAAAGAGAACATCTAGATAAACAACACTCTCTCTTCCTCTTTTATCCCCATGATAGTCATACAAGACTTTCCCTCATTTACTTGAATTCCTATAGCTAAACAATGTTAGGATATTTTAATACTCCATCCTTGTCCTACTTGCATTATTTACCATTTGCTAGCACTTAATGATGTTATTTCCCCCCTAGTGGTGTGCATATGTCATCCAGGACTTAGTAGCCACCTAATGCACCCTGCATGCATGATTTTAGGACCATTAGAGGCAGTTCCCTACATTTTAGGATCCAACTCAGTGTTCCAATTCAGTTCACTTGAGTTAGCTGACTCTTGTTGGGGTTTTATGCTCCAAATGCCACTAATTGTGGCCTCATGCGCCCTTTTCTGAGAGATTTGCATGACAAGCTCACTGATGCGCCCTCCTTGGTTAGTTAACTAACTGTGTCTTCATCTAATTGATTTTTGGCTGAGTTTAAGTGAGTTTGGGATCTCCGAAGCACTGATAGAGGTCACAATTACTATTCTAGACAAACTGAGACTCAAATTCTCCTAGGTGATTCGAATTCTCTCCATTGTAACATCATTTTTCATTATACTAATTATTGGATCATGTGACATTATTCTGTTCCTATCTGAGTTCTCATGCATGATTAATTGTCTACTCATTTTTACTGCAATTTTCACTATAATTCATCCTTTCTACTCATTCTTTCTCTGTGAGGTATACTCAGCTCCATGATCTTTTGTGATTTAGAATTTCACATGGTATCAGAGCCAAGAGAGCGTAGGTTGAGCAGCTGCTTTCAATAGTGCACTATAAGCCTCTGGATTTCCACAGCAAATCCTAGTGCCATTGCATTAAATTCATTGGAGAAATCCTTTGAGGTCTAGCCAGGTGTGAAGGATCCGAAAAAATGTGCCTATTGTCCTAAAGCAGTGCTCAATAGTAGTCTATCTCCAAAATTGAGAGTTTTTTGCAGGTTATTAAAAGTTTTTCAGTGCAGTAGTAGCAACGGTACCACATTGTATTCGCTCCAATAGTTCTAATGGAGAATTTGAATGCTCCTCTCTCCCCCAAGATCTTGACACCATTCAATTGCCTTGATTGGAGGGTTGATATGCAGATGGTCTTGCGCAACAAGTCACTGTACAGGGTAACAACGGGAAAGGAGGTCGAACCCAAAGCAGTGTTTGAGAAGGCCAAGTATCTGAATAGATTGGATGAAGCATTCGATTTCATGTGTATTCATATTTCTCGAGATCTACTCTTCCACCTCGATGGATTTAATACTCCAAAATAGGTGTGGTTGAAATTGGAAACCCTCTTCGGAAAACAAGATGAGCCAAGGGGCCATATTATGGAGAATGAGTTGATTGCTCTTCAACCCAACAGTTTCTAGACCATCCAACAATTCTTTTCCAAATTCAAATCCTTGGTCATGCAATGCAAGCAGTGTGGCATTGAGAAGAAGGATGCGCAGTTGGTGCTATCCATTCTGAGCAAGCTAGGTCATGAGTTCTCCATCTTTGTTTCTACCTTCCATTCAAGGATATTGTCAATCCCTGGTTGGAAAATTCCATCTCTAGATGCATTCATCGAATCTCTCATCTAAGAACAAGACAAACTGATTCATATGGGCACTTTGCAAGCCTCCAAAATCGAGCTCTTATGGCTAGAGAGTAAAAAAGTGAGAATGCCAAAGGGAAGCACAAGGGAAAAGGGAAGAGGCAATCTAAACCCAAGCAGAATTACAAGTCTAGTCCATCGGAAGGAGCCTCCATCTCCAAGAAGGACAAGCAAAAAGGATTTGAGAAATCCAAGTGTTCCTATTGCAAGAAAGGAAACCACCAAGAGAGATATTGCATGCAGAAGAAGATAGATCAGATGACCAAACTTCTTGAACAACACAACATTTCCCTCCCAGAAGGTGCAACAGAGACTAATTTTGGAAGTGAGTCCGATGGTCATGAGAGATTCCATGCACTAAAGGCTGGATTTTCACAATCACAAGCCTTGCTCATAGATTCAGGACCCTCCAACCACATGGTTGCCTCCAAAGAATCATTTTTTTCTCTAGATCTCAACGATGGTCCAATTATTCACATGGGAGATAACTCTCATATCTTTGCTGAAGGGAAGGGCACAATACATCTGGAGCATGGAAAGTTCAAAAATTTTCTATTTGTGCCTTCTTTGTCAACAAATTTGTTGTTTGTTTATTAGATGACTCACACAAGTTCACCAAAGAAAGGGGTCTTTGGTCCTGACACAATTGATATTGGAGAGATCTCTTCTCGGAAGATTATAGCGAAAGGGTTTGCAACCCATGCCTCAAAGGCATATGAATTCTCTCATTTTTCCCATACTCTCTACCTACTCCATTGGCATCTGATGAATATCAAAGTGATATCTCTTCTGATGAAGATGAGGGTCAAGACCTTGATGTTGAGAATAAAGTTCAAGGAGATCCAGATCCAGATACAACTCTTGCTCCCAATCCATGGCCAAGGCCAATATGGGCTCACAAAGTCCTTGTAGTTGCTGGGAACATAGTTGGGGATCCATCTGACCATAGAACCACTAGATCTTAGTATCATGCAAACCTTGCACTAAATCATGCAGATCCACTTCTCTCAGAGAGGTGCTACATGATGGTGGGGTTTGATCCACAATCCCTTGAAGAGACTTGCCATGGGGGATCTACAACCAAGTACAAATATTGGTTGATTGACAAAGGGTACTCAAAGGTTCATGATTTGGAATACAATGAGCCATTTGCTCCAATAGCAAGAAGGGTTCCTGAAAGACTTGTTTTGGCAAATACAACTTCGGCACGGTGGGAGGTACATTAGAGGAGCAGATCCAGATCTAACACCTACATTGCTATCCTACATAGGAGCAAATTGTCAATATTTTTGCAAAGGCTTTCACTCAGGAATTTTTTTTCCTTCTCTACTTAGTATGAAGGTTCTTTGAGTTCCCTATTGTTGTTCCTTTTTGAGGGGGGGTATTTTTCCCATGAGGTTTTTCCACGTTTCCTTGGTTCATGGACAATTATTTTATTTTCATCACTTATTTGATTGTATGGGTGGCCTTTGGCCTTAGTAACCAGGGCCCAGGATGCAAAAGTTTGGATTAAGGGGGGCTGTTAGGATATTTTAATACTCCATCCTTGTCCTAATTGCATTATTTACCATTTGCTAGCACTTAGTGATGTTATTTCCCCCCTAGTGGTGTGCAAATGTCATCCAGGACTCAGTAGCCACCTAATGCACCATGCATGGAGGATTTTAGGACCACTAGAGGTCGTTCCCTACATTTTAGGAGCCAACTCAGTGTTCCAGTTCAGTTCACTTGAGTTAGCTGACTCTTATGGGGGGTTTATGCTCCGAATGCCACTGATTGTGGCCTCATACGTCGTTTTCTAAGTGATTTGCATGACAAACTCACCGATGTGCCCTCCTTGGTCAGTTAATTGACCGTGTCTTCAGTTAACTGAGTTTTGGCTGAGTTTAACTAAGTTTGGGAGCTCCATAGCACTGATAGAGGTGACAATTACTATGCTAGATGGAATGGGACTCGAATTCTCCTAGGTGTTTTGAATTCTCTCCATTGTAACATCATTGTTCATTATATTGATTATTGGATCATGTGACATTATTCTATTCCTATCTGAGCTCTCATGCATGATTAATTGTCTGCTCATTTTTACTGCAATTTTTCATTGTAATTCATCCTTTCTGCTCATTCTTTCTCCATGAGGTATACTCAGCTCCATGATTTGTTGTGATCTATAATTTCACAAACAATACTAGTCCAAAAATTCTTTAATCATTATTGCATCCCTTAATGAACCATCACCAAAGAGGAGGATATCATCAACAAAAAGAAGATGAGAGATATACAAGCCATTGCCCATCTTTATTTCTTTTAGAGTACCATTTATTTTGACTTCTAATAGTGATCTACTCAACCCTTCTACAACCAGTAGAAAAAGTAGAGGACACAGGGGACACTCATGTCTTAGTCCTTTTCCAGGTCTAAAGAAGCTAGAAGCAACCCCATTTATTAGTACTGCTAAGGATATTGAAGCGATGCAATCCATTACCCAATTAACCACCTGTAAAATAATACTCATGTAGATCATTGATAGCTTTAAAAAGATACAACTTACCCTATCAAAAGCTTTGGAAAAATCTACCTTAAAAACCATACCCTTCAATTTGTTTATTTTAATGGAATGGAGAGTTTCTTGAGCCACCCCCACTAATTCATGAATCTGTCTACCAGATAGAAAACCAAACTATTCTTGGGAGATACACTTGGATAGGAACGACTTCACTCTTCTAGATAAAGTTTTTGCAACGATTTTGTAGATGTTATTACATAAGGAAATAGGTTTGTAGTCATCAAAGCAAGTTGGGACATCCTTCTTAGGAATTAGAGCAATAAAGGTAGTGTTAAGTGCTCCCAAACGCTTCCCCATTCGAGAGTCCTCAATAAATCTTAAAATATCGTCCCCTAGAATTTCGTAGAACCTTTTGAAAAATTCCATAGTACAACAGTCTAGCCCCGAGCTCTTATCTTTCTTAAAACATTGAAGAACATCCTAAATTTCCTCCTTTGTCATCTCCTCCCCCAACATTTCATTATCCTCCTTTATTATAAAATTAGGAAAAATGGTATCCATACTAACCACTTCATCTATTGAAACCCTATAATATTCCTTGAAAATATTATTGAAGTAGTCCACACCAGATGAATATATATCCTTAAAACTATTCACTTCCTCACCTTCCTTATTCTGTACTTTCCAAAATGTATTTACACTTCTCCTATGATTTTCAAAGGAATGAAAAAACTTAGTGTTCTCTCCCCCCTTCTCTACCCATATAGCTCTGCTTTTTAACCTTTACATTTCCTCCTTCTCATCTAAGAGATTCCTCTTCTTCCTTTCCAACTCTATTGTTCTAATTTTGTGATCTCTTGAAAAGTATCTAGCCAAATTTTCATAATATACTTCCTCCAAACTCCTCTTAATATCCTTCAATGACTCCTCATCCTTTAGCATCTTGTTAGAATCCTAGTTAACAGTAATATCTTTTAATGCTTTTAGGTTTCCCTTGAATCACAAAGTTGCAAAGGCTTTGCTTTCAGAGTCATAGAGAACCCAAGACTTCTTCACCAAATTTATAAAATTTTCATTGTCTAACTATGAGGAATTGAATTTGAAAGGGCTTGAGTGTTTTGAACCTGGTCCATCTAGTTCAAGGAAAATAGGGAAATGGTTAGATACCCCTACAAGGCCAACCCATTGTTTCAACTTGAGCTTATCCCTCATCCATGATTCAAAAACAAGGAACCCATCAAGTCTTTTTAACTATACCATCAACCCCAACCCTCTTTTCCTCCAGGTGGGACTATTCTTTAGAGAAGCAATATCTATGAGCCACTTTTGTCCATCTTACCTATAAAATGATCTATAATAGAATCCACTTGTGCCTTGTCTCCCCAAATCTCAAAAAATCCCAATTGAAGTCTCCACTCACTACATATAGGTTATTTAAAAAGCTCAAATTGAAAAGCTTGTCCCAAAACTTATCCTTATCCAAATAAGGACCATATACATTTAGAATTGTGATCTACGTACCCAAATCCACTGAGAATTGATTCAACCTTATACTTGTACCAAAGGCCCAGGAGCTAGTACAACTGGAATTCCTCATCTTCCACCTTGCAATCAACCATCTTGATCTACCTTTAGCACTAGAGAGGACAAATTCCCACCCCCAGGATTTTTTTGAACTTTGAAACGAAAATGGAACCTATAGTTTCTTGTCAAAAAAGAATGTCCGGATTGTGAGCCTCCACAAGTCTCCTATGTGTTAGCATTTTATTAGGGCTACCCAACCCCTTGCAATTTAGAGAAAATCACATCATGAACCTAATGAGGGGGATTGACTTGCTCTAAGCACTACTTGGATGATTAATTGTTTCCCTGATTGACTCTCAATAAAGGCCTTTTCTTGAGCTAGACTAAGATGAGTTTTTTGCTCCCTGCTTTCTCTTTTAACAACTTAGAAGCAAAGGTAGCTAATCCCCCCTCCAAACATTTAAACCCTAAGGAATATTTTCCTTTTCTTGACCTCGTGATGTACCTACTATCCATTTCTTTAAGTTCCATAAAACCCCGATCAAGGTCAATAGGGTTCCCTTCAACTTTAGAGTCCTCAACAGAGATTCCCACAGGACATTCAAACAACCCAAACCCCTTCAAACTAGATTCAGAAAAAACATTATGTTTTAACTTCCAAAAACAAGGAAGCATCCAAACTATAGTGATCCTTAACCCATAAATTTAATCACATACAAGATAAAACCCTTACGGTAGGGCAATGAAAGAATATGGAAAGAACCCTTAAGGTAGGGAAACACTATCAATTACTCCTTAAGGAAGAAATCTATCACTTCACAAGCCATGCTTGCTACAAATATTACATCAATACTTCATAAGACATCTCATTACATTGCTTCTACTTCTTTATATAGTTTATATCTAACATACTAGGTACATTCTAAAGAAGGGACTTTCTCGTAGTAAAACCTTCCAGGTACTTCCTAGAGAAGGATTGTTCTAGTAGGGAGAATATTCTAGTAAGCATTATTATAATTATTACTTTTCACACTACATGGGCCTTATTTAATAGATATGGCCTCAATACATAGCATTATCTTCACTTGGGTACTTCCCTAAGTACATGTTATTATCCTCCCTAGGTAAATTACATTTAGTTTCCCTTTGAAAAACATTGTCGTCAATGCTTCACGTGAGAAGGTACAACCATAAACTAGGGTCCCATGGACGAGTGTTGATCACAATATTGAAGTAAGCTAGGGAACCAAGGTCCCATGTACAAGTTCTAACCATGCTAAAGTAGTTGAATAAGCTCCACCATAAACCTATGTCCCATGTACGAGTGCTGACCGTAATGCTGAATAAGCCAATGCATTGTGTAAGGACTAGTTGTAATGTTGAAGTACTCCAAGGGACTCGTGCATATACGTGGGTCCCATGTCCAGGTGCACAACCTAGTGCCCAACCAATTACACCTAAGCTCCATGAATCGTTGAGTGTTAGGCTTCAAGTGCCCATCATGGTCATGTGGACCCAAATACGTATAACCATCCAAAGCAAAAAAATCCTCCATGTAGCAGTAAAAATATGGATCTAAAAATAATTCTACTACTGTAGAAGATGCATATTAGAAACTAGTAGGCATCACCTTTTGTTGTCTTTTCTCCATGAGGTTCTCTTCATATAGTGGAGAAGAGTATGGAAGTAGTTGTCTTCCCAAAAATTACAATTGTCCATATACCAGGCCTCATAAGCATCTTCTAATTCATACCTTGCATATATTTTTTCAGTATACTATTCAATGATGAAAGAATATGTGGTATCAATCATATCGTCCTCCTTAAATTTATCATTGATCTACTTCATAGCTTCCAATTTTACATATATATCTTGTAAATTTTTATCACCCACCTTCCATTCTTCAATTATGTGAGGGTACGAGAGAAAAAAAATTATAACGGTTGTAGAACACTCCATATTGAATGAAAATATATCATATAATGTGTTAGATCAAAGCCTTGAAAATTATCGATCTAGTGGCATTGATTTGGTTGCAATCTGATCTCCCTGCCAATAGTTATGTCCTCTATAAGACCTATGTTTGTCATCATAAGCCCTAAAATGTAACATATTTCAAACTACAATATCTCCTTCGCTTGGACTCTAATTTGAGCAATTTCCTTTTTTAAATTGCATATTTTTTCAATAAAAATTTTGATCTATAATTAGTTTATGCAAGTTCTATTAAACAATCTCAAAAAATTATCCTAGTGTTGTGGCCTTATTTTTCCCTTTGAAAATCTACAAAGTAGAAGGAAAAAAAATCTTTGTTTTTTGCCTTGGAAAGTGCTATGATACCACTTGTAGTGATCCTTAACCCATAAATTTAATAAAAAACAAGATAGAACCCTTAAAATTCAAATATAAACACCAATACATCTGCAAGAGAATGAACAAAAGAATATGGAAAGAACACTTAAGGTAGGGAAACACATTCAATTGCTCCTTAAGGAAGGAATTACTCCAAGGCCATGCTTGCTACACCTACTACATCTGACACACTTCACAATACATCTCATTACATTGCTTCTATTTATGTATATAGTTTCTAACCTCCTAGTTACTTTCAAGAGAAATAAATTTCTAGTAGGTAGAACCTTGAATGACAAGTGACAATATCTTACCATGTGGTTGTATTGGTGACACCTAACACACTTGAATGAAACTGCGCAGTAGTCCAATCCTTGGGATATTGAAAATGTTCCCTTTTGAAGCAAAATATACAGTGCTAGACCTTCTTTCAAGTCCAATCCTATCATAATTTTAGCAATTGTCAAGTTTCCTACTAATTCTAATCCCATGTCCACTTCCATGAACACCATTGGGGCATTCTCAATCTCCTTTAACACTTCCAAAGACCATAAGTCCACATAAAGGCTTGGCAATTTCACCCAAATTGGGTAGTTTCCATCTTCTTAGACATGGGGTCAAAAAATGGGGCCCAAGCTTTCAAGAGTAGGGTGGTCAAGCCCCATTTCCAAAATACCTCCTTCAATTTGATAATATCCTCTTCTGATTGGCAAAGGAACCCCATCCAACCCCTCACCAAGACAAAGAACTTTGGCACATAGCCAATCATTGGTTCCCATGCTTCTCAATATGAGATCTATGAGCCTCTTCCTTTATTCTTATATCGATGAATATGCCTATCAAAGATCTTGTCAATAAGTTCACCACCTCGTGCATTTGCACATCTTTGCTAAGCACCAATTTGAAGTCACCCACCCTCTTTTTTGTTAAATTTTAGTATTAAATCACAATACTATAGGATCTTTGCTGAGAGAATAACATCTACAGTATATCAATGCATGACAATCATAATATGACAAGCATCACAAGCATCACAAGAATCAAAAGCATAGAGACAAGAGACACAGAGTTTCCGTGGGGAAAACCCTAAGGTGAAAAACCCCACAACTTCCTCAGAGATAGAGAGAGCAATGGCTCAACCAAAATACAACCAAATAATACAGAGATAGTCTCCTAGCAGATGATCCTCCTCCTCCTCACTAGTGCGCCACTTTTCAGAGAGAGAGATAGATACTTTTCCGAGTGAGTAAAATAGAGATCTCCTATCTCTATTTATACTCACCTTTTTTTCCCAGTGACCTACTGGGGCCGACTTGTCTACTTGAGTACATCCACATTATATTATATATTAATTAGGGCCGACCCCATAAGGTGGTCTAATAACCCATCGGCAAGTACACACACTTGCGACACTTGTCAATCCACATGACGACACTTCCTTATCAGAGGAATAACACATCTCTTATAAGGGTACAATAAATATAAATATAATATACAGATGAAATACATTCCGAAGTTACATATACATCAACATTTTTGATACAGTCCTTTCTATGAGAACCTCCTCCCTCACGATCCAACCCCATGCTATTCTTGGAACTCTCTCCCTTCTTCTAACCTTCAATATCAAGGTATTTTCTATGGTTTTGGCCAATAGACTTGAATTTACAACCACTACCTCTAATCGTACCTTGTTTTCACTACCAGAGCCCTCCTTCAACTTACCCTTTTTTGGAAACTCTCCCTTAAGCTATTATAAATCCATGATGTGTGCATGCAATGCTTCCTTCACTGGTCTGTCAATACCCCAATCTGGAACTTTCCTTCAAACAAGAATCATGCCTTCAAGAGCCCATCCTACCATCAATGTCCCACACCCTACCAGCAATTGTTTTCCATGCTCAGTAACTCCTCCATCATGAGAATTGAATGGGCCTAGCACTCGACCTTGACAAACCTTGGGGATTAGATGATTGTCAAACAAAACCGATCTGCTTTCCCATAAAATCTTCTGAAGCATTATCAAATGCACACTTCACAATAGCCTAACATCAACATCCATCCCATCAAGTAGGACCTTATCCATAGCCACACCTAGCCTCCCTAACACAAACCCCTTTTGACAATAAACTCCACTATCGAGTGAAGAAATGAGTGGTGAGGTAGCCCAAATTTTTACATCTTCGATCGGATCTGAGGTGTAATCCACCACCTCAAGATCCATAAGACCCCTAACATAGTTGTGCCATCAAACTTGCAGTCAAACCCATATTGAAAACCACTTATTTTATTATATAATAATTTTCTTTTAAGACAACCCAATCTACATGTTGTATTTATTACATCATAATAATAATAATCTAATTTTAAAATTAAGATTTAATCATACTCTAAATTGATGTATGAGATCCTTATTTATGTAACAAAACATTCTTTTACACAATAATTTGATATTTCCGAGCAAGTTTTTTTAAATAAACCGTGTTTAAGTTTTATTATCAAGGGATCAAAAACTTATAATAATGGAGAAGAGTGGGTAACTAATGAGTTTAAAAAGGGGATTGGAGTTAGTCGATTATACATAAAATTAATGACCAAATTAAGATTACTACAAATAGAAAGGTTTTAGTAAAAAAAATATTAATATGACACCAGTTGTAAAACACAATCAAAGGTTATTAAAAGATGCAAATAACATAAAAAAAATAATTTCATCAAATATTTGGGAAACAACAAATGAGTAAAAATCTAATACATTGATACAATTAACAAGAGCAAAAGCTGCAACACAGCTAATTCCTTGCCAAGAGGAGCGGGTCAGGAGGGCCACGTGGGTTAATGCGACAACCTTCGAGCATGTATCTATGAATCTATCCCGTTGTGTTTGGATAGATTTCTAGCTCATAGGATTGTGGCCACTATCTTCTACGCTATTTGTTTAACATTGTTCATGTATATTTTGGAAATTTCAACATGCTTACAGTGCAACGGAAACTCTTTTACTTCAATTAGTGGGAATTGTTTCATATCTCTATTTGGTTCAAATTGTTACTTTGGTTTAACAGACTATGGGGCACGTAGACTCAACGGTATGGTTTGTGGTTTTATTATTAAAATGGTAACTTGTTTTTATAAACCAAAGAAAAATAATAATAATAACTGATATTGTTGTCATGCCTTTGTTTGTTTTTATTGTCTTGTTTGGAGTCTATTTTAGTTTTAATTTGTGCATGCCCTGTCAAATGAAAGCTAACACCGGTTTTCTAGCCAATGCTAATGGTTATGATGTAAATAATTAAGTGTCTTTGATTGCCGTGACATAATGTTCGTTAATAGCAGCATAGAAATAAATATTTTATGAAACATGAATATTTAGAATGTATATGTTGTATACATACTATCCTTTAATAAATTTTGAAATGTTACATGCATGGGGAGAGGAAGTTTTAAAGTGTTTATTATTATTGTTTTTTTTTTGTTTAATTTGAAATGTGTCATGTAATCTCCAAATTCTTTTCTAAAGTTTCATTTGTTGGGTTTATCTTCAAATTCTTTTCTAAAGCTCCAGTTGTCTAGTTTTGAATATACTCTCTGGGATTTCAACCGAGTTTCTGAAGTTCACCAAACCTTAGTTTGTGTTATTATATTGCAATTTTTTTTTAATATTTGTCATGAGCATATCTTAATTTTGATATGAAGTTTATTAAATTGTTAGGAATAGGAGTTACGAATTATATTTGGTTGTGTTTTGTATGAGTTAAGAATTATATTTGGTTGTGTTTTGTATAAATATTTTTAAGAAGTACATGAATTTGATGGTGAGGTTTTCCATATTCTTGAACTATGACCAATTTGAAAATCCATTTTAGTAACCAAGATTTGTTACTATAACAATAAAATAATAAATTAATATTAATATTAATTTATTATAATTAAAGACTATCTAAAATCAATAGTCATGCCCTTTTACGAAAAGGTGCATGACGGGCTTATATAAAGCCCAAACCTATGTAACTATTAATCATCTATCATACAATACATTTTTACATTACTATTGATCCATTTATGGACCACTTACGTTACTTACATTGGGTTTTCCCATAAGAACAGTATTTTACTGCTCCAGTGGTATCAGAGCCCCTTCTTGGGCAGATTCCAGCCGTTGGCTATTACTGGTAGTTTCTCCCGTCATTTGGTCTTTAACCATAGAGTGGCCCTTGGCCAAAATTCAATTATCCAGCTCCACTAACTTGCACACCCATCCGTCCACGCCATTCCAACTTGCCCCAATCTACCTCCCATCACATTTGTGAACCTCCCCATACCCCCAACCTCTACCACCTTCACACTCACTCCACCTGCACCAGCACCTTACCACACCACCACTCCTCTCCTTCACCTGATCCACCATCCACTCTCGCGCTTGCACCTACTTCCCTAACCCACGTCGGCCCCTCCCTGTGCGTCAATCTATATCCCTCCTCAGCCTGCAACTTTCCCCTCACGTTTCCAACCTCCCTCGCATCCATTCAACCCGCCCTTCACCATCTAATCCCCCCTGCGTGCACCTTAATGTTGCCTCCCCATCCGCTACATCAGCTCCACCGTGCCATGCCATCACCACCCATTACGCCTTTCCCTCACTATTTGCACCCATGCATGCTTCCCATTTGCGCCATCGGTCCTTGCACCACCTTCCACTACCTCGCACCCCGCCCGCGCTCCCACCTGTGTGTTTCCTCTTTCCCCTACGCCCCGCCTCTCCCTCCACCTGCGTGCTTCCTCTCTCCCTCGCCCCGCTGCTCCTTCGGAACCCATTTTCTCCTACGCAAACACTCCATTCCCACACCCACCTCCTACTTCCACCTCTTTGCGTCCACTCCTCGCCACTCCCCAGCTCCCTGTGCCCTCTATTTCTACTCCCTCGCCTCATTCCATCTCCACCAATGTCATTTTGTCTTCCACTGTCCTGTCAACACAACTCTCCCCTCAAGCTCGCCTACCAGCAATCTTCCATGCGAACGCCATTTCCGTTGTGTCGTCCCTCATCTCTACTCGCCCTCATAACCGTTCCTCCATCTCATCGCTGCCTTTCCTACGCCTATACCTTCACCCAACATTACTCCATCCTCCTTCGCGCTGCTCAATACAACTACGACTTCACCATTTTACCACCTCAACCACCAAACCCTAAATTCCCTTTGTTGCACACTAAACAAATTATAATAGTATTTTATTAGAAATAATGAATATTATTATAATATTCTAAATTCTAAATTCTCCACTTCAAAAAATAATAGTGGTAGTATTTATAATATATGGTATTATTATTTCAAAAAAACCTTAAACCATTTTCCTTAAAAAAAGGGGGGGGGGGAGAGTAACAAAAAAAAAAGAAGAAGCAAAAGAAGTCATATAATAATAATTATTATTTTATTAAAATAATAATTATTTGTGAAAAAAAATAAAAAATTAATTGACCTAATAAAAAAGGGGTCAAGGAAAGTTCTTTCCAAGATAGACATATTGGGAATTATTACATCTTTTTAATCCACCCTTGTCGAAGAAATCGAAGACCAATTAAAGACCATCTATAGTCCAGAACAAGCATAAAGACCATCTATAGTCCAGAATAGGCATCTAACGTCGAAGAAATCAAAGACCATGGAAGCCGGTTTGCGACTACACATAGAGAAATTAGAGCCAAGTTAAAGCGCTATCAAAGAGACAATGAAGATTTACACGACAGGATTACAAAATTTGAAGCAGTAATTGCAATACGTAAGCTACAAGAAAAGTTCGATGAACAAAAAATCTCCGACCAAAAAAGTCGTATAGAAAAATTGTATGTGCAAATTGATGAATTAAGAGCCGAAAATGAACTCAATCAGAGGCTAGAAGATCGAGATATAAAGAATGAAATAATTAAATACGAAGCAGAAATAAAACGCTTAAACAAGATCCTTAATGACAGGGATGAAGATCTGACGAAGATACAACATAAATTAGGAGATCAAGAATCAAATATCGACCAATGTCGACAATAGATACAAGATCTTCAAACACAAAACAACGACTCTAAAAAGGCACACAAATCGGAGATCACAAAGAATAATAAATCATTATCCAACAATGCTGAAGAAATTTTCATGGGACGTTCTCTGTAATTTCGAGCAACCATGGATGAAGTAGTCCGATCCAAAACTTTTGATACCGACTGACGGAATCATTTCTCCTCCAAACCCCGTGACATCTGAGAATAGTGTGGAATCATGGAATGTTTAGCTATTTCGATCGATAGACGGGGGCACGACTTTCGGGTTCCCAGAGGACCCAAAAGAAGCAACAAAGTTTGGGTTGGTAAGTGGCAAAGTCGTGACCATCGACAGGAGCATCGAAGATGCATATATCAATGACATCCACCGCGCCAACAAGTTCAATGTATCGGTACTTCCTTGGGAGCTCTTTTTCTTGGAAGATGGATAATTCTGGAGACAACAATATTCCAGACATCGAAGATCTTCATCTCATTCCCAAGGAATTATATCTCAAAATTGTGAGCAAGATTGAGGTCGGGGAAAGGTTTTCTATCTACATCGTGGTGCCCATGTGGCCTGAGGGAGTCCCTCACAATGCAACAGTGCAACCAATATTGGATTGGCAAAAAAGAATAATGGAAATGATCTACTTAGATATTGCACATGCCCTCAGCCCAAAACAGATGTTCGATGTGATCCCTCGTGATTATCTCCTCTTTTTCTGCTTGGACAACCGAGAGAAGAAAATGGCAGGTGAATACGTGCCCCCGCAAATACCTGACAATGATACAGAGTCCAAACTACAAGAGAGCTCAAGACAATTATCTCTACGATATGTCATCTAGTTATCTCTCAGTCGGGCCAACCTTTTAATTATATTTAATATAGTGAAGTACTAGAGAATATGTGGCATTTCTATAAATTTTTATTTTTTAAATCATTTTTATTTATTTTTAAATTTTGAAAATAGAAATCACTCCCCCAAGGAATTATGTCCCATCCAAACTGTACTAAGCCAAAAAAAATCAAAATTTTGTTTTTAAAAAAATGTTAAATTTATTTTAATTTTTCAAAATATTAAAATTATACAAAACATTATAAAACTTTGTAAAAAATAGTGTTTTAAGAACCAAATTAATACAAGTCAAAAGAGGTTGACTTTCCAATGGAAAGTATATCCCTGCCTTGGCAGGGAATAATAATAATGATAATAAATAGACATAATGTTATGATAATAATATTCTTAATGGTATTAACGATTATATAAAACTAATAGTTAAAACAAACTGGTTGGAATATAAAATTAAAAGGTTGGAAAAATAGAATTTATAATTAAGAGGAGAACTTTAGTAAAGGGGGAATATGAAATTAAAGAATAGAAGATCTAAAAGGACATAACTAGAAGGCATAAGTAATAAGCATACAAAGGAGAGTTAAAGGTGAGAACATGTTTGAAAATGAATGAAAGCTAAGGTTGAATAATTTAGATAAGGGATTGTCAAGAATGACTAAGTTTATATTTATCTTCACGATTAAAATTATTTAGATGCTTTTTTGATTAAGAGGGCTTCTCTAATATTGGAGGTAGAATAATGAGGAAAAAGAGCTAGAAATTTGTGTGATAAACACAAATGAGCTATTTGGTGTTTTGGGAGTGCTTTGCATTATAGATTTAACAACATGATTTTGAAGGGTGTCTGCTATGTGTTCTTTAAGGTGGGTTTGGATAGAATGATGAACTTGGCTAATGTAGGATTTGCCATAAGAACGAGGATTTGTAAACACCTTCATCACTGAGAGGGTTTGCCTTATCTTTAATGCCTTTAAAAACTTGTTTAAGGGTCTTGTGAGGCTTAAACAAGGTCTTAATATTCTTCTTAACTAAGAACTTGGATATGTGGTTGACAATACCATGAATGTAAGGAAGAGAAATTTGAGCTCTTAGCGGAGGAATGGAAGAGGGAACAATGGTATGAAAGGTTTTGTTGACTTGGGAAATAGGCTAACCATTAGCTTGGAGAACTTTAGTAAGGTGGGCTCTTTCTTTGTTTAGGAATTCGAACAACTCTAGAGACAAGGGTTTTAAGGATGACAAATTTTTGAGCTAGGTGATGGTGGGATTGGGCATGGAGGTATCTATCAGTGTGTGTCTTTTTGTGACAAACTTGGTGGGAAAGAGAGCCATTAGATTAACAAGCAACTAAGACATCTAAAAAGGGAAGGGAGTTCTCTTTTTGGATTTCTATTGCGATTTGAATGTCGGTGGATAAAATGTTAAGATTATTGAAGAATAATTTTATGGAAGACTCACCATGGGGCCAAATTGCAACTGTGTCATCAACAAACTGAACCAACATTTGGGTTTCAAGGCAAAACTATTAAGGGCTAAAGGTGCAAGTGTTCCATGAAGATATCTGCACTGCAGGGGATAAGGAGGAACATGTGGTTGTCCCTTCAGTTTGTTCATAAGATTTTTCTTTAAAATGAAAGAAGGTCGTAATAAGGTAAATCTTATAAGATTTAAAGGATAATGTCTAGAGTTTTAGGGATAGGGATTTTTTAAATAAATAAACAACATGAAAACTAATTACAAGGTCTTGGTCTTCATGGTGGAGATTTTTAGTTTTGTGAATGAAATTAGTAGAAATATTTTATGAAGGGGGTTTGACCTATAAAAGTTGAAGTTTATAAGATATGTATCTAGCTAAGATATGAGTTGGCCCCAATTACACTAACAATGGATCTAAGAGAGGTATCTTTCTTATAGAATTTATATATTTATGATTGATCATAAATTCTAAGGGCATGAGAATTATGACGTAAAAAAACACTTTTATAATAAAATCTAGAAAGGGGAAATTAATAGTTATAATTGTTAAATTTGTGATTTTGTTTAAAAACTTTTGTAGAGAAGATTATAAGAAGATGGAGAGAAGTTACAAGTTTATTAACTTATAGTTGTAAAATTTGTGATTTTGTTGAAGTAGTTTTGTTGAGAAGTTTATAGGAAGATGGTGATAGATGATCCAATGATTTGGTTTCATAATCCAATATCTTCATAGTTGGGACTAATATCTTCATAGTTGGGACTGGGTTGACTTAAATATATTGGTTATCATTGAACCGATGAAGAGTATCAAATTCTGTTTAAAATTTTTGAAAAACCGAAATAAATGCATATTGCATCATGGGGCATTGGGGTGGGCCTTGCCTATGAAAATGTGTTATGATTTTATTGCAAAAGTAGTGCACTATCTTATTTGTTCCGTTCTATTATAATTATAAAATCAATGTAATTTTTGTTGTATTACCTGTAACATGAAAACATTTGTAAGCAAGAGCTTAGTCGAGCGATACATTGGCAATTCAAGAGTCAAATCCTGTGGATAATGTCAGGAGGAAAGTGCTGCAATCCATCCGTGGTAATGGCCTTCAGTGCAATACTTTGTAAGTTGTTGTGAGTTTGAGTTTGTAGGGAAAGGCAAATGGTATGGATGCTGCAATCCATCCCGCGGTAATGGCCTTCAGTGCAATACTTTGTAAGTTGTTGTGAGTTTGAGTTTGTAGGGAAAGACAAATGGTATGGATTTTGCATCAGGCCATTTTGTTTTATACCAATTATTTGAGGACATGTGAACACTCTCAAAGCAAATGATGCTTGTCCTCGTAGCACACTCAATCCTTGTATCTATCACTAACCAGGAGGATACAAGATTACCGATTCTTCCATAGAGGTTGGCAACGACATTGGCAATGACAGTGGCTTCTGCTTTATTAGCTCCTCATCTTCAGTTTTCTGATATGGGTTTTATTACCCATCATGTGGGACAAACCAGAGGTTGGCATTTTACCCATAATAGGAACAATGATGGTATAAGTAGTAGCCCGCTGCACCGTTTGAGGAGTACTGTAAGTGGAAACCATGCCATCAGGTGCATCTTAAAGCAGGAGACTAACAAGGAAGCAGCAAAGCCTAATAGTCGTCCTCCCATAGAAGAGCAGCGCAAGAACATCAAGTGGGCACCCAGGAACAGTGACAGAGCCAAGAGAGCATTAAGCAGAGAAACTGCACAAAAAAACAGAAGGAAAGCTGCAAAGCGAGAAACAGGAAATAAACCACCACCTATTAAAAAGCCCGAAAAGCGAACAGCAATGACTGTTGTAGAAGCTCTCATACACTGCATTCATAAAAAGCACTGGCAAGATGCCCTCAAGGTCTCTCTCTCTCCTTTTTTTATTGGGTAATTAGTTTTACATTTTGGAAAATAAATTTGGTGCATACACACTGCTGCAAATGGCCACAGATTGCATTCATATATCTTCTTATAGATTTTCTAAGCATAATGGGTGTCACAGTGCATATAGAGAACACCTCATGAGTAGTTAGGCATTAATTGCATTCCACTGTTACATGTTGTCAAATATGAATATATCTCTTGTTTTTGCATTTTGGTTAGTTTCTGGCTGCTTTATGGGACCCCAAAATAATCTATTAATTGCTATTTTATCCAGGATCTCTGCTGTTATTTTTTCGTTTGGTTGCAACGCTTCTGGAAAGCAAGCAGCTGCAATTTATTTCATAATTTGAATTCTCTCGAACGTCACTGAAAATATCACAGTTAAGAATATATATGATTGCACAAGGCATCTCTGACCTATATCTCTAAGTCAACTGGAAACTGGTATATGGTCTAATATCTAGTTGTTAAAATTAGCAAGTGCACATCCCAAGTTCCATTCTTTCACTGGGATGGTAATCAAAGCCAGGCCATGTACCTGGAATCAAGAGACCCAGATCATTTCCCCTACTCTGTTACCATGTACTATGTACTCACTACTTACTGAACTTACTGAACAGAATGGTGCCATATCATAGATACGTGTTAACATCAGAGAGAGTACATACACTGCAAAGATTCTGAGCAAATGTCAAGTTTATTCCCCCCCCTGCCCCGGGAGGAACATCTAGGGATCTCAACAAGACCAAATCAGGGTCCCCTATCATCTGCTGAGGACCTGAATACTAAAAAATTGTTATGCCCTTGGTAGGATCCACACTGTAAACCACTAGTTCCTCAGCTTCCTCTTGGGTTTCTACAGGAACCCCTTCCATCCTCCTAATAGTTCATCCCTAGAATTTTCTGCCTTATGGCTGACTATGAAATATTTATTACAGCAGCAAATACTTCAATTCTGTCCAACCTTTTCACTAGGCAAGCTCAAGAAGATAGACACGGAGAATGTACTTGAAGGAGGGATATATATTACAGCCCTTAGGGCATATTCTTAACCATCACACAAATTTGAACATTACTTTTATAACAATAGATTTGTAACAGCTCTAAATCTGATTTATAGTTTCATCTAGGCATGCCAAAACACATACCATTTCAGCCCGGCTGTTGCAACAAATCAGCACGTTAAAACATCCATGAAACTACTCTTAACAATGAGAAACTAAAGTCTGATTTTCAGATCTGCTACATATAAATACTCATAACAATGAGAAACCAAAGTCTGATTTTGAGATCCGCAAAATGTAAATTTAGGACAGTAATAGCACACAACATATATTGCACAAATGAAGATTAAGTACAATACTTTCCTGATCGTAAACTGATACAACAAGTCCCTTCAGCTCACCCCAAGCAAGGACTCTCCAATCTCTTCCCAAACTCTAGTTCGAGCATCCATGTTGAAGTCATAGATCAAAGGTGACAACTTCGACAAACCCCAGTCCAACCAAGTAAAGCACTTTAGATTTATAGCAACACTAATCAAGAGTAGATCATATCAATAGGAGTGCGTGCACATGAGTGTGTGTGTGTGTGTGTGTGTGTGTGAGAGAGAGAGAGAGAGAGAGAGAGAGGAGTGAACCCCATGAACAAGAGAGATATGGTACCCATAGTTTAAACAATCTATCACGAGATGATTTGATATGATACTACAAATGAAGCATGTATTGTGTGTTTATACACAATCATTAGGTGGGGCGTCTCCATCCATGAAGGGGTTATGGATTATGGACCCACATAAATGCTTAGGCTGACCTTGGTCACCTAAAGTAATGTAAAATAATGTTGACTAGCTCAGCTCTTCAGCCATAACCTATTGATACAATTAATGAGGGTGCTTAGCCATAAATGACATGTAAAGATGACCATAATTTCAACAACTCACCACCAAAACATTTGATCAACAATACAAAAACCTAGCAAGGCATTCCAACAAGATATCTAACCACACCAAAGGCTCCACAAGAAGCTAGCATCAACACCAACAAGTCCACCCTTGGATCTCCCACTTGCATTCCACAAGCTATCAAGGATATTCACCAAGTAAGTACCACACAAACTCCACTTGCGTCCAAGTGCTACAAATGTTGCTCTAGGGTTTCATCGCATACCTCGAGTATAGCTCACGCCAAGATTTCAAGACAATCCCTAATGCTCCAAATCTTCTTTGGGATTTACTTTAGAGAAATTGTAAGCCTTCCAATTCGTGTATTAGACAAGCACAAAGACTCTAAGACAAGTACATCAAGATTATGAGTACATATTTGAATATTAAGTTATGATAAAGGCTCTTTCCTCCATTTATTTAAGATAGGGTAGGGAGGTCAGCAATAGAAAAGTACACTATGTCCACAACAACTTACTCTAAGCCACTAGAGTAGGTCCACAAATGGAGCACTCCTCTACCAAGAAAGTACACATGTCACTAGGTGGTTGGGAACCACCTCGCAAGTGGAGTGCTCTCCAAGCTAAGCCTCTACATGTGAAGTGCTCCTCATCATAAGGTTGCACTCTCTCCAAGATAGGCTCTCAAGCCAAACACTCCTTCACATGTGTGTAATTAGGTCCACAAGCAACCTATAGTAGAGTGCCCTCTAAGTAACACTCCTTTAAGTGAAGTGCTTTACCTCCACTTGTGTGCCATGTGGTCCTGATGTTCCTAATGCTAAGCACTCTTCCTCCTAGTGCCTAGAGCTCCATAAGAGAGATCCACATCCTGTGCCAACGCCCCATTTTCTGTTGTTGTAAATGTAACTTCGGAAGATATTAATTTGTATTTTATATTTATTATTATTGTATTTTACTTGTACCTCCGACGGAGATGTTTTTCCTCCGTTCGGGGATGTCATTATTATGTTTAGTCATGCAAGGTCATTGAGGTAAAACCTCCATTGTAAGTCGGGGCATTAGATCCCCTAAAGTCAAATGTAAAATGTATTATTAAGTCTCCTTAGGACAAGTCGTCCCAGTCAGGTTAGTGAAGCCGACCTAATTAGGATTTAGGTCACCCCTAACATAAAGTATAAATAAAGAACTTTGCTCTCTCATTTGGACACACCACTCACTCACTCAAGTTCACATAAGCAAGAGAGAGAAGACAAGTTCACCGAGGAGAAAGAGAGAGATCTGCAGAAGACATATATTTGGGTTTTCCATTTTGCTTGATATTGTATTAGTGACGAATCTATCTTTGAGGAAGTTGCGGGGTTTTCTCCTTTATGGTTTCCCTGAGGAAAATTATTGTGTCTATTGTGTTTTGCTATGCTTGTTATTCTTTCAGTTAAAGATCCTAATTAAATTGAATTAAAGTGCAAACTGTAACATGGTATCAGAGCTAACTTGAAAAGAAGGCATTGTGCAACAACGGGAAACTAGGGCTTCCTAGTTCAAGGTCTTCTCTTCACAGATCATCTGAAAAAGAGGGCTAGGCTAACTCACCCTAGGAGGGCGCATCTTTTGGAGGAAGCATAATCGAATTTGGAGAATTTTCATTTTTGACCCAGACATTTGTGCCGGGAGAGAAATTAGGGCATCAAGCTTTTGGGGTTTTCCTCCATCAATTTGGAAAAAGGAGTACATTGGACAACTCGCCTTGAGGAGATGCGTCTTCCTATCCAATCAGAAGTTCAAAATTCCAACTTTGGAAAATTAGGGTTTCTCACAAACCCTAGGGCAGCCAGCTCCAGAACCAGGTTGGGCATCTCAAATTGGTAAGACCTAAATCTCTACTATTTCCATTTGAGGTTATCATTTCAAAATGTCTCACCACACCAAGCTTGAGGATACGCTTGAAGGAGTTGACAACTTCCGAGCATGGAAGTATAGGATTGCTCTTGTCCTTGAAGAAAATGATTTGGACAAATATGTTAATGAGGAGGTTCCAGCACTAGAGGGAGATGAAGCAAAGGCTATCCATAAGAAGAACTTGGTCAAGGCCAAGAGAATTATTGCAGACTCCATTAAAGATCATCTCATCCCCCATGCGTCATCCTTGAAGACACCCAAGGAGATGTTTGATGCTTTGAGGAAATTATTCGAAGGGAAGAGCATCAATCGAAAGATGGCATTAAGGAACCAACTCAAGAATGTGAAGATCCTAAACTTAGAGACCATGCAATCCTACTTCACAAGGGTTTCTCAAATCAAGGAACAACTTGAAGCAGTTGAAGAAAAGGTAGAAGAAGGAGAGATCGTTATGACCACCTTGAATGGTCTCCCAAGATCATGGGACTCATTCATTCAAGGAATATGTGCCGGGAAGAAGTTGATCACCTTCAACAGACTATGGGAAGAATGTACACAAGAAGAAGCTCGACTTGTGGCACAAGAAGAGAAGATGGGAGCAAGTGATGATCAAGCTCTCACAGTTCACACTAGAAGAAATCACAACAAGAGGGAGGACCACCATCACAGAAGACAAAGGAGACCTGGAAGAGATCTATCTAGTGTTAAATGTTACACATGTGATGAGAAGGGACACTACTCCAGAAAGGTTCCTCCAAGAAGACTAACCAGAAGAGACATCATGCACACACCGCTGAAGATGATGAACCAACAATGAAAAGAACCAGAGAAGAAGAAAGATACGATTCTTCAAGTGATGAAGAATATGTCCTAATTTCAGCACTCACGGGCACTATCACACACGAGAGCAATGATTGGCTTGTAGACAGTGGAGCTTCCAAGCACATGACAGGATACAAAGAATCATTCGTCAATCTATCTGAGCATGAGTCACCTCATAAGGTGAAACTTGGGGATGATTGTCAATACCCCATAAAAGGAAGTGGAGAAGCTTCCCACAAGCTAGACTCCGGCAAATCTTTGAAGATGAAAGATGTTCTATATGTTCCAGGAGAATCTTCTCTCCATATCAACACTAGATGCTAAGGGAATGAGGGTTGCATTTGTCGATGGCCAAGTTCTAATGCGGGCAAAAGGAAAGACAATAGATGATCCAACAATGATTGGAGAGCAAGAGGGAGGCTTGTATAAGTTGAAGGGACAACTTGAACAAGCATTGGTTCATGACTCCATGGAACCAAGTGAACTATGGCATAGAAGCCTTGCACATGTGCACTATAGAGCACTACCTATTGCAAGCAAAGCAGTTTTAGGACTTCCACAAATCCAGACAAGACATGAAGGCATTTGCAAGGGATGTGCGCAAGGAAAGAATGTAAAGAAGGCGTTTCCCAGCAGTGAAAGCAAAGCAAAAGGAATATTGGAGATAATCCACTCAGATGTATGTAGTCCCATGTCATCCAGATCACTAAGCGGGTATGTATACTATGTTTATTTTATAGATGACTTTTCCCGTAAGACTTGGATTTACTTCTTGAAAAATAAAGATGAGGTATTTAGCAAGTTCAAGGTATTCAAAGCCTTGGTCGAGAATCACACTGAGAAAAAGATCAAGACCTTTCGATCGGATAATGGCGGAGAATTCACCTCGGAAGAATTCAAGGACCTATGCAGAGAATTTGGGATTAAGAGGGAGTTGAGCACTCCCTACAATCTTTAACAGAATGGCGTTGCAGAACGAAAGAACATAATGATAATGGAAGCAGCAAAAGCAATGCTACGTGACCAGGATCTTCTAATGCACTTATGGGCAGAAGCAACAAGGATAATCGTGTATGTATAGAACTGTACTCCTCACCGAGTACTAAGCAACAAGAATCCCGAAGAAACTTTCTCCGATGAGAAGCCAGAAGTCAGCCATCTCAGGATATTTGGCTGCCCAATGTACATGCACATCCCGAAGGAAAAGAGAACCAAGCTAGATCCTTTAGGAAAGAAGGGAATATTCGTGGGATACAACAAAGGAAGGGAATATTTGTGGGATACAACAACAATTCAAAAGCCTACCGAATATACTTCCCAGGATTCAAGAGGATCGACATCAGCAGAGACGTAACCTTCGACGAAGACTCAACATACACCAAATCAAGAAAACCACCTATTGAAGAGATTGAAGAACCTGAAGTAACCAGAGTCAGAGACACAACAATGGAAAAAGCGATTCCAGAATATCATGAAGACCACGACATGGAAGAACCACAAGAACCTGTAGATCCACCTCGTGAGAAGAACTCCCACAAGCATGGGCACGGGAGGCAATACAAGATGCAGAGAAGTATGGCACTCCAGAGGGGTTGCACAGAGAAAGCAAGAGACCTAGACCATA
Organism: Larix kaempferi; assembly: GCA_027924585.1. Classification (NCBI taxonomy): domain Eukaryota; kingdom Viridiplantae; phylum Streptophyta; class Pinopsida; order Pinales; family Pinaceae; genus Larix; species Larix kaempferi. Next base: position 5,470,001 of record BSBM01000477.1, on the reverse strand, counting down.
CTCCAGCTATGTGGCCCTGCTATGCGACATCATTGATAAAGAACCTTCCAACTACGAAGAAGCAACAGAGAAGAAAGAATTGAAGAATGCCATGATCGAGGAGTACCAGTCAATTATGAAGAATGATGTCTGGGAGATAGTTCCGAGACCAGAAGGGAAGTCTGTTGTGACTTCGAACTGGATCTACAAGATCAAGCATGCTGCTGATGGTAGCATTGAAAAACAGAAGGAAAGATTTGTGGCACGTGGCTTCTCCCAAAAGGAAGGCATAGACTACGAGGAGACATTTGCACCTGTAGCAAGATACACTTCCATCATATCTATACTTGCATTGGCTGCAGTAATGAAATGGAAGGTGTTACCGGGCAAATTAGTAGGGCTAATTCCCAGTAAGCAAAAATAAGAACAGTGACCCAATGTCACCTCGGTCACGATTCTAACTTCTTTGGAAGCTAATAACCTCCAAGGAGAAGTATCCTTGTGACAACCTGTAGAACAGTAGGACAACCACAGAACTATATTCTCTATGCAATTTGTAGTTAGACCAGTGCCTAAATGGAGTCAAGATGAAGACAAGTTAAGAAATTACTCAATCAATGCCAAGATGTGTAAGTTAGGCAAAGCATATGATCACCAATTATACCCAATTATTCAATGAAAGTGTAAGGTCAATTCGTCAATTAGATATATCAAGTAGATGTGCTAAGATTGTAAACATGTAACGCAATGATCAAGGATAACCCCATCTAAAAGATAAGAACATGTGGGCAAAGATCAATCATCAACATGTATCGTCAACCAATGCAAGATGTATTGTAAACTAGTTGCAAACAAGTCCAATGCCTAATGTAGAAAAGTAGGGTTCAACCTCATTTAGCATCCACCAAATGTTTAGCATTAAAAGGATAGATAATCAAAGCACCATAAGAACATCATATATCATTCATCACATAGATATCATCAATTTAAGTATGCAAAGATCCCAAACATGTATTATGGCAATATGCAACCAAATATAATAACATAATCCTCTACCAATGAAACATAAAATATGAGAGCAAAGTCATTCACTAAATGAGTTCAATGCCTCGTGGCTATTAGCATTTAAAAGGTCAAAGGTGTTTTATCTAGCAAATGTTAATCAGATCTGTATGTAACCACAATTGACAGACTTATAGCAATAGAAGTAAAGAGTGAGTAAATAAGGCAATTGATATTCCTTCACCAAAGAAACATAAAAGACCTATCCTAAAGATGCAAACTAAAAGAAATGAACAAAATGGAGCAATCTCACCTCACTATGTAGAATTCTGAGATGTATTTTACACAGAAAATGACTTGAGAATGCACAAAAAATGGGCAAATTACTAATGAAATTATTCCACGAAATTTATAGTGCAATTTATTCAAACCAAATGCTAACCAATAATGCTTACTTCTGATTTTCTGTTTTGTTTTGTACAGATAAGGAGATAAAGGGGGGAGACAAAGGGTCTGCAAATTTATTTGCAGACCCATGTTAGTTTTAGTTTTTCATACATTCATAGCATAATAATTCAATTGCATAAACAGGATCACTAGAAGAAAGACAAAGCACAAAACAATAACAACAGAGTTTATCCTGGGAAAGCCAAATGGGAGAAAACCCAGCAACCTTCGTATAGAGATGATAATTCCGAGATCAGAGTACAATCAGAAAAGAGAAAAGATGGAAATGCTTTCCAAAAGTAGAAACCCCAAAATAGTCTTCTTCTCCAGCAGATGTGAACTTCTCTCTCTCCAAGTGATGCGAACTTGAGTGAATGAGTGAGTGAGATAATGAGGTGACTTTACCTCTTATTTATACAAGTGTCAAAACTGACTTTTACCCTAGCTGAGCCAACTTCTCTATTTGACTGGGCCGACTTCACTTAGGGGGCAATTAATAATTTTAATTTTAATATTTTCTTTTGCTTCTTTTCACCCCAAGGTTTACATTGATTCTTTCAAGGGTTTACATAGTTAATTACATCAAGTTCATCTCCCTTAGGAGGTACAATCAAGTACAATAGAAATACAATAAATAATATCTTCCGAAGTTGCACAAAATCCAACACTTGCTCTCAACGAGGAAGGTATTCTTTGGTCTTCATCAGCATCATGATCATCTGGGTTTCATCTGTACATCTATATTGTCTCCATCATCTCTATACATATTGAAGGTTGTCAACACAATCTCAGTCCTTCGAGAAGTGTCTTCATGCATCAACTTCACCAGTCCTTCGATGGGTCCAGGAGAATCACTCAATCTTGGATATCTGAGATATCAGCTATACCATCTATGCTATACCATTAGCTACTTGTCTGTCTCATTTGCCGATGGGATTTCTCCCATACCTGGCTGAGATCCTAGATGAGCAAATGGGCATGACCATCTACTACCTGTTCGTCTCATCTGCAGATGGGGTCCTCCCATACTTGGTTGAGAACCTGAACGAGTAGAGGTACCTGTGCAATCACACGGTCATCTACTACCTGTCCGTCTCATCTGCCGATGGGATTTCTCCCATACTTGGCTGAGCACTTGGACGAGCAGAGGCACCTGTGTGAACCCGACCATCCACTACCTGTCCGAATCATCTGCCGATGGGATTTCTCCCATACCTGGCTGAGCACTTGGACGAGTGAAGGTACCTGGGTGAACCCGGCCATCTACTGCTAGTCTGACTCATCTGCCGATGGGATTTCTCCCATACCTGGCTGAGTACCTAGACTGTAGAGGCACCTGGGCGAAAGCAGGGCAAGCATCTCGATGTCATCTTTCCCTCTCAAGGAGGGACACGTTCTCTTCTACTCCAAGTCTTCCGCGAAAGTATTCGAACTTCACCCTGGAAAGAGCCTTGGTGAGAACATCTGTAGTCTGGTCGTCTGTCGGCACGTACTGTAACTCGACCGCACCTTTTTGCACCATATCACGTATGAAGTGATACCGAATCTCTATATGCTTCGACCTTGTTAGTTTTTCACAATTTAATCAATAATTATCTAGGATCTTACTGAGAGAATAACAAGCACAACATAAACACAAGAGACACAAAGATTTTCCTCGGGGAAACCATAAAGGAGAAAACCTCGCAACTTCCTCAGAGATAGAATGATCACCAATACAATGCCACAAAAGTAAAACCCAAAAATAGAGATTGTCTTCAGCAGCTTCTCTCTTCTCCACTTGTACGAACTTCTCCTCTCTCTCACTAATGCAAAATGAGTGAGTGAGTGAATGATCCAAATGAGAGAGGCACCCTCTCTATTTATACTTTATCTTTCACTTGACTTTTACCCAACTAGGTCAGTCCCTAGTTGTACCTGACTGGGCCGACTTCTCTAGGAGAGTCTAATAACCCATAGACAACTTAACTCTGGGGTCTAATGCCCCGACATACAAAGGAGGGTTAACCTCAATGACTTTACATGACCCAAATACAACAATGACTTCTCCGACTGGAGGAATAAACATCTCCGTCGGAGGTACAATAATAAAATACAAATACATCATAAAATATACAAGTGAATATCTTCCGAAGATACAATTACATCAATACTCCTTCTTAACTAGGAAGGTATTCTCTTGACACAGTCATCGGCACAAGTCTTCGTCGTTGGATCAACAATGCTGGAACATCATCATCAACACTGGATCGTTGTCGTCACTACTGCTGCAATCCTCGTCAGCTCGACCATTGATTGGTGCTATCTCTCAGTTCTTCTCGTCATAGGAAGTTCTACAGAGCCAACCCTTTTTCATGCTGGATGTAGGCCTAGCCTCCATGTAGGTCTTCATCATCTCTACGAGCAATCCATCAAGTAGGTACAACCCATGACTTATTACATTGCCTCTGCAAAAACCTGTGTACATCCCAAGACTGATTATATTGCCTCTGCAAAAACCTGCGTCTCCTACTATTGCCTCATCACGTCCATATCATCTCATCGTCAATGGAGCACAGCCCAGATGCACATCACACAACACTTACATCAATCGACATGGGAGGACAAACCTACCACCATTCGGGAAAGGCTCAACACTTACATTAACGCACATGGGAGGACCAACCTACCACCATGTCGGAAAGGCTCTGCATTTACATCAATGCACATGGGAGGACCAGCCTACCACCATGTCGGAAAGGAACTGCACTTACATCAACGCACATGGGAGGACCAACCTACCACCATGTCGGAAAGGCACAACACTTACATCAACGCACATGGGAGGACCAGCCTGCCACCATGTCGGAAAGGCTCATGAGCATCTGCATCTTCTGGACTCATCACTTCCCCTTGGAAGGAACCTCGATCTGGAGTACACCAAACTTCTCTCTAAAGTACTCGAACTTCACTTTGGCTAGCGGCTTGGTCAACACATCGGCTATCTGCTCGGCCGTCGCAACATATTGGAGCTTCACTGCTCCTCTTTGCACCATATCCTTGATATAGTGGTACTTGATCTCAATGCGCTTCGACTTGTCATGGAACACAAGGTTCTCAGACAAATTCACACAACTCTGGTTATCACAAAATATACAAGTCGCATCCAACTGGAGATCAAACAAATCAGACAGTAGCTTCCTAAGCCATACTGCCTCACAACTAGCTGAACAAGCTGCGACATACTCTGCTTCGGCTGTACTTAATGCCACGCAAGACTGCTTCCTGCTAAACCAAGAGATCACACCTAATCCCATACTGAAGCAACACCCCGAAGTGCTCTTCCTATCAGTGGCACTGCTTGCCCAATCCGAATCAACATAACCCTCTAGGTTAATCTTCTGATTCGCATCATACTTCAGCCCATAATCAATCATACCCTGCAGGTACCTCAGAATATGCTTTGCAGCAATCAAGTGAACATGTCTTGGATATGTCAGGAACTGGCTCAATGTGTTCACAGCAAAGCAAATATCTGGTCTCATATTCGTCAGGTACATCAAAGATCCAATCATTTGATGATACATCGTGGCATCAACTGACTCTGATGAAGCATCACTCAATAGCTTCAGATTCGATGCCATAGGTGTGGCCATGGCCTTGCGATCCATCATCTCGATCCTCTTCAGGATCTCTACTGCATACTTCCCTTGTCCAAGGAAGATTCCATCCGCACTCTGCCACACCTCCATACCTAGAAAATAGTGCATCATACCCAAGTCCTTCATCTCGAACTCGGCAGCAAGCTTCCTCTTCGTGTCCGCAATAAGCCCATCCTCACCTGTCACAAATAGGTTATCTACATAAAGTAGAAGTATCACTGGGTTCCCTTCCTCAACCTTGTAGTAAAGGTTGGAATCTGCTTTACTCTTGGTAAATCCCAAACTAGTCAGGAAGCTGTATATCCTGCCGTATCACGTCTTGGGTGCATGTTTCAATCCATACAAGGCCTTCTTCAATTTGCACACATGAGTCTCCCTGTCATGGATCTCAAATCCGAGTGGCTGCTCCACATACACTTCCTCTTCCACTACACCATTCAAGAACGTTGTCTTGACATCCATCTGGTGTACCTTCCATTTCATCACTGCAGCCAGAGCAAGTACTGATCTGATGGAATTGTATTTGGCTACAGGTGCAAATGTCTCCTCATAATCTATGCCTTCCTCTTGGGAGAAGCCACGTGCCACAAATCTTGCCTTGTGTTTCTCTATGCTGCCATCTGCAGCATGCTTGATCTTGTAGATCTACTTGGAATTCACAACAGACTTCCCTTCTGGTCTCGGAACTACCTCCTAAGCATCATTCTTCATAATCATCTGGTACTCTTCGATCATGGCATCCTTCCATTCTCTCTTCTCGGTTGCTTCCTCATAGTTGGAAGGTTCTTTGTCAATGACGTCACACAGCAGGGTTACATAGTTGGAGTATGGCCTCAGTCTCTTGCTTTCTTTGTGCATTCCTTCTGGACCGCCATATCTCTCTGCATCTTGAATTGCTTCTCGTACCCATGCTGGTTTCCTCTTGTGAGAGTTCTTCTCACGGGGTGGATCTACAGGTGCTCGTGGTTCTTCCATCTCGCAGTCTTCGTTGTCTTCTGGAATCGCTTCTTCCATTACTGCATCTCTGGTCCTGAGAACTTCAGGTTCTTCACTCTTTTCAACTTGTCTTCATAAATCTTCTTGAATGTTATAGTTGAATCATTGTCACGATCTTTCCTACAAGTCAATTTAGTTGCGTGATTAGAAACATTTCATAATTGTCAAAAACAAGTTCTTATGCATAAAGACATAGGTCATACAGTCATGCAACTATCTTGGCCAATGATCCAACACAACATTCATCCATATCCCGTATTTATACGGTAACTTCCTAGATGCCTTCCATCTCTACCAGAACATTGTTAAGAGTGTGCACTACTCCCAACATGTCAGCAAAGAGGTTTCATTCTAGATAAGTAGCAATGGAATGTTGTACAGTACCATAGGCCACTTACCAATTACTTCTATATTAGTAGTATCTTGTTCATTAATGTAACTTTTCTAACATGCATAATACACATCCTAAATCTAGGAACATAAGTATGTATAGGACTGAACAATATCATTTAAGTAATCAGATATACAAGAAATGACAATTCAAATACTTATCTTTGTTTGGTTGTTGGGTGCGCTCCCTCTCAATCTTTGCTTCCTTGCAGGAACTATTGGAGTGTGCTCCCTCTTAATCTTTGCTTCCTTAACCAATGTTGAAAATGGATGAGAGGTTCTTCCATAGATTTTATTTGTTTTTCGGAGTCCAACTCTGTAGTAGCTTCTTCTACTCCTTTCATGTAATACTGAAAGTCATCTCTAGCTTCACCTTATGAGGTGGAACCTTCTGAATGGATATTCCTTTTGGAGTGTGCTGTGAGAGCTTGATCATCATTTGCTCCCATCTTCTGTTCTCGAACTATAAGTCGAGCTTCTTCTTGTGAGCATTCCTCTCACAGCCTACTGAATGTAATTAATTTCTTTCTAGCACAAATCCCTTGAATGAAGGAATCCCATGATCTAGGGAGACCATTCAAGGTGGTCATCACAATTTCCCCATTCTCTATGTTTTCTCCCACAGCTTCAAGTTGCTTCTTGATTTGAGAGATCCTTATAAAGTAGGATTGCATGGTATCTGCATTTTGTATCTTCACATTCTTCAACTGGTTTCACAATGTCATCTTCCGATTTATGTTCTTTCCTTCAAATAGCTTGGTCAAGGAGTCAAACATCTCTTTGGGTGTCTTCAGGGATGACACATGTGGGATGAGATGATCCTTAATAGAATCAGCAATGATCCTCTTGGCCTTAACCAAGTTCTTCTTGTGTAAGGCTTTAGCCTCATCTCCCTCTGGAACTGGAACCTCTTCATTCACATAGGTGTCCAATTCATTCTCTTCTAGGACAAGCCCAATCCTATACTTCCATGCTCGGAAGTTATCAACCCCTTCAAGCTTATCCTCAAGCTTGGTGTGGTGAGACATCTTTAATGAGAAACTCAAATGGAAATAGAAAAGCTTTTAGGTCTTACCACTTTGATTTGCTGAAACTGGTTCTGGAGCTGGCTAGGGTTTGTCAGAGAAACCCTAAGATTTCAAACTTGGAATTTGAAACTTTTGTCTGGATGGAAAGATGCGCTTGACTGAGGCGAGCAGGCTGGTACACTTGGTTTCTGAAGATTCCAAAAATTGACCTCTGAAAATTGACTTGCGAAATTCTGATCTGCAATTTCTGGTTTTTCCTGGTTTTCTGGTTTTTCTCGTTCAGAGTCAAATTAGGGTTTGACTTTCCGGGAGTTTTATCCAACCAAAAACTACGATCTTGGTCTCTAAATTTTGATTTTGCTGAGGAGCACTTCCCTATGCTGATTACAGTCCAAAATTCCACTTCTGTGAAAAGCCCTAATTTCCCGCAGTAGTGATAGGCCAGAAATTGAAAATGCTCAAAATCAACTTCTGCTTCGACAAAAAGATGCGCCTTCCTTAGGCGAGTTAGCCTAGCCTCCTTTTGCTGATGATCTGTGGAGAGAAACGCAAAAATTAAGAAGCCCTAGCTTTTGCAGCTGCACAATGTCTTCTTCTCAGGTTAGCTCTGATACCATGTTAGTTTTTCACAATTTAATCAATAATTATCTAGGATCTTACTGAGAGAATAACAAGCACAACATAAACACAAGAGACAAAGATTTTCCTTGGGGAAACCATAAAGGAGAAAACCCCACAACTTCCTCAGAGATAGAATGATCACCAATACAATGTCACAAAAGTAAAACCCAAAAATAGAGATTGTCTTCAACAGCTTCTCTCTTCTCCACTTGTGCGAACTTCTCCTCCCTCTCACTAATGTGAAATGAGTGAGTGATTGAATGATCCAAATGAGAGAGGCACCCTCTCTATTTATACTTTATCTTTCACTTGACTTTTACCCAACTAGGTCGGCCCCTAGTTATACCTGACTGGGCCGACTTCGCTAGGAGAGTCTAATAACCCATAGACAACTTAACTCAGGGGTCTAATGCTCCGACATACAAAGGAGGGTTAACCTCAATGACTTTACATGACCCAAATACAAAAATGACTTCTCCGAACAGAGGAACAAACATCTACGTCGGAGGTACAATAATAAAATACAAATACAACATAAAATATACAAGTGAATATCTTCCGAAGTTACGATTACATTAACAGGCCTATCGTGAAATACAGGATTCACTGACATCTGCACACAGCTCTGGTTATCACAGTGAATCACGGTCGACTCTGGAATCTGGCCAAACAATCCTACTAGGAGTTTACGAATCCAAACTGCTTCTCAAGCTGCTGTACTAGCAACCATATACTCGGCCTCTGCAGTATTGAGTGCTACCGAGTTCTGCTTCCTGCTGCACCAGGAAATAACTGCAAAACCCAAACTGAAGCAACATCCGGAAGTGCTCTTCCTATCTGCAACGCATCCGACCCAATCTGAGTCTGTAAACCCCTGCAATCTCAGGTCACAATCTGAAGCATATTTCAAACCATATCCCACAGTGCCACGCAAGTATCTAAGCACATGTTTTGCAGCAATCCAGTGAATCTGCCTCAGTTCGCACATGAACTGACTGAGAGCATTCATAGCAAAACATATATTTGGTCTAGTGTTTGTCAGATACATTAATGACCCAATCAGCTGGCGATACATGGCGGGATCAATCAAATCTGAGTCTAAAGTAGAATCTCTCAGCTTCTTCCAATTCGCATCCATCGGAGTGGCCATGGACTTGCAGTCCAACATTCCGAATCTCTTCAAAATATCTATGGTGTACTTTCCTTGTCCTAGAAAAATCTCTTTCTGCCTCTGCCATATTTCTAATCCCAAGAAGTAGTGCATCAATCCAAGATCCTTCATTTCAAACTCAGAGGTGAGATTCTTCTTATACCATACGATAAGTTTCTCATTTCCTGTGAGAAACAGATCATTAACATATAGTACCAAAATCAGTGGCTCATCATCTACAACCTTGTAGTAAAGGTTGGGGTCTGCATCACTCTTGGTAAATCCCAAGCTCACCAGGAATCCGTCTATCCATCCATACCAAGCACGGGGTGCTTGCTTGAGTCCATACAGTGCCTTTTTCAATCTACATACATGAGACTCCTTTTCATGGACAATAAACCCATTTGGTTGCTCGATGTAAACTTCTTCCTCAATAGCACCATTGAGAAAGGCTGTCTTCACATGCATTTGATGCAACTTCCATCCCATAGCTGAAGCAATAACAATGATCGATCTGATGGAAGTATATCGAGCCACAGGAGCAAATGTCTCATCATAATCGACTCTCTCTTTCTGAGAATCCTCTGGCAACAAATCTGACCTTGTATTTTTCAACACTTCCATCTGCTCCATGCTTGATCTTGTATAACCATTTAGAAGTCACTACTGACTTCTCCTCAGGTCTCGGCACATCCTCCCACACATCATTCTTCATGATGGATTGATATTCTTCCATCATGGCATCCTTCCAAACCTGATGTTTGGATGCTTCTTCATAGGTGGTTGGTTCTGAATCAATGATGTTACTCATCAGTGCCACATAACTGGAGAACCTCTGAGGTCTTTTGCTTTCTCTAGAAGTGCCATGTGGAGCTTCATGTCCTTCTGCATCCTGCAGAGTTTGTTGTGCCCATCTAGGTCTTTTCCAACCTGCAACATTTCTGGGGATATCAACTCGATCAATGGAGTCGATAGGTTCATCCTTTTCAGCTAACTCCCTCTGAACTGGAGGGGGAGATGATCTCATCTCCTTCGGTTCTAGCATTTCTTCATCATCGATTTCCATGTCTGATCCTCTGCCTTTCCTGACAGCGATTTCTTCTTTTAAGGTCACATCCCTACCGACTTCAATCTGTCTGGATCTTGGAATGTAAATTCTATAAGCCTTCGAAGACTCACTGTATCCCACAAAGGTTTCCTTCTTGCCCAAAGGTTCTATTTTTGATCTTTTCTCCTTGGGCACATGTATATAGACTAGACAGCCAAATATCCGGAGGTGGCCCACTTCTGGTTTCACTCCTGTGAAAGCTTCTTCTGGAGTCATTCTTCAATATCTTATGTGGACATCTATTTTGTACATATACAGCTGTTCTGGATGCTTCTACCCACAAGAACATTTAAAGACTCTAGTCATGTATCATAGCTTTGGCTGCCTCCACAATTGTTCTATTATTTCTTTCTGCAACCCCATTTTGTTGAGGGTTGTAGGGAACTGTGCGCTCCCTCTTAATTCTTGCTTACTTGCAGAAATCATTAAATTCTGTAGAGGTGTATTCTCCACCATTATGGGATCTCAAAATATTGATCCTCTTTCTTGACAGATTTTCGACTTGTGCTTTAAATTCTTTGAACTTGCTGAGTACTTCCTTGGATTCCTTAGACTTGAAGAAGTATATCCAAGTCTTTCGTGAGTAATCATCAATGAATGTTATATAGTAATGATATCCACCCAATGAAGCTACTGTCATGGGTCCGCACAAGTCAGAGTGTACTAGATCCAAAATCCCTTTGGATCTACTCTCACTATCTGGAAAAGATCTTTTGGCATTCTTGCCAAGTGCACATCCTCTACATGTTCCATCATGGTCTACCTGGAGCCCTGGTAAACCTGTCACTATATTCTTCAGTGTTGGGAGAGCTCGATAGTTTAAATGAGCTAGTCTTCTGTGCCATAATTCTCCCATACTTGCAGCATCATGTACTAGAGCTTGGACTGGTGGAGTGTTTAGTCTATACAAGCTCTCTTCTCTTATACCAATAACTTTGGCTGTGTTCATGCTTGAGTTCTTGTGCCAAGCAAGTACTTTCCCTTCGGAGAAAGCTACTTTATATCCTTTGTCTTCCAAGCCTGAGATGGAGACAAGGTTTCTTTTCATACCAGGTACATAGAGCACATTACTCAGGCGCAATGTATCATTTGATTCTAGATGAAGGGAGGTGGCTCCAGATCCCTTCATAGTGTAGTTAGCATCATCTCCAAGTGCAACATGGAGATGAGAAGGAGAAGGAGAAGGAGCTCTTGCTTTGGAGATTTTGTCTTTGTTCTTTTGATCATCTATATTGAGGAAGTTTTGCTGGGTTTTCTACCCCATGAGGGTTTCCCAGGATAAATCTGTGTCTATCTTGTGATTGTGTTTCTTTCAATGATCCTGTTTATGCTCTTGTTGTGAATTTGATTAAAAATTCACATGGTTTCAGACCTAACCTGAATAGGATAGCTTTCACAAGGTAAAACTCTCTCTCTCTTCTTCCTCCGACAAGAAATTAGGGTTTCTGTCAAAGTTGGAATTTTTGGAATCTAATTGCATAGAAAGATGCGCCTCTCCAAAATCGAAATTTAGAGCCTTGGATCAAAGTTTTTGAGTGTGTAGATCTCCGGGAAAGTCAAACCCTAGTTTGACTTTTGGACCAGAAAAACCCAAAAACCCAAAAACCAGTGAACCAGAAATCTACTGCAGGTCCGAAATTCACAAGTCAAATTTGAAGGGTGAAAATTTGGAATCTCCAGAAAGCAAGTGTACCAGTCAACTTGCCTCAGTCAAGCACATCTCCTGGTAAGGTCAGTTTTGTATTTTGAGAATTTTCATTTTTTGGTGACCTCCTGGACAAGATGGCCCCAAGCACTAAGCTTGAGGACAAGCTAGAAGGCATAAAGAATTTCCGAGCATGGAAATATAGGATTGCCTTCATTCTTGAAGAGAATGATCTTGCCAAATACATCAAGGATGAAGTTGCAGAACCTGAAGAAGATGAAGCTAAGGAGAAGCACAAGAAGGACCTAATTAGGGCAAAGAGAATCATTGCTGACTCTATCAAAGACCACTTGATTCCTCAAGTGTCATCCAAGAAGACCCCGAAGGAGATGTATGATGCCCTAGCCAGAATGTATGAAGGAAAGAACATCAATAGGAAGATGAATTTAAGAGCTCAATTGAAGAGTACCAAGATGAGCCAAGGAGAATCCATCCAAGACTACTTCACAAGGGTCTCCCAGTTCAAGGAGCAACTAGAAGCCGTTGGAGACTCCCTTGATGAAGATGAGCTAGTAATGACTGTTCTCAATGGTCTCTCTAGACCTTGGGATTCATTCATCCAGACTATGTGTGCTAGAAAGGAAAGCATGAAGTTCGACATTTTATGGGAAGATTGCATCCAAGAAGAGGCTAGAGTAGCCAATAGAGAAGCTCTACTTAAAGAAGATGATCAAGCCCTAGCCACCCATACCAAGAGAGGAAGAAGTCAATCTAACTTCAAGAAGGAAAGCCACAAGGAGTCTCAACCTCCCAAGAAGTTCCAAAGGAAAAGTGGAAACAATCCAAGAAGAAACTACTCCAACTTTCAATGTTACTATTGTGATAAGATGGGACATATTGCCAGAGATTGTCCTTTGAAGAAAGAAAAATACAAGAAGAGGAACAACAACAAAAGACATCATGCACACCTAGCTGAAGACAATGAAGAAGAATCAGAAGATGAAGAACCTCCCAGGAAGCAAGCAAAGAAAGAAGTCGAAGAATATGTCTTGTGATAGTGGTGCCTCAAAGCACATGATAGGTTAGAACAAGACTCTCTCCAGTTTAGAAGAAAAGGACTTCCCTCAAAAAGGATCATAGGAGAAGCAAAATACAAGCTTGATGATGGAGTAAAGGTCACCATCAGACATTCCAGTAATACCTGCAAGGAGACTAGGATCAAAAGAGATCCTACCAAACAAACAAAGATAAGTATTTGAATTGTCATTTCTATCACATTGTTTAAATGATAATATCCAGTTGTATACACATTTATTTAGGATGTGTGTTAGGATGTTTGTAGTGTCATGCATGTGATGGGTAAGTAGCCTATGGTGCCATACAACATTCCATTGCTACTTATCTAGAGTGAAACCTCTTTGCTGACATATTGGGAGTGGCGCACACTCTTAATAATGTCCTGGTAGAGATGGAAGGCATCTAGAAAGTTACCATATGAACATGGGATATGGATGAATGTTGTGGATTGGCTAAGATAGTGTGACTTATGTTTTTATGCATATATTTGGAAACTATGAGATGTGTCTAACCATGCTATTGAATTTGACTTGTAGGAAGTATCGTACAACGATCACCTACAAATGAAGAATGATGAGACTTGTTCCGTAGAACAAGTGACAATGGTTCAACTATAAAAGAATCCAGAAGAAATGTTCACAGGAAAGAAGCCTGAAGTAAGCCTTCAAAATATACATTCCAAGATTCCATCACATGGAGATCAATAGAGATGTAACATTTGATGAAGAAGCAACTCTCAAGAGATCCAGAAAATGCCAGTGTGAAGAAGTATATGAAGATGTACCTCCCAGAAATGTAGAAGTTGCACCCTCCCCTGAAGATGAAACACGAAAAGACCATGATATGCTAGAACCTCCCACTATGAATTTATCACGAAAGAGAAAGCCTGCTTGGGCAAGAGAAATTATACAAGAAGCATAAAAGTATGGAGCTCCAGAAGGCTCCACAAGAGCAAGCAAGAAACCAAAGCCATTTTCCAATTATGTGGCTTTGATGTGTGATCTTGTAGATCAAGAACCTACCAGTTATGAAGACGCTATACAAAAGAAAGAATGGGTAGAAGCAATGACGGAAGAATACCGATCAATAATGAAGAATGATGTTTGGGATATAGTTCCCAAACCAGAAGGCAAAAGTGTGGTATCCTCCAAATGGATCTACAAGATAAAGCATGCAGCTGATGGAAGTATTGAGAAATACAAAGCAAGGTTTGTGGCTAGAGGATTCTCTCAAAAGGAGGGAATTGATTATGAAGAGACATTGCGCCAGTAGCAAGGTACACTTCCATTAGAATCATCATGACACTTGCATCCATGATGAAGTGGAGTTTACACCAGATGGATGTAAAAACAACCTTCCTGAATGGTGTGATTGAGGAAGAAGTGTACATAGAACAACCACATGGATTTGAAGTTGAAGACAGAAGGACTCACGTATGCAAGTTGAAGAAGTCTCTGTATGGATTGAAACAAGCTCCTAGAGCTTGGTACAGAAGGATAGATAGTTTTTTTACGAGCTTGGGCTTTACCAAAAGTAAAGCTAACCCTAACCTTTACTTTAAGGTTATGGATGATGAACCTGTCATACTATTGCTGTATGTGGATGATTTATTTCTGATAGGAAATGAGAAACAGATTATAGAATGTAAGAAGAAGCTCTTTGAAGAATTTGAGATGAAATACCTTGGATTGATGCACTATTTTCTAGGTCTGGAAGTGTGGCAGAGCCCAGAAGGAATCTTTCTCAATCAGGGAAAGTATGCTGTGGAAATCCTAAAAAGATTTGATATGTTGGACTATAAAGCCATGGCCACACCCATGAATACCAACCTGAAGTTGTTAGCTGACGGATCGTCAGAGTTAGTGGATGTGACTCAGTACAGACAGATTATTGGGTCGTTGATGTATCTGACGAACACCAGGCCGAATATATGCTTTGCTGTGAACACCCTGAGTCAGTATCTGGTTGAGCCTAGATATGTTCACCTGGTAGCTGCAAAGCATGTGTTGAGGTACCTTACCTCCTGAAAGGTACGATAGACTTTGGTCTATACTATGCTGGAGATCATGACTACAAATTGTATGTTTATACAGATGCAGATTGGGTTGGAAGTGTCTCAGACGGGAAGAGCACCTCAGGTGGATGTTATTGTCTGGGATCCGCCATGATCTCATGGTTTAGCAAGAAGTAGTCCAGTGTTGCTCTTAGCACAGCTGAAGCAGAGTATATAGCAGCTTGTTATGCTAGTTGTGAAGCCATATGACTTCGGAAGTTGATGTTAGGTCTATTTGACCTAGAGTTGGATACCACAGTGATTCTATGTGACAACCAAAGTTGTATAAAGATGACGGAGAACCCAATGTTCCATGACAAGTCAAAGCACATAGAAATCCGGTATTTTTATATACGGGATATGGTACAGAAGGGAGCTATAAAGCTCCAGTATGTGAGCACTAATGAGCAAGTTGTTGATGTGTTGACTAAGCCTATGTCTCGAGTGAAGTTTGAGTACTTCTGTGACAAGCTTGGTGTGGTTCGAAAGGGGGAGCAGTGATGATGTTGCAGTGGGATTGTATCATCCCTAGACACATGGCCTAAAAGGATCCGTAGACTCTTGTCTCCGAGAATGTGATGATGATGATGTTGCAGTGGGATTGTATCATCCCTGGACACATGGCCTAAAAGGATCCGTAGACTCTTGTCTCCGAGAATGTGATTATGATGATGTTGCAGTGGGATTTTATCATCCTTGGACACATGGCCTAAAAGGATCCGTAGACTCTTGTCTCCGAGAATGTGATGATGATGATGTTGCAGTGGGATTGTATCATCCCTGGACACATGGCCTAAAGGAATCCGTAGACTCTTGTCTCCGAGAATGTGGTGGAAAATCCTAGATTTGATCTAGGTCACATCCAGTATGAAAAAGGATTGGCACTGTGATGGTAAACCCTAGATTTGATCTAGGTCACATCCAGTATGAAAAAGGACTGGCACTGTGGTGGAAAAACCTAGATTTGATCTAGGTCACATCCAATATGAAAAATGACTGGCACTGTGGTGGAAAACCTTAGATTTGATCTAGGTCACATCCAGTGTGAAAAAGGACTGGCACTGTGGTGGAAAACCCTAGATTTGATCTAGGTCACATCCAGTGTGAAAAAGGACTGGCAGTGTGGTGGTAAACCCTAGATTTGATCCAGGTCACATCCAGTGTGAAAAAGGACTGGCAGTGTGGTGGAAAACCCTAGATTTGATCTAGGTCACATCCAATATGAAAAAGGACTGGCACTGTGGTGGTAAACCCTAGATTTGATCTAGGTCACATCCAATATGAAAAAGGACTGGCACTGTGGTCGAAAACCCTATATTTTATCTAGATCACATCTAGTATGAAAAAGGACTGGCACTATGGTGGAAAACCCTAGATTTGATCTAGGTCACATCCAGTATGAAAAAGGATTGGCACTATGGTTGGATTACATCATCCTTGGACTTATGTCCTAAAGTGAGAGGGATTGATCATCCCATAATTGGATCATGTGTGTTGCAGGTTATATTGATGTTGTTGATCGAAACATCAAGATGATGTTGTTGCTGATCGAGAGATCAAGTGTTGCTGTAGATGATCGAGCGATCAAGTGCTGCTGAAGATGAAGATCAAAGATGAAGACTCAGTGCTGTAGAAGATGATGCTCCAGTACTGAAGATGTTGAAGATATTGAAGATGTTCCAGTAACTGTTCCAGTTGCTGATGTTGTTGAAGAAAACTTCCAATGATTTATAGATGCATCACCATGATGTTGTTGACGATGCTCTCTCTCCTTGCTCCTTCAGTTGGTGTTGTTGTTGTCAGTAGAATACCCTTCTCGTTAAGGGGGAGTGTTGAAATATTGTAACTTCGAAGAATATTCTATTGTATTTTATCATTGTAATTTATTCGGAGATGTTTTATTCCTCCGTCGGGATGTCATTATTGTATTTGATTATGTAAATTCATTGAGGTAAATCCTCTCTTGTAAGTCGGGGCAATAGATCTCCTTGAGTAATTTTGTAATGGGGTCTTTAAGTCCCCTAGAGAAGTCGGCCCAGTCAGCATTAGGTCAAGTTGTTAGGGGCCGACCTAGTTAGGGAAAATGTCATTTGAAAGATAAAGTATAAATAGAAGTGTTGTGCTCCTCATTTGGACACACACTCACTTGTGGATTGCGCATAGGAGAGAGAGAGAGAGAGAGAGAGAGAGAGAGAGAGAGAGAGATTTGCGAAGGAGAAGGAGCTCTTGCTTTGGGGATTTTGTCTTTATACTTTTGATCATCTATATTGAGGAAGTTTTGCTGTGTTTTCTACAGCATGAGGGTTTCCCAAGATAAATCTGTGTCTATCTTGTGATTGTGTTTCTTTCAGTGATCCTGTTTATGCTCTTGTTGTGAATTTGATTGAAACTTAACAATTATTATGTTTAGTCATGCAAGGTCATTGAGGTAAAATCTCCATTGTAAGTCGGGGGATTAGATCCCCTAAAGTCAAATGTAAAATGTATTATTAAGTCTCCCTAGGACAAGTCGGCCCAGTCAGGTTAGTGAGGCCGACCTAATTAGGATTTAGGTCACCCCTAACATAAAGTATAAATAGAGAGCTTTGCTCTCTCATTCGGACACACCACTCACTCACTCAAGTTCGCATAAGCAAGAGAGAGAAGACAAGTTCGCTGAGGATAAAGAGAGAAGCTGCAAAAGACATATTTGAGTTTTCCATTTTGCTTGATATTGTATTAGTGACGAATCTATCTTTGAGGAAGTTGCGGGGTTTTCTCCTTTATGGTTTCCTCGAGGAAAATTATTGTGTCTATTGTGTTTTGTTGTGCTTGTTATTCTTTCAGTTAAAGATCCTAATTAAATTGAATTAAAGTGCAAACTCTAACAAAGATATCTCCCAACCAACGAACAAGTGCCGAATAGGAAAGTCACCCAAATAGAGAAGGAGGGCGCATTCTTCAAGGAGGAAAAGCTTGCAGTGCTCCAATCCTTTACTGAATGTGATTGGATATGATTACATTGCGCTCCAATGATGATTGCCATGTCAACTGGGCCTTTATTTGGCTCCTATCCCTCAATTATAGAGAATTTGACTTTTCTCCATTGTTTATTATTTTAATTAAATAATTCTCTTTTAATATTCTGGAGAGAATTTTTATTAAAGTGAATAATATTCACTGAAAACTTAGTAAAAGTGGGTTTTGGGGTTTTATGGGTGTTCCGGGTTAGAAAACGAGCACCCCCATGGCAAAAACAACCCCAAGACCACACTTTTATCATATTTTTGTTTTTTTAATTAAAAGTGTCTGAACTGACTCAAACTCCTAGGGGACCTAGTATATGTTCATAATGACTCAATTATATGTCTAGCAAGCTCATAAACATTGACACTTGAACTTTAATAACATCCTAAGGCTCAAAAATCAGGACGACCATTCCAACTTTGGAGGAGCGGGTGAAAAACTCATCGATTATACAATGCTTATTCAGCATTTGCATAATTGACAAGGAATAAACAACATGGAATGATCACTGTTGATAAAAATGTCCTAGGAGGTCAAGTACTTTTACATACGACTGTCTTGCTGGTACATTTTTACAATATCCCCAAGGGTTATGAACATGCAAATTATTACAAAGGTGCCAAAAATGGCCCTGAAAAAGGTCTTCTGAACTCCGGAACACTGATGATGAACATTTGATATGTTCGTAAAACTAGCGACTCACAAGAAGTCCAACTATCGTACAAAATATTTGGTAACACTGCCCAAGAGCATGATCACACTATTAGAGAGCCTCCCTCCTAAGATGTGACCTTATAGATATCCTGTACCCATAAAAGTGAGATTCAGGTGTCCAAGATATGCTAGAAGTTGCCATATTTGACAAATACAAAGTGCTTTCTCTTCTTTGGTGGTGATGGTTGATAATAGTATTCTTCATGGCATGTGTCTAGATTATTGAGAACTCAATAAGCTCATCATTGAAGATAAGTTTCCCATTCTCATAATTGATGAATTGCTAGATAATTGCACGGAGTAGCTTTCTTTACTAACCTAGATATCCATTTAGGATATCATCAAATTATAGTAAGAGAAAAAGGCACCCCAAAACAGCTTTTAGAACACGTGAAGGTCATTACAAATTTTTTTGGTGATGCCTTTTGGCCTTACTAATACACCTTTCACATTTAAGTTCTTGAGGAATTATCTTTTGAAGCCCTTCCTTTGAAAATTTCTGCTGGTATTTTTTGATGATATGCTAATTTACATCAAATCTCAGGAAGATCATGTACATCATGTTGACAAGATCTTGCAACTGTTGGAGGAACACCAAGTATATGCTAAGCATTCCAAGTGTGCCTTTAGTGTTCAAGAAATGGAATATTTGGCGTATATTGTACCTCATGAGGGCATCAAGGTTATAAGCCCGTGTATTTTCAGCATCCAGAGGTTGCTTGATCATCAAGCAAGTGTGTGAATAAATGAGGATACCTAGGGTGCTGATTTTGAGGCTATGTTTGGCATTTTTCCCTAGGAAATCAGCCCTAGGTGAGGCATGGCCTTGGAGGATAGATTTAGCATATTCTAGACTGACTTTGGTACTATCTTTAGCCTTCCAGATCAACATGAGACAGTTTGATAAGATAGGCATGAGCATGGGTTATTTTATCCTGGTTTGAGCACCATTTTCAGTAGATTTGGTACCGAACTTGAGGACAACTCAGCTGTCCTATTTCCAGACTCTTCAGATCTATTTTCAGCCTGGGTAGGGTGCTCCACTGGAAAATAAATTTGGCACATTGAGGATGTAATTTTGTCCTAAGGAACCCAACTTGAGGACAAATCAGCAGCTTTTACTCAAACTGATCCATTCTATAATCAGCAACTATTAGGCACCCCACATGTGGACAACTTAGCAGTTCTATCCAGTACCTTATCTGCTCCATAATCGGCTTAGAACTTCTGGTATTTTTGTCCAAGGTGGGCACTCTTCTCCTAGGCCTTATCCACCATTATTTGTTGCTGCTTATGGCTAAGTTGGGTGCCCCTAATGAGGGTATTTGTGGCACTTTCTGAGGAAAATATCAGCTCATCTTCTAGAAAGCACCATTGCTGCCTTTGGAACTATTTTTGGGCTACTTTTGTGTTATCTTTAGTGTTTTTTTCTCCTGATTGGTGAGGTATTGCATGACATCTTAAATTTGGAACAGGGCCTGCTTTAAAAAAGCACTCCAAATTAGTTCAAGTCAAATTTACATGAACCATAGGTGTGATTGGAATCAGCAGAAGAATCCAGTGCGCATGTGGCACTCATCTCAAAATTAGGAATTGGGGAATCAGAACCTTAACACTAATTTTTTTCTAAATATATTTAAATTTTTTATTTTAATAAAATTTTAACCACATTGAAATTTATATAGTAGAATATCAGTTATTTTGAAAATGGAGAAAAAACATCTCAACAGGATTGCTTAATACTATTCTGTTTGAAGTGATTAGGTGCTTGATAAAAATTAACTTGATTTAACGAGCATGGAAAATGGACTTTAGTTGATTTTAACTTTACCAGAAAGTATTAACAGAATGCCCTGTGAAATGCATAAATTATGATCAGCATCCCATCTTAATCTATTAATATGTGTGCTGGCCCTTGATCTATATTTGTAAAACAGGCATCCCACATTAAGGTCAATCAAGAAATTATTTGTTTTACTTTTCCATAACAGTCACCATTTTTCTGGCGGCGGATTTGTTTCCCATTCATTCTTAGGTTTCTTCAATGTTCCCCCAAGTTTCCGGGACGCGGGAGCGTGGGAGCGGGGAAACGCACATTGGGGACGTGGGGAGACCACCCCCAAATTTTAGGGAAATTCGAGGGGGGCGGGGGGGGCGTTAAGGTCATAAAAATTATAAAAAATATAGAGGTTTTAAATACCAGCAACAACAATTCATCACGTGTAAATACAATTTAAGCTGCTCCCTGTAAATACAGTCTAATTCTTCAATGATTCAATACACTTCAACATTGTGTGAATCCATGGCATAGATGTTGTAATGGGGAACTGTGACTTGAGGATCCTATTTCTTCATGATTCTAGAGGAAATCACATTATTTAAGGCTTTCAAGTCCAACATACAATTATGTAGGAGTGAACTACTAATCCTATAATGGGATCCTATTCATCAATAACACCTTGTGCCCCCCTCCTCTAGGCTCTTAGTTGTTGCCTCTACCTTGAATTTCGAAGTTGATCCTCGAGGGACATTACTCAACGCACTACAATTTTGATGAAACTTCCTAAATCAAGCATTAAAATAAGGTAGAATTAGAAAAAAAATTCCCATGCTTAATAAGTGATTTTTGCTTGACTAAAGGGAACATTTTGATTAAGGTCATGATAGAGAAGTTCAACAATCAACACCACCAACATCAAGGTACATAGAGAGGTTGATGCGCTTGATTAAATGCCAATCCCTTAACCTCATACATGATAGAATCCAGTGGAAACGTTGCAATCCTGAAATCCTGAAAACTGTTAAGTCTGTTGAATTATGAATGGAATCCAAAAATTCTACTTTTTGCATATGAACTCCGATAAGGTTGGAACCACTCTCAAACATCCTGAAACAATTAATGGTAATGTTAAAAATTTAAGTAAAAGGATAGAAAATGAAAGATAAGGAAAATACCACTAAGAATTTAATATTACCATTACTACTGAACAACTCTAGTAAGGAATGAGCGCCTAAGCGCCCCCCACTTCATCGGTGCGCGATTCAAAATAGGGGGCGAGCTCCCCCATGCGTTTCCTGAAGTTTCTCCAAATTGGGGACGAGGGGAAACGTTTCGCTACGAGCCCCCAAGTCCCCGGGGCGCGGGGAGCGAGGGGGGCGCGCCCCCAACCCTAGGGAACGCGTCCCCGTGTAACACTGGGTTTCTTCTCATGGACTGTTCATTCCATTGTGCAAACTACATTATGATATCTCTGGTTATATATAATCTCAGTGGTTTTTGTTTAATCAAGTATATAATTTGCTATACTTCTCCATAAATTCCCTGCGGCAACATATGATACTTTCTCAGGCTACAACCCTCAATACCATGTGCACACACTGACAGTATCTGCAGCAAACGCATGTCAGGTTTCAGAGCATGGGGAATTCCCTTTGTATAGCTGTTAAACCTACTTAGGGGAATCAGAACACTAACCCTAACGTTTCTGGTCACAACAAATTGAAGTTTGTCAGGCAATTATAATGCCTCACACGAGTTTTAAAAATATTTATCAACTCAAACATATCTCTTAGGTTTAGAGAGCTTAAACATGCAAACCCTGCATCGACAAACCATATATGTGAAAAGGAGATTCCCCCTATAAAAGAATCTAAGAACCATTTGTCATCTGCAAGGTGGGGAATTGGTTCCTTCGATTGGAACCAATTCTCTTAACTTCTTCAAAGATTTCAGAAATGAGATCTGAATCCCCCAACTTTGGAAATGGATCCGATAAAAAATTCACAAAAAATTGGAGAATTTGATCCAGATTGGTGATTGCATGGATCCTTTATGATTCAGATGTGGGTATGGGGTAATTCTGGTGAATCCATCGATCCTGTATGATTCAGATGCAGGTACAGGGTAATGTTGGCAAATCCGGTAATGTTGGTTCAAGTCTTTCTTTGGAATAGAACTTCAAGTATAAAATGAGGAACAAGCAAAGGAATCTTCGCTGGCTTCTTTCATCTTTCATCTTCCAGCTTCTCATCTTTTTTATTCTCATTCTCTTCCTTTCATATTAGAATCTTCGATCTTTTCGAGCTCCTTCATTGTTGTATATCCCACATATTGTCTCAGCAGATTGTATCTTTGAGACATGTATGGGATACGGATCCTACCCTATGATTTTAAAATCCCCTTAGGTCTTTTGATAGGGTGTGATATTTTTCAGACTTGCATATTTCATATTTGTGACAACTTTGATTAATGATGAACAGACCATCCTCTTTTGGTATACAATTTGGACATCATGAATGTTTGAGAATTCTTTCTTTGTAATGCTTTCATTAGTTTAAAGATTCAAATTTGAAAGATACCTTTTTCTCCAAGGAAAACCTTGTGGGATCTTCCCCTTTATCCAGATGGAGAGTGGCTCAACCGCCAGCCACAATAGCAGCTGGTTAACCAGTGAGACTCAGCTGGAATTGAACTCCAGTTGGACTAGAATTGGAGACCTCCTGACAAACTCCATCTTTGAAACAGTGTGTTTGAACCAATTGAGCTAAAGCCATGAAATTAAAGCACCAGTAATGATGAGGAATTTATGTTCTGTTTTTGAAGTACATTCTTTGCTGTGGAGTGTAAAACTTGCAGATCAACAATTTTTCCTTGCTGATTTGTGCAGTACATTTGCTGTTTTGAGGTTCAAAAGTCGCAGATCAGCAACGTTTGTTTGCAGATTTGGGCAGTTTGATTGTAGATCCACAAGTTTTATTGCAGGTTTGAGGTGTTTTTGTTGAAAATTTGAAAAGTTAAATTGCAGATTTGAAGTATTTAGCTGCAGATCTGAAGTTGCTTCTTGCTAATTTGAGGCTTAGACACACATATTTTTGAAGAATTAATTTCAGAACAGTAAGTTTAATTGCAGATTCAAAACCTTTCATTGCTGGTTTTAATAAGATTAAGTTTCAAATCTCTTAGGGATAGTAGATGCTGCCCTTAAGTGAGAAAAACACAGACTTAAAATTGAGAGGGATTGTTTTGGTGAAAAGAGCACCTTCCCTAATCTAATGATTTGGAGCCCTTGAAGAAGATTGTGGCAACTTCTTTGGAGGACAAATTTGGGTGATAGCACAAGGAACAACTGATGCATTTGCAACATAAGGCCAGGCCTTCCTTATGAACATTAACAACTCCTAGACCTCCTTTGTCCTTAGGGTTGTGACAAGCATTCCACTCTACTCTATCAGAACCCCGTTTCCCTTCCCGATTAGCCCAAAAAAGATCCCAAAGGAGTTTCTTAATCCTGGTATATGTTGCTGCTGAGGGATTCTAATAGGATGAGTACTAGACATGCATTGCCACAAGGATTTGATTCCTTATTCATGTTAATCTTTATGCCTGCTATGGGATCATTTTATGGATCAATTGCATAGTTGCTATATTTAGAAAGCATGCTGTGATTGGGTAGTTTAATGCCTAAGGTCGGATGGTTATTGTTCGAGCAGATTGCCACTTTAGATATATAGATTCATGTTCATTTTATGGGTTGTATAAATATAGTGGGGCCTTGCAGTTATAATTTATTATTTAATTCAATAATTATTGAGTTCTGGAGAAGTCTGGGCTAAAGGCCATGACAATAGTACATCAAGAATGGGGCATCCTTGGGCCTCCCCTTCCCACCTAAGCAACAAGGGAAAATGTTTCTGATTTAACCCCAGAATCAGAGTATCTTTCCTAAGATAGGAGGAATTTAGCACAAACTTGAGTAGCCAAGTCATCAAAACCACTATGACAGTCCATTCTGCAAAATTCTCTTTTAGAGGTCATGTTACATCTCACCTTCCAAAGTAACATAACATACCATAAGAAGCACGCAGATTGCCTACAAACCATGGATTGCTAAACAACGTTGCCGTCCAATTAACAAGTATACAAAGGATATTATGAAACCACTGACCAATATTAAACCCAAACTGCCTGACATACTTGCAATCCCAAAATATATGCTTTAAATTCTCTTGGTTGGAAACTTCGAACACTACACACTGGTAATCTGGAAAGCCAATTTTAGCTAATCTGTGCTTGTTGGGAAGACCCTTAACTAGCACATGCTATCCAAGAGCTTTAAGATTAAAAGGTACAATGTTCAGGCAACATAGAGTGAATCCTCCCCATCCTGCATTCCTCATCATCGACAGTAATCCACCTGGAGTTTAGCTTCTCAGCAATACTGAACATGAGTGTACAAAGGGTGAAAATTGTAGCATAAGACTGGTTTACAATTCAGCCAGAAGCAATCCCTCCACCTAGGTTCAACCTTTGGAAGGGATTCTTTGAATTTATATTATCAGCATCAATCATGCTAGTGAATTCTAAATAAGCTTATATTTTTGTTAACGTTCAGTCTCGTAGAACACTTGTCAGCCCCCTGTGTCTCACATATCATGCCAGTTATAGATCCCTTTGCATGATAAAAGCTGGTATCACAAGAAATTCTTCTGGTGGGTAAGCTCACACTGGTGTCACAACTTTTAGCAGCTGGCCGTGTGTGCTATTCTTCATGTTGGTTTCCTAGCAACACTGGTTACTGCAAGCTTGAAAGGATCTTTAGAAATTGCCTTTGTGGTAAAGCAAGGGATTATGCACTCTGGACAAAGTAAAAGGAGCTCTAGGGCCAGTGGATGTGAGTCTGTGATAACTCAAGAACTGGTGTTGGTGGCTAAGTAGATTATTAGAGCCATGACTGGTGATGTGGTTTGGCAAAATCTAGTCAGACATCGGGTGCTATAAGCTAAGAATGCTTTTGGCAGCAAGGGTCTTTTCACTCCTGGACATTCTTTGCATGCTTCTGAGCTAAGTCACCTGACACGAGGACATGAGACACAAGTGTCCCCAAAATACGAGTGTCCCCATGGGACACGGTGACCCCCGGAATCAGGACACGAAGGACACGTTTTATATACATATATATATATTTTTAAAATATATTAAAATTTAAAAATATAGAAAGTAGAACATTTACAAACTAGAAACTTGAAAGTAGAACATTTGAGGATTTATCAAAAGTATCAAATTGAAATCTATTTAAATATATTAAATATTTATCAAATTTATTTGATAATATAGATAAACTAACTTTAAAACATCGAACACCTTCCTTACTAAATGCAAAAATGATTTACATGGTAATAATACCCACCATTTACTCACTCATGAAAATCTCTTATGGATAATAATTAAGAAAAAACAAACCAACAAACAAATGATGGAGTAATCCCTAAAAATACATATGCTCATGAAAAATCCAAGGGATCCAACGGATCCTCTGCAAGCCACCCAATCGAAAGTATGGGGTGTGACGGTATTGGTCCCGATGAATGCCTGAAAGCATGGCATCGAATCCTTCAAGCCAGACCCATCTTCACACATTTACACCACAGCTCGAATGACAGAGGATGGATGACCCACGAAATTTACTTAAAGGCCAGCTGTTCCATGATGTGTGTAGAGGCAAGACACGACCCTCCCACGTGGGGGACAAGTGTTTTTTCGTGTCCCGATTTCAGGACACGAAAAAACACGTGTCCCCCACGTGGGGGGGTCGTGTCCGCGCCCAACACATCCCCACGGGACACTTCACCCTAAACCCACGTGTCCGGTGACTTAGCTTCTGAGTATAATTTTCTGGGATCTCCTTCCAAATTTCATCTGTTTATTTCATGCATTTATTTATATTGTTTACATAGTCAGGTTGAGTTGAGGATTTTTCTTCACACAGCAACATGAAATTCCTTAGAACAGTTGAAAGTGTATAATGTTTTTAGCAAATGCTTTATTCTAACTATGACGTGTCTTATTAGATTGGTAGGGTTTCAACTAAGTAGTTTTGAATATATATTGACAATTCATTTATTCCTTGATGCTTATGATCCAATTATTTTCTTACCCTGATCTGCCCATTTTCTCCTGTCTAATGACCTGTTTGGTCCTCTTGTTAATGGCAGGTATTTGGAATGCTGCGTGAACAGTCATGGTATGAACCAAACATTAATACATACAAGAAACTTCTTGTCCTGCTTGGCAGGTGTAGGCAGCCTGAACATGCCTGTTCAATTTTCCAAATGATGAAGGAAGAAGGATGTGAAATAAATGCTGAAATCTACACTGCACTTATTTCTGCACATAGCAGAAGTGGTGATCTTGACAAGGCATTTGCTATCCTCGAAGAAATGAAAAGAATTCCTCAATGCCAACCGGATGTCTTTACATATAGTATACTCATAAAGTACTGTTTTGAAGCCTCTCTTTTTGAACATGTTAACAGGCTTCTTGAAGAAATGTCAGCACGTGAAATATTGCCCAGCATTGTCACCAAAAATATACTTATAGATGGATATGGGAAAGCAGGCATGTTCCAAGAAATGGAAGATGTACTTACACAGATGTTAATAAGTGAGGTTTGTAAGCCTGATGAGTGGACAATGAATGCCATTATCAGGGTCTTTGGTAATATAGGGGAAATTGAGATAATGGAAAAATGGTATCAGAGGTTTCAAAATATTGGTATTCAGCCAGATATAAGGACATTCGAGATCTTAATTAGTTCATATGCAAAAGAGAATTTGTATGATAAAATGGCTGCAGTCATGGAGAATATGCAAAAATTCTCTCTCTCATGGACAACGGCAACTTATAATGTTGTGATTGATGCATTTGGAAGGACAGGTGAAATTGGGCAGATGGAGTTTGCTTTTAATCAAATGAGATTGGAGGGTGCCAAACCAGATTCTTTAACTTTCTGTTCTCTTATCAATGCATATGGTGAAGCAGCTAAATTCAATCAGATAAAAATGATTGTGCAATATGTGGAAAATTCTGACATAATTCCTGATACACCCTTTTATAATTCAACAATTGATGCCTGCCGAAGGGCTCGAGATTTGACTGAAATGGAGAAAGTATTTAAACAAATGCAGGATACGGGATGCATACCTGATCAGGTAACATTTAATGCCATGAAAGAAGCCTATATAAGTGAAGGCATGCCTGAGAAGGTGAAAGAGCTGGAAGAGGAAATGCAGAACATGCATTTAATTGCAGTATAGGGTACTCTTTTAAGTGAAACCCTTGTAAAGTGATGATTGATAGAGATGTCATGCTTAATCCAAACTTTAGTTACCATCACTTGCCTGTACCATAAACTGCTGAGCTCAAGACACTCTAGTTGGTTGACACCTCTTGTCATTGGTTGACTGCATGTATCTTGTTGCAATCAGCTTGTGGTCTTTGAGGTCCTGGCCTGTCTTTCTTTTGTAGACGTCTCCACTGGACAATTAAATATGAAAACCTTGTAGTTCTTTAAAGATCCACTAGATAAATTTTAAGGCCTCATCATTTTAACAGTTTGTATTATCAATATAATTCAGCAGACTCATTGCAACGTCACAAAAACACAGAAAAAAAATCTTTAAATAGTGTTATTTCATTGGCATTATGTATACACACTCAAAGAAGTAAATGGACCAAGACAATGCATAGAGTTCACTTATTTGAACTATACTTCAAAGCAATTCAACAACTGAATACTGTAGACTCGCAGAGCAATATGGAATGAGAGCTATTGAACTAAATCTCAAGGGCACAACTTGATTTTACCTTAATTCATTGAAGAGTGAAGACAGTGATTTACTGAAAATTTTATGGCACATTTGTGGTATACCATTGCATCTGTAATTAACACTGATCATTGAACTTGGCTTTAGAGCATGTTTCAACTATTCGTTTAGAATCTTAGATACATATCATCTTGCAGCAAATCCTTTGATTCCATGACATATCTAATGTAACACCCCAAAGTTTAATTAGGAATAATTAATTAAATAAGCATAGTTAGTATAAGCATATATTAGTTAAATAGGTATAGGTAGGAGTAATTAGTTAAATAAGCACAAGAAACTTAATAAATAGAGGAAATAATGGAAAAGCTAAAACAACTTCATTATCAATAAAGTTTAGGTAAAGTAATTAAGTGAGATTAGGAGGATTAAGTGCATGGGGGCCATTTGACACCCATGCAAAATAAAGTAAAATTAATAAATAATTAATTTACATGCGTAAAAGAGGGAATGGAGGAAAGAATAGGGGGGGTCCATTTGCTTGGGGGGGTCTAGTCTGTGTTGTCACAGCCATAGCAGTTGAGCTACCACGATTGCAGATCATGTTTCCAATATATTTTTGAGCCAGTCCTTTTGCCATGAGATGCATGAGATCGGAAAATGATGAGCATCCATTCTATGATCACTCATATCTTCAACATACCCATAGTAGATATCTCTAGCCTTATGCCACGACTGAGCTTCATGACCTCAAATTTGATGACTGAGGTGGCCATTTTCTTCCATTAGAGCAGTGTGATGATAGTGCCCAGAGTTATATAGCAGCAGTGTTCTAGTGACAGTGGATGGTTCAGGTGATGGATACAGGTATATGGTTGTGCTTTGGATATTCATGTTGTGCTCTTTTATTTATCTTGGTAGCTTGACTGGGTATTTAGTCGTCATGATTTGGCGATATATCTTTGTGGTTATTGGTCCACTGTCTAGAGTAGAAGTGGTTTGAATTGCTTGGAATTAGTATTTCTCGTGTATACTTGTTGGTCTCACCCTCTTAGTAGTTATGGACTTGGTCATTCCCACCAGTTATGGCATCACTTGTCACTTTCTCCATCCATGCATTATCATCCGTTATTGGTTATATCCTGAATTACACTTCATCCTGTGATGTGGAGGACTCCCCCACTTATGCCTTTATGTTGAATAGACTCCCTGTTGTTATGTGTCTCGGCTCTGAGTTGTGCAACAGAACTGGCTGAAGCCTTGATCCTTTTGAGCCAGGAGAACTCCCTGGTGTTGGTTCCTGAGCTTAGGTGAGTTGGTTTCTGAAGCCTTGACCTCTATGGTCAGTTGTCCTAGATGTTTGGTCCTGATTGTGAATGATTCCCCCTAGTTGCTTGAGTTGTGTCAGCTAGACCTGAAACGAATTGTTCTACCATCATTACATGCATAAGTGATTCATTGTTATATCTCCTGAAAATGGAAGCCCATGGTAAAAATGAACTGTGCTTTTAAGCACAATGAAAGAGGGTTATGAAATGAAATGTAAAGCACCTTGGATGAAAGCTGCAATTAGTTGTGCTTTTAAGCACATGCAAAATCCGGTCAAAGGCCTAAAAAAACAGTGGGTAAATAAATGCTAAATCTAAAGATTGTTGGCCATGATTGAAATGTAATGATTAATTCCTCACAGAGCCTACGGGTTGGGATGTGAGATGGAGTAAGGGACAACTAATTCTAAGTGTCCCATAGAACCTCAAGTTACGGTTAACTGTGCACCTAGTCACGGTGGTTCTATAAAAGATCATCACGGAGCTTGACTCAAGCTTGGATGTGAGTTGTAGGCATTTGTTAAGGTTGAATGGGCACTCTTCGAAAACAACTTATTCCATTTGTGAGGCATCGCCATTGCTTGTGTGTTTTCTATCCAACTTATGCCCAAGTGGTTATCTCTTTCCCTTTTTCCAAAGTGTCACAGTGTTGAAGTTGTAAAATCAATCTCTTGTCTTAGCCTTGTCTTTCCCACCTTACCCATTTCTAGCAAAATGGTCACCTCCATGAAATGAGTATACACTTGAGGGTCTTGTTCTTAGTAATTGATTGCTTTAATCTAGACTTATATTTGATGTATTGTTTCTTAATCGCCAATGAAATGCCACTTTGTATTTAAATCTTGCTATTGAAATAATTAAAGGAGCATATCTTATCCATTTGCACTTGCAGCATCAGTTAGTTTGAGCCTGGGTCATTATTTTGATCAGTTTTGACCTGGTCAACCCAGTTTGACCAAGTCAACCGCAGGATCTAGGATGAGTTGGACCGATGATGTTTGAGATTGTTTATTTGGGGTCCTATGGTGCCCACTTGATGATCCCATGCATCAGACAGAGGTTTCATGTGATGGTTCAGTGGATTTTTATTATTATTATCATTTACATACCATTATTTTATATTGTCCGGACATGGTTGAGCTTACAGATGATTATCCAGGTGGTCACATGGTGTATGAGTACTCATCTCTACTAGATTTGGGCCTTCTGAGTCCATTGGTACACCCAGGTATTAGTTTTAGGCACTTTCAGTTGAGATTATGGTCAGTTTATCACTTTATTGCATATTTGATATATAAAATGGCCCGTCAGCACATTTCGAGATTATTTTTGTTCTCCTAGGGCGCTACAGAGGGAGTATGACTTGTTATTACTATATTACCATGCTCCTAGTCATTTTGGTGCAGTCAGATTTGTGCCCAAGGCACCGGGCAAAGAGATACATGCATTTTATTATTTTACAGGTGATATTTTGATGTTAAAAAATGGAAGAAATGGTCACTGAGGAAATCGATTTGGTCAAATGAGGCAATGAAATGGCATAAGGTTTGTTCAGAGAATTTTTGTGATGCATCCCACACCTTCCAGCACAGCTTGGAACATCCAGTAAGGTCCACATACACTCCAAGTCATTATTTGGGGTTTTTATTGTATTATTGGGACAAAACATCCTAGTGTTTTTTATCACTTTATGATGTATGTATCATTTGATGTAGTTGGGGCATTAGTCTAAGGAAGATAATATCTTCTAGACCCCCCCAACAATGTTGTATGTTATGTTTCCCAGTTATGTCATGTTATACGCCCCCCTAGGGCATCATTGAGGAAACACGTCTCCCTCACTTAGAGTGATCCATGTATTATTGTTCCGACTCATCTTAGTCGTTGATTATCATTCTTGTATCTTTTAATATCAACCACTCATTCCAAAAGTGGTTAGGGTTTTGTTCTCTCTCATTCCTGTTTAAAGAAGAGACCTCCCTCATTGTAAAATGGACTTTTGGCTCTTGAGCTCTTGGATATTAAAATATTTTTGCAAAAAATATTGGAAGCTTTGTCGAATGTGTTGTGTGGAGATTGTAAAGTCTTTTTCTTTCTAGCATTCTTGCGGATTTCTGCTTTGCTAAACCATTTTTGTAGGGGACCGTACCATTGGTGGAGATAGCGATTTGATGGGGGCACTATTGTGATTGAGCTCCATATCTCTTCCTCAAGTTGTTATTGGTTCAGGGAGTGACTTTATTGTATCTTTGGATCATATTGATGTTTGTTGAGTCTTTCTTCATTGATTATCATCTTTCTTTTTTAAAATCGATTCTCATTTGTAGATCTCTTTTGCAGGAGGAGGGTGACTTGGTCTCTTGGAGGGCATAACGATTTCACTTAGCAAGGCATGGAAAAAGCTTGTAATTGATCGGAAAGGGAATATCATCACCATACACGGCTAGTAGCAAGTATTTCCAGGTACGTTTGCATTGTGTTTTATTTTTCTGGGGCTTAATCCAATTGTCAGTACAAAACCCTCTTCTTTCAAACCCTCATTTTCTAGATCTAATAGATCGGGTTTTTATTTGAGTACAACCATCAAAACCCACTTAAGAATACATATAAAAACACTAGATCTAAAGTTTTTAATCAAACTGACTCCATTTACCCCCGGATCTAGCACTAGTCAACTTTAGGTGGGATGTCCTCCTTGGGTCTTTGATCAATTTTTTAGATCTATTAGTTGGGTATGCTTGAACCCTTCCAGTATTCACACATCTACTCTTTAAGCACCTAGATCTAGTCTTTAAACACCCGGATCTACTATTTTGGGTCCACTTTGGTCTCATTTACATAAACCCTAGGTAGATCCAATTTGGGTATTCCTCGTATGAACTAGATCTATCTAGATCTACTTTCCTAAACTCATTGTGGTATATTTCATTTCAAGTTGGACCATTTCCCCTTTGCCTTAAGCTTCTCCAACTTGACCTTAACCTCACCTACCACATTTATCTCCCTAGATCTAGATCATTTTACTCATTGTTTGACTCTTTTATTCATTGTCTATCCCTTAGAGCACTTTGAGTATGTTCGCTAGCCCTCATAGGCTAGTAGGGTCTCCCCCTTGGTCATTCTACGAATTGATATAAAGAGGCAAGAGCCCGTCTGGTGTGACAAACACCCGAATCTACTATTTTGGGTCCACTTTGGTCTCATTTACATAAACCCTAGGTAGATCCAATTTGGGTATTCCTCGTATGAACTAGATCTATCTAGATCTACTTTCCTAAACTCATTGTGGTATATTTCATTTCAAGTTGGACCATTTCCCCTTTGCCTTAAGCTTCTCCAACTTGAACTTAACCTCACCTACCACATTTATCTCCCTAGATCTAGATCATTTTACTCATTGTTTGACTCTTTTATTCATTGTCTATCCCTTAGAGCACTTTGAGTATGTTCGCTAGCCCTCATAGGCTAGTAGGGTCTCCCCCTTGGTCATTCTACGAATTGATATAAAGAGGCAAGAGCCCGTCTGGTGTGACAACTACCCCTTTATAGTAGTGGATGAGGCCCTTGCTGTGTCACTTGGTTAGCTACCCTACCTCTATCGTCCCAGATAGGATACTTTTGGTGGTAGCTACACTCTGAGTGATAACAGTTTGATAGGAGGAGAGCTGGTTTTCTAGGCTAATTGTTGTTGTTGCTGATTATTGTGGGTGATTTTCACGTAGGTTGTTGACTGGTTTCTGGTTCATCTTGTTGAGTTTTTGGTTTGGTGAGGTGTTGGAGAGGAGAATTGAGGGCATTGAGGTTTGTGGTTGCTTAAGATTGGCATATTGGATTATCTATTGGGGACTTGAGGGCCTCAACTTTTGCCGAGGGTTGGTTGAGTGGAGAGTTGTCCCCCCAACTTAGTTGTTGTGGAAGAGGAAGGTGCTAGCAGTTGAAGGGCAAGGAGGCTTCTACAACTGGGAATTCAACTTGCTCCATCAACCAGGTAAGTAACAGTTCTCTCTTCTTATTTCAATTTAAATTGGTTAGTAAATTGCATAGTCAAGGTAAATTAATCTCAGATTGGTTCGTTAATGTACATTATCATTCATTATATTATGTTTGGTTGGGTTCAAATCAACTCTATTATGTTAGAGTGTTAATTGCAAATTTTATTTCCATCTGCTGGTTAAATAAAATTGTTTTAATTGTTGTTGCAAGTGGGTTAATTGTCTGCAACTTTCACCCAAGTTGTTAATTCCTAAACCTTCAACAATTTGTGCATAATTTAGCAAAGATTTGCATTAATAGTTAATTTCTTTCTTTTACTTACTAGAATTAAATATGTAAACACAGTTATGAGTTATATTATGCAAAGATATGGTTTATTTAAATAATTAGTTACTTAATCCCTAATTAGGGATCCAAGATAAACTCTTTAATTGTTAATTACCAGGCCAGCCCCTACATCTGGTATCAGAGCACCACCATGTTCAACGAACTCATTCATCTCGAAATGTGAGGCAACAATTTGTTCAAACTTTCGCATTTGATGTCACCCTCGGCTTCTTTTTTCCCCCCTCTACCCAAGCTTCCCTCGACACAAATGCTAGTGTTGAGATTTATTTCAAATAGTAACATAAAGCAAGGAAAAATTAAACATACATGTGTGTAAGCTTATGTACCAAACAAAGACCGTTGGGTACTACCCTTCACATCCTAACTTTATTAATGCGGCTCTCATTGGCTGAGTAATATCTATGACAATTGGAGTCATCTTTGCCAAACTGGGATTTTTGTTTTCTCAATTATCCAACCAAACTATGGGTTCACCCCTATCCCAAGGCTTCAAAAGGATAATTTATGAATTAAGTTCATCCACGCCCCTTCATCGCTTTGCTTTTGACCCAAGGATTTTCTATATTGCTACAAACATAGACCTGGCTAGACCGAAACTATAATTGAGAAATATCAGTTTGAAAGATTTTTCCCCTGCCCGAACCCTTATCTATAAAGGAAAGTTTCCAAGAAATAAAGTTACCCCCAACTAACATATAGAAGTCTATATTTGGCCCTTCTCTTTGTATGGAATAAGTATTCTCAAGGGAGAAGCCCGAGGTCCCCACTTGTCCTTGAAAAGAAGAAGACAAGGAACTCCCTTGAGGAATCCCAACAGGAAGACGAAAGTTTCTATCTTGGCCATTCAAGTGGCAGTGAGACAACTCAGTAGTCAATCCATGACGAAAGAAGGGATAACCTTGTTCTTACAGTCATTTGCTTATAAGTATATTGAAAGGCCCTTTGTAAGGAAGAAGTCTTATGGAGGGTGATGCCTAAGGAAGTAAAGCATTAATGTCGCTTTTGTTGCTATATCAACCATAAAAATGGCGACCAACTCTTTTATTACCCTTTTGAAATAAGTTTATGTAGAAGAATCCCTCTTTTATTGTTTTGGTGCAGTTGTTAATACGTATGTAGGGTGAATTTTGTTAGGTGCCCATTAAGACATACATGCAATTACACAAACAAGCCATACAAAATAGGCTTTAAGCACAAAATTCTCATTGATCAAATGTACAGTATAAGACATGAGATGACCCTTGGTTTCAACTCCCAAGGTGTCTCTTGGACTCATTTATGACTTTTCCTATTCACTAATGACTCTTGGTCTTCTTCTCACGTGAATAGGGAGATAATAACATAAATGTTTTCCTAACACCAAGGATTAGGTTTGAACAATTCCCCCCTTAATCTGAGGGGGTGTATATGAGTCCAAGAAAAGAGAGCTTAATAACTCGTAGTAAACAACTACCAACTACAGAACATTTCCAACTTGACACTCTGAATTGCCAAGCAAACTAGCAGAAGCTGACATCTCCTGCTAAATACAAGTGCTCTTTGAAGAGTTGGTTTTGGTTGACCACAAACCAAAAGGGCTAGTAGAAGATGAAGTCTTCTACTAAGTGGGTGGTTTAAGGCTAACCACAAACTCTCAAACTTGGCATGAAGGCTTAGAGGTTATGTGTAAAATGGTCGTTTTGGGCTAACCACAAACCAAGAGAGATGAAAACAGGAAGTGAACAGTTAACATCTGTTGAACATTTCCAGCTTGACAATCATTTGCCAAGTAATTTAGCGAGAAGTTGGTTGCTTCTGCTAAAATAGGAGGCGCTCTTGAAATTGGTGGTTTTAGGACGACTATAAACCAATTGGAGCTCAGTCGAACATGGCTCTGAATCTATTCAGGCTTGCTTGTTCTCACTCACCTGTTCTCGCTTGCTTGTTTCTAACAGTTTATCATCACCCCTTGTTAGGAACAACGTGAAGAGTGGAAAGTCTCATGGTGTCAAAACTAGACATAGAACACATGAGTACTTTGGAGCAAGGTTCTCTTTTGTCTTCTGGCTACATCTCTAAATCTAGCCTTCGGAATTCGCTATGGCTCATACTCACTTGTTCTGGCTTACTTGTGGAAGGCCATGACTATTTGTTGTTAGAATGACACTGGGATTCAAAACTTGAAGCCTGACATAATGTTCCCCCTGTCAAGAATAAGATAAGAAGCAGTAAAATCATGATGTTGGCATTTCAAACTCTGAATTGACGTGGATGAAGATGAACTCTCGTTGAGAAATATAGCACTCTGAAATTGGATTGGCTTGGAGAAATCGAGAATGTGAACTGTCACTTCCTTGTCGTATCCAAGACCGTTTCTGTGGTTGTTGTAGTTGATCTCTTCCCATGGTCTGATGATGGGTTTGGAAGGAACAAGAAGAACCTCTGTATGCATAACTTCATCTTCATTTTCTTTTTCTTCTGTACTGGCGTCACTTATTTGCTTATGTGCTTCTGAAGTGGCATCATTCTGTGCAGGCTGCTGAACGAAATCTTGAAGAGGATTGTTCTGAACAGGAACAAGTTCAAAATGTGTTTCTCCTTGTAGGAGCTGTAACTCAAGTGTTTCTAGTGACACTCTTGCACATAGTTCTGAATGTGAGTTAGAATAGTCTTTTTGACAACAACAGTGTTTTCAATAAAGGAGATAAGTAGAGTGTTTAATAAATCTACCAAACCATTAATTTTTTCCATTGATAAATTGAAAAACTCATTCAAATACAAAATGACTTCTTGCAACTCCACCCTTTTACAAACAAACTCCGGAGATGAAAGGGTTTCAGTCTCAACCAAAAATGCACCCAAGTACAATACAATTCAACTAAAAAGTACAAGAAACAAGTGAACTTACAATGATTGTTAATTATGATGCTTCAATCGATGATCAAATGCCTCGGTGCACCAGAAATCAATGATTGCAAGGTACAAGAAACAAATGAACTTACAATGATTGTTAATTATGATGCTTCAATCGATGATCAAATGCCTCGGTGCACCAGAAATCACTACGTTTATGCTCTTGCTACTTATCGACGAATTTGCATGGATTTCAAAACATCAAATATATTTGCAATGTATATCAAAATGCTGGTATTTTCTCGATGACAATTGATGTGGTGTAGGCAAGCATAAGTTGAATTTATGCCTGCCTTTTCATTTACTCAAAACCTATTGGGTAGAACAAGCTTCAAATGTCTTACGTAGGTATCTGCAAAATTTATGTAAGTCTCGCCTTCTAAAGCATCACACTCCAATTCTTAACCAATAATCAGTTAGATAATAATGACTCATTAGGGATTCCTAGAGTTTGGGGATTAGGTTGGGGGTAGCTGGAGGAAGTTGAGATATTTTCTCAACTTCTCCCACAAGAAGTGGAATTAGTTGGATCTCACTCCAACTATTTATGTACGTGTTGTTTCTCTGTTTACAAGTGAGCAATATACAAACTGTTTTCTGTTTCAAGCTTAATTCTTCCAATTCTCAAGTTGGTATCAGAGCTAGGTTAGCAATTCCTGAGTTCTACGTGGAGGGGATCGTTTGTTTATATTTTCAAAGCCGTGAGATTGCTGGAGTTACACCTATGCTCAAACGCTCGCTGCCATAAGAGGAGGCGTGGAGACGCCATTGCTGGCCGTAACACTACTGCCCTGCAAGCCATCGCCATGGATCTGTTCAGTCAGAGGAAGGAATAGGAACGCTGCCAAAAGAAGGAACGCTGCTATATTTTCCAGAGGAAAGAAGGCTGCCAGAGGAAGGAAAGCTGTCATTTGCAGAGGTATTCATTTTTTATTTAAATCTATGTTGATATGGAAAACATTGCACTGGAACAATTTAATGGTTTTAATTTCCATACTTGTAAAGTAAAAGTACAACTTCAAATGATGCATAAGAACTTATGGGGAATAGTAAAAGGAACAGAGAAAGCACCTACAGATGCCAAGCAATTAATTGAATGGGAGAAAAGAGAGGATAGAGCCAAGTCCATTCTTGGATTGTCTCTTGTAGATTCTCAACTACATCTAATAGATTTAAAAAAATCTTCTGAAGAAATGTGGGTACAATTGAGTACAATATTTGGGGAAAAGGCTGTAAATGCCAAGTTTTCATTAAAGTTACAGCTATTCAAATTAAAAATGCACGATGAAGAATCACTGTCTTCTCACATAAATGATCTAAAGTCTTTATTAGCACAGTTGGCAGATATTAATTGTAAAGTCGATGACAATGATGCAAAAGTAATCTTGCTAAATAGTTTGTCTCTAAAATATGACAATGCTATTTTTACTTTAACACAAATGCCCTCTCGAACTCTGGAAGACATGATTTCAGCACTCTTAGCAGAAAAAAAGAGGATGAAGGAAGGTGACTTGGAAGTCAGTTCAAATTCTGAAATTGCACTATACTCCAAGGGAAGAACAAATAAAAACATTGAATGCTTCTACTGTCGAAGACGTGGACATACAGCACTGAATTGCAAAACTCGTGCTAGTGATCTTTTAAATGGCAAACTGAAAGAATCAGCTAACATAGCTGAGGACTCACTAGGTGCTATGCAAGAATACTCATCCAGTGATGATGAACCTCTCAAGCTGTTCTAGAATAGAGTTATTGTTTATGTATGTTAGAAATATATTGTAAAAACTTTTGATTCTTGTTGTATTTCGGTGCTCCAAGATCATCAGTTTCGTGTTATCTTTGTATTGTTGAGTGTAAAAAAATGTCATTTTGTAAGATCGATTACTGAATGTTTCAGTATCGAGACTATTTTTCGGGGTAGTTTAGAATCTTTGATCCTACAAATGCTTCAAAGATGGTCGGAAGCAGTTTTATTTATGCTGGATGAATTGGTAGCTCGAAGATGATGAAGAGAAAGAGCGTGTCTGTGAAGTTCAGAAATGGGTGTAATTGCGTATGAGGATCAGTCAGACAGTTTGTGTTGTAACCTTTTGTTATGTTGTGTAATGTAGTCATTAAGGGGGGCAGTTAGATAATAATGACTCATTAGGGATTCCTAGAGTTTGGGGATTAGGTTGGGGGTAGCTGGAGGAAGTTGAGATATTTTTCTCAACTTCTCCCACAAGAAATGGAATTAGTTGGATCTCACTCCAACTATTTATGTACGTGTTGTTTCTCTGTTTACAAGTGAGCAATATACAAACTGTTTTCTGTTTCAAGCTTAATTCTTCCAATTCTCAAGTTAATCTTCTTCTTCTACAGTTACACCACTCCTGAGCCGAATATGGTTTAATAACCTCAAAGAACGCAGGCTGCACATTTTCTGCGTTTTCTCGATTAAAGGTTACGGTGAAGATCACTATTTTTAAACCACAGCATCCAATTCATGATATATTATGCACACTCTAGAACCTCTGCTCCTCAAGGATGGATGACTGGAACTGAAAATGTGAAGTATGGGCAGCTCCTTCTAGTTGCTACGCGGACTCATTGAGTCTATTTTCCAATAAAAACTGAGTTCGACTGTTAGTGTTTGTTGAGGGGGCCGTATGGCCTATCCCTATGTCATAATTATTATTAAATAAATGTATTAGTTAAAGATATAGTGCATGATAAGTTGGAGCGGGTGTAACTGGTCCAACTTCTCTCTTCATGTATAAATAATACCATCAAGAATGAATAAAGCGGTTGAATGCATTCGACTCGTTCTCTTGTCTTGATTAATTTTATGTATAATGCCTATGTCTGCTTGAACACAACATTGGCGCCATTGTCGTCCTCACTCGATCTGGGTGACAACAACAACGAGTGAGGGTGGCTCGAACCTGTAAAGAAAAGTGAAATGTAGAGAAGAAGCTTGCACAGAAAAAACTAAAAACTGCCTGTGAGGTGGATTCAAAGAAAGTTGAAATGATACATTTTCCGGATTTTTGGGTTGGATACGTTGGTTAAAGGTAAGTTATTGTTATCTTGCTATTATTTTCTCAGTTGTATCACTAGTTGGTCTAAGATCATGGAAGAAGAAATGTTCATTCTCTCGATTTGCAAGAACAAATGTTTGGAAATGATGAATGTTGGTAGAGACCGTGATGGTATTTGTTGAATTGAAAATGGACATATGTTCTGGTTAAATATATATTCTAGAATGCTCAAAGCAGAAGCCTTCCTGCACATATAATGTTGCCTGTACAGGGGAACAATTTTAAAATTTGACGATGATTGGACGAATTATTGGTTTGTTTAGTCGTGCATGCCCAGTTATTGTTTTGAATGAAGTTGCAAAGCTAGAGGAACCTGGGCGATTGGTGATTCTATGAAAAAAAACTGCTTGTTGTCCACGCCATTCATTATTCACTAGATCACAACATTTATCATTCAATCGCAAATGGGACCAGCCATCTATCAAAGATTATCCCACCCAACATCCAATTGGGTATTGTATTTTACGCCAGAAGTTGAGCAACCAAAAAATGATTAGGTTGTGGTTGTTGGTCATTCCACGTTAAGCATGCTGGAACACTATTTAATTAATGAAATATGAATACATTTGGGATCCTGGACAAGTCGACGTGGCAAATGATATCAACCGATTTCATGTGGAAGTTGACGGAGCACAGATTGGATCATTGTTAAAATATGCAGAAGATCAGAGAAGTTGATCGAACTCAATTGCAAGTAGATTCCTTGGAGGAATCACCCGATTACAACAATATACTGTATATCTGACTACGATGAAGAGCTGCGGAGGTCGACTAAGTTAGAGACAACCGACTGTTTGTTCATCATCAATTATGTCAGGGACAGCCAAACATACTCATGTCGACGACCGAAGTCCTCTTATTATCGAGTATCTATGTCGCCCAATAAAAGAATATTGCTTTATCATCGACTACAATCTGTCATTTCAAGTTAACATGCGTCGACCTTCTCTTGCTCTACCATCAGAGTCTGCTCCATAAATTTGATCTAAAAGCATTCAGTACTATTTCAATAGCAGTCGAACTGACCACGAGGTGATAATGGAGTTGTGTCGTCAATCAGTTCTTTTATTTTCTTGTTGACTAATTTTTCCATGTCATTCAAAGTTTTCTATGTGGTCGATCTCTTACTATGGTCCACTTCTTAGTTTGGTCCAGTCACATCTACTTTCATTGTGAGTTTATATGTATAGTGGTCGACCTACCTTAAAGTCGATGTTGGTCGATATGGTCGATACCTACAAAAACGTTAATATGTATGTGGTCACTAGTATAGTTTTGGCCGACCAGTTATTAATTTTAAAGTCAAGTAAAAGTATAAGTTAATATATGGTCGATGTTATATTTCTGGTCGATGGTCTTTATGGTTGGTTGGCAAATTGGGTCGACTCCTCATTTTGGTCGAAATAAGTCTTTGACAAGATTAAGTTTATATTGCGTCAAGTGAGGGATGTATAATCATACGTTGACTTTACTTTATACTTTTGAGTTGAGAGGGGTGAAGCGTGAGTCTTGTCAAGGCAGGCGATCCTCTCCAATCTATGTAATTTAGTCGAATGCTAGCCGAATTACCTAGTCTAGTCAAGTTAGTCGAACTACAAGTCGTCAGTCTCGACCATGGTCAGTCGAGTCGAGTCAAGTCAATTGGCCACAACTAATATCATATATAGCAGTCGGTATCGACCACAAGCAATGAAACATTTACAAACTTGCAGGAAGCCTCAGATAAAATCAACGATGGCCACATTCAAGCAGAATCCACCTTACAACACATAGAAGAAGAGCTTAACGCTATATGATGACATCATAACATTTGAATTGATTGAGCCCCCGGTGCCGTATTGCAAAGATGTTCCTGGATTGTGACCTTGGAAAGCCAGAAGCCAGAGGAATGGCATAGAAAGTCGATGAGCCAAAAGGCCCCGCATCCCTGAGCCGATGGAGATGAGTGCCGACCAGATGAGCCAGGGTGAGGCTTTAAAGACCTCATTGCTGAAGAGGATAGTCAACTGCCGTTGTGAGAGGGTGAGACTTTGATGGACTACTACCAGATTGCAGATGGAGGCTGAAGAGTAACCAGTCACAGTAGAGCCTTGTACACGTGTGTTTTCCTATCAAGCTGGCGGCTGTTGCGGCTAAGTTACCTATGCAGACCGATATGCATGGTTTATGCACAGTGAGGACTACTTCAACAGGAGCAAAAACCCAGGATGTTGATACATCTTTCTTTGTTTTCTTCGGGATGAAGAAAGGCTTTGTTGGTGGGGGAGATGTTGAGGGGGCCGTAAGGCCTTTCCCTATGTCATAATTATTACTAAATAAATGTATTAGTTAAATATATAGTGCATGAGAAGTTGGAGCGGGTGTAACTACTCCAAATTCTCTCTTCATGTATAAATAATACCATCAAGAATGAATAAAGTGGTTGAATGCATTCGACGCATTCTCTTGACGCATTCTCTTGTCTTGATTAAATCTATGTATAATTCCTCTGTCTACTTGAACACAACAATGTTCCACTATTGCTTTGGCAATGTTACATATCATCAATCTTAAAAACTGGCTTGCACGGAGATTCCTCTCATGAGTTGTAAAAGAAGAGTAGACAATGGCCGTTATCGTTTTAGACAATATACATGCATATAAGAGAAAAAATAAATTGTATATAGTGAGAAATTGGAGTCCATCTGACATTCTAAAACATTTTCAAATTAAATGTCCTTTCAAGTTGATAAAGGCCAAAACTAGAAATTTGATCAAAAT
Organism: Larix kaempferi; assembly: GCA_027924585.1. Classification (NCBI taxonomy): domain Eukaryota; kingdom Viridiplantae; phylum Streptophyta; class Pinopsida; order Pinales; family Pinaceae; genus Larix; species Larix kaempferi. Next base: position 5,427,140 of record BSBM01000477.1, on the reverse strand, counting down.
AAGAATTGACAATATAAATGGTGAACTTGTGCCTCACTCTTGAAGTCGTTGATGTTGTCAAGTCCACCGAGGAAATGCAAGTAGTCTCAACAACTCCTCCTTCAAATACGCCCTTACAACCAGTAATCACAAAGATGTATTGTTCTTTATATGGCAGAATAATGGCACCAAAGGAGTTATATGGCAACAACACTCCAACGGCTCTCCCTCGTAGCTATTTCATAGCCTTCCAACTCTCAACACTTGTTGGAAGGTCACGGTGGAGGAAATGCACTCCACTTCAATGCACATGAAGCAAAGATTTCAAAACACAAGTTTCTGCATCACGGGAGGAGATGAGCCACGCTTCAATAACTCACGTGAACAGATGTACACCAAGGAGAGCTCATAGCATTGTAGTGCTGTAGTGGATGTAGTTGGCCATACAGAGGAAAGGTCTAGGGTTTTCAATCTTCAATTATATCCACGGCTCCATGCTTCAATATGTAATCTTTACTGCAGTTTCAATGAGGATGCCCATGCACAACTCTTTAATCCTTTCCTTCAACCGACCATTAGTCCGAGGTTCAATTCCGCATACTAGAACCACACACTTATAAATGCATTTACAAACCAAAATTGTAAAGCAATCTTTAAAATCCCATACGCATAGGTGATGTCAAGGAAGAAGTACTGAAATCACGAGTTGGTGAATTGCAAATAGCATCCACTTGGAGGTCACGGTCACACGGTTCTATAGCTTGCGTATGCTCCATCTCCTATCCCATGCCAAAAGAGGGATAACATCAATTTCGATATGGACGTGGTGGTATTCCAGCTTCTAATGGTGGTGGGAAGCAGTGATCCGCAATTATTGTAACTTCACACGCAGTGAATACTTGCACCAATGAATGCTCATAATATGTAATGCAAAATTGGTAGCGCAAAAGGAGCAAAATGAGAATAGACAATACAAAGCAGTGATCCGCAATTATTGTAACTTCACACGCAGTGAATACTTGCACCAATGAATGCTCATAATATGTAATGCAAAATTGGTAGCGCAAAAGGAGCAAAATGAGAATAGACAATACACAATAGAGATGGTGTGGCGCAGAGAATGTGCAAATGGTTCACCCAAAATTTGGCCGGCTTGAGCACACAAGGTAGAGGCCAGGAATTATGGGAGTACCTTCTTACAGGCCTCAAAACTATAGGCTCTGATGCCACTGTTAGGTGCCCATTAGGGCAGATAGGCAATTACACACACAAGACAGGCTTTAAGCATAAAATTCTCATTGATCAAATGTACATTATAATACATGAGATGACCCTTGGTTTTAACTTCCAAAGTGTCTCTCGTTAGGTGCCCATTAGGGCAGATAGGCAATTACACACACAAGACAGGCTTTCAGCATAAAATTCTCATTGATCAAATGTACATTATAGGGCAGATAGGCAATTACACACAAGACAGGCTTTCAGCATAAAATTCTCATTGATCAAATGTACATTATAATACACGAGATGACCCTTGGTTTTAACTTCCAAAGTGTCTCTTGGACTCATTTATGACTTTTCCTATTCACCTATGACTCTTGGTCTTCTTCTCACGTGAAAAGGGAGATAGTAACATAAACGCCAAGGATTAAGCTCCAACAAATTTAAACGTTTTATAACTAGGTGATTTAAGCTATCTTGTTGGTATGCCAGAATCAATAGCAATAGAAAATGCCAGTGAGACTACATGTGAAATAATGGATTTTAGGGCTTAGTTATCCCTTTTATCTATAGAAAGGGAAAAAGAGAAAATCTGAAGTAACGAGGTAAAGATTGGACCTAGGCAATTACTAATAATAGTAGGGCGGTTATTTATAAGAAGTTCCTTCCCTTTTCTATAGAATCAATAGGCTGTTTAAAAATCCCCTATAATAAGTTAAAGGTTCCATCAGAGGTTCCTTATGATAAATGTTCCATACCAAATCAACCATGAAATACGGACTTTCTCTTCATTCGCAGGATCATCTCCTTGATGACGGCTTCAATTGACAATAGTGGTAGCATAGATCTTCAACATTCGCAGTTAAGGGTGCTTCACATACCAAGAAATCCTAGAGTTGCAAATCTCAATGCAATGTATGGTTGGAATATTAATGGCCATCCCTGCCCGTGTCCTACTTGAACCATGATTCCACTATCCTCTCTGAACAAGCAATAACGTGCTTTGGTAAATGATAAAAATGTAAAAATATAAAATACAAAAAACAATTTCTTGCACCGCAAGTAAAATAACGAGGTTGAGGTTTAGAATCCTCGATAGTTGGAGACTTCCATTCCCCAAGGATATTCTAGAAACCGAATCTTGTTTACATCCAATGGTTGTACAAAGAAAATGGCACTCCTTATTTCTCCTGCAGTTATGCTTGATGAATTTAAAACCCGTTCCAAGACTTCAGTCCTATGCACAATTTGATTATAATTAGAATCTTTCTTCATTTGCCATTTTACATATTACATAGCAGTGTTGAAAAAGTCGCTGATTTTTCGGGAAAAAGCGGAAAAATCGCTACTTTTTCTTAAAAATCGCGACGTTTTGGAAAAAATCGCGACTTTTTGGAAAAAATCGTTGAGGATTTTTCATAGTTTTAAAAACTCGGGTTTTTTTTTTTAATTTGATGAGTTTAGTACAAGTGACATTGATGTCAACAATACTAAATGGTAATGTTAAATTCTTAAAGTAAAATGATGGAAAATGAAAGATAAAGAGAATGTCACTTTTGGAAAATGAAAGATAAAGAGAATGTCATTTTTACTTAAATTTTTAACATTACCATTAATTGTTTCAGGATGTTTGAGAGTGGTTCCAACCTCAGCGGACTTCATATGCAAAAAGTAGAATTTTAGATCCCATTCAGAATTCAACAAACTTAATGGTTTTTAGGATTTCAGGATTCCAATGTTTCCAGTGGATTCTATCATGTATGTGGGTAAGGGATTGGAATTTAATGAAGCAAATCAAACTCTCTATGTACCTTGATGTTGGTGGTGTCAATCCTGATTGTTGAAGTTAATTGAATTCCTCTGTCATGACCTTAATAAAAAATGTACCCTTCAGTCAAGCAAAATCACTTATTAAGCATGGGAAGCTCTTTCTACCTTATTTTAACGCTTGGATTAAGAAGTTTCATCAAAATTGTAGGGTGTTAATTGATGTCCTTGGAGGATCAACTTCGAGATTGGAGGTAGAGGCAAGGTCTAGAGCCTAGAGGTGGGGGAACATGCTGCTATTTATGAATATGATCTCAACATAGACAATGATTTTGATGATTATGTTTTTTCAATTTTGATTTAGATATGTATTGCACTTGGTGCCATTTTGATAATATTTTGTCTCTAATGGTTTGGAATCATAGATTGGAATCATTAATATTTTTTTTTCATTAAAATTGTAAAATTTTATGTATTTTTTAGCAATATGAGTCATTGAAATCAAACCGCTTCGAGTTATTTGCATCCACTATATCTATATATTAGCGCTTTCTCCATATTTATGTTCCAATGTGTTTATCTGATGTTATTATTGCGTTATATGTTTAAAATTTTGAAAAAAATGAATGTATTTTGTATTTTTTAATGTTTGTCGACTTTTGCCGATTTTTTCGCCGATGTTGCCGAGAAGTTGTATTCAGGACCCTTGCCGACTTTTTGTCGATGCCAACTTTTTCAACATTGTTACAGAGCCACACCTTTTCACCTCTTTGATTGCGTACCAATACAAAGAGGTTACCAAAGATATAATCAATTTCTGTGACTGAACTTGAAAGACAGAGTAAATAGTACACGTACATGCATGCATGCGCAATATATAGTCACTGTACCATATTTATGTAAAATTTTCCATGCTTGTCGAGCCTATTATGTATTTTGTTTCAGAGAAGAACCAGATAACCCTTTTCAAAATATCATAGCCTGGCCCTATTGTCAAACACCTGTTTCATTTTATAAATTCTATTGATAATGTCTTCTATATTAGTTGAAGAATGTGAAATTCGTTGGCACAGTGAATTTTTTTTAGAAGTCCACATGGTTGCCAAAAAATTTAGAAAACAAACGACTGGAGGTCTGCACAAGCCGTACATGCATGATCAACTTCAAGTGCAACCTTTGGATTGTTTCGATTTGGACTCTTTGATGGCCACCAATGTTGTGACAATAGTTCCTATAAGATCAACTTTCTTCTTAATGGTGTGCTAATCATAAAAATCTTCACATAACTACAAAGGGAAGGAGGCTCCAACTTTTTCTTCTTGAATTTTGTTCAATGTGACCAATGAAAGGACAACAACATGCAACCAGTAGTAATATCGTCCCCTCATATAAAGTAATAAAAAGTCTCTCTAGTATGGGCTCGTTAGTTCTTTCTAATGTTCTTAGCAGTGATATAATATACATTACTATTCTCAGTAGTAATATCAATTGATGGAAGAGCTCATTTTCTTTTCCTATTATATAGATATTAATGAGAGGCAAATAATATACACCCAACAACAATAATTAACATGGATGGAGACTCAATTGTTCTCGTCTTTTATTCAGTGAACGATGAGAGGAAAACAATATACACTAAATAGCAATAAATAGCCTAATGCTTTAAATCAAATAGCCTAAGACCTATTCTATAAAGTACTTATTACTATGTTGCAAGATATATTTTGTCTATCCCAAATATAGAGTAGTTAAATATTTTCTTTTATCATCACGACTGCTTTTCAATTCAATGGCTACACACTTGGTCCAAATGACCAAATATCTTAGTGCTCCACGGTAATCAATGGTCTCGCATGATTACAAAAAACAAGCATAAATATTTGTTAATATTCCTTTTAAATGGGGTGGCGGGAGTCGGAAGGGTTATAATGGACCGTGAAGGAAATATTGAGAAAACGTATGCATGGGAGTTGGGAAGAAGAACAAACAATCAAGTAGAATGGTTTGCCCTATTGCAAGGCATGGAAATGATTTCTCAGCTAAATATTTCAAAAGTATTCGTCTTTGGTGACTCCAGAATTGCGATCCAAAAAATGCACAAATCCTACAAGGACAATCCCTCTAATTGTGGAAGAGTACAAAAAAGAATATCCAGACTTCTCATTAACCCAAGCTCAGTTGTTTTTTAACATCAAGCGAGAAAAAAATTTGGCTTGTTGATGCTTTGGAAAACCAAGGAACCAAGCAAGACCAAGGCATGATAGCCCTTGATTCCCAACTCTCAACTAGGAAATGGATCCCATGTTAAAATTGAGTATTGGGGTCATTGGCCTAGGGAATACCTAATTCAAGGACAACGTTAAAGCATATGAATAAGAGAATTAGGAGGGGAGTAACTTGGCTCCCCCATCTAATCCTTGGAAAAGATGCCTTGCTCCTACAAAGGATAGGTGGTGGCCTACAGATGAGACGTGTACGAGATGAAGTTAATGACCTAGGATTTCGAATTAATTGCGGCGTTAAGGCCATTGCAGGGGAGGTCCTCTCCTCCTCTCATCTTGTTCAGACTCGGACAAGTGAAAACGATACGACGACTGAAATGGAAGATTTCAATGGGAAATTGCTTGATAATAGTTGGAGTATGCCAGTGGACTGGAGAAAGAAACAATCTGAGGATCATTTGGAAGATGAAAAACTCAAGGCATTATCGCTTTTGGATTAACAAACATTGAGAGAAATAGTTCACTTCTTTTGAGAGAGAACCCTTCTCTGGGGAAGGAGGAAGAGTATGTGTTTCCTTCTCCTGTGGATTTTGTCAAGTTTTTCCTGCCACATCTCGATAGATTTGGGCTTTCAATTTTCTCAGGAATTATGGAACAAGGGTTTCTAGCTGTAGATAGGAGCTCCTGTCTCTCATTTGCAGAGGATAGAGGAACAATGCCTTCATGTCGCGAAATCTACGCCAATTTCAGGGGCTACCCGGAGGACTTCAAAAGAATGGTGAGTGGTGCAGGAAGGGGTCAGGGGAATGCATAAAAAAATTGCAACCCAAACAGAGGAAGCACGGTTAAGGGAACATTATAGCTTGCATGGAGTCGAGAATCGATGATCTGGATGGTAATATCTGTGAGCAAATTGCTTTGATGGATGAATTCAGGAAGAACCTAGAGTAATTGGTCAAAATGAATCATTGCAGCCATTGCCAAGTGTTTCCCTCGAATGAAGCCAGGCCCATGGACGAAGTCTCAGTTATTCAACCAACTAGAAGAAAAATGGACATGCATGAATAGGATAAATATGATAATCTTCTGCAGCTCCTTTAGATATGTATTTTTTCTCTCGGTTATGTAGTTAGTTTGTTAGGTTTTATAGCACCCATGTGTAATACCCCGGTTGTTAAGCCCCGGACATATGTTATTATTTTGTTTATTATTGTGGCACTAGGTGTCGGGACTATAGACTTTGGACATTATTATTGTTGTTGTTGTTGTTAATTAATTAATTAACTAGCTCAACATGGAAAACTAACGAGAATGGGGGACCATGGATTCCACATGTGAGGGGGTTGAGGACTAGGAGTTGTTGCTCCCCCTAACATTACTCTTTGGAACTTATTTTTGATTATTTTGGTTTAAGGAGGTACTATTGCACCCTCTTTGATGTTTAATGGGGATTACTTGGCTAGTGTGCCCTCCTTGGCTATTCCAAGCCTCTTGTGATGCTTCTCATGTGCTAGTGTGCCCTCATTGGCTATTTTGAGCCTGCTCTCCTTGAGAAAGTGTAACTCCCTTCTCTATTTCACCTTTTCCTATTTTAGGAAAGGGAATCTCTAATTGTAACCTCCCTCTCATGATTTGAGTAACCCCAGTAAATTTGAGTTACCTCTCTTGGAATTGGAGTTACTTCATTGGGAATTCAAATGGCTATAGAAGGATTGGAAAGGGGCTCTCTTTCATTCCTTCTTCTCTCTTTGAGCTCTCCAGTGTAGTGGAATTCTCTCTTGTGTTGGGAAATATATGCTCTCGAGGAGGAGATGCATTGTATTGCAAAAGATTAAAGGCCTTGTAATGAGGTTTGAAGACCCTATAATGGGGATTGGAGATTGTTTGTGCAGAACACAACATGAGTCCTTGTCCCATTACTTGTCCCTGTCCGAATATCTGCACGTGAATCCCGATGGTGGATGGTGATGTTCTGAGGGATTTGTGTGGTGAAGGGAATCCCATTGCACCAGGTAGTGTAGATGGAAAGGAAAGTTTAGATGGAGAAAAGTGTAGTTATGGTTTCTGGCAGTGTGGAAAGGGCGCAACCATATGTTCTGGTTCGCCAATTTCTGATAATTTATGGGTTGTGAGACATGTTCCATTGTGTTCGGAGCGACGTTTCTAGTAAATAACATCTTTTTTTTCATTGAAAAAGCTTTCTGTATGACTGAGATACGGTTGTTTTAAGTTGTGTGGCAGTGCTTTCGGTATTGAGATGAGCACACCATACATGTTGGTTTGAGAGTACCCCTCTTGTGGATCTATGGCCTCGGCTTGGGGGTAACTATCATGTTGAAATATGCATGATCATGGCATGTCTATGGCAGGGTGGAACGTTGTCTTGTTGAAGCTAGTTTACCATGACTGAGATGAGAATTTAATCATATGATTGTTTGTTGCATTTTTGAAAATACATGTGCTTATAGATTTGTATGGTTGTAGGTGATAGCCACGAGATATGATTTTATATGGTTGTAGATGACATATTTCATATATGAATTTGTTCATGTTGATATGGCTATGGTTGGTAGTCAGTGATGAGTATTTTATTATGTGTTATTTACTGTATTCTGATGCATATGTGCTCTTGGATCTGGTTTTTGCTTATGGGTTGTAAGGTTCTAGGTGATAGTCATAAGATCTTATGTTATTATCATCTATATGATTGTAGATGGAAGCCCTCATATATGGTTTTACTTATGTTAATATGGTTGTAGGTGGCATTCAGTAGGTCTATTTTTTAGCTTGTCAATATGGTTGAATATGACAGCCTATAGATCTTTTTATTTATATTGTTAAAGTTAGCTTGCAAATCTAATTTTGTTAATGGTTATATGGTTGTAGAAGATCTGATTATTTGATGTTAGATTACATGTTAAAAGCTTGTTCAAATCCATTTACATTCATGCTTGCATTTACCTTGCATAGCATGTGCATATATAAAATGAATTGTATCGCAAGTTTGCTTGTCTTTGAGAATGTTGATTGTCTTATTAAATTGGCTTGTTGGCATGATGGTCTAGCCTTAGATAACCTTATTCCGTTGTGCATTTACCTTGATTCAACCTTCTCTTGGGTTTCCCGGTGACCATGGACTTCGTTTAGGGGTTGGGGACATCACAGAGTGGTATCAGAGCATAGGTTTCAACTCTATGGATGTTGGGTCTTCTACTGTTTGATAACTCTGTTTTTGGAATGTGTTGTGTAATAAGTTTGACCTCCCTTATGAAAGGGAAGAGTTTTATTGTGCTAGCAATAATTGACAATGAACACATTGCAGTCTCCAGTTATGTCAGTTAATGAATGAGCATGCAGTGTGGTTATTGAAATACAATTTTTTAAACCGCAATCGAAGCAATGAAGACTTTTTGGCATCTAATGAGTATGACCTATAGTAAGAATGGGTTTATAATTGTGGCTGCTATAATAGAGATAAGTTATTATTTCTTATTTTAATGATAAGTAAGCAATACAATTATTAAATGATAAAGTAAATAATAAGTCATTATTATATTAATGAAGGTATATGATTATGAGTATGGATTTTATATTATGTCGATATAGTGTAAGTGGCATTTATACCCTATATGGATTTATTAAGTGGCATTTATATCCTATATGGATTTAGGGATTCCTATGGATGGTATGCTTTTATAGGCTTATTTATGCCTATAAAGTAAATAATAAGTCATTATTATATTAATGACGGTATATGATTATGAGTATGGATTTTATATTATGTGGATATAGTATAAGTGGCATTTATACCCTATATGGATTTTGGGATTCCTATGGATGGTATGTTTTTATAGGCTTATTTATGCCACTTGGATGATAGTGGTTATTTTGATGAGTAACTCCTTGTCTATTTTGGGAAATAGGCCACTTGTCTTAATGGTAGTTCCATTTTCTTTTTCATTTTTTTTAAATTTTCAGTATATGTGAGTAAACTCCTTGCCTATTTTTGGGAAATAGACCACTTGTCTTAATGGTGGTTTCATTTTCTTTTTTTAATTTATTTTTCAAAATATGTGGCATGTTTCATTTAAATACTCTAGATTCCTCTCCTTGTCTGTTTTGGGGGGAGATGGGCCACTTGTCCCAAAAGTGTAATATATATATAATTGTAAATAAGTATTATTTATATTTTTAAATATATGTATTAATGATATGATGTATTTGTGTGTATGTTGTATATATATGTGTGTGTGTTGATATGTAATATATCGTATAATGTTATAATATTATATTATTATATCGTAGATGTGGGTGTTTCATTTAAATATTGTATAGGTATATACCCTATTTCTTTTGGAACCTGTGTCTAAGGGCTTGACTGCCTATATGTATATACTTATATTATTATTGTTTGTTGGCAATAGATTTGGAGTACTTTGTCTTCTTTGCATTATTTAAATGATTTGTTTGTTAAATAGATGATTGTTGAGAGGACGTAGCCCCCTTTACTGCATTACACATCCATTAATGGTTTAATTGATTGGATGTGACAAGTGGTGAGGGCGTCTCTCTTCAACTGGTTTGCTATCTTGTTGTACTTGTGCTTGATGTTGTAACAACAGTAAAGATGAATCCCTCTCTAATTGAGATCTTGGACTATATAATGATATTGTACTGTAAATAGGATATAGTTACATAAAATGTATATATATAATTATGTATAAGTTAGGAATATATATATGCCGTATATGTATATGTGAATAATATATATTTATAATATATGTAATAATGGTGATATATATATATATATATATATATATATATTGATGTTTCTTCTTGGGGGCGATCCTATTGGAGGGTGTATCCTTGTATATATATGTGTGTGTGTGGACGGTGCAACCCAGTGCTTGTTCTTCCTTTCATATATAGATATTATATAAATATGGTGGTGAAGGGCCTATTCTTCTCACTGTTGTCTTGGATTGATTACTTCTAAAATTAATTGTGTTGGCATGGTTTGCAGGAGAGGGCTTATGCCCATCTTTAGTTGGATGTAATGCATATGCATGTCTAATATGCTTGTGGATCGATAATGAGATGCATATGATGGTAGAGAAAGGGTGCAACCCTATCATTGTCTTATCTTTATAATATTATTATTATTATATACTTGTAGTGTATGCCATGCGTGTGTAAGTAATTTAATATATATATGTATTATGTGTTGGATGGATGGGTAATTGCAATTACATGTACCATGTGTAGGATCTCTTAGATATATTAATGTCGGAGAGAGGGCTTGGCCCTTTCCTGTGTTTGAATGCATATGTATGCATGGACAAATGTCTATGATTTGGTTGGCTATGGGTGAATTGTTATCTATGTTGCGTTTGTTGTTAAGTTCCTTGCGTGGGATAAGGGCTTGACCCTTATGAAGTAAAGTATGTTATTAATGCTTGGTAAGCTAATGGATTAATGTTAACTATGTTTGTTGTCCTGATAAGTTGATTGGGAATAGATTGCTTCCCTTGTCCTGTTTATGTATATTAAGTAGGATTAAGTACTCTACCTATGAAGGATCAACTCCAAGTAGATCCTTGTGTTTCTTAGCATGGGATGGTTGTGGACTTAGTGTCTGGTTGATGAGAATAATTCTATGTCTTCCCTTAGTCCTAGTGGAACCGTTGCCCAGCTCGGGGGTGGCCTCACGACAGATGAGTGCCTACGATTGGGTAGAACATGGAACTTGGACACCCAGTTGCCCTTATTTAGTCAAATGTTCTTAAGTTGTGATTTTGATGCATTAAAAGACTTGTTAGGATGTATATGTAGTCCTTATACTTTATGGTTTTATGTAAGTTGTTGGTTTTCCCAGCTTGGCATCTGCAAGACTCTATGTGTTGGTATAATGATTAATGTTGTATGCATTAGCATGTGATCATGTTGTTGTGATGTACTTGACATGAATACATATTGTCCATACAAGTTATGGGTATGCATATGGTTACATAAGTATGTGCTTATGTAGTTATGTTGTACATGCATATACTGTGTATCTATCTTATGATCATGTGAATAGGTGTACATCATAGTACTATGAAGGCAATGTGCATCATGGGTGTATATGATAATTGGTGATGTTCTAATGGTTATGAATGTATAATAAAGCATATATATCCATGATAATCCTATAGAAATTATGCTTATGTGGTTTGTTAGTCTAGTCCTTAACCCTGTAATAGTGCTTGATGGGCATTCTTCTTGTGTAAAGGAATGATTGATAAATGAATGGTGTCATGTGTCTCAACTTGACTTGATTAGCAAGGACATGATAGTCCTATGTGTTATCATTGGGTGAGGCTTGACCTCTATAATAGCAATGCATATGTATTGATGATTGTAAAGAGTCAATGTAAATGGTTGGAATATTATTTTATAGCTTGATGCTTGTAATTACTATGTTAAGGACTAGTATCTATGGTGTAGCTAGTCATCACTGAAAGTTACTAATGCTCATGTGGAATGTTTGATATAGCTATGGGGCTATAGATACTGTGGATAGGTCCCATTGCATATGAGCTTGCATTTTCTGCTTGTATAAAAATGCATAATGTATTTCATGTATATTTGTTGAAAAAATATATACCTTATGCTAATCATGTGATTGATTGGAATGTGATTCGGGCAGAACTGAAAGGGGTTTTTCCAGTACAATCGGTTTCCATATTGGGCAGAAAAAGTCAAGCTGCTCCGGAATCAAGAGATCGGGCAGGTAAAGGTCCAATGGACCCTTTACAGTCTTGTTGATGCTACTTGGAAGCTAGAAGATGTTATGGGGAAGGCATATCCTCATCTTTTCAAAAATGTGTGTCATGCCATTTGGATTGAAGAACACTGGAACCAAATTTCAGCATGCAATGTCCTATGTATTCAATAATCTAGCTCTCGTAATATTAGCATACCTCAACGACATCATAGCAAAATCGAAGAAACACCTCGACCACCTCGCTGAGTTGTGGACCATCTTCCTGAGATGTCGTAAATACAATATATGAATAAACCCTCTCAAGTGTGTGTACTACATCACCGCAGGATGATGGTTAGGTTTCATCGTCTCCCAAATAGACATCATCGTCGATCCCTTAAAATTACAAGCCATCCTAGAACTCCCCCCACCCAAAACACAAAAGCAGCTGCAGAGCATCAAAGGCAAAGACAACTTCCTTCATTTTTTCATCCCCCACTATGTTACACAAAAACATGGATTTCTACGTCTTCTTAGAAAAGACATCCCATTTTGGTGGGATCACCAAGCACAAATGTATTTTGAGGCATTGAAAGGGATTTGACATTTGCTCCCCTTATCTCCCAACCAGAATTTTCAAAGGATTTTATCCTTTACATTCCAATGTTGTCATGATCCTTCGTTGGAATCCTAGTTCAAATGGAAAGGGTCAGATCAAGAACGTCATTTACTACATGAGCAAGACACTGGCAGGACCCCCACTCAATTATAGCCATGATGACAAATTAGCATTTCTTGCAATCCTCTAAGTGTAGAAATTGTGACATGTAATCTATGTGATTACATTAGGTTACCAGTAGCACATTATAATATATATTCAAGTATGAGAACAAACGTACATAAAGAGAACAATAAATAATGAAACTAATGGTCACACCAGAAATAAGTCTTCCATTATTAATAGGCCATAAAGTACAAAATAGGGATAATCATCTCTATATCATCTAGGCTCAATAACCTATATATATATATATATATATGTATCATGCAATTGGTTAAACAATTGTAACTTTGTAATTGTCTGCTAATTGGCCTAATCGACTCAACTAGGCTAGGTCGACCAGTCGGTGGTCGGTCGGGAGGACCTTGTCACCTTGTCAACTAGGGTCCTCCAACATATCCCCCATCCCAAAACTTTTCTTCATCCTGAAGAGAACGGGGAGATGTGAATTTTACAAAAAAAATACAATATTATAATTGAAAGTGAGGAGGAGCTGCGTTGAAAAGATGAAACTCTCGACGTTTCGATCCCTACTCTAGGATCATCATCATGAGACTAATGAAGCCTGAGGGAAGGTGAGTAAGATGCCCGCCAAGTTTATAAATACAGGTTATTATGTGATGTAAATTTTTTAAGAGAAGAATGTCGGCTTATAGGTATTTAGTTTTTAGGTTAGGTTTTAATTTCATTTTTAATTATGTTAAATTTATAATAAATTATAGTTTAGGTTGTTTAAACTGTTTAAATTTATAATATTAGTTTAATTATATCATAAGTCTTATGAATTATAATAGATTTTAGGTTTTAATTTTAAATTTTAAAGTTTAAATTTAATTTTATTAGAATTATAATAATTTTTGGTTAGGTTGTAAATAAAAGCTATCAATTTATTATTTATTTTATCAAATTAAGGTTTAATTATTAGTTTAATGAAATATAATAGATTTTTAGGTTAGATTATAATAATTAGTTTAATATAAATGTCAAATTGTGAATTTTAAGAGGCTATAATAATTTATTAATTATGTAGCTTTAAGTAAGTTATTATACATTAATATATTAGATTGTTAGGTTAGGTTAAAAACCATTAGTTTAATAATTATGTGTAGCTTTAATTAAGTTTATTTTATATATTTAATTATTATTATTAAAATTCTTAAAAAAAATTAATTTGATAAATTATTATTAAGATTTATTAGGAATCCTTAGGTGTTATGGATATAGAATAACCATTAAATTTAATTACTAATCCTTGAACTTTCTCTAGCTTGCAGGGAATGAAGAAGTGGTTTCCAGGAATCATTGATCTTGGCGCCATCGTCTTGATTAAGGCAATTCTCATTAAGGTTGATCTCGATTTTCTCTCTAATTTTTCTTTTGATTAGGTTGTCCTCCCTAGCGATGACCTTTGCATTTTCTAAGCAAATGTGGTGACTAGTTACGTGCGCATGTTCGGCGAGGGCTGACTTTTTGTATCTATCGTGTCTCAAATCTGCTCTATGTTCTTTAAATCTAGTTCCAGGAAGCCCGACAGGAATGCGCAGTGATCCTGAGGAAGGCGAGACCTCCGAAGGAGTAATTTCTTCTTCAATTCTTCATCTAAGTGGGAGTTTCGAATTGCATTGGAGACTGTTTTCTGGATCGTTTTACTCCGGTCCTTACCTAGTTTGCGATAGCTACCACAAGAAAGGTGTTCCAACATTTTGTTGTTGTATTCGTCCGTATCCAACAAAACTGTTGCATTGCCCTTAGTTCTCGTTTTATATTCGATCTATGCTAAGATAGTTATAAAATTGTTTTTGAATGAATTAGTTAATTATTCGTATTAACAAAACACAATCCTGGAGGCACAATGATCGATTAGTGGTGATACGGCCATTAATCGACAAGATGCCTCTTGATATTCAATATCTTTTTAGTCGAGCTCTGTGGAAAACTTTAATGGAGACTCAACCCTGAAGTGTTTTTAGTCAGATGGGTCCATTATGGTTCAGTTCTTAAACTATATAGGGACCCATCCATGCAGTTTCTAGCTTCTTTGGTTTTCCTTTTATTCTGATATCATATAATACTACTAAATCACCTACCGAGATGTCCTTATTCCCTATATTTCTATCATGCCAAACTTTCTATTGTTGTTTCTGAACTTCTTGATGATGAATAGCGACTAGCCTTTGTTCTTCAAGTTTCTAAAACTTATATCTTGGGTAGCTTGTATGGTGTCCAAATGTAGTACTTGTGCACTTAAAGGTGCTTGTTAATTAAAGTGCAGTGGTACGACTGCTTCATGTCCATAAACTAATTTGAACAATGTTTGTCCTGTCAATATTTTATAGGTTGTTATGTATGCCCACAGGATAATAGGGGTTTTGTCATCCTAGTCGTCCTTGTTGATATTGAAATTTTTAGTTAATCCCTTTGTAAGTGTCTTATTAAATGCTTCAATAGTGTCGTTCAACTAGGGGTGATTGCTCATCTCTTGTGATGGTCGATTGTAAATTCTTTAAGTAATATTGCTATAGTACTATTGATCAAATGTATTCCCTTGTCACTAATTAATGTGAGGGGACATCCAAATCTTTTAA
Source organism: Larix kaempferi (assembly GCA_027924585.1). Taxonomy (NCBI): domain Eukaryota; kingdom Viridiplantae; phylum Streptophyta; class Pinopsida; order Pinales; family Pinaceae; genus Larix; species Larix kaempferi. The sequence goes on along the minus strand of BSBM01000477.1, from coordinate 5,411,840 downwards.
CAATATTTTCATAGATAAAATTCACTGCAACTTCACTTGAATAGGCTTCGATGGGTTCTGCTTCAACCCATTTAGTAACATATTCAACTGCGGTGATTATATATCAGGCACCATCCCATCAGCCAGGTACTAGGAATGGATCGATGAAGCGGATTGCCCAAATATCAAATGTTAGACTTGGGTTCACAGATATTAGCGAAATTTTGTTTTGTCGGAGAGGTCGACCCATTCGTTGGCATTTATCGCACTTATTAAAAATTTGCAGTCTTTATTCAATCTCGGCCATCATAACCCAAATTGAAGTATCTTCTTGATAATTGTGTTGACTTGAAAATGCCTTCCTACTTCTTGAATGTGCTTCATCAATAATAACATCTCTCTTGTGGTCGAGGACACACTGACAGAGTATGTCATCCTATCCTAATTTATAAAGGAATTCATTGATTAGAGTATATGGTGTTGATTGCATGGCTAATATTTTATTTTTCTTCTCAAATCTCCCTTTTGGATCTTGTCCTTCTTGACATAAGAATTAGGCAATGTCTGCTAGTTCAATTGGCTTAGACTCAACTCTGAAAAGATGTGCATCAGGTAATTCTTCATCTATCCTGAAACTTACTTCGGGATACCTGGACAGAGCCATAACTAGGAGTCCTTCGCAAGGCCAAATGTGGGAATATACTGAACAAAGGACGAGCAATGCATGCCCTTCAAAATTATGAGAATAGGAGCTTGATTTGAAACCAACAGAGCTACAAACATAGTCACTGGGGTTTCATAATTCGTATAGGGTGACTTTGAAACTGGAGCGAGTGAAGCTATATACATCATATATTGACATGCAAAGGCCGAATCTCATGGCTTCTTAGGATTAGATGGTATTCATATAAAAAAACTAGTTCAAAAACTAGTCAACATGTGACATGTCGTATAGCATCCATCTGAAACAAATAGATAACTCATATAAAATTACAAAGAAGAGAAGGTAAACCAAGGTCTATCTTGCATTGAAGGCGATGCCTACAATGTTTGACCTAGGTTCCTTTTTAACATCATAAACAAGAATTTTGTCACCACATGCAAGCAGTATACAAGTAGAGAAATTCTTCGTACTTTTCATAATTCAAATGACAGAAGGGAAGGGAAAACATGCAGAGAACTCATCAACATAGATCCACTAACCAATTATTCCTGCAAACGAACTCATTTCATAAAACAACATGAGGATATAGTACATACCTTCACGGATGCTTCAAATACGCTTCGAAAGACTAGTGCAATCAGTTACCACAACTACTAGATCGAGCTTACAATCAAACTATTACTACAGCAATACCTCATTTTGCTCAAGCGAACAATGAAATGCCAAACCAAGGTAGTGAATACAGGATAGAGGTATTAAATCCCACATTCTTGCAAATTCAATGCAAGTTGAGTTGCATGTTGCCAATCCTATCCTTGTCATATTCCACTTTCTAAACATTTTGCTACGTCAATCAATGGTTGGGTGCTAAGCAATCAGGGGTCTATATGCCATGTCAACTATATTAATACCAACCCAAAATGCAATTCAAATGATAGCTCGAGACTCGTAACATCATTAATTAGAAAATCATTTTGAATCTATCGATTATGGCTCCCAATCATTGCACCCCACATCTTAGTCAAGACCAACATATATGTATACCACATGCAATACAAGGTTTAAACCTTCAACCCTTATAACATACCACAAATCACCAACATAACAAACTCATAGTGTTGCACTATATTCATTGTTTGTGATTCAAAATTCGAATACCATGTGATATGTTGGCATATTATGGGCCTTGCAGGACGACCATTTCATTCAAATATGGCATGTGCCAAAACATTTTTAAAAATAAACATAGTTGCAATTCCTTAAAACCTTACAACACAATGTTTTCCATATGATGTAAAATAAACATAGTTGCAATTCCTTAAAACCTTACAACACAATGTTTTCCATATGATGTATACCTTGGATATGGAATGATGCAAGCTCTTAAAAAAGAAAATTGCATTTCATACTTTGACCATGTAATGAAAACATTTGAAAATTTCATGATAGTAGCCAAATGTAACCAGGTAGAGTACACCCCATACCCAAATTGTTGAAACACAATATAGTCATTGTCAAGCAAAGATGCATGTAATTGTATTCTTCTTGGCATATTAATAATGATTTCACGTGCGCCCGCAGGGGTGTAGCTCAACTGACAATTCGCTTGATATGAAGGAAATGTTGTAAATGGAGGTCACGAGTTCAAATCACCCCAGATTACCCATTCCCCATGTTTGCGGGTTGTGTGGGTGCACCTAGGGGTATAGTGGTAGCAGACGGGATTGGATCCCTGGACCCCATGTCACGCGAGTACCAGACCCTTCCTAGTTGTTGATTCCCCTAGTTAAAATAATAATAATAATAATCATAATAATAATAATGCTTTCATGTGCTTTCAATCTAGGGATATTAGAATATAAACACCTTTTCTTTTCTTCATAGGGGGGTCCACCTACTAATCTTATATTATAATGATAAAAATTTAGTATGCCTTGCAAAAATTTGCAGGTTATAATTAGTGGTGATTTTATGAGTCAACACGGTCTAGAGGCATTATGTACCTTATCCTCGTTTCCATCTTTGAAGAGTTACCTTGGCCCAACCAAGGGAGACTTTATTGCCCCTTGGATTGGTTGGTTCTCACATGCTCGACTTCAAGACAATATCAGACCGTTGATAATCATACATTATGGTTGGTTTATTATCATAGGTTGGTTAAAGTCCCCATACATTCATGAGTCCCTTCAGCTTGTTGAGTCTACATGGAGGCCCTCATTTTCCCTACCTCCCTTTCATTCAGGTTGCATTAGCGACATGATCCAGTTTCAATTGTAGTTTCTTGGATATGTTTAGATCTCTCTTATACTTTTTTATCCACCTATGATAAGCCCCTCATGCTATGGCTCCTTCCAAATCTCAGGTCCCTCCAATATTCAACAAGGCTTCAGTTGTTGTGATTTTTCATCTTATCAGATGTCATTGTTCTTTCTCGTGTATTTAAGATCAGATGTGATATGGACCACATTTATATACTTGGATTGGGTCCCTTTTGGCCCCCATTTTCATGATGTATTGTCCTAGAGAATATATTCAGTACTTTTATTGTATTGCGACACTATGGTGAGCATGGGTGTGCCCACCTCGTTTGTATTTCAAATTATATATACATCTTACCCCTTTGGTTCATTGTTTCCAAGTGAGTATCCATGGCCCCTTTGGAAGGACAATTCTTTCTCTTCACTTGGCCCTAATCATCAAATGATTATGCTTTCCTATAGACTGAAGAGACATAAATGTGTGATGTATTTTGGCCATACGATGTGCTTTTGGCCTCGTACATAGGGGGGTTTATTGTAAACCTATTTTTCTCCTTCTCTTTGTCATGAGAATCATCACCTTTGTACATGTGTTTCCTTAATCAATGGCGTCAATGTTGTGACCAAAAATTGACCTAAAAGCTAAGTTTGACCATAGAAGTTAGCTGGTGGAATTTGTCCAAAAATATACAAGTGCCATTCAATTTTCCCCTAAGAAACCATGAAGTGCTCGGAAATAAATAAAAAAATGGTTAATTCATCAACATTGTTCACCATCCAAAAAGGAGTATCGATTTAAAGTGGACATCACCAATCCATTATTATTGAAAATAGCCTTTGATTCGGTCTCCAATACCTATTTTTATCCCACTACATAAATAAAAAAATATTATTAAGATTGGAGATAGTTCCAAGAGATGTTCACATCCTTTCCCATAAATAAAGTCCTCAAGGTCATCTATCATATCACTCAACACATGTAAGGTTATGTTATTGGAATTCTTCTACAGAGAGAGAGAGAGAGAGAGCTAGCTTCCATATTTGTCCTCTTCTTTCTACCATGAGAATTAGTGACTACACCATCTACAACTTGGAGTGGAGCACTAAAGGAAAAGAATAACCTTCCCTTGGATTAGAAGTGAAGTCCACCTCTTCATCAACTAATATCAAGTTGTTGTAATCTACTTTTCTCTATTTTGATTAAAACAAATTCATTTATTCTTTGTTATATATTATGTATGTAGGCTTTCCTTCAAATTTATTTCCTTGTATGATATGTAATATACTAGAATGCATTTTGTTTCCACGACTCTTTTTGTCTACATCCATCTATCTAGTGCTTCAGCAAGTGCTTTTAGCACACGATGGTGATCAAACACCAACACCATCATCGAGTGATGAATTCATGAAATGATCCTACCAAATAGTTGATGCACCACATTGAAATTGTTTCCCCTCTTCCTTTGCATCACTTCTTGCATGGTACTGGACGAAAAAAAGACCACTTACTACTATGGAAAATGAAAACCAATATACTAAGTTGATTGATGGAATTGGAAGCATTACCATAATGGCTAGCCATTATACGTCTGGCATTGATCAAGTGTGACCACACTTCACCATTATAAGTGAAACATTAAATGTAGTGATAGCTCTAAGAGAGAACAAATCATAACATTTCTAAAAATTTAGATATACGTTTAGACAATTTTTTGTATGATTTTTATGGAAGGGACTAACTGCTTTGCAACACCCTTGTTTATAATAATGCTAATATATCAATTGTAATTAATATTAATTTTTGTTATATATAATTAGTAATAATATATCAATTATGTAATACCACTCTACAAATTATTATAATATTAATACATTGATTATTTTGGGTGTCATTCTAGTGTAAAATAATACTTTTATCATCATTATCAAATATACAGTAACACATTTTTTTGGACATAAACGATTGTTATTTTGTATTAAAAAGAAAGGGGTTGTGGCCTAACCATATAGCCCAAGAATACAAAAAAAAATTGATATTGTGGCCCTTACAATACTGTGAAGAGTTTAAAAAGAGTCCTAGTTAATTGTAGTAGAATTCCTAAAAGACTTTGGACTATGGCCAGTAGACAACCTTACAAACTAAAAAGTTAGACAACCCTACAAACTAAAAAGTAGCAATATAAATTCGCAATATGTCTAAAATAAAATAGACGAACTAAATTTTCCCAAAGGTGTTGGTCCATGGTTTGTTGATGAGGCAAGGAGTGTTCTTGTTGTTTCTTAGCTACAGACTGCTCCATTGTATCTTCCTCCAAAGCTATTTCTCCTGGAGACCCTATTGAAGCCTCATGAGATGCCCTATTCCTTAGCTCTTCAAATCAAAATTTTCTACCTCATAAAGACCTTGCTCTCCCTAGAATTTTGATTCTCCCAATCGTTCCACCAATGTTCCCATTTACTCAGGACTTTTCCATTGATTCAAGGCAATCATCAATCATGTGCTCACAATGACTAACCACCTTTTGAATATTTGTGTGGATATATCTTCTTGAGTGACTGTGGGATTCCATACTAAGATAACCAATACCACAAGAACATGAACCCAACAAGAGTTGGCGAACTAACTTCCTTGTCTTGTTATCGTTCCCTGTACCTGCAACAAATAAGATCCTTTGAACAGGTTCTACCTTCACTAGTTCATTGGTGTTTCTTATGTTTATTGGCCCAAAGTTGCACCTAACATGCAGACTTGGAGATTTCCAAGTGAATGAACCTACAACTAACAAGAATTGGTGGGCCAATTTCCTTGACTTGAAGGCATTCTTTGTACCTACATCAAGTAAAAGCATGCAAATAGTTCTAAATTCTCAAGTTGGTTAGTATTTCCTGAGTTACATTGAGCTATCAAATTGGAGCATTCCAGATGAAAGGTCAAGTAAGAGTTTGCCTATGAACTATGGAGACATCAAAGCAACAATGTTTTGAGGTGTTATTGCTTGACACCATGATAACAATACCAAACAAAACCATAAGAACGCAATATAATATAGTTACCAAGCCTATATTTGATTGTGCATCATGACTAGGGTCACTCATTTGTGGTAGTTCAAAGGGTCGATCCATTCTAGAAAATTCAATCCTATACTTTTCATGTGGAGCATTGATACCATATTGATCAATATGTCACATTGACAAGATGTTGATTAACTCAAGCTTGTGTGATCTGTGGAGAGGACAAATGATAGTTATGAATCCACCAATGCCATGCATCATGGGAGTGAGACACATATTGGAGGATTTATCGTGATTCATGAAGTTCTATATGGGTAAAGAACATAGGGTAGGGGACTAAACCCCCTAACCCCACCTTTTTATATCTCCCCAAATGGTAATCTACATGCTACATTTTCCATTTGATCGTAATTTTCATTTAAACCATGGAGGATATTATAATACTCATTCAAATGCTAATGTATCCAAATGGACCAGAGAGAGGATTTGGTTGAGCTTGTGATCTTTAGGAATAGTTCAACAAATCACATAATTGATGATGGTGGTCGAATTGCCAGAGACTCAGATATTTTGTTATGTTCATGTATTTGGCTATTTTAATCCCCTACAATAGGGCATGCCCTTCAAATTGGTTGTTGTTGGTGTTTCCTAATCCCCATCCAAATGTTGTAACTTGTCTTCCTTTGGGGTTGAAGAGAACCCCCCCGCCACACCTACCACACTCGGATTTCCTTTTGAACTGCCATTGAAAAATAGTGAGAAAGCTTGTATTCCTTTCACCATTTGTTGAATTCTTTAGTTATTGAGTAGATTTTCCAATGTGGGTGCAGTATAGGCTTCCCTCTTGGCTGCTTTTGTCGATTATTGCTTTGGTAGATTAGATCCTTTATCAACAATCTTTCCTCGACCTATAGAAGAACTACACTTTGGCTTGGAAGGTTTACTGTCAGTAAAATCTCGATTAACATGGAATTGACATATGCCATTATTCCTCTTTTAGAGACCTCCTCTTGCTTAAAAATGTATTGTTTCAGGCTAGCTAGAGTTTCCACATGAGGAAAGAAGAAATGTATTTCCAAACTCTTTTGAGAAGAGGCTTGTTGTTAAAGCTCAAAGGATAAAATTTGTGTTTGGTGAGGAAGGCTACACTACAATTTCTAGGGGTTTTGATGAGTAAGTTAAGAGCCCCCCAGGCTAATTCCTAGACTTGAATGGATGCTTTGCAGTTAAAGAAGAGATGGGGAATTGTTTCTTTGCCCTCCTAACACAAAGTGAACGAGATGGTCATTGAATTCCTCTTTTTCTAATATTTTCTATCATTAGTATTTTCCCATGTGCTAGTGTCTAATAAAATAACTTGATTTTTTAGAGAGCATCACTCTTTTAGATAGACTTCCATATGTTTGATCAAGGTCTTTGGTTAGATGTTTCACGAATTTTATTGTATCTATCCTGTGTTGTGTAGATCTCTCCTTTAGAGCCGCACACTTGAAAGTCTTTGTCAAATATGGTCAGGTGAGCTACACCTCATAACCCTTGAATGAGGTCTATCCAATGGCTAGTTAGATGCAATATTGGCCAAGGTCCACAACTTCTAGTGACTATTTGTGTCCCACTCTAAAATGTCTAAAAGGAAGATGATGTTTCGAGTTTCCATCTAGGCTTGGAGATATGTGAACGTAGAATTATTGGAGAGTGGTGGCTTACCATTGATATTATCCTTATAAATATTTATCTAAGCCCCATTCCCCAATGTCAAAGATAAATGATCCCTAATGAGGCATGTTGAGATTGCGCATAATTTCTAGATTGAGGATCCCTTTACCTTTAGGAGCGGCTTGTCCAGACTAGTAGATCGAGCCCCATCGAGGTATTTTTTATGAGAACTTATTCCCACAAGGCTTCGTCTCCTAAAATTAAGCACCATAATAATTTGTCTCCCTAAACACAATTCATATGCCTAGCATATTTGACCCCTAGTCCTCCATGATCTTGAGTGGTTGTGACAATTTCCCAATTGAATAGATAAAAGTATGTATAGTTACTATGCCCCCCTTGCCACAAGAAATTCCTGAGGGATGTAGTGATTTCAACTATAGATAGGAGTGAAGAGCACTGGTACAGAGAAAAAGTCATCAAGACCGACGTCAATAAAACATAACAATCAATTGGGTTTAGCCGTTGAAATCCCTGCTAGGAAATTTTCTTATGAATTGTTTAAAGGATGTTGTGCCAGTTTGAGGCTTTGGTTTGTCCAGTTTGTATAGGGACTCCCAAGTACATAAATTACAACCACTACAAGAAAGGGGTGAATCTAGGATCTAGGCTATGTCAATCATTAAAAGGTGTTCCACTCATATATATTTATCTTTCTTTTGTTGATCTTTCCCTTGAAGGATACAACATAGGTGTAAAGATTTCTTTTGAATCTTTCTACAATCATGTGGAGACTCCCCCAATTAGCAGAGTGTCATTTGTGAATTGGAAGTGTATATCCCTTGGATATTTCCATTGTTGCTTTCGTCTTATAGTTTTGTACTCAAAGGAGTCTGCCATTATGATGTATAAAAATAGAGGCAAGGAGCAACCTTGTCTCGAGCCATGATTGCAATGAAAGAACTTGGATAGGAGTTCATTAACCAAAGGGGCAATCCATGGATTTCCAATGCATGCTTTGATCCATGCAATAAATTTAGGAGAAAAAATAAACTTTAACATTATTGTGAAAAGGTAGTGTCTTACTCAATCAAATTCATTTGCCATGTCCATTTTGATGATGATGAGCTCCAGTAATGCTTGGTATTGAGAACCAAGATGCATTGAGGTCTTTACTTGAATTATAGACCTGGGGACATAATCTTGTGAAACCGCCTGCACTATATATGTATTTCAGATCTTTTCATTGCTAAAGTATTTTTGTTTCTTTTGGGGGGTTTCTTCTTGAGTATGGTGTGTGATCTTAATACTATGAAATTACAAAATCGTGCAACAATTACCACCCTGAGTCTGTAATTCAACTAGATAAACTAGTATACAAAATTTCTTAGATAAGTAATGCAGAGAAAGTAATTGAAACCAAACTCATAATTATTGGAATAATCTTAATCTCATCTCATTCAATCAACCAGCTGCATTGCTATAGCTTGAGGTATATATAATGAAATTGATGAGCCACACATTAATCCGAGTTCCAAAATAAAGGAGTAAATTATAATCAAAACGATCATGTGAAAGCTACAAAAGCCACATAACAGCTAATCTAATCTATAGAACTTAGAGGCATAAGAAATATACGCAACGAGAATTAACAAATAAGAGATATAGGAAATATGAACAATGATTTTAACGAATAAAAGCTTTGGGAAATATGAATAGATACTATACCACATTCGTTCACAATACTTTAAAAAAATATATATTAAACAGAAAACACTCAGATCCCCCCTTTGTTATAGAGTGGGCCCTCACTCTATAGCACTGGTGATCTAAACTCAACCCACAATGACGGAATGTGGATAGAAATCAACATAACTGATTTTGATTTTCAAAAAACAATAAGCAAGTTGGGGGAGAGCTTCTTTAGTTTCTCGCCCTTCTTTTTATACAAAAATTCACCTTAATCAGTGGGAAACTGCCTTGCTATGTGGCAGCCGAAAATAAAGGGTATCTGATCAGTTTTTAATATTGAGATTTGATTCCTTAAAAAAAGGAATGCAACAACGATGCTTAATCAAATAGAAAGGGCATGATCCAACAACAAAATGATTATTGTTGTATCCAATTGATTTCTAGATGACATCATGTTGTTGGTCGTGCTTCATCGACTTTGGCCGCTGCTATAAGAAAAAGATTTGATCCTTCTGCTTTCCTGCTGATGGAAATTTATTCAACAAGTGTTGTAGGAAAACTAGTTGCTCTATACTGTAGGAAAGTTCGTCAGCAAGACTACTGGAATATTTTAGCGAAAAGGATCCATTCCAGCCTGTGCCTATAAAACAAGCTACTCCATAATTGTGTGCAAACCCCAGTTGTTAGCTCAATTCAAAGTATAATCTACTTATTTTAACATGAAAGTGAGAATGCAATTATAATGTTTTTGGGAGAAAGGATATGAAGGAAATATATGGAAATGGATGGAAAATATAGTGAATGAAGCCAAATAACCACCAAAGATAGTGCATGGAAATGGTCTTTTATCATGCTCATCAATCATACCACAATCCCCTCTACCCATGTTGGAGTGAATAGCTTCTTGGACATTGTTTGTAATTTGATGGTTTTGAACGAATCCACCTTGATTCTCTAAGAGGATCCTTGGAAGTAAGATTTTGAGCCTATTAGTTATAATTTTCATTAAAATATTGCATGATGTGTCACAAAGGGATATAGGCCAAAAGTGAGCGAATGAACATGAATTGGATTCTTTCGGGATGAGTGCTAGAAAAGAGGAGTTTGTGCCCCCCAACTTTTCTCTTGTTATTTGTGAAGCACCTGCAACAATTAATTAATAAGAATATGTGAAATAGCAGAAATGACATAACTCAGAATCACTTTTATATTGATCATAGGCCACTTCGAGGGGGCAACCTCCTTTGAGCAAGCTCAATACAAATAACTTCACGGTGCCTTCATAGGTATCAACACACACTTATATACTAAGTCTAGGCGCCAATACTATGGGTCAAAACCATGGGCCACTACAAATTATGGATCAACAATACTATGGGCGACTTACAAAGCATATGCGCCAACAACAATAACACAAACTATTGATCAACAAATACTACGGGACGACTTACAAAGCATATGTGCCCAACAACAATATACTAACAAAGTAAAGACATGAGTTCCTAACATTATTTGACCAACATAGCATTTTAGAAGATCATATTTAATTACAACCAAACATTGTCAATAGAAATAGGTGGTAAAACCATTGGGGTTGGGTGCTTTATCAGGCTCAAGGCCCCATACAACATTGATGACTTATGCTTCGGATATTTTCTTTTCAATTTTTTTGTTTTCATTATTAGAAATATGATTGGGAGTGTAGTGAAACATCTCTCTAACATCACCATGTTCTGCCTCTATGCTTATTGTATATAGGTCCTTGTAATGGTTGAAGGACACCTCTTTGATTTCTTCATGAGAACTCAACCTATCACACTGTTCATTTTATATTTCCGTGACAATATTCCTCTACCTCCTAGATCGGGATTGTGTATGGAAGTAAGAAGTGTTTCTATTAGTAGTTGTGAGCAAAATACTACAAGACTTTAGGTGCCAATGTTCATCTTCTTCTCTGAAGGCTTCATGGAGGTCTTTATACCTTGACTTCACCTCTATTTGCTTATTTTGGGTTATCTCATTTTGCTTGAGCTCTTGTTGAAGATGGGCAATATTTATATGGGTTTTTTTCCTCTTTATTGTTGGATATATGAAGTTTTTTTTTGCCAAGTGGTTAAGTCTTTTTTGTTAGATTAAGCTTAGAGTCCCATATGTATCTCGGTGATCCTTCAACTTTGCTTCACCGTGCATTAGCTATTATTTCATATGCATGATGTTGTTGCATCCAAAGGGGGTCGAATTTAAATTGAATGGGTTCATAGTCCTCCCCTTTATTGCATCCAAAGGTGGTCGAATTTAAATTGAATGGGATTATCTTTGAGCTGATTTTTAGGTCCTCATCCAAGAATTGATTGTTGAAAAGGAATCAATATAACATGGTAGCTATATGATTGTTGCATGTCCTTTTGTTCATCCAAGTAATTCTTCCCTACATGGATTTCATAGATATCAAATCCCAATCATCCATCATATCTTCAACGTGCTCTTTGAATTGGTCTTGAACAAGGTTGCCTCCAAATTCTCCCCAACGCATAAGGCCATGTTGAAATCTCCTACTAGGATTGTGTTGGAGGTGTCCATTTGACACTTCAAATCCATAATGGATGACCAAAACTCTCACTTTTCCCTATAATGCATAAGGGCATAGATGTTGATTACCTTGTAGTATTTCCTTGATGTTTTGTAGTTTAGATCCATGAATATCCATTGTTGTGTTGTTTGGGAGTGGACTAGATCTAGAATGCTACTATTTCATCTAATGAATATGCCTCTAAAGGCTCCTTAATTGCTAATTGATATTCTTTCTAAATCCTTCCAATTTCTTTTTCCTAATGTTTTCATGTCTTCCTTTTCAATTTTGGTCTTTTGGATTAGAAGAATCCCGAGTCACTCAGATCTAATGATGTCTCTCATCGCTTCATATTTGCAGTTGCTCCCCATACCTCTTATCTTTCAAGAGACAATTTTCATTATTTACTATATGAGGATTTGGAATTAATTCTCAATTCTATTATTGGCTACATCCCCAAGCTTTTGATTAGTGTGTGTTTACTTCCCCCATGTAGCATGGAATTGATGGATGCCTAGAGACCAAGGTTCTTGTCTTTTAAAGTTGATTTATCTCTTTTGGCTTTAGCATATTTCCAGCCAAATTTTTTAGGGAGATGTTCTTCGTCTCGATTCTCTTCTCCTTGAGACTGAGTCCCCTACATTGATGTTGCATCATGGGTTAAGAACCTTGATGAATACACTACTTCATAGGAACTTTTTGCATTTCAAATTGGAGAGTATATTAGGCCATCAAAGTTGAAAGGGGGGTATTCAGTTTTTGTTTGAAGTTGTTCCACTGCCATGGAGATGGTGGTTAGAACATGTGGGAATATGGATTGACATGTTGGGGTTTCTTCTGGCAAGGCGGAAGACTCTAGACCCGGGACTTGAAGTTGAATGTTCTCAATCAAATCAACTTCAAGAGAATCAAATTGATTACTAGAGGATAGTATGTATTTCAAGTGATGATGAGGGCAAATTTGGGTTGGGTTTGTTCCATTTATTTTCTTAACAATTGGCCATTGACCCTGGTTTCAGCTTGGGTTGGTTGAGGAGTAGTTTTTTTTTTGCAAAATAGTTGTATTCATAGCACTATTTGCACTCGAAGGGAATTTGTTCATAGTCTAGCTTATGTATATTGCTCCAGTTATCTAGCTTGAACTTGATGACTTCAAGGAGGCCTTGCTCCATGTCAACTTCTATATAGATTCAAGCACATGAAAACAATCTAGATCTTGATTTGGATATGTCATTGTACTTTCCAAGCACATTCCCAATTGATCTTAAGGATTCGTTATTCCAACAGTGGAGAGGAAGATAAAGGATCCCGACCCAAATCGAAAAAATAGACGGGACATCAATTTTGCGGTTGAAATAGGGATTACATTTGTTGAGGTACATTCCTCGAGATCTTCTGAAGTATAGTTCATTTATGAATATCAGATCTCAATCCTGTTTGATCTCAAAGAGGAAAACATAGAAGTCTTTCCCACAAAATAAGTAGGATAACTTGCCTTTGATCATGGCCATCCAATTCTTTTGCATCTAGGTGTCCATGGATTTTAGTGAAAACCATAAGCCTATAAATTAGCCTATCAAGCCCATTTTAGCTAGGGTGAGAGATTTGATCCAAGAGGTAGATGGAGGGATCTACACCTCTGATATCTCATAAATCCTTCAAATGAAATGGGAAGCGGGTATGTTTGGACTCAATTTCCCCATGGTTGCTACCAAGGATCTAAAGGAAGTCACCTTGTCAAGAGGGGGTCTAGTCGATCTAGATCCATCTTGGAGGGGGGTAGTGAGATAAAAGCAAAGGACAGAGAAGGGGAAGTTGATGCATTAGAGAAAAAATAGTAACACTATTTTAATAATGTTACTAAAGTCGATATCATATCTCTATATGAATATATTAATATTATAATTATTAGTCATAAATTTATCTTTATAATCATTAATCATAAATTGATAAATTTATTACTAATTATAATTGGTATGTTTTCCTTTGATGGGGTCTATTCATGGAAGAGTCAATTGACTATTTTCCATTATGGTATTCATAACACTACCGATGTTCATTCATAGGGTATTTAGTCCACTCTTCTCCATCCTGATTTCTTTTTACTTACACCAATTATTCTTTTGGATCCCTATAGTGCTCTTCTTTAATGGAAGATTGAGGAAGAGTTGACTGACCCTTCTCCATGCCCACCAAAGTTCATAACTTCTATTAATCAACCAATTCTTCATAAAATTGATTATAATTTTGCAACCTCCAATAAACCATGGATTTACCTTCATGAAATGTGGATTTGGAAAGTTTCAATTGATCATTCTTCATATCCATTCTCATATAACCACTTCTAACTATCATAGTTTGATCTTCATAGGGTTTGTGGATGGAAAGGTCAATTGAATATTCTCCATAATATCATTCATAGCACTACTTGCAATCATCTATAAAAGGGTCGGTTCATTTTCCCTTTAATTATATCGATCATTCCTAGGGATCTCTGGGATCTTTGTTAGAGAAATATTTAAGAAAGGACAACCAATGGTTTTCCATATTGTTATTCACAGTATTACTTGCATTCAACCAACAAAGAGTTGACTATATCTTTCCCATTCCCATTTTCTCTTCACTTATGCAAATCATTCCCATGTATCCCTAGATTGATATTCACTAGTGTAATATTATGGAATGGTCATCCTAAACTTATCCATAATCATATTCATATAATTATTTATGTTCATCCATATAAAGCTTAGGTAATTCTCTCAATGTCTATCTTCCTTTCACTTATTCTAATCAGTTCCATGGATCCCTAGATTGATAGTTTTAGTGGAGGAATTGGGAACGGTTGGAAACCCCGCCACATAACAATATTTATGGAACTACTTGTGAGCATACATATAAGGGTTAACCATATCTTCTCCATGTCTATTTAATTTTTACTTACACAGATGTTTCGTATGGATCTCTAGATTAATATTTCTATTGAAACGTTAAGGAAGGGTTGGCCAACTCTTCTTCGTGTCCATTAATACTTCATAACTCATGTCAAATGAAAAATTCTTCATCAAACCCATTCTCATTCCATATCTTCTTATTAACCATGGATTTATGTTCCCAAAGAGAAAATTGGGGGTGGGTTAAATAAACCTTATTGATATCGATTCTCACATCACTACTTCCAACCATTGTGGTTTGATTTTTGTAAGCATGCAATCATGGAGGGGTTGACCAATTCTTTCCCATAATGGTTTTCATATCACTACTCATGTTCATACATATAGGGGTTCATTGACTCTTCTCCATGTTCATGTCCCCTTCACTTATATGTATCATTCATTACGATGTCATAATCATGTAAATTGATTCATTTTTAGCCTCCTTTTTAGTGCAAGCCTATCAATTTGTTTGTTTTTGGTGTTTTTTTTTCAAATTCAGGTTAAAGTGGATATTATTTCACTAGTGGGCGCTAAAAGGGATGTAATTTGTAATGCTTTTAGCATCCCCATTATACTTGATATGGCCCAAAGGGGGGGCATATATGGGGTTAAATGTATATAATATGACCCCAAGGGAGGCATATATGGAGCTAAATGTATATGTAATAGGGCCAGCCTAATGAAGGGACCTCATGTGCAATGAGTGGATATGTATATATAAATGTAATGTAGTTATTATTGAGGGACATGTGAAATTATAATATAAATATCTTGGGGTAATTGGAGAAAGATCTCCTATTATTTAAGGAGTTATTGTAGGTTATATAATCACATCTATGGTGAGCCTATTATAAATACCATACTCTAAAACTGCTACGATTTCGCCCAGAGAAAATGACTTTTTCAGACACGGTTTTGCCGGAATCTCGGATAGAGTTTTTAGAATCCCCAAAAATAACAATATTAATCCTGCATAATTTGGATGCCCTGGGGGTTTTCGAGGGTGCTGAATCCATCTAGATGTTCAGAAAAACGATTTAATCAACACAAATTTTTTATTTTTTAGATTTCAAATCGTCGGATTCTAGCCAAGTTTTGGTCGGACGGGCGAAATCGTCGCACTTTTAGATGGATTCATTATAAATCACTCATGTAGGATAACAATAGAAGCTATATGGCCCACCAAGAATATCCTAGCTCGTCTTGTGGGCACCTCAAGGAGGGGGGCCATTCAAGATGCCACGATGGGTAATCTAGATGTGAGCAGACACAAGTTAGTACAATCCATGTGGAGCACATGGACCAAGGCAGCCATTATTAATGTTCCATCATCCAACGATCAACAGGCCTGCTGCAGCTGCATTAAATGGCCTGCAGTAGGCTGAATATTGTTCGCCATGCATAGATACCTGACCGGATCGAACGGTACAGTGTGAAAGGAGAGGCAGTACAATGACATGATGAAGTTCGAGTTCACCCATGTGAAGATGGACAAGGTAATCATGGAAGCGATCTGGTGCATTAATCTCAGGGGCAGATTGAAAATTGTTCTCATTCTTCTTGATGCTCCTAAAGATATCGACATTGAAAACCATCAACAGAACAATAACAAGGCAGGAATCATGGCGTACGGTAGAGGGATGAAGCAAGTTGGAGCTGAGCTTCAAAATCCCACCACCAACCAACTCACAGTGGTCGTAGCTGCAAATTACTACTAGGACTCCATCCCTCTAGCTCACAAAATCGAAATTGAAAGTATGGAGGGGAAAATTCGGCAAGAGACTATCATCTTCCAAGAGGTGGATGAATTTCAAGCTTTGGAAAATTGGATTACAAATCCAAGGGACTCATGCGCTAGACAGTCTCTCTATGACCAGTCGCTCATAACCTTTTGGATGGAGAAAGTGCTGCTTAGCCATATCCTGGCAGACCAAAGGAAGGAAACTGACAGCCTAAAGGAGGAATTGAGGCTGCTTTCAGAGCTAAATACAAATACCAATGTTCTAAAGTCCAATTTAAATTAAATCGGATGTCACTGTGAGTCAAATTCATCCATCGATCTTCCCCTCCTCCCATCAACCCGAGTGATGTCGAACATGAAGATAAGGGCGCGAACAGGGACACACATGACCTAATGTAAAACAACATTGTCTTCCTCATAGAAGTGGGCTTCAATCTAATGGAAGGTTGGATACAAAATCTAGGGGATACTAGGAAAAAGGTTATGCTTTACGAACGCTCAGTGGTCCTTCACTGGGTGACCAAATCTTTGATTAGTCCGGTCCTTATGGATCGTAATATGGAAATCATCAACCTCAAGCAAAAGCTCACTGCTCTGCGAGACCATGGCAGAATGAACAAAATTATGACAGGAAAAATGTACAGCATAGGGAAATGCTTGGATGCAAAGCTGGCCCGAAACTCTACTTTAGTGGGGAGCTCCTGCGACACTCATGTCATCATAGATGATGATACAAATCAACCTACTATGTGACAAGTTTCCTTTCAACACGCTTACCAGGGTTTTTTGATACATTGCCATTAGTGGTCATTTTGTAACGTCTAAAGTCAATACTCTAGACTTGAATACTCTAGATTTGGTCTTAGGTAAGAAAGTTTTCATAGGACTACAGTTAAAATCATTTTTTAGCAATAGCTTCAAGACCACAACAAACATAAACATCTCTCATACTTTTTTCTACAGCTTGATCTCTCCCAGAGGTAGGTTGCATACTATTTTTTTACTTTTGTTTAATAGAAGGCTTCTACTCACAAAAAAACATTTTATCTTAAAAGCTACAATCGAAGTAAGTTTAAATATATTTGGTGTGTTTGTAAAATTTAAACACACCAATGCATTTATGTTATATAAAGGCACTAATTTGCATTTGTATGGTACACCGAATGGAAACTTCTACAAAAACTCCAACAAACAGACACATCCACAAAGTTTTAATAACTGAGGTTTTTAGTTGCATTTTACTATTTTTTATTCACGTGGTGCATTTTTCATATATTGATAATTGGTGTGCTTTTATATGTGAAGAGCATTAGCGTGCTTTATGTTTTTAAGGCACATTAATGTCTAAATATTTAAAAGAAATAGAACGACACAAGTATTTCTCATTAATTCATTGAATTATCAAGGGAAAAATGAGCGGGAATTTCATTTTTTTAAAGTGAGTTTATAAAAGAAAACCTAATCAATTTTTTATTCTTTTGTAAAAAATTGGAGAGGGGACTTGTCCAAGAGAAATTTACCAAGGCAGACTTTGGAGTGGTTCGATTGTTATGAAGAACCAAACTTGCAAGGGATAGTGGGTCACATACAACTCTGCAGGGGAAAATTTCAAGGTACGTAAGTTCTTATTATTCATCTCAAAATTCCCCCCCTAATTGTTTTAAAATAATTCATTATTTATTTATGTTCATATTCATATTTACAATTCATTATGAAGAAAATAAGTGTTTTCTTAGTTGTTGTCAATGTTGAAAACCCTAGTTTTATTGGTGCTTCCCTTCTCTTTTATGTGGCTACAAAGTTTAGCAATAGGGCTTTACTCTCTCAAGTACTTCACAATGAGAATTATTTTATAAGCACTTGAAATTTAATGGCTTTGTGCATATATATATATATATATATATGAGAAGTTGGGTATCTATTGTAACGGGACCACTTATTGCATTGGATCTCAAAACCTATCCATGCCAACTTATTTTTAAAACACTTTTGAGGTCTTCAATGCACACTTTACAGTTTAACGCACCTGTGTGCTTTTAAGAAAAAACATCATTTTAGGTTTAGATGTAAAATAAATTACAGGTTATTTGATACTGAATATACAAACAATACACACCAATACCCGTATTATTGTATAATGCATTGGTGTAATTAAATATGCATTTTTAATATTTCAACACCCTTTTACTGGTCTTTATTGCTATGTATGGCACACCGGTGCGTATTCTTGAATAATGCTCACCGTTAAACAAAAAAAAAAACATTTTTATCTTAAATTATTTACTTTATTTGTAAACCATATTTCACAGTTTCTTTATTTCATGATGCAGGGTGTTTATTGATAGAAGATGTCTGATAGAAGTTTAAGGAAAAATACTTCTTCCAATGAGCACGACGAGGCACATCCCAAAAAGAGAGCGAGGGAAGTTTTTGAAATTTTAGTATAAAATTAATATGTTTGATTTTTCTGTATGTTTAATTGATGTGTATTGTTAATTATGTGCCATGTGGAGAACAAACTTGAAGAAACTAGATAAAATGGTTTGCAAATTGAGTTCAAGATAGTGTAAAACCTTGATCGAAATGTTGCAAAGAGGTGAATAAGGTGAATCAAAAGGTAATCAACATGAAATTTTTCTTTGAAAATTTAATAATAATTTACTTCTTTGGAATAGTTGCTAACATGTTCAACAATTTATTTCACATTTGTTGGATGTTGTGCAAGGATCAACATCCAGAGAAGGGAATTTCATCCTAACAAGATAAAATTTATGTAGGACATAAATGATGATGAATTGGTCCATAGTCATCTAGATTGGTGTTGGAAGTTCATGAAAGGGGGGGATTTTTTATAGTGCTATGAGCGATATAGTGGAATAATGTCTAGACATACTTTCCACTTAAAGTACAAAAATCAATCCAATGAGTCCAAGAATCATATTATATATAAACTGCAACAAGCATTTCCAAATCAACGGTTAAGGCAACTGTTAGACTTACAATAGCAAAAACATACAATAACAAGAAATAATCACTTAAAAAGTATTGTTCATAAACATCTTTTCTTATAATATGTATATACTATCACAAAAAAATACAAAATTAATATTTTAGTTATATTTACTTCCATATCACAGGGTTGGCAGGTGGGGGGGTGATTTTTTACCCTAGAGGAAAAAGGAAGAGGTACTATTCATAGGGATTGGGAGAGAGCTCAAACAACTAAGAAGATCATTGGTAAGGCTTAATCGAAGCAATACCGAGTAATATAAGGCAAATTATTATAGTGGGAGATTCATTGATAGTCATCTTATATCTAATTTCCAAAAGGACACCAAGAGATGGTCCTCTAACTAGAATAATGTGGAGAATTTTGCAATTGATCTCAGAATTTGAAGACACGATGGTTTTTCATGTCCTTGGAACATTAAAAACCCAATTTGATAGCTATGCAGGTGTGGCGTGCAATTTAGATCAAGGAAATCTTATGATATGCGGGGAAGAAGTAGGGTTTTGTAACATCCATCAACCTTTAGTTGATGGTTGAAATATCTATTAAACACTATGGTAAAAAATTCAAAGCAATGGATCATTAGTGCATACATTGGAAATTGAGTATTGGACCCTAGGTGGTAGTCTCAAAGCATGCATTTGAATCCAATTCAAGCAACGAGATCCTTTAATTTAATGAACATTATTGTTATTTGTTTGGATAGAGGGGTTGAGCGTGGGAGCAAGCAGGATTAGATCATCACTTATGTGAATCAGATAGACGTGATGACTAATTTCGTACAGGGAAATCTCTCTCAGATTGCCAAGGAAAGTAGGGATGATTCTAGATATTCTATCACTCTTGTATTTCTGGATGAATTCACCGTTTGGGAGGTTCTAGATTTGAATTGGTATTTTCTATAGAGGTAGTGTGGAAAATGTTTTGTGCAATGGGAGTAGAGTGAAAGTGATTTTAGGTGCCAGGTTCGGGACTATGTCTTCCATTTCATTGTGAATTCTGGTGATACAGTTGGCATTCCCTGGTTTTGTAGGAACAATACATCGCAGATAGGGGTTGGTGAGTTAGGTGGTCTGTGCTTCCAAGTGCATAAAGATTCTACTGTTGTCAGGTTAATAATTGAACGTCTCTCTGTTATTTCATTTTGTTAAACTTCTTGTGAATGGGTTGATGTTGTTTGTTGTTAACTGGAAGAGGGTCGCCAAGAGTTGGAAGGTCTTTCATACTTTCAACTTAGTGATTTTAGACTCATAGCTAAAGGTGATTACTGGTTTTCTTTGTTGGAAATCTATATAATTGATTTCCTTAGTCAATTTTAGGATCTATTACGGGTTAGTGATTTACATAACCTTAACAATTGCTGGAGTGGCGATATTGATTGGAGTGTTGAGGAACTAGCAGGTCATATTGTCTGTCATTTTAATTTTGGTTTGCCTCTGATTGTACTCAAAAGCTTTGAGACAATTTATAATTTTGGAAGTATTTGCTCCCAGTTTCTTTTCCTTAGAGTTTTTCCGCAGTTAGTATTTGTTTTGTGGGAGGTTTGACTATTTGCAGCTTCCCTTTCAAATGCAATGGATCGGGAAAAAGGTAGTAAGGACATAATATGCCAGGGATGGGCTCATTGCTAACGTCAAGCATGACTATCTGGAAGCCCAACTAAAACATTTGAGATTGAAATTGATAAATGCAAAAGTTGAAATTGATTATTGGAAAGAGAAATACTTGAGGCACAAGAACAAACTATGAAAGTGTTGCAGAATATAGTTCAAGACTTTGGCAAGGATCAAACTATCATCTCTTCAATGGAAATGAATTTAGCAAGTTTGGTAAATTCTAAAGCTACATTTGATAATGAGAATATTGAAGCTGAGGATCCCTCTCCTCCTCATTCTCCCTCGAAGGCAGATTAGACCCCAATGTTTTCAGAAGTTCAGGATCCACCCTTTTTTCAATGATGATATATGACTTTAAATGTATTCGCTTTTAAGCACGTTTATTTGTGTCTATACCAATCAAGCATGTAGAAATAGTTGGAACATAGAAGAATGCAATTCTCTTGTATTTTGTTTTGTATACAACACCTGGAACTATATGACCTATATTGCTCAATATATATGGAGCATTTTTGTAACTACAGGCATTCTAGTTCAGCAAAGACCTTTTTTTTATAATACAAAAAAGTAAACATTTTTGTTAAAAAAGTATATATTTACTTTCATATCAATATACAAAGTTTTTTCTTTGTTTTTCAAGAAGATTATGAAAATTATAAGGGACGAGTGAGGTGATATCCAAAACATGTGGTAGGGATTCCCAAAAAAGTATACAAGGAGATGGTCAAAGAAATGAACATAATTGCAATGTAGGAAGAGCCATCTCAACAATAATGTGCATCAAACGTATGTAATCATTGATTTTTATTTTATTTTGTGTTCATAGAATTTAATTGTTGGATGAAATATTGGTTTTCAATTGTTTTGTTGCAGCAAATAAAACAAAATGGAACCCATTCAGCACATAAGATAGGACTACAAGGAAGAAAATGGTTGATTACAGAGTTTGTGAGTACTTGTGTTTTCTTTACATAAGATTTCATATTTGTTGTGATCTTTATATTGTAATTAATTTGCACTTGTCCTTATATGTCTTACAATTGGTGCTAACATACAAAGGAGAGTCATTAGAAGAATTGATTGACATTGGGTTGAGTATGGGATGTGAATATATGTTGGACTATCAAAAGTTAATGGTTCAATTTGTAAGTGGCTATGTTGTTTTAATTCCCTCATTTTATATTTAATGGAACAAGAAGAAAAATTTATATTAAATCTATGATTTGTCATGGCGTGTAACACTTGTAGGAAACAAATTATGAAGAGGAGCCAACATAAGAGTTGTTGAGAGATTGAATGAGATATGGATTTGAAAGAATGTGTAGTATTTATGAAACACTTCTTGCTATGGTACACTTTTCCATTTTCATAGTCATTGATATTATATTATAAATTTAGATATACTAATTACACTTAATTTCTATGTTTGTATATGGAACATGAAGAGAATGAATGAAAACAAGCCAATCCACAAAACATTTGGCCATATAATCCAAGTACAATATTTCCCACAAATGATGAAGAAATGAGGCCTGCAAGCAACTCAAGCATTTACAATAGTTCGAGTGAAGAATGACAATCAACATAATTGAATAATGAATATATATGTAATCCAATGGTATAACACATTAATAATATCATTATATCAAAACACAATACTTAAAATTCAAATATCAATATTATTATAAAAATTATTTTATTTTCCGGTGATTTTTTCTTTAATGTGCTTTTTACAATGTGAATTAGTATGCACTGGTGCCTTTTAATATATTAAGTGCATTGGTGCTTGCTTTATTATAAATGCACCAAAGAGCGATGCTTAATCAATAATACACACTAGTGCTATATATATAATAGCATCAGTGTTTTTATCTATTACAAACACACCAACATCTAGAGATATTATTAAATTTACATGATAGTACAATGGGTATACTAAAATGGTCACCTATGCATATTTTAAAAGTGAAATATTGTCAGTAGTGCGCATTTATTCACAATCAATAGTGTGTGTTACCTATAATATTAACCCCCTGTGTTATTAATCATATTTTAATTTTACGGATCGATGTTACAATACTTACAAAATGCATCAGTGTTGTGATGCATACATAACACACCAAGAATTTATATAAATGGAAGGCTCAAATTCATCACATTTAAATTGTATGCATCGGTGTTATAAGACACTTAAACGCACCAGTGCATTAACAAGACAAAACAGATAACATGAATTATATTCACGCACCAATATATCACCTTTAAATGGTATGCGCTGGTGCGTGGGTATGTGAAATGCACCAATTTGTCATTTTAAAAATAACGCAATGTAAAAAAAAATCCACTATAACTTGTGATTTCAAATATTTTGTAGTTATAATTAACATCCATTAAAATGTCCACCAAAGCATCTATTACCAATCAACGAAGGTTTTAGTAGAGTTCTTTTGTTATATAATTTTTCCCAATATTGTATAAAAAATTCCATTAGAAGGTGTTTTCCTTGTAGAGCTTGACAAGACCCTTTAAAATAACCTCACACTATTGTTTTAGGTATACATGTCACTTTTAGAATTCTTTGTTTCTTTTGCTTCAGAGGACGTTGTATCTCTTAATATGCATATCTTACCTAGTGACAAACTTGTATTGAAATAATTGATTGATTTTGAAATTTATTTTCATTTCTTGCCAACCAAATTGCCCATATTATTGTGTAAGGAAATTATTTATGTATTCTAATAGACCTATCCTTACACCACTTCCCCCGACATTAATGCAATGCATTCCCTTCTCAATTTCCTTTACCATCAATCGTTTCTTTCAAGAATGGGCAATGCACAAACAAATGATCAACAGATTCATCCTCCATCCTACATAAAATACACTAGCTTGGAACCTGTGAATTCCTCCTCTTGCCATTATCCCATATTAAACCTTAGTGTGCAAGGATGGCCATAAGAAAATATTTATTTTTTTACTAAGCTCTCATATGACTTTCCACTATCACAAATTATATTCTTCTTCGTTGTCTTTCATTGAAGCCTCATAGCCCAATTTTGCAATGTATGCCCCATATATTTGTTTGGACCATATAAATTCATTTGCCTTTATATTTAGTCTGATGATACTATTCTTGAGATTTCGAACAGATTATTTCCATTCATTTACTATCTCTCCTTAGATACCCAATTCCTCTTTTGACTTTCACTCTTGATTCCAGATTGTGGTTATTTTTGGGTCAACTACCATTGCTAGTCACTTGATCTTCTTTCTTGCCAATACATATTTAAAAGCTTTTGATAGCCTATAATTTCTAGTACTCTCAATCCAAGGTTCTTCCTCTACCATGATCCTATCACCTCTACCTATTTTCCAAGCCAACCATGTGCATAGCAAGGTAAATTCCTTGACTACAACCTTCCACATAATTGATCCATGTATATACTTTTTTGGTTCCCTTCTTATCCATTTTTTAATTGTTTCAGTTGTTATGTACTTGTCAATCATTACTTTCTCGCATAATCCCCCTATATTCAAAATCCTCCACAATCTCTTTGATGCCAGGGCTTGTCCAAATAAATGGAAATTTTAAAATCCACCGTCCTTGATATTTAGATTTTGCCAGTCTTTTCCATTACATCATAGAAATTCCTTCCTTTTCCCTTTTTCATGTCCAAAGAAAATGAAAAAATGAAGTATTTCTTCCTAATGTTATCTAGCATTCCCTTTAAAAAGTAATCTAATAAATGCCAATACTCTAAGATCCCTTTGAATATGGTTTTAATTAAAATTAATCTACCTCCCTAGATAACCACTTATGGCACCGATTGGTCACCCTTCTTTCTACTCTTTCATAAATCCAATTCTAGTATTTTACCTTGTAAACATGTGGCTTGAGACTAAATCCATTGTATTTTAATCCACCTTCAAAGCTTTGTACTATGAATGGCAATGTTTGAGATCATTGCCTTTCCAATTCTTCATTCAAACCATTGAATAGTTGAGATGATTTATTAACACTAACCTCTATACATTTAGCCTTGCAATATAGTTCTAGTATTTCTTTGTACTTTTTTTGCTTACTTTTATGATCCTTCCCCAAACAACAAAACATCAACTACGAAGAGTAAATGTGTCAAAGTCATAGAACTCCCTACTATTATTCCTCTTAAATCCTCTCTCCTTTTTGCTAATACGACCATCCTACTTAAACCCTCTGCAATAAGTAAAAAGAGAAATGACAATAAAGGTCAGCCTTTCCTAAGACCCCTCGATATGAAGAAAAACATGGAAGTTGAGTCATTAATCAAGGTTGCAAAAATATGAAAATACATATCCCATTATCCAATTCACAATTGTAGCTCTCACGCCAATTTGAATCAACACTAATATGAGATATAACTAGCTCACCTTTTGGTAAGCATTTTTCCAAATCTAGTTTCATTATCACAACTTGCATATTTTTAACCTTTATTAAATGAAGGCCTTCTTGAGTTGTCCCAACCGCGTCTTGAATCCATCCACTAGAAAGAAAGCCAAATTGTTCTTTTGATATAAATTAGAAATAATTATTTTTAGTCTATTATCCAATATCTTTGATATTATCTTATAAACAGACTTGCACATAGATATTGGTATGTAGTTATCAAAGGACTTTCACTCATTTTCTTTGGAATATGAACTATAAAGGTAGAATTTAGTACTCCTGAAATTTGACCTAAAAAACTAGATTCTTTAATCACCCTTACAAGATCTTATTTTGTTATCTCATAAAACTCCAAATGATCCAGATGGGTATTGGTGGCTACCCACCTATTCCACTGGCTCAAAACAACTTTTCCAGCTTGGCAGTTTTTACGGGCTTTTGGGTCAGTAGGCTAGTCCAGATGGATATCAAGAGCCAACCACCTGTTCCACTGGCTCAAAACAGTTTTTCCAATTTGGCAGTTTTTACAGTTTTTTGGACCCGAAACTTCTGGGGCCATTTTGAGGCCATAAATGATGTTATTTTTGGGACGTGGTACTTTAGACTGAACTAAAGGCACACCTGTACATCCAAAATGTTTTCTTCTCAGATAGACCTTTCCAACAAGCTACTAAATGCCCTAAACAAAGATCGTATGCAAACGTTATGCCCCCGAGAAGTTGACACCTTGACTAACCACCTCGGCACCCACAAATCTTTTTACGATTCATCTCTTAGGGTTAGGTTTTTGAATGTTTAGGGTTTTTTCCCTCATGCTTATGATAAAAATGTCCTTCAACCTCCTTTTGTAATAATCTTTTCACGAATGAGTGTAGTTGCCACATCTCTTCTTAGAGATATAACTACCACCATTCTAGTTACTTTTATTTTATTATATGTTTTGTTTCATTCATTTAATAGAATATGAGATTATTGTATCACTATGTTCCTTGCAATATATATGTGTATGTGGTTCTATATATTCTCTTTCATTTCGTTCTCACATAAATCTGGATTAGTGGTATCAGAGCAACTTGCTCTTTCATTATTTATCTGTGCATGTCCCCGACAAGGTCAAGATATATACAGTTGGGTCTTGAACTAGTTGAGCTTGAGAAAGAACACCCTCGGTAGCCCAAACCTCATCCCATGGATGAGGAAAAGAGAGAAGATGAAGCAGGAGATCCTATCAAGTTGTTGCTCGAGGAATCCCTCACGCGACGGACGAACAAGACAATGGACAATTTTGCCCAAATCCTTCAACGGATGCTGACAACAACAAAGGGATCATCAAGCAGTCACTTTGGAGGAGCCACACCCTTCAAGGTACAAGTTAACTTTGATATTCCTTTATTTGATTTCCATATTGATGTTGATGACCTAGATAAATGGTTGAGTCTACTAGAAAGGTATTTCTCTATCCACAATTTTTTTGATAGAGAAAACATCACCTTTGCGCTCCTTAAGGCCATCCCCCATGTAAAAAATTCTTGGGAAAATTATTGCAAGCAAAACCTAATAGAGAAGTCTAAAATGTTTGAGGTCGATTCCACTTGGGCCTCTTTATAGATGTCGTTAAGGAAAAATATTACACTGTGGGAAACTATGATGACCAATACACAAAATGGACCGTTCTACAACAAGAGAGGGACCAAGTGGTGCCGGAGTACACCAACAACTTTCATACCTTGCGCACAAATATAGGTATCAAAGACTCCAAGCGACACCTGGTTTTGAAATATCACAGTGGCCTACATCGATACATCTAAACATAGATGGAATTCCTGGACATCCCTTCAATGGGAGTCGCTTATTAGTATGCTATCAAAATAGAGCAGAAATTTCAGTAAAAGAATAAGTGGGATTTTGGGCCTGCAAATTCACCACAACAAAAGCATGGCAAATGCATCCTAGAGTCACAGAACAAGGATAACCAACCTCAAGGAAACCCATCCAAAAGGGCAATGGGAAGGTTAATAAGGACACAGGAAAGTGGTGAGAGTTCCACAAAATCCCCTAGCAAAACACTGATGAATGTCGCTCAAAGCAGTCATCGATGGCTGAGATAAAAGCTTCAGAATCATATCTCGATTCTGATTCTGATTCAAAACCCAATGTCACATTCGTAGACAAGGGACAGTGGACCATTGATGCAGAACCTAGTGTCACTGTCAGTACCACGCAAATTCATCTAGAGGAACTAGAAGGGTCATAGGAAGACGAGCGCCTCTTCCACTCACAAATGTGGGTGAAGGGACCCCCCCTACATTTTGTTGTCGACGACAACAGCCAAAAGAACTTGATATTAGTAGAATTCATCAAGAGATTGGAGCTATCGACAACACCACGCCTGCAACCATACACCATCGGTTGGTTAATCCAACGACAAGGTCTTTGTGTCAATCATTAGTGTCGTCTACCATATGACATCAAGCCTTTCAAAGATGAGGTACTGTGTGATGTGGCCCCAATCGAAGTTTGTGATGTTATTTTAGTACAACCATATATGTGGAAGCATCAGGTTGTGTATGAGTCACGGCCTCGTAGTGTCATTGTCACTTTGGGGGGACAACTCTATCAGATACCAGAGACAGTTGCACCTATCGTAGTCTCTTTGAACTCAACCAAGTGGTGTAGGAAGATAATCTCCCACACTGGGAAATTTTCCCTCTTCACAATTGCCTCTGAAGGTGAACATCAAATCATGTAGACCTCCACAACCTTTGCACAGGGTCCCTCTACTCAGCATAAACAAGAAGAATGCAAAGGCATTGTTGCCTCGCCTATTTGGGTACATCTACGATGCAAAGCCACGCATTCAAGGTGCTCCTCCAAAGTGAAATCATCCACACCGATCCAGACCAAGGATAATAATGCAACCAAAATTATTGAACATGCCAGTCCAACGCATCCATCAACAACAATTACAGCCCTATCAGGATGTCAAAGAAAGGAAACCTTTTCACCACAACAAATGCCCCACCAGGAGCTCAACTTAGCACACAGTTCACCATACGATAAGCGACTAGATGCAATGGAGATCATTGATTCTTGTGGGGGGAGGACAAATCCAGATGGGTATCGATGGCCACCCACCTATTCCATTGGCTCAAAACAAATTTTCTAGCTTGGAAGTTTTACAGGTTTTCGGGTCAACGGACTGGTCCATATGGATATTAGGATCCATCCTCCTAGTCCACTTGCTCAAAACAGTTTTCCAGTTTGGTATTTTTTATGGTTTTTCAGACCTAAAACTTTTGGGGTCATTTTGAGGCCCTAAATGACGTTTTTTTCCAATGCAACAATCTAGACATAAATGAAGGCAAATCTAGGCACATTTGGACATCCAAAATGTGTTCTTCTTGGCTAGACCATTCCAACAAGCTACTGAACGCCCTAAGTGGAGATTGATGCAAAATTTATGCCCTCAAGAAGTTGACACATCAATTAACCACCTCAAGGCCCGCAAACCTTTTTACAATTGATCTTCTAGGGTTAGGATTTTGGATGTTTAGAGGTTTTCCCTTCATGCTTTTGATAAAAAGTCCCTTCGACCTCATTTTATAATCATCTTTTCACGAATGAGTGTAGCCGCCACATCTCTTCTCGGAGATATAGCTACCACCATTCTAGCTGCTTTTATTTTACAGTCTGTTTTGTTTCATTCATTTTAAAGAATCTAAGTTTACTGTATCATTGTGTTCCTTGCAATATATCTGTGTATGTGGTTCTATATTTGCTCTTTCATTTCATTCTCATGTAAATGGAGATCACCAAATAAAATTATATAGTCCAACCATTTGGATATGGACTCTTTGACTTCTTGAATGTTGATAGAACAACTTTAAATTCTTGTTTTGTAACCTCAACTTCCAACTTCTCATTCTCCTGATTCCCCATCATCCTAGGAAAAAAAGAGATTGCTTTCAACATTTCAACACTATTTTCCCTTGGAGGCTCTTGGAATGGGTTGATAAAATGGTTTGCACTTGCATCTATTATTTCCTCGATATTTCTAAATCTAACACCCTCCATATTTTTTTATCTCCATGATTGTATTAATGTTTCTTATTTGTTTAGCATAACTATAAAAAAAGGTTCATATTATGGTTCCCTTTTGCTAACCAAATTGCTCCTCTCTTCAACCTCCATTCTACTTCTTCTTGTTCCAATAAAATCCTTATTCTCCTTCCTATTTCTTTTAGATTTCTTAATTCCACTTTTGTAAATACTTATTCCTTATTGTTTTCTAGCAAAACCTTTATCTGCTCCTTTGTCCTTATAAGTTCCCGCCCTTCCTTTTTGGCTCTTTCCTTAGCCCATCTTGCTACTCCTTTTTTAACTTATTTTAGATTTTTTGCTATTATTTTTGTTCCTGCTTCTAGGTCATACTTTTTCCAGTTTTGTATGACACTATTTTTAAATTATTCTTCCTCGATCCACTTATAATTGAACTTTAAAGGACCTGATGGGTTGGGGTCTTCCTCTTCAATTGCAATGAAATTTTATTGCCCAATTGCAATAAAATTGCCATGATACTTCCTCTCCAAGTATCCCTTTTGCAATTAGAAACCTATCTAACCTTTTAGATACTTCCTCTTTCCTACTTCTCGAGTTTCTCTAAGTGGGTACTAGATGGGTGGGTTTCATATCACAAAGCCCTACTCCTCAAAAAGTTGTAAGAAATAGTATGCTAATGGATAATTTATGGCATTTTCTCCCTAGACTTCCCCTATTTTTGATGTAAAATTGAGGTCTACCCCAATGATCACTTTATCATATGTAACCTAACCTTGATCATTAAACCTATCCCATAACTCTTTTCTTTCATCACATGAGTCATACAAATTGATTATGGAAAAATATCTTCCCAGTTTGTTTGACTCTAACTTTGTCTTTAAACATGCACTTTGAAAGGAAGACTATATGAGATCCATACAATTGTTCCACCTTGTAACCAAGTGGTAACCAAACCCTTTAACTTACCCTTTGCATTTAGGGACAAAGGACCAATCTTTTAAACAAGATGGCAAAATATGCATTGCTTTTAAGCTTCCACACATAATCTCTTGAATTGACACTACATATGGCTTATAATTTTTAAGCATTCATTGAGAACTATCTCTTTATGGGAAACTCCTACCCCTCTCACATCTAGGGATAAGATTATCATGGATTTACCTTCTTTGAGGCACTCCCTACTGGAAGGGTCCCCTTTATTGTCACCTATTTTCCTTCTCTAATCTCTCTCTTTTTTTCCTCTTCTCTTTTCTTTTTTATTTACCATGGATAGAAAGGACTTCCTTCTTATAGAAAAAGGTTGTCCTATATCAATAGCTAAACCTCGTTTAATCTCTAGATCTTCTTTTAGGGTTTTAGCTTTTCTCGACCTTAATTGGTATAAGGTAACTGGATATTAGAGTCTTCTAAAACCAAGCCTTGATTATCCCATAAATTCCTATCTACTTCTACATCCAAGTCTAATCTATGACAAATATGAGTTTCACCTAACATACTAGTAAATTCCTTTACTTATTCCTAATCAAAGGGTGCCCTATAATCGCTATGGGTTATATGGGGTTTTCAAGGCCTACTTGGATTCCTCCCTTAAAGATCTATTAGATTTACTTCCTCACCCTTATTTGGTTCCTCATTAGATAGATAAATATAATGAAGATAATTAGTTTCCATACCTTTCAATGTGGTTTGTTGGGCCATTGTTTCTTTTGTATCTAAGCTTATATGAACATATTCTTTATGAACATCTACTTTTGGATGTTTCTTCCTTTACTATTTTTTCTTTGTGCCCCTCTAATTCTACCAAGTTCCCAGTTTCCTTGCCTTCTATTTCTTTGCTTGGAAATACCAAGACTTACCTTGAAAACTCGAATGCATTTTCCTTCTTCCTCCACATCTTTTTTTGGTTTGGATTTGGGTAATTCCTCCATATACGCCTCATCATTTCTCTTGGCAGTTCAGGTATTGAAATGGTGTATTCCAATAATCTAGAATTTTCCTGTATAATTCTACTTTCCCCAAAGGCTCAAGGGTTAACTCAAGTGGTCATGAGATAGATAGAGGTCACAGGTTCAACTCTCTTGATCCCCTCGAGGTTAGGCTCCATAATTAGGGCCGACAGTTTATCTTGTTTACCATGCATGGATCATGGGGAAAGTAATTGGATGTTTTTTTTGCAAGGTTTTTGTTGGAAAAAAAGTCCACTTTCCCCATACTATTTCAATTTCCTTTGGTAAACCCTCCCAAATGTCTATTTCTATTAGGATTTTAACCATTCTCTTGTCCACCTTCTAGCTAACATTATATTTGACATTTATGAACTTCCCCAAACTACCTCCCACTACCTTGAAGATGCCAATGTTCTATAAATCCATTTGTAACCTCGACATCTTAACCTAAATATGTTGCAATTATTTTGGTTCCTTCACGTGACTGAACTGTAGATTCCATTGTTAGAAAAAACAGGATCGTAGAGCAATAACAAGAAACAAGATGCATATATAAAACACATAAACACAATACAAGAGAGACACCAATATAACGTGGTTCACCCAAGATGGGCTACATCCACACATAAATTGTCAATCCTTATTATTATACCATCCAACAAAATGAAGGGATACAACCACAGCACATCCGCTGCAATCTTCTTTTCACTCTCTCACAGTCTCTCTTACACAATCATAGCGATCTTTACACTACTACAGTACATAACCGTATTACAATGACTTCCTTTCAAAGATGGATTACCGTGGGAAAATACTATGGAACACCCAATACCATGGGCCTGTAAATCACCCATTATTGACCAAGTCATGACTATGAAATTACAACATTTTACAAGGAATTTTTCTCGAATTTTTCGCTACATGGGCACTGCGCGGCGACTATATTGGGGGGGGGACCCCCCCCAAACCCCCTGTCATGGACTGGGATCCAAACACGGTTGAAACACGACCTCTGAATAAGGAAGATCATGCTCCACAACCGACATCCACCTTCAAATGTCCAAGTAGGACACTCCTCAAACCATTTTTTTCCCCAAAACCATCTAGACATATTATCTATGCTTGAACTCAAGCACTAGCTAACCACAAACTAGGATATGGTAAATTGGTAAGTATTCAAGTAACTCTATCCATTCATGCTCCATCCACATGTACAAAGAAACTTCCGATACATGGTTGCCTGCAAATCTACTAGGTAAGGCTTTGTTCATAGACCCCATCATTAATTCAACCCCTACATCCTCCTCTACAACCAACCTAACCCCGATTCACTAAACAATCTTTGTCTTGGTTTACTCCTCCTCCTTATTGCTTTTCTAGGGTTAACTCTCCAACCACCTTACCTTGGTCATATGGAAGCTTTGAAATCTTGAAATTGTGGCATAGTCCTCTTAGCACTAATGGCCATAAAATATCCTTCTATCCAAAGATTAATTCTATGTCCTTTTCCTTTCTAGCTCAGACTTCATAGATCAAGTCTTCTAACTTTGTATCACCATAAGCTTCATCTTGGTCTAGTTATGTAATCTTGCTACTTCTTACACAAATATGACTTATGACCTCATTATTTCGGGAGTCATTTTTTTGGATATAATTGCCTAAGGTTTTCCCTAGGGCTACGTTTTGCTTCTTCCTAATGCCTTCATTAAAAGCCCTTAAACCATTCCAAATCCCCACCGTATTCTTCTCTTGCGGAAATATAGTTTTTTGAACAACTTCTTCATCCTTTACATAGTGCACTAATTCCTCTTCCATACCTTGTTGCCATAGAGTTTGCCCACAAGGCTTCAATGTCACCCTCTCCACATACAATTATTTTGTATCATTCCACAAATGATAATTGTATTGAATTATTCATCCACCACATATTGCTAAGTTTTTATATGTATTTTTTTCCTAAGAAAAATGACACACACACACACACACACACACACACACATATATATGTATGTATATATTAACTAGAATGGTTTACAAAAATTTATTATAACCTTTATGAGAATGATATTTTAGGCAATTTTGCTCAAAATTATTAGTCTTGTGAGGCCAATAGATCACGACTCTTATTCTTACATATCTAGGCCTAATGCATTTAGCCGAGTAGATTCTACAAAAGGTGCCAAGTAACAAAACAAGCTTACAAAACATAATTAAAACTAGATTAAGAGTGAACACACTTTCTCATAGCATCATCTTGGGCTTGATTCGAGGGAAACAAATCCTTTTTATTTATCTCTATGCCCTCTTGAAGTTGATGGAGACTTTCTTCTTCCATGAATTCTACGAGGAAAGAACCGACTGAAGTGTTCATATCGGCAGCTGAAGAAGTTGAATCCCTAACGAGGGAAATAGCCATGGCTTTGAATTTGGCAAAATCTCCTTCTAGATATTGCATTTGTCCTTTTCGTTTGACTAAATATCCATAATTATGGCTTTTTGAGAGGTTTGTTGGTGCTCTAAGTCATATAACTTTGTGCTAACAAAGAATATCAAGGTTCCATTTCCATTTTTTAAGTCTTCCCCCCTCCTCAAAAACCTTATAATTTCATGGATATCTCCCTAACAATTGTGGGAATGATTGTCCATGTTCCCCCCCCCTAACCAGTATAATCTCCTCTCAATATTTCATATTCCCTAGTTACAAGTTTTCCAGATTACACCACTCAAGATTTTTGGAATGGCTTCACTCAGAATTTCCAGATATTTTTCTCTTAGGATTTCCAATCACAAGCAACCACATAAGAATCCTCCTAAACATACAATCATAAGAGCCAATGATCTATTTTAGACTTTCTATTCGAGCAACCATAGAACAATACGACCTTTGAACACCCAATTTAAGCATAATTCATAGAACAACAAGTGTGCATGTGTTTAGAAATGAGACTAAGCATTGATGGCCGAGACTGACTTACTTGTGTTTGAGATTGCTCTCCTAAACCATCACCACATATTGCCACGCTAAGCCTAGAAAAGGATGCCCAAAAGGGCATTTCTACCCCAAGGTTGAGCCGAATTCTCACTATTTTTGAACCCCCTAGCACTATGTTTCACAATACTCCAACAAATAATGTTAGACTAATTAGAATAAACCAAGACCTACTTACCACCTTCATTCGAGCTCGGTCCCCTAGGTAAAAAAATCCCATATTTCAACAATCGATGATCCCCCATGCCTTCAAATCTCCAAAGTTGTCGTAATAATGGAATGTGCAAGATATGGGTGAGGGTAAATGTAATGTCCTTCATCATGGGTGGAATTTAATGCCTAAGCTGCTATGTGTCCTTTCCATCAAGTTCATGGTTGAGTGGATAAAAAATTTAGGGGATGGGGTTGACAGCATAATCCCCATTTTTAACCATGTAGCCTTCATTGAGCCTAGAGGCATGATTGGATAAACAATCAACTTTTGGATTTAAGGCTCTTAGAATGTGAAAGAATTGAACTGCTTTTAGCACTTGAATTTCTCTCTTCATGCTTGAAATGATGCTCACAAGAATTTATCTCTAATGGCAATGAGTTATTATTTAGGCGTTGAATGATGATCATGGAGTCTCAAAAAACAAGCATGGTCTCTATTTTTGAAGTGATTGCAATTTTTACTCCTTGAAGAAGAGCATAGGCCTCTGCTTGATTGTTTGTCACTGTTCCTCAAGCAAAGCTACTTTCTTGAGTTCCTCCGGGATCAAAGATGATCACTCTCACACATGCCACCCCTAAAAAGTCACAATTTCTATTCAAAATTAGAACCAAATTTACATTATTTAGGTGTTAGAACATTGTAGCCATATAAAACACTAAAGTGTTGGTTTCAAAACCAAAGAGTCTATTCACATATAGGCTAAACATAAAAAAAATAAAAAATAAATATATTATTACTATCTTGAACATGTTCAACATAACAAATCTCTACACAATCTCGATCAATACAACAACAAGAGGAAAAGCACAACTTATATGCTGCTCCACAATGATAACATGAACCCTCAAAAACCACCTTAGAAAACCAGAGAACTAAACAGGGTAGGATTTTTATTTCAAAAAACAAGTAGAGAGAAAAAAATGTAATAACTCTATCAGAACCTGCTTCGAGAAGAGGAACACAAACTCTTGATAAATTCTTCAACCACCAAGTAGCCAACCTCAACATGGAGCCCTCCTTTGAGAGCTTGTCAGCATCTTCATTTAACTCCCTAAAAATATGAGTGAAAGAGAGAAAGTCAAAGGCAGATGCAATCACTTTCTGTTGTTCTCCCAAGGGAATTATAGTGTAGTCCTACAACTGGCATCTCCCATTAATCCAATTTATTACTAATGAAGAATTACCATATAACTGTAGATTAGTACAAAGCTCATTGCTTGCAAAGAGAAAACAACAATTTCAATGCCAATAACTTAGCAACATTATTTGATCCAAACCCTAAACCCGCTTTAAACCTATAGAAATGAGTACAAAAAAGAAATAATAAACCCCCCATCACCAATCACAACATAAAAGCTTTAACTTACACCATAAACAATTAAAATTTGAAGAACATGGAATAGGCTTTGATCCAATTATATATGTATGGGTCACTACATTATTTGATATAATCTCTTAGATACAACCACATATTTAACCACTACTTCAATATAACACTAAAAAAAAGCACTCATAAAAATTAACAATATAAACATTTTCTTAAACACATAAAAACAAACAAGAGCCACGAGGTGGCAATGTCCCTAACATTGCCACCTTGTCTATTTGCTTGAATTCTCTATTCTATATCAACACAAACAATTTGAGTAATGATATTTGTTCATAACGGTTCATACTTGTGTTTTTTTTAATAGATCAATATCTAATAGTACACTCTTAGAAATTATAAAAAAAACCTTTGGAGATAATCATTTGCATTTTTTCCCTTCAAAATGTAATAGTGTACATTCTTAGAAATGATAATAACAAGAATCTTACACATAATTATTTATAATAGTGTGCACTATTAGAAATGACAACAAGAATCTTGGATGTAGTTAATAAAGAAACTTAAATTTTGTTTAAAAACCTAATAAAATAAAACTTTTTATGATAATAAAACAAAACTTTCTATAATTTTATAAATTATAAATAGTCTTTTATCTTATATGGACTATTTGGATTTTTCACAACTTTTTTTAATGTGTCATCCTTACAAAGCCTTCCAACATTTCCCAAAAGTCCCTCAAGCACTCAAATAAAAGAATTCAACATTATCACCACATTTACTAAACATAAAAAATATTGTGACCTTGTTTACATCCATATGTACAATGTTATTTTTTTAAATGTTTAGGTGTTCTTTATTTTCAAAGAACAAATTATAAGATAGCAGTATGATGATGAAAACAAATCACTAATCCCGGTATGCTTTCAAAGGAATGAAAATGCTTTTTTACAATTAAATAAACAAAAATTTAGGAATAAGAGTTTATAATGAACACCATGCCACTCATAACAATATGAAATTGAAACAAAATCCATGAAACCATTACCTCTTTCAATGCATTCATAACAATATGGAGATTCAAACAAATCACTAAGCACAAAACCATTACCTCTTTCAAGGCATTCATAACGATATGGAGATTGAAACAAATCACTAAGCACGCTATGCTTTTGAAAGGAATGGAAATGCTTCTTTAGGAATTTTTAAATTCAAATTCCTGAAAAAAATATATTTGTCTTTTTCAATAATTTGAATTTTAATGGAAAAAAGATAAAACAATTAAGAAAAAAAGAAAATTTAAAGAAAATTGTAAATTAAATATATTATATATTTATAGACCAGCGTAGATCCAAATCTTAGGCTCTATTAAGCGCTAAGAGATCAAATAATAATGAATTTATTTATTCATTATTTTATATATATATGAAAACTTATTTAATTATTTTATTAAAAAAAGAGAGTTGTGGTGGAGAGATTTGATTGATATATCAAAATAGAAATAGATCCACATCATTTAGGTTAATGGTTATGAGATGGAATATTATTCTTTTTACTTATTGAATTTTTGAAAATCTAAGTTTATAGTTTTATCAAAATGAACGTATCCCAAATCAAAAATGAAAAAAATAATACCAATAAATATGATTGTCACACCTATTCACTTAAATATATAATATATTTTTAATATAAATTATTTAATAAAATATCATGCAGTGCATTAAGTGGTTAATTTAATAAATATCTTTCATTCACTTGAAAAATCACGAATTTGATCCTTGTACTTTGTTCCGAATACTCATTAAATGGTTAATTTAATAACCATCTTTCATACAATAAAAAAATCACGAATTTGATTCTCTTTGCTTTCTTCCCAATACAATTTTTTAGAAATGATTAATTAAAAATGATAAAATTTTCAATCAAATTTTCTACGTGTCTTGCATACCTATATCTAAAATTGATTAAAAATATATATATGCTTTTTGAATTGGATCTCATTTGTACCTCTTCTTCCAAATTTATAATATTTTTATACATATTATACTAAAATTGGTAATTTTAAAAAAATATAGAATTTTGTACACTTCCCCGTATTATTTTCCAGCAAAACGTATTGACCGTCTCCAAAAATTGGCTTTATTTATTATAATATCTCCAATCTGTTAGGACGATTCAGATAGTAATAGGAACAAAATGTAACAGTAACACTAACAAGGTTGCGAAAGGGTTGCCGTTGTTTCGGTCCATCCATTCTCTACACACATTCACGGGCTCCCGAAGGAGAGGACCTCTTCTAACTTTGATCCTCTTTGCTACTGCTGCAGTCTTTTTCGTCTTCTTATGCTTTGGCTTTGAAAGCCTTTGTTCTTTCTGGATGATTTGGACAAATTCTAAGTCTGAATTGGCCGATATAATATTTATTACGTGTATTTGAAACAAAAAATAGGTTTTTATTAATGGATATTTATTATGTTTTTTATTTATTATTACAAACGTTACATTATTACAGAAAATTATATATTTTAAATGTGTTTAAATATATATATATATATATTTTCAGTAAAAAAGAAAATAAATAAAAACTTTTAAAAATTGACGACTAATATTTGTATCTTAATAGAAAAGAAAAAAATTCTACATTTCAAAGGTGTTCCAAAAAATAAATAAAACCCATCTACAAATGGTAAACATCAATGCAAACAGAGGAATGCTATCTTATTTGTTTGTCCATTAAAATTGAAGCTAAGTTGTGTACAAGTTTAAAGTCGTGCAATGACCAGAAAGGCAATAGAGAGTTTTTTTTGGCCGAGCCTTGTTTGCAAACCACCCATGAAATTGCTGCAAATTTTAAAACATAAAGGGTTATTTATTTTCAAAAGTAGTTTAAATGTAAAACCCTAACATATGCAGAATTGGTAGATTCAAAATTTATGCCAAAAATGGGAAATGAAACCCTAAAAATTGGTGGAATAGGATAATTCTTATGCTTCAAATATAACAAACTAAAATAATCGTTAAATCTAAAAGTAAGGTAAATTAACTTTACCTGGCGCCTTAGGTCGGCTTCTTTGAGCTTAGCTTCAATTTCATCAAGACTTGATGGCATCCTGGCGTTATTCTCGGGCTTAGACCTTATTTGTGCTTTGGGGCGACCCATTGAGAGTCCGTCACGTCTACTTCAAAGGAATCAGAGAAAAGAACTTCTTGCCGTGAAAATTTATAATCTTTCAAATCAAAACCAGAAATTTGTTAGAACATCTCAAAACCCTGTATATAATGAAGGAAACCATTAGTATATATACAAAATAAAGGGGTTGAAATTTTCTTACCTGATAAAAGAGAAAACTGAATAAAGAAAATAACCAAACCCTAGCTCCTCGCAGCTTTTGGGGCATAACCAAATACGCTATGTCCTATAGCTAAACCCCAGCTCTGAAAACATTAGCAACAAACTCAATATACACAGGGAACTATTAGAATCAAGTATTGTGTTGTAATGGAAAAGACAATACAATAATGAAAAACTTTACCCGTGGGAACCAGGACATGCGCACACATTTACTAAACCGTCAAGACAAACCCGAACAGATAATGGTGTATATGGCCTACACAAGTCTTAATTGTTCGTAACCTTGTCTGTCTACTGCTGAAAACCCTGGGGTGATGTGCCTACGAAATCATGTACGCAGAGAACATACCCGGCCAATTGGCACTGCGAAAAGCACAACACCCGGAGAGACGAACCCTTGCTGATAGAAAGAGAGCTCCACCCGGAAAGACGAACTCTTGTGGATAGAAAGAGAGCTCCAATGCTTGCAGCAAGAACAAGGCCGATAATTAGCATATAACTCAAACCACCTAAGAATACACATACACGGACCCCACACCACCAGCAAAGAGAACCTTCGAAAGCAAACACGCCACCACCCAAGTAGACGAATAGAGCACCAACAAATAAACATAATGAATGAATGAAAGATTTTAATAACGTCCACGAGGCTGGTCAGCCTAAGGGACCAAAAGAATCACAACCCTAAATCCTCTCCATATTCTTTTCCAAGTCAGATCTTTTGCTGCAAATCTTGACTAGAAGACTTGCAATCTGGTTGATCTTAACTTCTTCAAAAAGATGGTGCATGCTGTCAGCCTTTAAGCTGTCTTCGTATTGAATGCGGATATCCTCGTAGGCTGCACATTCCATAACAAAGTGCCACTCTGTCTCCACCACACCCTTGTTGCAGAAAATGCAATTTCTCTCTTCCCACTCTTCCTTAGGCACCATTCACCTACCCGTCTCACATCTAAGGCGATGTGAACCCGTCCTCAGCTGCTAACATCTTTGCTTTTCCTTTGATAACTGCCCCTAAATATGCTTTCTCACCATGCTCGCAGTTTGGGTTAAACTCTTTGATGTAGTAGTATTTTTTACGCCCATTGTAGTTGGTCCACATGGCAGTCCTGAATTTTTCAGTCACGAATTTTTTTATTTCTTTCTTGGTGTTAGGACATTCATGTAGCTTGATATTCCACTTACTTAGACATTTTTTGTTTTGCTTCATCCAAGTTTTCTTTCTACGGTCTAACTCCTCCTCCATACTTACCTTGGGCCAGCATTGATTGTCCATGTTTTCAACCCTCTTTATGTAGCTTATTAGCTTGGTTATTGTTGTTGCCTCCATTGGGAAAGTACCTGCTTCAGCTAGGAGTATTTTGTATGGTACTGTGGCTTTAACTTTGAGGTTGCTAGTAATTAGTTGCTTCTGAATTCTTTCCAGCTGTCTCCATCTGCAAGTTGACATGCTGCTTCCCCAGACTTCACAGCCATAAAGAACAACCGGTGTGACCAACAAACCAAAGAGGGTCTTTTTGGTTTTCCAACCCCAGAGTTCTGCTTTTCTACACCTGTTTTGAAGTGAGAATGAGGCCTTCCATCCCCCCTGCATCCTTTTCGCCCTACAGGTCTCCCAATTGAGCTCATAGTGGAAGTCAATCCCAAGATATTTGTTTTCCTTCACTATCTCCAGCGGGCTACCTTCGAAGAGGAAGGTGGTTGGTTTGTCTTTTCTACTTAAGGAGAAGATCATGATTTTGGTCTTGGAAATGTTCACTTGCATCCCGACCTCTTGACAAAAGTGTTATGAGGCCTTTAAGTGCTCTCTTAAACCATGCGTTATTTGCGAAATTAGAATAAGGTCATCCGCATACAAAAGTAGCTTCGCTACATACCTTGCTAGGTGGACACCCTCCCCATCCGTTTTGCTCAATCAAGCTTCTAACTTATCAATATATAAACTAAACAGCGTGAGGGATAAAGGACAGCCTTGCTTAACACCAATATCACTGCTGAAACATTCGGACATTCCCTCGCTTGTTCTGATTTTAGCTCGAACCTTTTCATAAAGCTTGTGGACTGCCGCTCTATAGCCATCTGGAATACCCAACTCTTCCATTATGTTCCAAAGTTTGTCTCTAGGCACTGTGTCGAAGGCTTTCTTAAAGTCCACAAAACAACAATACGTTGTTCCACCTTGTTTGTCCCATATTTTCTCTATCAAATGTCTAAGGGTGATACAATGGTCAATAGTAGAGTGCTTAGGCCTAAAACCCGCTTGTCCTTTTGCTCTTTTTCCCTCATCTTCTGCCCATCTGTTGATTCTCCTTTCTATCATGCTCCCAAAAAGCTTGCCCATGAGGGGGTTGACCATAATAGTGCGGTAATTGGAAGGGTTATTGGTATCACCACTCTTAAAGAGAGGGATAACCACGCTGGTGGTCCATTATTTCGAAAAGCCATCCTGGATGACCTCATTGAAAATTTCCTTTATGTGAGGGGCAAGGAGCTCAACTCCCCACTTTAAAAATTCAGCTTGAATTCCATCTATGTCCTCTGCCTTGCCACTTGCTAGTTTCTTTATTCCCTGCTTGATATGGTTCACTGTGAATAGATTCATCGATGTTTCCACTATGGGAGGAGTGTCCTTTTGTAACCGCTCATAAAGAAGCCTCGCGTATTCTAACCATTGGACATCAGTGATACTGTTTTCGGTTTGCTCTTTCCTTTGTTGTAATTCTCTCCAAAAACCTTTGGGGTTGTGTTTTCCGAGAGATATTAACTCCTTTCTTCTTGTATTTACATAATCCTCTCTCTTTGAATGAACTAACTTCTCATATTTCCTCTTGTTTTCTTTTTTGAATTTTCCCTCTTTAAAAGACCTCTTGGCTGCCTTGCAATCTTCATCATACCACGGGTTTGCCGGAAAAGTACTTGTAGCT
Source organism: Larix kaempferi (assembly GCA_027924585.1). NCBI lineage: Eukaryota > Viridiplantae > Streptophyta > Pinopsida > Pinales > Pinaceae > Larix > Larix kaempferi. The sequence continues at coordinate 5,369,473 of BSBM01000477.1, read as the reverse complement.
CTCTTCCTAGGACGAGACCGCTTGCATGTCCTTAAGGCCTTGTGGATTATTGGGATCAACAAACTACTATGCACATGACTGTGACCGTTTGCCATATTGATTGTCATATTTGTCCTTTTATATTTCATTTCCCGAAACTGTTGCTTAAGGGTAGCACTAAATCTATCCTGTTTTCTTGATTCAAGAGGATTTTTCCCTTGCCAAGAGTTTTCTTTTGCATGCCATAATTTTGATTATTGTAGGGGCTATTGGGGGCAAAGTCCAACTTAACAAATAGGGGGGCATGGTCATATTTCATTTCAATAAGGCGGTCCCCTATATCAAACTTCAGCACTCTAGGAATAAAACTTTGAGAGCAAATTACATAATCTACCACACTTTGACCATTGTAGGTTTTGCATGTGATACGCCTTGAAGTTGGCCACCTACTCATTCCATTACAAATAACCATGTCAGACAAACTACACAGTCCCAGTAATTCTGCCCCAAAGTGTGTCACTTCCCCATCACCATCTTGTGAAATTTTTTCCCATAATTGGTCTCCACTTTCCTCCCACCAGAAGGGATTGTTTTCCCCTCTTTCTTCATTGGTGAGCTGGAGAGATTGGTTGTTGGCTGTCCTTGCGTTAAAATCCCCTATTAACATTATTTCTCCTTGGGATCTAAAGAGAGAGATATCTCTTTTCAAAGAGGCATATGGGTCTTCACTGTCTAAATTGCCGCTTTTATAAATCTTTGAGTTTTTGGGAGCGAAATAACAAGCAGCCAGCTTGAAAGTAACCTCTTTCTCGTTTATTTTCAACCAAATGTACTGTTTTTTTGGGTCCTCTTTCTCCACTTTTACAATTTCTCCCCATTTTTCACTTATTAGCACTGTGACTCCCCCATGTCCTTTTCCCGTCCCAGTTCCTTTGTTCCAAACTGAAACCTTCTTATAACCCTCAAAATCTGGAACCTTGCATCCATCATGTTCATGTGTTTCTGTAAGAATTATAATATCTTTCCCTCTTGCTATGGGCCCTAACCCCGGACCTCTTCTCCATGGGTAACCTCTGCAATTCCAACTCACCACCTGTAAACAGTCCTGTGGGGCGCCGATTTCCTATTTCTTATTTGAGAAACGATCACCAATTTGCGCTTTCCTGTTGACCATCCATGCCCATTTTCCCTCACTTCTTGTTGATTTCACCTTTTCCCACTCCTTTCTTTGTTGTTCTTGTTGAGCAAAAGTCAAGTCCTCATCTAGGTAGATGTGTGATCCTCTAAGAAATCCTCTATTTCTGAGGATCATGTTCTTATCCTCTATGTTCCTTAAACTGACTCTCACATGTCTATCTTTTCCTCCTTCTAACTTTCTTCCAATCCTGCTTGCTTGATGAATACTCCCTGTCCATTTTAGTTTATCTTTGAGGAAGTCTCTTGCTAGAATGTCCGTCCTCTCGTTTTCCCCAAAGTCCCTCAGCACTTTAATGATGATATTTGTAGCCTTGCTTTGCTTATCATGCTCTTCCTTTAACTGTATTCTGATTTGTTTCTCAATGATTTCTCTTTGTTTATTTGATGACCAACTTACGACCTGTGACCATGATTTCGCCTCTTCTATCCGATCCTTTAATTGATTTTCTTTAACTTCCAAGTCGGCTAGCGCTACCTGGATCCCCTGTAATTGTACAGTTTCTGCTTCCTCTTTTATCACTTCCGATTTCCCAAATCCAGACATCCTCATCTGTTTTAGTTCTTGTTTCATGTTAGCCACTTCTTGCCGTCCCATTTCTATTTTACCCCGCATGCTTGAGATTTGTTCCTTAAGATTTTTTTTTCTCCCTCTAATTTGTTCTTGAACTCAACAATTTCGTTTACTTTGTTGCCTTGATACCATCTTTTCTCTTCTAAAATTTCGAGCCTCCTTTTCATGTTCATAAGTTCTTTAACGTATAATTCAGATGACCAAATTAATGGAGTTGATGTGGGACTGTATAAATCTTTGTTGTCATAGTTATCTGCTTTACTGCCCTCTATGTTTGTCATATAAATCTCTGTTTTGTTCAAACTTGCTTCAGGATCCTTAAAATTTTCTGTTTGCTTCCCCCTATTGTGTGACGCCTTACTGGCTAAGCTATTCATTTTTGGTAGGGTCAGTGCCAGTTTCTTCTTATGTGGTTGCCTTAGCTTGCGGATCTGCCTACGCTTTAAAATCCCCTTGTATTGCTTTGCATTTACGAAGATCAGTCTTTCTTCTATGTTGCCTGTATCTTTCTGCAAGAAATATGCCATAAAAGAGCCCCATACTCTTGCTAAATCATCCACTGATACCGTAGGTTGGTGAAGAGAAGATCCACTGGCAAACTGAGGGTTATGATTCCAACCCGGGCTGAAACTCTCTTGATGGATGTGGTTTAGTGGTGGTAATGTTAATGGACCACTCAGCTGATATTGTGGACCCCTGATGTATCCTGTCCCCTCCCCTATAAATGATAATGGACCACTCAGCTGATAGTTTGCAGACATGTTTCCTGTGTAAGTGAGTAGTGGTGTTTGTGCCCCCCTTACTCCGGAGGTCTGGACCACCAAAGCTAAACTGTCATCCGTTCCCTCCATGATAGCTCCCCTATTTGTTTTGTTGAGTTTTTTGACAGTTTTGTTTTGATTTTCCCACCTTTGGTTTGTACCATCTTAGGGTAAATAAACAAAGCATAAATGAGAAACAGGGAAAGGTAAAAGAGGGAAAAACACTGGTTGCACCTTATCCTATCGGGTAGCGGCTTTTTGCTGACTATTTAGATATTCGTTGCCCTTCTTGAGACCGAGACTGAGACTGGGCCCCTCTCCCCACCAAAAGGCTGTCGGGAGTGCCGCTCCTCGTGGAAAGCCCTTCCTTGCCCCCTGTGACTCCTAGCTCCTGCCTGCGACTCTTCCCTGCTGACATTGCTGTTGCCTCCCTGAGAAGAATGCACACGCTTTCTCTCTGCCAACGACAACCACAATACCACAATACCACAATACCAGACTGTGGCAGCAAATGAACAACAACCTCCAGCAAATGACACGAGCGAATCTGACGCCCAGGAGCTCGCTCCTACACTATGAACACCGTTGATGAGCAGCAACACCAGAACAAGCGTATGCACCATATCCAACACCAAACAATAATGCCCAGGCTCAGCCCACAGGATAAAACGTTACACTACACATTTGTGCATAACGAGGAAGAAAACAAAATATTGTGTCTCCACCATATCAATGTACACTACACATTCGTGTGAGAGACCATACCACTGTACAACTAAACCATACCGCCATCTGCAAGAGACATCGAAGCCAAAAACCCTCGCCGACAACTAATGAAAGGTGACGATAGGCGCAATAAAACCCTGCAGCTGAATCAACACGAAACCTGCACAATACCGCGACATGCATCAATCCCCATGCATGCAGCATACCATACTACGATTATGACGCAATATCGCCGCTGGCTCCTGGGGCACATAGCTCCAGGACCGACATCACCTGTAAGCGACCAATAAGATAATAGTTAAATACAATTTAAAAAAATTACAAATAAATCAATGTTATTTAAAGTATAGTATGACTTTACCCCACTACAAAAATCAAAATCTATAGGTGAAACTAATTCATCCTCCCAATTCATATATGTCAAGGACATAATAAAGACCCATTAATATATGTCAAGGACATAATAAAGACCCATTATATATAGTTATAGTTTTATGATTCAGTCCCTCCCTACCCTATTGCTAAAATGTGTGCCTGGTAAAAAATTAAATTGACTCATTACTGTGAAAAGAGCCACTACAATTACATAGTAATTGCATTTACAATCTCTAAAAATTAAGTCCAGGAACGATGTTTTTTGAAATATATAGTATTATGTTAATAGGAACCATCTTTAGCACCAACATTTTTGCTACTCAAGCGACAGGCATAGCCGCTCTGCGGCACTGGTCAATTATACAGAGCGCGAAAAAATAATCGTCGGGATATTTTGATACAAATTCCACGAGTTAAACTAAAAATGGTACATTGCGGCCAGTGTACAGAGATGCAGGTTTTTGGAGGTCTTTTGCAATTTTGTTTACATGGTCTAGGGTTCTAAGGCTCATAGGCTTCAACATTATACTGCTCGTGTGTATATGGTTTTTAAACATTTTTTCGGCTGAGTAAAGGATACACTAATGGCAACGGCCCTCGACCAAGATAGGCCGATAGATGGCGATGATGAATTGCTAATAGAGGAGATGCTGGAGGAAGCAGAAAGGCTTTACCTTGATGGAGCCCAAGTGAACAGCGAAGTGGCCAATGATCTCAGAGATGTAGGAAGGCATTATCTCAATCAAGCTCGTGCTCCAGTAACGCATGATCTCTGTGCAGTTCTTCAGACCTCTCAGATCGGTGATGTGCATTTGCTCAGAAAGGCTCTCGGTATTGCCTTCATTTTCTAACTAGTGCTTTTATTTTTTTTGCCAATCTGAAAGCTGGCTTTGAGGTGGAAGTCTAGGTTGATGTGATAGTATCAACCCTTGCCAGCGGGACTTCGTGGCTATCATGCCTTGTGAGCCATCTCTGGCTTCCACATTAATACTCTTCTCAATTTAATTTGCTGTGTTTATTATGTACATGTTTCTTTGGTGCAACATTCATTCTATTGAAACGAGTTACTGTGTAGACTGGTTTTGGCTGCAATTCTGATTCTAATAACTGACCTCTCAGGCGATTTGAATGCAAATTTATGCTGAATATGGCCATTAGGATTTCACATTTAAGTAGCCTGCAGGCTTGTTTCCTAATAGATATTATATTTCAGTGTTTCACAGTTAAGTAGGAAGCGTTAGTTGGTGTATTTTTTATGGTTTCTAGCATTTACATGGTTTCTGTTTTGCTTCTTCTTTATTTTTTTCTCTTCAAAGTAAGTTGCCACTGTGTTTGGAATCACAGACAATTTAAACTGCAACATCAATCGGTCCGATGTAGATGGGGACACTGCTCTTCATTTGGCTTGTCTTCACGGTCATCTTGCTTGCGTACAGGTTGGATTCTTTTTGAAGGCATTAGTGTTTAATCGTGCCTATTTGGGGCGTTGGCTAAAGTTTGATTGGATATTACCTACCTAGTTAATTGTATACATTTTCGTCTACAGGTCCTCTTGGAAAGGGGAGCAAGCCTGGATTCTAAGGACGAGGATGGAGCAATTCCTCTTCACGATGCGTCCTCAGGAGGTACGGAAAGGTCCAATGTCGTATTAGTCGGCTAATGACAGCATTGTTTTTATTAGGACTATTTCCTTCTTTCATTTCTGCATTGGTTTTATCTCTCGTCTAGCAAGACTGAAGTGGAATTAGCTAGATCTCTCGTCTAGCAAGACTGAAGTGGAATTAGCCCTGGCTAATGGGAATTATGGTGCTAAAGGGTCTAATTTCCATGGATGCATGTTCAGGACATACAGAAAGAGTCCTATGTCGTAGAAGCTTCAATAACAACATAGTTTCTTTTAGGAATGCCTTTTTCATTCCTTTTTGTACAGGTCCTGTCTCCTATCTGATAAGAGAGACCGGAGTAAAATCCAGATTTGGTAATCAAGGCAGTAAAGGAGCTGATTGCCAAAATCTATGTATTCAACTGGCAGCTTGGGTTCTATAGACTCATAGAAAACAATGAATTTGTAGGCATGGAACTAGAGCTCATTTGGACCGCAGAAGACGGTCTTTCCCACTTTATTATACTTGCCTTGATCAAAATAGCCTTAAATACAGAGAGAAGATCACAAGGTTTAAATATTGAGAAAACATCTATGATGAAAGTAGTTGGGGAATTTGCCAAATAACACGTGAACAGTAGTCGAAAAGCCTGTACTTAAACACGCATGCGAATTAATGTAGTTTTCTTGGTATTTTGGATAGTTAAAAGTTGAAACACATAGAAGTTGGATACGCTGGCATGAAAATTGTGTGTGTTCAACATTGTTACATATATTTTATTTATGCCAAATATGGATTTTTTACGCCAAATATGGATTTTGCAGGCTTTACTGAAGTTGTTCAAGCATTGTTGGATGCTGCTGAGAATCAAGACCATATAAAGAGGCTTCTTGATACCACCGACATTGATGGTGAAACGGTAAGCTTCAGAGATAAAGTTATTATGATCCAAATGCTAATCCATTGATGACATTGTTGTCCTCATGGTGAATTGATTTCGTTCAAATCCCAATTGACAAAACTTATGTTGTGACTGCTATGTCTAAAGACTCTAAACAATGCCTGGCTTGCATTTAATAGGTAAATGGAGCTACTCTCTGAAAATCATTCTTTTTAAAATAAGAATGGGCATATAAAAAAGGGAAGAGATATGAGAATTCATATGCCACTAGTTTAAGTAAACATCAATTTGAGGAGGTCAACATGGAGTGGGAAACAACTAAGCAATAAGTAAATACTAAATACTATCATCAGCATCTAGAAACTAAATATCAAGCATCAAGGATACAAATTGTGCACGAAATAGGGTCAGATCTTGTTAAAAAACGTAAACAACCAGGAAACTTGCAGTTGAAACATGGCTAAAACAGCCCAAGAATAAATGAACAGCAGTTAAAGCAAGCAAAGCAATGGACAGGGGGGTTAGAGTGGAGAAACCCCCCTACAGCTCATTGTATTCTGGTGTGCACTAAATGATACAGTGGAAAATATTTAAATGCACCAGACTTAGAAATTTGAGAGTCTATCCGCATGTGACTGCACATATAACTCCCTCACATCGTTCTCACTTGTCCACTTGTCCCACAATAAGCACGAGTTGCACTTCAACACTTCCCCATAACAAATGCTTGTTGTGAATCCGTCACCTGTCCTCGACAAAGTCTTGATCTAGGTCACATCAACAAATTTTCCCCAAAAGTTCAAGACTACCTACTTCTTCATGAGCTGTAACTTAGATGTCTCTTTATCTAAACCGAGGTCTACAAGTCCACCTAGAGCTTACAGCCAACAAATGGGCCTTTCTCTCAACAGGGGAACAACCTCCCTATCAGGTCTTCACGATCAATAGTTCTAGAGCTAAACCAATGTAAACAATACACTGATTTCTCAATGACTCATGGCCAAAGTTCCAAACCAAGGTTTACACATGCCACTGTAGGTTTTACAATCATGTGCCCTTTTACAACAATTTATACAACTACATGCACTAGTACATGAATTTAATAATTCCTTAGTTACTGACACTAATGCAAGCTATTTCTAGGAACCCCTTTTTGAAAACATCACCATAATGAATTTCAATTCTCTAGAGTTTCTATGCATCACTTTAGCCTCTCTTAGATAGTTCCTGTAGCAGTCAACAATTACCATATGTGATCTTACCGTGAGCTTCTCACAGACTCACACACACTGTGACTGAGTCTTTTAGTTTTTGCCCTTCCATGAGCTGTCCCACTAACCAATCTTGCAGCTGTCTCATCAGCAACTCTCTCGACATCCAAACACTCTATGCACCAAAAGTTCACCTCGTCCTTTACTAGCTCTACGTTCTACATTTGCTGTTCAACTCACATATATCCATGTATCATAACTCAACTCAACACAACAGATCAATGCACCAAACCTGCAGAAAAACATAAGCTTGATATATCAAAAAATTAGAAATCCCCCACGTACTTCACAACACACATGTTCACGTCAGTTTTACACAGGGACCATCACCATCAGATCCACTCAGGGTGCAAACAGCACCCACACATGCAGACATGCCATGCAAATGCATATACAAATGGTCATATCAAATGCGAGCCATAGACATTCCAAGATGCAATCTGAGACTTTTATCAACATGCAACTCCTTTTTTAGTTTTTAAACCTCATTGCATTCTTATTTTCTCTGTGCAATAGGTGCTCCTAAATCAGTTGTTGCATCCTCTGGATAGCAACAACCCACGACCCTCATGACCCCTTACTTCACATTGCCATACCTCCTGTGGCTGCTGTATGCAACGTGAGGCTCTTGGTACAAACCATAGTAGCAAGATTCGGCTGTTTTGGGAGTTTGTGTATGGAAATTCACATGGAATTCAAAATTCAATGAATATTCGACATAGTATGGATATGGTAAAGTTGACTAAATGCTTAAATATTTTCACAATTTTTAACCTTCAACTTTCAACTAGAACAACTAATGCATATGCTGTAGTTTAACTTATAACATTTCAACTATTAATTAATTATTAATATAAGAGTGGAACTATAATAGCAACCTATTGAATGATAATTCAATTCTCATAGTATTTAGAACTTCACCACCACAAGACAATGACCACATTAGTGAATATTCAGACCACATTAGTGAATATTCAGCCTATGTGCTTCTTCATATAAATAAATATAAACTCAAATCACATAAGCAAAAATGATTTTGCAGAGCAAAACAAAGTAAAATATGGACACACAAAAACTCAGGAATCATTTCAACAAATTTGTGACTATTGTTTCATGTAATCTTTTAAATGAATGTTGAAGTCGCACACATGACTTGATCAACATTAAAAAAATACATACATTGAGGCCATTAGCTCATACTTACCTATTAAATTCTATTTTCATGTTGTTATATCATATGTTATGTTTCAAATTTGAGATATCTTTCAAGGTGCCTACTATGAAGAATGGATATTACTTTAAAATTTTGAATAGGCATGCATATTTTTACCTGTTTAAAATTTTTAAAAATGCATGTTTTTGTATTTATGAGATATTTACTTCTGCATTTTAATCGTATTAGAATTTTTCTTTATGTATTTTTTCTGTACCGAATTGTATTCGTACTCGAATATTTCTACTATGGTACAAACTTGGTGACATTTGTGACCTTTTGTAGCTAATGGTAGTTGCACTCTTTGCACATCTTCGGGGCTCTTCCCTGTGCTAATACTCTTTTTGCACCGAGTGTAAACGAGGTGCTTACAACCCAGTATGGGGGAGATCCTGTAACGGATGTCACATGTCACATGTCACATGTCACATTTGTCACGTTTGTAGTATGGGGGAGATCCTGTAACAGATGTCACATGTCACATTTGTCACGTTTGTCACGTTACGTTACAACCCAGTATGGGGGAGATATTGTAACGTTTGTCACATTTGTCACGTTTGTCACGCTACGTTACAATCCAGTATGGGGGAGATGTTGTAACGTTTGTCACATTTGTCACGTTTGTCAGGTTACATTTCCATGTCGGCTCATAACTTATAAAAAATCAAAAGTAATTAAAAATTTCATGTTCGCTCATAACTTATCAAAAATAAAAAAAAATAATTAAAAAATTAAAAGAGAGGGATCCAATTTCTTGAGGGGTAATTTTTTTCTTAATGTGTAAAAAATTTAAGATAAAACAAAAAAAATTACACCTCAAGAAATTGGATCCCTCTCGGTGCTTGATAGATCTGGGTTTGAGATGGATCTACGCTGGTGCCATTCTCACCTCACAATTTTTGAGCCAAAAATTGCGTTGTCCTTGAAACCTTGTAAAACTCAGACACTCAATGCCTTGGCAGGGGTTCAAAAATTCTTTGCCAATGGACTCTTGATGATCTCCATGGAAACTTCTATATATTTGCGCAAGTCTGTGACCTGACAAGTGCCCAATGATCCCTCCTAAGACTTGACCCTCTTCTTCATCATTGGGGTGTTAGTGTTTATCTTCATGCTGGGAAGTGCAATCCAAGATTCCAGGGGATGGGAGCCTTCTTGGGTTCAACGAGACACATGCGACAATTTTTGATAATGGAGAGATGGGGATGATAACAAAAATGATGGATATCAACCCTTGCTAACTCAAATGCCTCATTCCCTTGGGTGGCCGTCGACAATCACTTTGATTGCCTTCTCCCGTTTAGGGATCTCCACCCTTGCTCCTTTCACTGGATTTCTATTTTCTATGTTTGCCTCCATGCTACTCGATCTGTATCTTTTTTGATTGAGCACTTGTGGTCAACACGAGCAAGTGACAACTGCTCCATTTTAGACATTAAATGGATAGGAATGTCCTAACACTCTATGGAAGAACCATTTGGCTAAGAGGCCACGAATAGGGGGTATCTACTTTTCCAAAGTCACGTAGGACTTGCACATGGCCACATCTGTTTTTTCGCAAGCATAGGTGCACACATGAGCATGAGCACAAACACAAGCATGTCAATGAAGAGACTTGAACTCTGGTGGGGGCAATAATTACACCTTGCTTTAAATGACCTGAGAAGCCACCGTTGACAAAGGTTGTATCTTTGATGAATTCTTTTTTATTTTTGGCTTTCAGGGTCTTATTCGAAATAACTTATCTCATTTTCATAGCCTTCTACAGATCAATGTTAGCTTTTTGCAGCCTTCTATGGAGCCTCCAAGCAACCCATAAGGGTGGGTTTCCTGCATGATAAGAAACAGCCTGCTTGCAAAACAAAACCAGATATAGGGAGAAGAGAATTGTTGTAGCTGATCTAGACAAATGATATAACCATGAAAAAACCCAAAAATTAGAATCGATTAGAACAACTTGCTCAAATTTATTAATGTGTCAAATGCCTTCTTATAGTCTTACATAGCTCTCCAAGTCCAAAACCCTAGTGTAAGGATGCACATGTCTCAAAGACTAGAAAATAATAATATATGCATATGCACATAGCTCAGAGTTGGAAAGTAATGCCCTACTTAATAACTTACTAACACAACAATCAATAAATAAATGTTGGAAGCCCTTAGAGGGCTGCACCCTCAAGGGAGAAGCACCCCTCAATCTCCGGGCGGGTTGGTTGGCTGAGGAAAATAAGGAATTTGTTGATGTAGAGTTCAGGCCTCTCGGTTAATGAAAGTGGCTAGGGAGAGGAAAAAGATTATGCTGTTGTGTTGCCAATGTAGATGCCCATGGTTTTCTCTCTGGAGATGTCAATGCTGTAGAAATGTGAATTCCCGAGTCAGAAGTGCTATTGTGGAGACTCCAAGTGATCATGACCAACCAAAGAGTGAATGAGAAATTGATATGTGCCATGTGAGTAAGAAAGAAGCCAGGAGGTGCCAAAGTGATCTGCTGGTGGTATGATAGCCGTTGCTACTGAACTATAGATGTATAGCAGTTAGCCCTGAAGTGGTCATGATCCATATCAAAGTTTGTTTTGTAGCCTGAATGTGCTACGTTGAGGTTTCAAGATCGTCGGTCCACTTGTATATGTGACTGCCTGATATAGGTAGATGGAGAGCGGATGCAAGAAGTGGAAAATAGTGAGTGAACTATTTGCCAATTGGAGAGAATATGTCAGAGAATGGTAGTATCCTATGAATAATTCTGTCCATCAAGGGGGTAGCACTATACCCTGAAATAAAAGAGGATGTGATGTATAGTGCCCCATGTGAAGGGGAAGCAGAAAGGATGATAGATGCTCCAAAGGCTAGCATCTCATAATGTAAAGCCAAGGCTCCTTCAATCAAAGGAGATGAATTAAGTGCAGGTGCTTGGTAAGAACAACAATAAGACATAGAGGGTTTATCCATCAAATGTGGAAATGCTGCTATGAGAAGCAGAGTGTTCTGGTGGAAGAAGTCACGAAGTGAAAGTGTACACCTGTGATATGCGGCATTCGATACCTGAAAAGTAAAAGTGCTTCAACCAATGAAAGTTTGAAGCTGTCACTGCTGTATGTGTCATTTCCTGACTGTCTTGAATGAGAAGGATGGACTGTTGCTTGATAGAAACTGGTAGTTGTATATTGCATTTCGTAGATGTAGGTGTTGAGAGCACTAGAGTTCTAAATGAGGGAAAAGGAATTGGTTGTGAGCATGAAAGAGAGAAGGACTGAAGGTTGTAATGGAGCTTAGGGGTCTGTATGTTGGTTGAGGGTGAAAGGAGTAAGTGAAAATGGAGTTGGGGTATTGCGGAGATAGGAACTTGTTAGGGTGGGTAGAAGTCAAAATAGAGAGTGATATAGATTTGTGTAGACTAACCAGCTAATAGGTAGCGAGGCTGGGAAGAGGAATGGCAATAGAAGTTAAAAGGTTTTGTTGTCTTTCAAGGGCTAGTAAGAATTGTTGTTGGCATTGTACAAGGCACTGTGTCATTGCTAATAGGGAATTTCAAGGAGTAAGTCTGAGCAGTCAAGGGAAGAGACATCACAATTTACAATGTCCTGGAAAGGTCTAATGGCAAAAGTTACATCACGATGTTTATTATTCAAAAGATGAGGATGTTTTGTTGCACCCAACCTAGATGATAAGATGAGGGGTGTGGGGTAGTAGGAAGTTGTAGGCGATTGATGAAGGTTCGAGAAATGACTTCTTTCTGGCTTATGTTGTCAAGGATGTCGGTTCCTTATTTAGTAGTTGTGACTCTGTGAGTAAAGAGGAGTGCTGGAGCTAAGAATTGTCATGTGTCATCAACAATAAGGAGGGGTTGGTGGTACTAGGGTTGGAAAGAGGAACAATTTTAAGATGAGAAGGTTCGAGAGAGGAAGGTGGTGTGCCAAGGTCATTGGTTTTCTCATTAGAATATAAGGTTTTGGATGTGGCTTGCCTATGTAAGAAATTACTAAGAATCGACATTCGACAACATTGTGTTTTTGTGTCTTCTGATAGTAGCGCCATCACCATCATGGGGGATGGGAAGGATTAGGGTGAGGGCTGGGGCTAGGTGAATGTTGTGCTGGGATAGACGAGGGTTTAGGAAATTGAAAGTGTTAGTGTTGGGGCTAGTGTTAGGGTTAGGATTTGGGAAGGGTGTAAATCTAGGTTTTTTGTTGAATTTGTGTTCAAGGCAATTTAGGTTCCTTGTTCCTTGTAAATCTAGGTTTCTTGCTGATTTTGTGAGAATTTGGTTAGAGTTATGGAGGTAGGAATGCTGCTAGCAACTTATTCATCATTTAAGTCCACATATACCTCAATAGAATTTTGGTGAGACTGCCACCGAGTTTATGCAAGTCCCTCTAAATGGTTACTTGCAAGGAGGTGCTGCTCTTTGGTCATGGTTGTGTAGGTTTGGAAGTAGGCAGTAAGGTTGCTGTTAAATTTTTAACATAGATTTGAATTTGATAGCAGTAACAGTCTTTTTCAATTATTAACAGACTTTAAAACATGTAAATCTGAGATATTAGCAGCAGTAGATGAACAGTAAACAGGAAGAGACAGCCATCCACAAGTGCACAAAGTTTTACCATGGGGAAAACCTTTTCAAGGAATAAAAACCCCAGCAATGGAAATCTTCCTTAATATGAGATGACTGAGTTTTTACATGAGCAGATATAATGAGCAGACTTTTACATCAGAGAATAAACTTGCCTCTAGGGCAACCAAGAGAACTTGAAAGAGAATACTTCAAGCTGATGTAAGACCTTGTAAATGATGTCAGCCCTGGTAGAGGAGTATTTATGCCTGCAGTCAACTTGTGGTAGCTTCTTAGAGCTGTAGCAGTCCTGTAGCAGCTCCTTCTAACCTGTAGCAGCACTGTATCAACCACTTCCAGCCTGTAGCAGCCTGTTGTCACTGTTCATAGACTCTTATAGAGCCACGACAGCCTCTTTGGAACACTAGACATCCTTAAGAGACCCTCGGCTGCCTCCTTGTAACCTGCAGTACCCCTCTCAAGACATGACATCCCTGTTTAGGGCTTGATCTTTCAAGTAACAGCCTTGTTTAGGACCTTATATGACCACGGATGCCCTGATCTGGGCAGTAGCACTTCACAGCAGCCCTACTAGAGCATAAAAAAACCCTTGGATGACTGGAAGTCTGGAACAGACCACGGCAGGCTGGGAACAGGTGTTGGCAGCCCTACTAGGGCAAAAACAGACCCTCAGCTGAGTGAGAGAGGTCCACACAAGGATGCGGTCTAGAGAGACAATCACCAACAGAGGTTCGACTGAGAAAGATACACTTTAACAGTGCTGCGGCTGACTGAATAAACCCTAGAATAGTCTCCCTTCGATTTCCTTTAATGGCTGATCAAAAACTTCAAGAATGATAGAGCTGAGATGAGAGAAAAGAATAGCTGCTGCAAAATGGAACTCTGATCAGATTTCATAAAAAACTCAGATCGGAATCCTGAGAATGCTGCTGGAACCTTGACGGCACTTTAGGAAGGGGCTGTGGAACTCTGTGGCTGCCTTCACAAACTGATCAGACCTCAAATGGATAGAAGAGAGAGAGTATACCAGCATAAAACCCCATGAAATTGTCTTTTGGATCAAATATGAAGATGTCTTGAATGTGTTAAGTTCAAATGAGAGCATTCTCTATTCATAATCCATCTTGACGATCACTTCCATAGTCTCAGGGATAAAACAAATAATAAAATACTCTTAGTTAGGGTTACATTATTTATTTTTACTTTTAACCCTTTGACTCTTTTTTTTTTTTGTCTTTTGGTCCTTTACTATTGGGCTCTTGGACCTTCAATTGGGTACTTGGACCTTCATTGGACCTTCAATGAGTTTCTTGGTCCTTCAAAGGGGTTCTTCGACCTTCAATGGATACTTGGACCTTCAATGAGTTTCATAACCATAATAAGTCATCTTAAGCATTCTTCTTGGTTTTCATGGTCCACACGTGCCAACTCAAAGTACATCATCATAAATAAGGAAGATTTTCATTGATTATCTTGTTCTCCTCATTAACCCCAAGGTCATGTGCTAGGTACTTCAACATGTTAAAAATAAAAAAAACTGATAGCAGTCACAGACTGTAAAATAAAAATTGCAGAGATAGCTAACTGTAGATAAAAAAAAATGGCAACAGCAGTTTACCCTGGGGAAAACCTTTTAAGGTATAAAAACCCCAGCAAAATATCTTCCTTAAATATGAGATGTCTGAGTTTTACAACAGCAGGCTAAACAAGCCTTTTCAACAATTTGAATTGTTACAATGACCAAGAAGAACCCTGTTGAACTGTAGCTGAAACAATCTCAACTTGTTTCACCAAACCTACACCTGTCACTGTCTGTTGTGGCCTTTTTCAGGGACTGTAATGTCTGTCAAGAAGTTAGGGACAGACCCTGAAAACTCAGCTAACATAAACCAATGATAGAACCCAGCTGTAACAGCAGTATACCCAGCAGTAAGAAACCACCCTTGACAGGGGTCGAGTATCAACAGTAACCAGCAGTAAGAACACCCTTAACAGGGCTCGGGTGGCAGCCAATATGAGAAGATATATAACCTAGTATTACCATGTAGAGAACCCAGCAAATCGTGGAGATAACCAGCACTTTTGAATGCACAGCAGGCTCAGGTATGCACACTAATAATAATAACCAGAAATATATATAACCCAGCCAACACCACCGAATTGTTATTAGCTGATCTTTAAACTCCCACGAATTATTTCAGAGCTGTTTACCAACACCACCGAACTGTTTACTGAGCTAGCTTAAAATCCACGAGCTGTTCCCTTTTTATACTCATACGAATTTCTAATGTAATGATGAGTTTACTTTTTTTTTATAGTGGAATTCCACACAAAATAATGATGAGGCCGACTTGCATTGCTGGGTCATTAAATCATGAGCCGACTTGCTTATTTCAGCCAATAACTATTGTTTAATTGATGAGGCCGACCAGCATATTATATAGATGTTTGCTTTCCATTTAATAAAATAATTTGAGGCTGTCCCATATGTATTTTCACAACATTCATCATTTTTTTTAAAATTTTTTTTATTTTTTTTATTTTTTTATTTTTATTTTTTATTTATTTTTATTTTTTTATTTTTTTCATTATTGAGTTGACCCAAAAAATAAATAAATAAATACATATTTATTTTTCCTTCTCCTTCTTCTAGCTGGTGGGTTCACGGACCAAGCCAAGTGGAGCTTGGGTTCTATAAATCATCCAGGTGTCCTTCAGGGTCTTCATGTCCACTCCAAGTACATCATCATAGGAAGATATTTAATTGCTTTACTTCACCCATATGTGGTCAACAAGTCCAAGTGGAGAAGTACACCACTTGCCCAGACCCGGTCTGGGGCTTACAGTGAAATCCTGGTAACTGACCAGGTGCCTCCA
Organism: Larix kaempferi; assembly: GCA_027924585.1. Lineage (NCBI taxonomy): Eukaryota > Viridiplantae > Streptophyta > Pinopsida > Pinales > Pinaceae > Larix > Larix kaempferi. Next base: position 5,353,428 of record BSBM01000477.1, on the reverse strand, counting down.
TTCTCCCAGAGAATGGCTCTCAGCCCCAGGCTGAGCTTCCAGTCCCAGACTGGATTAATATCCTGGTAATTGACCAGGTGCCTCCATTCTCCCAGAGAATGGCACTCAGCCCCAGGCTGAGTTCCCAGTCCTAGACTGGGTCAATATCCTGGTAACTGACCAGGTGCCTCCATTCTTCCAGAGAATGGCATTTAGCCCCAGGCTGAGTTCCCAGTCCCAGACTGGGTCAATATCCTGGTAACTGACCAGGTGCCTCCATTCTCCCAGAGAATGGCACTCGATGCTGCTCAGAAAAATCAACACTCCCTCTCAGTGAGAGGGTCATTCTCTGCAATACCAAGCTTGTCTCGAAAGTGCACAAGCTTTGTCAACGACAGGGGCTTGGTCAATATGTCAGCAATTTGCTCGTCTGTACGAATGTACTGGAGCTTCATGGCACCTCGCTGTACCATATCTTTGATGAAGTGGTACTTCATCTCAATGTGTTTTGACCTGTCGTGAAATACAGGGTTCTCTGAAAGCTTAATGCAACTTTGATTATCGCAATGGATAACAGTTGGTTCAAGCTTTCCACCAAACAGGTCAGAGAGAAGCTTTCTAAGCCAAACTGCTTTTCTGCAGGCATCACTGGCAGCAATATACTCAGCTTCAACTGTGCTCTGAGCTATGGAACCCTGTTTTCTGCTGGACCATGAGATCATGGCTGATCCCAAACTGAAACAATACCCTGATGTGCTTTTTCGGTCCACAGCACTGCCAACCCAATCGGAGTCAGCATATCCAAGTAGCATTACCCCACTGTTGGAGGTATATTTGAGCCCATATGTAATAGTACCTCGCAAATATCTGAGCACATGTTTGGCAGCTATCCAGTGTATGTGCTTTGGCTCGGACATGGACTGACTCAATGCATTCACAGTATAACAGATATCTGGTCTCGTATGCACTAGATACAACAAACATCCAATAAGTTGTCGATACTGAGTAGGATCCACTGCCTGTGAAGAAGTAGCTGAGTCACGTAACTTCTTCAGATTTGATGTCATAGATACACTCATGGGTTTGCAGTCATGCATCCCAAACCTCTGCAAGATATCAACTGTATACTTTCCTTGAGACAGAAAGATCTCATCTGGCTTCTGCCAGACCTCTAAACCAAAGAAATAGTGCATGAGTCCCAGATCTTTCATTTCAAATTCTGAAGTAAGCTCCCTCTTGCACTGAGCTATCAGTTGCTCCTCTCCAGTGAGGAACAAATCATCCACATATAGGACTAGGATCAAGACATGGTTCTGAACAACCTTAAAGTAGAGGTTGGGATCAGCAGTGCTCTTGGAGAATCCCAAACTGTGAAGGTAACCATCAATCCTGGCATACCAGACCCTTGGGGCCTGTTTGAGTCCATACAAAGCTTTCTTTAGTTTATACACATGAGACTGCATTTCATGTGTCACAAAACCTTCAGGTTGCTCAATGTAGACCTCTTCTTCAACTTCTCCATTAAGAAAAGCTATCTTTACATCCATTTGATGGAGTTTCCATCCAAAGACAGCAGCGAGGGAGATAATAGTTCTGATGGTGGTATACCTGGCAACAGGGGCAAATGTTTCATCATAGTCTATGCCTTCCTTTTGTGAGAAACCTCGTGCCACAAATCTTGCTTTATATTTCTCAATGCTGCCATCAGCAACATGCTTGATTTTATAGAGCCATTTTGAAGTTACCACAGACTTCCCTTTTGGTCGAGGAACAATTTCCCACACATCATTTTTCATAATGGAATTATATTCTTCTGTCATGGCATCAATCCATACCTGATGAGACTCTGCTTCTTTGAATGTAGAAGGCTCTGCATCAATGAGCTTACTCATAAGACTTGAGTATTTCTGGGGCTTCTTGCTTTCTCTGAATGTACCAGATGGAGCTTTATGCTTCTCTGCTTCTTGCAATATTTCTCTTGCCCAAGTAGGTCTTCTCTTGGATGGAGGAGCTTCAAGTAGTTCTTCAGTTCATCTTCTTCCTCCCTCTGATTCTCTGAATGAGGAGAGTCTGGTTAGTCAAAAAGAGATCCTTCTGGATCTTTTGGAAGCTCTTTGGAGTGGCGGAAAACAACTTCCTCATGAAATATCACATCTCTGCTGATTTCAATGTACCTTTGACCAAGAACATAAATACGGTAGGCTTTTGAATTTTCACTGTACCCAACAAATGTGCCTTTCTTTCCGGAAGGCTCCAGCTTTAATCTCTTTTCCTTTGGCACATGGATGTAGATTGGAGTGCCAAAGATCCTCATGTGGTCAACTGCAGGTTTCTTTCCTGTAAAGACTTCTTCTGGAGTCTTTTCTCCCAAAATGGCATGAGGACTTCTGTTTTGAATATAGACAGCTGTACTAGTAGCCTCAGCCCATAGAGACAAGGGAAGATCTAGATCACACAACATGGCTTTAGCAGCCTCACAAACTGTTCTGTTCTTCCTTTCTGCCACCCCATTTTGTTGGGGGTTGTAAGGTACAGTTAACTCCCTCTTGATCCCTGCTTTTTGGCAAAAATCATCAAAATCATTTGATTCAAACTCACCTCCATTATCTGACCTCAAGATGCGAATGTGTCTTCCTGTCTGATTTTCAATCAGTGCCTTGAACTCCTTGAACTTATCAAAAGTTTCACTCTTAGCCTTTAGAAAGTAAATCCAAGATTTACGAGAGTAATCATCAATGAACAGTACATAGTATAAGCAACCACTTAAGGAAGGTGAAGACATAGGTCCACAAATGTCAGAGTGAATCAAATCCAAAATACCTTTTGATCTGCTGTGACTTTTGGAAAAAGATTTCTTGGTATTTTTACCAAGGGCACAACCTTTGCAAATACCACTATGTTCATTAGAAAACTCAGGCATACCTGTAACCATCTTTTGAAGACCAGGGAGAGCTGCATAGTGAAGGTGCCCAAACCTGCGATGCCAAAGTTCACAAGGGTTGATGGTGTTGTGAACCAATGCTTGAGTAGAATGCCCAGAGGCCTTGTAAAGGCCTCCCTCTCGAACCCCAATCAATTCTGCTGCACTTAACCTTTCATTCTTTGACCAAAGCAAAACCTTTTTGTCCATGAACATAACTCTGGAGCCTTTGTCTTCTAAGCCAGCAACAGAAAGGAGATTTTTCTTCAAACCTGGAACATATAGTATGTCTTCAATGTGCAACATGGTCCTTGAATCAAGTTGAAATGAGACTGAACCCACTCCCTCTATTTTGTAGGTGGAGTCATCTCCAAGTTCTACTTGAGTGTCAAACTTCTTCTTTCTGTAGCTTGTAAGAGCTTCACGGGAACCTGTCATATGTCTTGAGGCTCCACTGTCCACCAACCAAGAATTTGAGCTGTTGGTGATGGACCCTGCTAGGGCAGAAATCAAATAGTATTCTTTCCTTGAATCTTCTTGCTTGGAAGACCTTGCATTTTTCTTCTTCTTTGGTTTTTCTTCTTCAGCTGTAGATGCTTCAAATTTTCTTTTGGGCCTTCTCTTTGGCAGCCTACAGTCCCTAGCATAATGTCCCATCTTGAAACAATTAAAACATTTAACTTGTGACATATCAAATTGCCTACCTTGTGGCTTGTTCTTTTTCTTCTTGGGATGGAAAGGCTTCTTGAATTGCTTCTTAGTTTTAGCTGCTAGTGCAAGGTTCCCTTCTTTAGGACCCTTAGTTCTGCTCTGTACTCTGCCTTCTTCTTCTAAACAGTCATGCCAAAGTCTCTCAAAATCTGGTTGAGTCTCACGCCCACTAACAGAAGCTAAGAAGGTTTCCCAAGAACTTGGAAGACTATCAAAAACTGTTTGTACCAGATCATCATCATCTACTGTAACCCCAATAGCAGAAAGTTGATCTCTTACCTGAGCAATCTTTGTGAAGAAGGAGGCCACTCCTTCATCCTTTTCCATCTTCAATGTACGAAGTCTATTTTTCAAGACTCTCTTTTGACTGGGTGCTTTCTTCTCGTACAAATTTGTCAAGGTGTCAAAACACTCCTTGGCTGTCTTCAGTGGTGTTATGGCAGGCATTATATTTTCCTTGACTGAGTCATATATAATCCTCCTAGCCTTGGCTTGCTTCCTTTTGAATGCTGCCCTTCCTGTGTTTGACGTGGGTTCTTCTACAACATTGATGACCAAGTCATCAAGGTCATTTTCTTCCAAGGTGGCCATAATCCTTGCTTTCCATGAATTAAAGTTTGCTGAGCCTTCAAGCCTGTCCTCTGGTCTGAAAGAGGTAGAGGCAGCCATCTCTGATCTGTCTGTACTGTCCCAAGGTCTATGTAAGACACAGTCAGTTGCCCAAACACTGTGTGTTTTACAAGCAGAGCTCTGATACCATGTTAAAAATAAAAAAAACTGATAGCAGTAACAGACTGTAAAATAAAAATTGCAGAGATAGCTAACTGTAGATAAAAAAAAAATTAGAGCAACATGCAACAGCAGTTTACCCTGGGGAAAACCTTTTAAGGTATAAAAACCCCAACAAAATATCTTCCTTAAATATGAGATGTCTGAGTTTTACAACAGCAGGCTAAACAAGCCTTTTCAACAATTTGAATTGTTACAATGACCAAGAAGAACCCTGTTGAACTGTAGCTGAAACAGTCTCAACTTGTTTCACCAAACCTGCACCTGTCACTGTCTGTTGTGGCCTTTTTCAGGGACTGTAATGTCTGTCAAGAAGTTAGGGACAGACCCTGAAAACTTAGCTAACATAAACCAATGATAGAACCCAGCTGTAACAGCAGTATACCCAGCAGTAAGAAACCACCCTTGACAGGGGTCGAGTATCAACAGTAACCAGTAGTAAGAACACCCTTAACAGGGCTCGGGTGGCAGCCAATATGAGAAGATATATAACCTAGTATTACCATGTAGAGAACCCAGCAAATCGTGGAGATAACCAACACTTTTGAATGCACAGCAGGCTCAGGTATGCACACTAATAATAATAACCAGAAATATATATAACCCAGCCAACACCACCGAATTGTTATGAGCTGATCTTTAAACTCCCACGAATTATTTCAGAGCTGTTTACCAACACCACCGAACTGTTTACTGAGCTAGCTTAAAATCCACGAGCTGTTCCCTTTTTATACTCATACGAATTTCTAATGTAATGATGAGTTTACTTTTTATTTATAGTGGAATTCCACACAAAATAATGATGAGGCCGACTTGCATTGTTGGGTCATTAAATCATGAGCCGACTTGCTTATTTCAGCCAATAACTATTGTTTAATTGATGAGGCCGACCAGCATATTATATAGATGTTTGCTTTCCATTTAATAAAATAATTTGAGGCTGTCCCATATGTATTTTCACAACATTCATCATTTTTTTTTATTTTTATTTTTTATTTATTTTTATTTTTTTCATTATTGAGTTGACCCAAAAAATAAATAAATAAATACATATTTATTTTTCCTTCTCCTTCTTCTAGCTGGTGGGTTCACGGACCAAGCCAAGTGGAGCTTGGGTTCTATAAATCATCCAGGTGTCCTTCAGGGTCTTCATGTCCACTCCAAGTACATAATCATAGGAAGATATTTAATTGCTTTACTTCACCCATCTGTGGTCAACAAGTCCAAGTGTAGAAGTACACCACTTGCCCAGACCCGGTCTGGGGCTTACAGTGAAATCCTGGTAACTGACCAGGTGCCTCCATTCTCCCAGAGAATGGCTCTCAGCCCCAGGCTGAGCTTCCAGTCCCAGACTGGATTAATATCCTGGTAACTGACCAGGTGCCTCCATTCTCCCAGAGAATGGCACTCAGCCCCGGGCTGAGTTCCCAATCCCAGACTGGGTCAATATCCTGGTAACTGACCAGGTGCCTCCATTCTCCCAGAGAATGGCATTTAGCCCCAGGCTGAGTTCCCAATCCCAGACTGGGTCAATATCCTGGTAACTGACCAGGTGCCTCCATTCTCCCGAAGAATGGCACTCGATGCTGCTCAGAAAAATCAACACAACAAGGGGTGTCCAGTCCCTTGAGAAGATCCCATAGCCCACTAACTAGGGAGAAGAGTACATCACTTGCCTAGATCCAATCTAGGACTTCACGTTGTTTGAATCAACGTCCTGGTCCTAGACGAGGTCCTGGTCCTTGCCAGGTTCTTCAGCCCCAAGTTGAAGGTTGACCAAAGTCAACATCTTGGTAACTGATCAAGTGCCTCCATTCTTTAAGAATGGCTCTCATCCCTAGGCTGAGCTTCAGTCCCATACTGAATTATGTTGATAAACTTCCTGGTCCCTGACTAGGTGCCTCCATTTTCCCAGAGAATGGTTCTCAGCCCCAGGATGAGCTTCAGTCCTAGACTGAATGTTGATCAACTACCTGGTAATTGACTAGGTGCCTCCATTCTCCCGGAGAATGGCTCTTGATGCTGCTTAAAAATCAATAGTTGCTTATCTAGGAATCAACATCTTTGTGCATCTGGCCACCATACTTAGGTAATGAGATTGTGGTGTTTACTTTGGAGGTGGATGTGGAAGCCCTAGGTTGTGGCTTGAGGGCTTCAGTGAAAGCGCGGGCCAATTTTCAGACCACAGTTTGCAAATTGGGCTCAATGTCCTTAGAGGACTGAGTGTTGTGAGGAGTCATTAAGAGAAAGAGAGATGCTGTGTAAGGTTTGTGGGTGAAACCCTAGGTGCTGTATCTAATTAGGGTTGCAAGCAAGAAAGTTTTACTGGGAGTTGAGGAGGGTGATGCAAGCCTAGGAAAGGTGATGTGGCACAAGAGAGAAGGGTTAGAATGGAAAGTGGCGTCAAACAATGGTGATGCAACACACGAGAAGTCTTGGGGTTGGAGGGCTGTCTCTTGAAAACCTAAGAAGTAGTAGATCTAGACATATGTTAAGCTAGAAGAAGAATTGTGTTGGACAATAGTTTGTAGGGTGGAGCCAATGGCCAATAGAACCAACTGAAGAAGGTAGATGGGGTGGAGGATGGACCTCAAAGAACCCAAAAAATTGAGACGTCTAATCCGAGGAAGAGAAATAGGGCGTGTAGGGTGGGAGGGCGTCCTCTAGATAACCTAATGTCTGAGTGAAAAGGAGAATGCCAAGATCTTACTACTTTGATACCGAATGATAAGAATCAACCTGCCTTACAAAACAAAAACGAGACACAGGGACAGGAGAATTGTTGTAGTTGATCTAGATAAAAGATATAACAATGAGAAAACATAGAAATTAGAATAGATCAGAACAACTTGCTCAGCTTTATTAATGAGGCAAATGTCCTTCTTATAGTCTTACGTAGCTCTCCAAGTCCAATACCCTAATCTAACGATGCACGTCACTCAAAGACTGGAAAATAATATTATATGCACATGCATGCAACTCAAAGCTGGAAAGTAATGCCCCACTGACTAACCTACTAAACAACAATCAACAACAAGAGAAGTGCCCCTCAATCTCTGGGTTGGTTGGCTGGCTAGCTAGTTGAGTTGGTTGAGCTGGTTGGATGGCTGCACCCTCAAGGGAGGAGCAACCTGCATTTTTACACTGGTTGGCTGTTTGGGCTATCCTTGGCATTGGGCTAGAGGAAGATACCCACATTCCCTATCACTACAACTTGAATGAATCAAAATACCATGCACCTTGTATTTTCCCTACAATCTCTTCTAGCCTCAACATTGTCTGTTTTGCTGTCATTCTCGGCTTGACCTTTCCTTGAACACTACAATGACCCTTGCCACATTTTTATGGTTGTTTGCTAACTCCTTCTTCAATATCAATTTCCTCCCTATCCGTTGATCAAAATTGTGAGCCTGGACAATATCTCGCCTCATCGTTTCCTCTAACCGCCTCTCGTAGGGCGTAGTGTTCACAACTTGAATATTGTACCCATGCACCACTTGTATGTCCCAGGCCACAGGTAAGAATAAATTTGGCCCGACTCAAGATAGATAGAGCAATAGGGAAATTGCATGAGCATCTTATGTGGTCACTACAATCACAACCATGAGATCAATGAGAAATAACCGTAAAACCAACATATCAACAATACGTTAGATGATGCTTTTGCATCACTCCTCAAAGCATTGTAAATGCTCCAAGAGAATAATGAATTGTAGGGGCAAAGGCATAACCTCTAATCCACAATCCACAGGCCTCCCTTGTGAGAGAGATCGAGCTCGTGCAGGCTTTGATACCATATTAAAAAAAAGGTAATAACCAGGAATCTTGCAGTTAAAATGTGCCTGAAACAACTCAAGAATAAATGCACAGTTGTTAGTAGGTAAAGCAAGCACAACAACAGACACAGGGATTAGATTGGAGAAAACTTCCCAATGGAGTAAAAAATCCATTATCAGTGCATTATATTCCAACATGTAACATACCTAAATTTGTATGGAGGATGATAATACTAATAATAATAATCAGTTATAATAATTAAATCACCAGTGGGTCATACCCCTTCACACTCAAGACTAGTCAATGTGTAATATACAGTCACGAAGGATTGTAAACCATCATCCAATTATTACTCAATCTTTTATATGTGTGTGTATGTGTGTAAAAGCACCCATTGTGCTTCTAAGTTCTTACATCGGTACTGGGTCAAGTAGCCAATACACACTGCAACAATTCAAACATTTTGTACCAACAACCATACATTCTGCTTGTACAATAGTAATCAAATTCCCTATGGTCTAGCCACCACATCAGTTGCCATTTCATCATGTACAACTGTCAAATCATACCGCTGTACAACTTTGTACCTTTCGACATACATGGCTGTCAGTTGTCACCTATGTACTTTATGTCATATAGCCACTCGCTGATTGCTATACAAATCTGTACACAACAGTCAGCTTTGTACAATCACCATTTTTGTACCTTTCTGTAGCCAATCCGCCATACAATCAATCACCATTTTTCATATGAATCCATACCAACTTGTACAATCACCATTTTCCAATTGAATTCGTACCAATTTGTATAGCTCTGCCAAAATTCGATTCCATACATTGTTGAATAACACAATAAATTTGGTTGATTTTCTCATGATTCCAAATTTGATCTAACAAATTGAGTCATAATTTCAAAATCAAGCAGTGACATTAATTTATACTCTCAAATGGATAAATTATCAGAAAATTATAGGAAGAGTCCAGATGAAGAGAATAAAAGAGTGGGCAACATTTAAAAGGGCATAGAGGAACTCCAGAATACAGTGAAAAACATGGACAACTCCATACAAACTCTCATGGCACAATCAATGGCAAACCAAAACTCTCCAAGAACACCTAATCCATTGGGTTACACACAACAATAACCAACCAATGCTGCAGAAGCTTAACTAATTGGTGTTGCCCCCCAGTCCAGCCCCATTTAGTTATCTGAAGATTAAAATCAAAACATTGAGATTTAATGGCAGGGATGCAACTGAAAGCATGGGATGTATGAATAAGGTAGATCAATACTTAGAACTATACAACATCTAAGACGACATAAAAGTTTAAAACAAATTCAAATTGCTTTCCTGCACTTTGATGGGCTTGCGTATGATTGGTTCATGTGGTGTGGAAATCCCAAACAATTAATGCATGCTCTCACTTGGACACATTTAAAAATAAATTCTTTAAAATATTTGAAAATATTGAAGAAAATGAGATGTTTGCGAAATTAATTAGGTTATGTTAGAGGGGTGATGTGGATGAATATACCCATGAATGGGAAACTCTGGCAACACAAGTACCAGTTCTAACACTGGAACAATTGAAACAGTTTTACATATCTGAATTAAAACAATATACAAGGAATGAGATAGAGTTGCATGATGTTACTCCAGCAAATGACACTTGGGAAAAAGCAAAGTTGGCTGAAAATAAACTAACAAATTGGCGACCAAGGTTCTATAAGACTAATGAAAGAGGCTACAGCAAGGAATGTTGACCCTACTATAATCATAACAAGTCAAACTACATTAATCAACACCCTCTAGATGAAGAAAATTCTAGATTCGTTACACCACATCAAAATGAGGACAATAAACATTGGAAATCAAGATTCATGGTTAAGAAGGATAGTAATTGTTGCAAATGTTCAGAAAAATGGTTGTCAAATCACACATACATATCAAACAATTATGTCATTTCAAGATTGTAGTTGGAAATGTAAGTCATGATGAAGAAGACGTGCGAAAATCTGATAATGATAAAACCATACCCGAATTATCATTAGCTACAATCACAAGTACTAGGCAACCTCGAAAGAAAGAATAATTGTTGCTCCAAAGAAAGCTACAGGTTCAAAAGAAGACATGAAAACACCTGCAACTAAATACACTCCACCTCATCTAAGAAACATTGACAAAATCTAGGACTCCAGGAATGGAAAATCCAGGATCTTGCTTGTTGCATTAATAGGAAAAAAATAGAACCTAGGACCTGGAATTTCAAAGGAACCATAAAGAATAAAGATATTGTTAGTTTTTACTCGATCCCAGATCCGATTTACAGTCACTAATAATTTACTGCAGTACGCAATTATTAACTGAAAATACACTGAGATCCTAACTAATTACGCAGTGGAAAAACACAAGAAATCACACATACATTTGACACTCAGATTTACCCTGGAAAACTGGGGGAAAACCAACAAACGGTGATTTTCATTAATAATAAAAATCCTGGGCTCCCATCCTGGGAAAATGGCCCACTGAGGAATTACAATGACAGAATGCTAGCCTTTACATCTCATGATCAGTCGTTTGATCTTGTTGGTTGCTAACCCTCAACTGCCCCTTGCTCCTTTCCTCTGAGCCTACCCCTACACCTGCCCACTTGGATGAAAGTTCTTCTCCAACCACTCAATGAGATCCCACTCACTTTGTGTGACTGTTCTATGTGTTCTCCTCTCACCTAGGCTGCCTTTTATAACATTACAATATGCAAATACCTTGGGCCAATACCATGGGCTACCAAATACCATGGGCCCTCTAAATCACTTTACATAAAGTAATTACAAAAGTACATTCACTTTAATAACTCACTTTACTAAAGTGAATCTCCTAAGTCTGAGAGTCATTAATGATGACTTCCACTTGCTAGTCACTATCCATGTGGAAGTACCTATTCGATGCTACAAAAATCAGCAGATATTTCAATATTGATAGACTCTAGAAGAACACAATTTTTTTGATATCAATGTGGCAAAATTGTAGACCTTTTTGTATACCCTACAAAGAGCTCATTATAACAATTGTAGATGGTTAACAAGTGAAGGTGTAGGAAGAGGTCAGAGGGTTTCTATACAAATATGAAACTTGGAATTGCAAACATGATTTCGCACACTACCACTGGGTGTGATGCATATGGTGTTAGGAGTAGAATGGTTGATGCACATGGGTATTTATGCCATGAACGTTAGAAAACAGTTCACGGAGTGGAAGAATTATAAGCTATATGGGCGAAGAACCTTATATCACAAGGTAGATTCGTTGCAACCAGTGAAAAATGAATATTTCAAAGAAAATTCAATTACATATCAAGACATCGCATTAAGAGACGAAAGATAAGAACTTAGAAGCATTATAACCACATTGCAAACAAACTTTGCAAACATTCAAACTCAAAAACAGACTTAGGACGATCGTCTATAGTTGAAGATGAAAATACTAGGGAGGACATGTCAAGAAGAGGGAATTTCCCAAGATAACTGTCCTTAGGAATGCTTCGAGGATGAAACATCCTTGAAGGGGGATACAATGAACATACATAAATATGTATGGGGGATAATAATAAGTTAATATTAATAATAATAATGATAATTATAAAAAATAATAATTATTTATAATAATTAAATCACCAAAGGGTCATACCCCTTCACACTTGTGACTAGTCAATGTGTTTATATACCTTCACGAGGGATTGTAAACCATCATCCAATCATTATTCAGTGTTATATATATATATAATAAATGACCTTGGTACTTTCATTTCCACCATGTTCAAATATAAGAGGGGTGGATAAGAGGGAATGGTCGAGGGGAAAGTGAAGGATGGTCAACAGGAAGGATTAGGGCATGCAATGATAAACTGTGTAGTTTCTAAAATTTTGGCAATTAGTTTTATTTTATAGCACTTTGCACACTAAACCTCGCGCGTATTTTTAAGCTCTCAATTTTCTGCCCCACATGCCATTGGTGTACATCAATGTTGCAACAATCAGACTTGGGAATAACTTGGTGGTGTTCAGAAAACGGGGCTCAGGGAAAAACTTGGGAGAAAATTGGAATGAGTAAGCAAAAAACCGGCAAGCATTCAAAATTACATATATATATATATATATAAAAATTAAATTGAAATATATATTTCACATTTGTTTTTTGGGTTTTATTGACCCTTTTTCTTGTCCCCATTTTTTGAAAAAATTGCAATTCTTCTGATTTGTCCAAAGAAAAATGACTTTATTCCCTCTGGTTTCTTGTTTCATGAATAACTTGGCAAAAAATCTCAAAATTGCCAATAAACTGGCAATTTATGCAACGCTGATGTACATACTTCACAACCACATACTGTGATTATATTGCATTCTTGTGTTTGGCCTGTGCGCTCATGATCTAGTAACTCTCTGGTTATTACGATATACGTACAGTTTCCTAGCATCAATATCAGAGCTGCAGGGTCTGGTTTATACACGTGCTGTAATTCTGGACAGTTCCAGTGTACATAATTGTTGCACATTTAGGCAGTGTTATGATTACTCCGAGGCTGAAGTTTGACATTACTATTAAAAAATGACTGTCCCTGTCAACTTATTCCTATATTTTCTGCAAGCAGCTTGCATTGTCCTAGCACATGGGGTTTGTTGTGATCTCAGTTGAGCAATAATGGTCCCAGAGGCCTCATAGAAAGTGTCTAATCATTGGAATATGTTTCAATCACCCAGATAATTTCATGTTGAGAAACAGATCACACTTTAAGTATGCTATTCATGATTTGTTTGTTTCCAAGAACTTTTTGTTTGAATTATTCAAATTCATTCATTAGCAGTGTGGCAGAAAATGGACCCGTAAGTTTTCTCAATGTATGATCAAGATCATGTTTTTCACTTACAATCTGTAACACTTTGTAATGGCATCATGGCAATTTCAAACAAAGTTATTCTGTTTAAATAAAACTGACATGATTTAGTTTTATGAAAATGATAATTATAAATTCAATTGCAGCAATCTGATATGCGCTTTCCATTTAGCCCCTTCATTGTGCAGCTAGAGGTGAACACTTGGAAGTGGCACAATTGCTGATTAAAGCTGGAGCTTCCCCGAATAAGAGAAATATTTTGAGAAAGGTTTCTGGTTTCCAAATCCTTCCTTCTTTATTACTTTATATTTTTCTGCAATTCCTTTTCCTAGTCTATTAGTTAATATCTTTCCGAGCAACTCTTTTTATTGGTGCTGGAAACAATTTATTTATTGCATTTGATTTGTCCAGATTCCTGCAGATCTTGTGGACCCAGACACAGAAGTGAAGTTAGTCTTAGATGCTGCAACGTTAGTCATTAACAGTTCTTAAGGAAAAAGTAGCTGCAATGGAAATTTAGTAGCGCTCTTTGAAATTGCTTGTATGTTGTCTTTTAGCTATACATATCACTACTTGGCAATTTAGATAGAGATCTGGCCTATTCAGTTAATAACTTAATAGCCAAATGAGATTTTCTTTCAGTTTGTAATTTAGTGACTCTATTAAGGCCTGGATTAAGATCATCTGCAAGTTATGCTCTTCTTGATCTTTGAGTCTCTTTATGGGAAGTATCTGCAAATTATATTTTGCATCTCTGGGGTCTGTTTGATAGCATTCATATATACAGAGAGGAGGAAATGGCTTTCAATAGGAAAAGGTAAGAGCGACAAAATATTATCTCTATTACCATAATCTTAAACTTTAAATATTTCCTTTACCAAAGTGATATACGCCATATTTTTAAAATATATTTGACTACAGGGATTGCTAATTAAGCGATGTACTTTCATGTACGTGTAACCAAAGTGGCACAGTGGGGTGCGACTCAACATAATGTAACTATGGCAGTGGCAGGCCTTCTTGGATTTGGACGCAATCCTAGGGGGTCGATTGATGGGTTAGGTGATCCAAGGCATTAAACAAATGTAGGCGATCAAGCCACATGGAAGCCAAGAGCCATCTCATCTAAAATCAAAGGGGGAACATGCACACTAAATAGACCCCAGCTGCATAGAAGCTTCCCACACCTTGCGCTCTCGCTCGCAAAGCTTGCTTCAGAGGGGAGCACACTCCCAGAATGATTCCTATTGCTACTAGACCGCGGGAGAAGAGATTAGAAATTGTTTGTGGCATGAGCTTTAAGAAAGCTTAGTTGATAGCATAATTATTTGTATTTTTCCATTTAAAATCTAGATTCAAGAACTTAGAATTATAATTAATTTTCTTTTGAAAACATTATATGATAATTGAATTTTGAATTGTTGATTGCATAATACAACTCTTTGGTCATGATGCCCTATTTCATTTCACGATTAATGTTATCTCTAGATTTGAGAACTTAGAATTATAATTAATTTTCTTTTGTAAACATTATATGATAATTGAATTTTGAATTGTTGATTGCATTATACAACTCTTTGGTCATGATGCCCTATTTCATTTCACGGTTAATGTTATCTTATAGTTTATTGATGACAATGCTATATGTTGAAATTTGAAACCTAAAGGTGGTTGTTATGGTTGATCATTGATGACAATGCTATAAGTTATAACTACTAGATCTTTGATGTTATTTCTGTATTAAATGGTTGATGCTTTAATGATTGTCATTGATATACTAGAAAAATCTATGTTTTAATATTTTATATAACCAATTCACCATTTTGCATGCTCTTTTGGAATATATATGCATCAATATATACAAATTTATATATTATAGAAAACACTCCCGGAATGCTTTGCTCTAGAAAATCTATTGGAAATTGATGCTTTGTGCTCTCGCTTCCCTCTTTGCTCTTGGTCCCACAACTATGAAACAGACCATGCATATGCAAATTTAAAATGATAGTGTTGTACATCGCAAATCTCCACCATTAATACTTGTGCACAATGTAAACCATGAGCATATAGCTTAGGATGACACATTTATTGAAGAAAAATGACAAATTCTGCTCACTTTACACTCACAATCACTATGAACTTTTGTCAAACACTTTACAATTCTCTGGTATTAACCTCTACAGTAAAATACTAAGCATGCACATAAATTAACATTAAAAGCAACTTGACCGAAGGTTAATATACTGACTGTAAAGTACATTTGCAGCGGAAAAAAAACACATAACAACAGACTGTAAATTATGTAAATAAATTAACACAGAGATTTTGGTCAAACATAGACTCTGGAAAAAGCCCACACCTTGGGGAAAACCAATACCAGAGAGATAATTTTATTGAGCTCCTTAGGAATTGAACAGAAAGTATAACAACAACCTTTTACATCAGAAAACTACATAGTACTTTCAACAGTGATTGTGCACATAATTCTTGGAAAACTGTGACCTTGTAGACCCTTAAAAATAGTGCCCAGATTTGACTCTAAGGGATTGTAGTCTACAACAAATAATACAAAAGAAACATACTTTGGAATTCGTGCACAAATAAGGCAAGTCTTAGTAGATCACCTCGAAAATTGTGCCCACAGGTTGCCTCGTTTTTTGTGCAATTTGGTGACTATACGACCTCTCTTTTTCTGTAGTATAGATGCCCTTTGTTTAGCTGTACGAAACAATCTCTTCTCTTATGCATACTACCTTGGAAAACATGTCCACCTTGGGAATAATGTTCCTCTTGTTGCACATTAATGTTGGTCTCTCCTTGGGATGCGTACCCCTCTCCTTGGGAGATGCACCCACTTCACAATCCAGCCTCCTCTCTCATCCCTCTTCTCCGCTCCTCTCTCCTTTAGGAAATTGAGCCACACTCTAGCTCCTCTTTTTCTGTTGGAATTCGTGTCCTCTCTTCAATTTCGCTTGAATGAATGAAAATGAAATCTCATGGTTTTTTTATTTTCCTCATTAGGGTAACTCCTTTGTCTTTTCCAATTCTAGGGCTGAGATTAGATCTTGGCCCACAAGATCTAAGGCTGAGATTGATTCTCAAGATGACTTAAATCTCCTAAGTCATAACTATATAAAATCTCATCTTTTCAAAAAGTCATTTTTTACCATAAATATTTTAAAGGTCATTTTATAACTTAAAAGTCATTTTATAAACATAATAAAGCACATTTCACTTTCAAATTATAGTCACATAAAAAAGGTACTTTAATAAAGTCACTTAATGACATTTATGAGACTACATCATCTCAAACCCCTGCACCTAGGCATTGGATGCAGGAGTATCTCTGAGCTACAAAATCCTAACACTCCCTCTTAGCGAGGGAGGTATTGCATACATCGCCTCCGCCAAGATCTATCTCCAATCTCTGCTCTCCAATTGCTGAAGCTCCCCCTGAACCTTAAGGTCCCTCCGCCACCTGCTTTAGATCACATGCTGGAGATTTGTGCCTAGCAACTCTAAACTGAGTGTATCACTCACTCTCCTGCTCGTCCTCAAGCATCATCTCATACTAACTCAGTCTCCTCACTGAGTTGGATGAGTCCCCTACACTGGTTGCTAACACTGCTGCCATTGAGTTTGACCTCCCACCAGACTCACCATCCATAAGACGACCCAATACTTGGTATGTCCTGCCATCTCGAATGCCTAGCAATCTTGTTGCATTTAGGCCCCCATTCACCAGATACATTAAAACTCGTCCTACTAAGTGAATGATCACATACCCGTTATCTTCTAGAGTTGAAATTGAGATCAAGTTCCTCTTTAGCTCTGGAACAAGCAACACTCTGCCAACCTATAGATATCCTCCAGACTCGAGTTGGAGTAGAACACTTCCAACTACTACATGGATGTCGACATACCCATCCTCTGTAAGTATAACTCTATCCACATCTGTTACCTCCAGGAACATTGCTTTTGTTCCTGTCATATGGCGTGCTGCTCCACCATTTATATACCATACTCCAGTGTCCATGCTCTCGGCAACACTGCTCTCTGAGATAGTACTTGTTAGGGAAAATTCCTTCTTGAATTTCTCCTATATTCTGCTTTTTTAGTTGAAGCAGCTCCCTTGGTCTCTTCTTTCTTCTTGCCTTTCTTATTAGGACATTGCCCATCATAGTGACCATAACCCTGGCAAGCAAAGCATCTCACTTTGCTCATGTCCTTCTTAGACTTGGCTCCACTACTCGAGCCACTCTGCTTTTTCTTTCCCTTTGTAGAAAGGGATACATTATGTTCATCAACATCATTTCCCGTTTTCTTTTGAGACCCCTCTCAGATCTCCTCTTGAGTAAAATCATCCCATAATCTTTTCCAAGAGGGAAAGTTCTCCCTACCAACTACACACTTCACAAACACGTCCCAATCTTTAGTGAAGTGAAGCCCTTTAGAGCTATTCACAAGAACTTGGGATCATGAATCACCTCACTAACTGCACTCAATTAATCTTTCACCTGTCTGAGCCTAAGGAAGTAAGAGGCTACATTCTCACCTTTCGCCATCTTCATGCCATGAAGCTTATCCTTCAAAGCCATCTTGCGATTTTTGTTCTTTTTCTCATACCGACTTTTCAAAGTGTTCCACATCTCCTTGGCAGTTTGTTTCTCTGCCAAATACAGGATGAGGTGATCTCGAACACCATCCAGAAACAATCTTTGCGTTCTAGCCTCCACCTCATGTATGTCAAGGGCTACGGGATCAACAGAGGGAGTTACTATAACTGTACTGATGAATGACCAAAGTTTGTTCTCCTTGAGAACTGCACCCATACGAGCCTTCCACTATAAGTAGTTGGAGATCTCCTCCAACCTGTCTTCATATCGAATGCTGGCCATCATCTCCTTCTTTGCTATTTTTCCAACAAGGCAATCTCTGCCCACCTGTGCCAAAACTCACTCTCAGTTGTACTTCTTAGCAAAATTCTTGCACACAGCTCCTACAATATAGTCCTTCTCATGCAAGACTCTTGCTCTCTCTTGTTTGTTACAATAGTCCACTGTTAAGATTAGAGAACCAGCGTTGATATCAAGAAGAAAAATGACAACAATTATGCTCACTGTACACACACAGTCACTGTGAACTTTTGTCAAACACTTTACAATCCTCTGATATTAACCTCTACAGTAAATACTAAGCTTGTACATAAAATAACATTAAAAACAACTTAATTGTAGGTTAATATACTGATTGTAAAGTAGATTTGCAACGGAAACATTAGAGAGATTTTGAGGTCAAAAAATGGCCTCCTAAGAGATGTACTAAAAAAATATGAGTTAGGGGTTTTATGGGATAGGTATATATGACAAATAACCTCCTACACTATTTTCTATGCACAATATAAATAACCATGGTTGAGTTACTTTTCAAAATTCACTAGAAATAAAATTAATAAAATAACTCTACATTGATGTGACAGATTCATTATAAATTCCCCAAAAATTATTGTCCTTTAACATTTATTTGTATTGAACTTGCAAATGAAATTAAATAATAAAAAACATTTGTTAAGAGCCATTTTTTTAATTTATGTTGATTTTTTATATTTAGTATTTTTTTTCATCAATTTAATATAATGTGATTTAATTGAAAATTTATTTACATGTAAATTGTTAATAATATTATTATAATCCACATTGCATTATTATTATTATTCTTTATTCATTAAATTTATATTGGTAAATTAATATCAAAATCATATATTTTTTGGGATATTTATTTTATTGTAAAAGAATGTTATAGTTAAGTCTCTCATAGAAATTAAATAAGACTTAATTTATTCTTAAAAATTGAGTAGTATTAACTTAATAAGTCAATGGTGGTGCATAAATTATTTTAATTTATTAGTTGAAGCATAAATTATTTTACTAATTAATAATTTTTTATACAAGAAAACAAATTATTACAAGAAAAAAAATTATTAATATTTTTTTTTTATAATATAAATACTTATCTAAGAAATTGTTTTTACTTCTTACAACTAAAAAAATTATAAATACAAAATATACATGTAAAAATGCAATATAAACATTTATCACATTAACATGTTATTTTTGTGTTGAGAGGCCCTCTACAGCCCAATATGAGGGAGATCTTGTAACGTGAATGTGTAGTGTTACGTGTGTGATGTAGCGTTACATCTAATAGTAAAAAGTGATAATGTAGCGTTACATCTAATCGTAAAAAGTGATAATATGAGGAAGATCTTGTAACGTGTGTGATGTAGTGTTACATCTAATAGTAAAAAGTGATAATATGAGGGAGATCTTGTAACGTGTATGATGTAGCCTTATATGTATGATGTAGCCTTACATCTAATAGTAAAAAGTGATAATGTGATAAACTAATTAATATTTTGTCGACCATTATAATAAAAGTAAAGTCCCTCATGCAACAAATTAATTTTCAGAGTAATAAATATATTTGGTTGGCCATTTAGAATAACACTGTTGCAATCAATGGCTATATAAAAAAAAAAAAACATAATAGTTTAGTTTGAAATTTGAAGTACATTCGCTATATAATACACCAAAAGTTAGGTGCATTAATAGTGATATTTACTATTACTTTTTTAGTTGTCCTAACTTTTGCTGTTTTTAATTGAAATCCATAAGTTTCAAATGAATATTAGCTTTACATTTTTTAATTCGCTCAACTTCTATTTTTAATTGAAATCCATAAGTTTCAAATGAATATTAGTTTTACGTGAATATTAGCTTTACATTTTTTAATTGAAATCTATAAGTTTCAAATGATTATTTTTTTAAAGAAATAATATTCACGTGATGATCGCTATAATATTCACTATTACTTTTTTAATTCGCCTAACTTCCGTCGTTCTTAATTGAAATCCATAAGTTTCAAATGAATATTAGCTTTAAGTCAATATTAGCTTTACATTTTTTAATTCGTCTAACTTCTGTTGTTTTTAATTGAAATCCATAAGTTTCAAATGAATATTAGTTTTACATTTTTTTAATTGAAATCCATAAGTTTCAAATGATTATTCTTTTAAGAAATAATATTTACTTGATGATCGCTATAATATTCACTATTAATTTTTTAATTCGCATAAGTTTCAAATGAATATTAGTTTTAGGTGAATATTAGCTTTACATTTTTTAATTCGCATATTAATTGAAATCCATAAGTTTCAAATGATTATTTTTTTAAGAAATAATATTCAGGTGATGATGGCTATAATATTCACTATTACTTTTTTAATTCGCCTAACTTCTGTTGTTCTTAATTGAAATCCATAAGTTTCAAATGAATATTAACTTTACGTGAATAATAGATTTGCATTTTTTAATTCGTCTAACTTTTGTTGTTTTTAATTGAAATCCATAAGTTTCAAATGAATATTAGCTTTACATTTTTTAATTTGTCTAACTTCTGTTGTTTTTAATTGAAATCCATAAGTTTCAAATCTATAATATTCACTATTACTTTTTTAATTCGCATAAGTTTCAAATGAATATTAGCTTTACGTGAATATTAGCTTTACATTTTTTAATTCATCTAACTTCTGCTATTTTTAATTGAAATCCATAAATTTCAAATGAATATTAGCTTTACATTTTTTAATTCCCCTAACTTATGCTATTTTTAATTGAAATCCATAAGTTTCAAATGAATATTAGTTTTACGTGAATATTAGCTTTACATTTTTTAATTGAAATCCATAAGCTTCAAATGATTATTTTTTTAAGAAATAATATTCACTAATATTCACAATTATTTTTTTAATTCACCTAACTTTGTCATTTTTAATTGAAATCCATAAGTTTCAAATGATTATTTTTTTAAGAAATAGATATAGAATGCATAACATTTTATTTAAATAATATAACAATTTGGAAATAATTTTAATTATTTTTTTTAGACTGAAACATAGGGTAGTTTTAATTGATAACCGGTGAAACAGCCACCGGGTGCTTGGTTACATAGTTATCTCGATCTGGATTAACAAAATTTTTGGACTTGAGATGCCCAGAAATTCCAGATTTATAGAGCAAAATTACAGAAGACAAGCTTGTGGAACAAAAAGAAGTACTGAGGTTTACATAGAGAGCTAAGAGAAGATCTGAACAGAGTTTAGGAGAGATTGAGCTTCTCCAAAATTTTCTGGACAACAGCTTCCAAGGCAGCAATTCTATTCCCATAGTTCCCTGAGGTATTTGCCAAGTCCTTGAAGTGGGTGTAGACCACTTCTTCAAAGTAAGTAACTTATCCCTTGGAGTCTTTGAGATCCTCTTTGATGTTTTGCAGATCTTTATTGAACTTCTTCCATTTTTGAAGATCTTCTGCAGTGTTGGATTGCAGGCGCCCTTCTTGCTCCTCTGATTTGGATTTGAGGAGATCAATTGATTGTTGTAAATCATCCAGCCTATCCTCCACAGATTTACCTCCAGATGTAGATCCCACCGATGCCATGTTGAGATGCTCGGGCTTGTTCTCTTCTTACTGCAAATGCTAGCGTTAGCGCACTGGAATGATCGGAGGTTCTCATTCGGGCTGTTTATAGGGGAGGGGTGGCGACCTGAAGAGTCACGAGACCATGTGACTTCGTCCGGAGGAGTCAGGCTATTGTGGAGATCCGGCTCGATGGTAATCTTGACCATAGAGCATAACTGATAAACGAATACCACGGCATTCCAGAAAATATTCCTTCTCTGGATTTTTTTTGTCTTAGGGGAGATTACATATTGATTCTCTGTCATTTAAAGATAATATTCTCCTGCCTAGGAGCACGGCCCTGTTAGCCTCAGCGTCAGCTTGTCCATTTTTATCACGGAGGACATGATAATATTTGATTTTACTGAATTTGGAGGCAATCATGAAGATTCTGCGCAGGATCCTAGATAGATTAATCTTTGAGGGAGGCTTCTTCAAGATCATGGCTTGAATAACGATCCGTGAGTCTCCGAAGACTGTGATCTCTGAGATATTATTGTCACTGGCTTGCTTTAGCCCTTGCCAGAGGGCCAGTGCTTCAGCCTTGTTATTTGTGTCCGTCCCTAAGCCCCAGGCAAAGGAGATAAGTGTTTCATTTTCTTTGTTGAGTAGGACTCCCCCCGCTCCATCCTTTCCAGGGTTTCCCTTGGAGGCCCCATCAAAGAAGAGGCAATACTCCCTTTGCGACGTTCTCCAAGTGTGGAATTCAGGATCGCACATCCGTATTTCCCAGTTTTCATGAGTTGATAGAGAGATAGCTTCAGGGGCATCTTTTAGTTTGAATTTATCCAACCAGCTTGCCTCAACAGGACTAAGGCTTCTAATGTTGGAAATCACTCTAGAGTCCGCCGCTTCCCCCAAAAAGGCCTCGCATTTGGCTGCTACCCTGGAGCTGGAGCTTGCCTCATCTCTAAAGATACGTCTGTTACGCTCCAGCCAGATCTTCCAGCAAGTTACTTTAGGGATCCACATCCAGATGGTTTTAAGACGGTTTTTCTTATGAAGCTCAAATGGGGAGTTTTTAATCCAGTTGGAGAAGAGGTCAGATAGACTTCCATAAATGTCAAGATTCCCATGGCATGGGAGGAGAACCTGCTTCCAGACCTCTTTTGAGAAGGAGCACGTTAGCAGCAGATGAGTCATTGTTTCTTCATCTGTGAGACACAGGGGACATCTTGTTGGCCCTTCCATTCCACGTCTTTTTAGCGTGTCTCCAGTTAAGATGCTGTTGTGTGCTACCGTCCAGCAAAAAAAGTCAATTTTTGGGATGATGGGAAAGGTCCAGATGAAGTTCCACTTAGCTGGATTAGGGGGGGCGTGGTGCACATTTTGGAGAGATCTATACCCTTCCGCTGCTGTATAGTATCCAGATCCATGCCCCCATCCTCTTTTGTCTTTGGTGGTCTCTGAGAGAGGGGCTTTACCTTGCAGTAGTTGTAACAGGATCTCGGCTTCCCCTATTAGATCCGCAGGGACCTCGCCAAGATTCCAATCACTCCAGCTTTTTTTTCCTTCCTCCCAGATGGAGATGTCCCAGAGTGTATCTTTGTTTCTGTGTTGCATCCAGGCCTTCAGATTACCAATTTCAGTAGCATTTCCAAGGGGCTGGTCTC
Organism: Larix kaempferi; assembly: GCA_027924585.1. Lineage (NCBI taxonomy): Eukaryota > Viridiplantae > Streptophyta > Pinopsida > Pinales > Pinaceae > Larix > Larix kaempferi. Next base: position 5,330,227 of record BSBM01000477.1, on the reverse strand, counting down.
CCATAATAGAGTCCTCCCAGAGATTTATTTTTTTCCCGTTGCCAGGGATCCAGTAAAGAAGGCTTGTGAAGTGCTCTAGGACCTTGTTGCAGAGAGTAAAGATTGGAGATCCTTTCTTTCTTTGAGGTGGCTTATCTAGGCAATTTAATCTTGAGCCTGGGAAGTATTTTTTCCTTATGACTTTTTTGCTTCAAGTTTCACGGCCTGAGACTAGATTCCAGAGTATTTTTGCTCCCATGGCCATATTTTGTCTTGCCAAACTTCTGAATTGCAGACCTCCTTCCTTGTAAGGCTTTTGAATTTTATCCCATCCTACCAGATGAAGTCTGTGATTATTTCCTTTACCTCCTTCCCAAAGGAATTTCCTGATTAGTCTTTCCATTTTCCCGATAATCAGAGAAGGGGCAAGGAGGATGGATTTTTGGTAGATCGGGATGCTTATCAAGACTGATTTTATGAGGATTGTCTTTCCTGCCTGATTTAGCCAGTTTGATCCCCAGTTTTGAATTCGATTTTTAAATTTGTCCAGGATTGGATTCCATTGGTTTGCTTTTGGAGTACCTTTAGCAATTGGAACACCCAGGTAGGTGATGGAATCCCATTCATGGACTGCTTCCATTCCTAAGATTCTGGCTATCTCGCCCAGCTCTCTGATCGTACAATTCCAGCCAAAAATCTTGCTTTTTTGGAAGTTGATCTTGCTGCCAGAGACATGTCTGTAGATATCCAGCTCATGTTTGAATCTCCTTGCAACTTGGGTACTAGCTGCTCCCAGAAGAAGTGTATCATCTGCGAACTGTGCATGATTGATCTTATTCACGTTAGCTGCCATATGGAGACCTGGGAGGACGTTCCTTTGCTGGGCTTTGATCAGTTGGAAACTAGGACCGAGGCTTGGATTGCGTAGAGCAGCGGGGAGAGGGGGCAGCCTTGTCTAAGTCCCCGAGAGGCTTGGAAGAATTCAGTGGGTCGTCCATTGATCAGAGGATCTATCCAGGGTGAGCTTATGCAACCTTGGATCCACTTTGCAAAAAGGTCTGAGAACCCGAGTTTTTTCATAACCAGGAACAAGAACTTGTGATTAACTCTGTCAAATGCATTGGCTAAATCAAGTTTAATCACCATGCCTCATTCTCTGGACTGGTGGCTTGAGTGAATTGCCTCTTGGACCAGCAAAATATTATCCTGAATCTGTCGTCCTTTTATGAACCCTCCTTGATTTTCCAGAATTATTCGTGGCAGCACTTTTTTGAGTCTATTTGCTATGATTTTGGTTACAATTTTGTAGCTCAGATTGCAGAGAGAGATAGGTCTGAATCTGGAGAAATGATTGGCCCCTTTTTCTTTTGGAATCAGATTAAGAAAGGCAGAATTAGTGCTTCCCCCCAGCTTGTTGGTCTTTTGCGTATGCCTCACCATTCTAAGCAGATCCAGCTTTATCAGGTCCCAGCAGTTGGTATAGAATCTTGCAGTGAAACCATCCGGGCCCGGGGCACTATCAGGTTTCATTCGGAAGAGGGCTAATTTTAGTTCCTTCATGGATATAGGGGCAGTGAGAAGCATGTTATCAGAATCATGGACCAGGCTGGGGATGGTATCAAAAGGATGATCCAGGGGATTCAGAGGGTCTTCAATTGGAGCTGAAAAAAGATCTTTGAAAGTGTTGAAAGCGGCTTTTTTGATGTCATTAAAGTTGTTGATCAGGGAGCCTTGATAGTTGATCTCGGTGACAGCTTTGAAATTCTTTCTGGCCTCCGCTTGTTTGTGGAAGTAGGAGGTATTTTTGTCTCCACTATCTAGCCACAAGCTCCTTGATTTTTGTCTCCAATATTCTTCTTCTACCCTACAAGCTTGGTAGAAATGCTTTTGGAGTTTTGTTTCCGTAGCTTGAATCTGAGGAGTGAAGGCGGTTGTTTCCAGGGATATTTGATGGTCTTCCAGGGCTTTTTGGGATTCAATTCTGCCAGTAGTAGGGGAGGTGATACGCTTCGCCCAGGATTTAAGGTCCGATTTCAGCCTTTTAATTTTCTGTTCCCAGGAAAAGGAAGGAGATCCTGGGATAGGGATTGACCAGGAGTTAGAGACTACTTGATGAAAGTCTTCTTGGAGTATCCAGAGAGGCCTGAATCTGAAAGGGATAGGGCCCAGATTTGTTTCAGAGGAGAGTTCCAGTAGAATGGGTTTGTGATCAGAAATACAATTAGGGAGGATTTTGGAGTTAGCTAAAAGTCCAAGCAGGAGGAAGTCGGAATGGATCAGAAATCTGTCAAGCCTAGCCGCTATGTGACCCGGGCCCAGCCTTTTGTTAGTCCAGGTGAATTTTCCTACCGAGGGTTTGATATCAATGAGGTCCCATCCCAAGATAATATCCTCCACCCATTCTCTGGATTGGTCTCTTATTGGGGAGCCTCCTTTCCTTTCATCAGCAGACAGAGTTACATTAAGATCTCCTGCTAGAATGATGTTGTTTGGAGAGTGCAGATAAAGGAAGGATTCCAACGTTTCCCAGCATTGAACTTTGTCAGAGGCCAGATTTGGAACATAGATATTGAACAGACTTACTTGTATTCCGGAGTCAATGTGCTGAAGCTTGGTGTAGATCCAATGCATGCTGCAGTGGTCTTCAATGAGGTTGAATTTGGACTCGTCCCAGAAGGTGGCGATTCCTCCCGAGGCTCCTCTAGAGCTGATGGCTTTCCCCTGTCCTTTTTTCCAGAAATTGTATGCAACTTGCTGGAGGCTTGAGTCCTCCAATTTCGTCTCCTGAATTAAGAGGATGTCAGGCTTATTGATTTTTATGATGTCCTTCAGAGCTTCTTGTTTAGGTTTGGAGCCTAGACCTATGCAGTTCCAGGAGGCGTATCGCATTTAAACTTTCTTAGGGGTGGGGGCCCCTTTGAGGCCCTGGCCTTGCTTTGATCTGGTGATCATTGAGTCAATTGTTTGCTGGGCTCCTTTGTTGATATCCCGAAGGGCTTTCTCTTCCCTGTGTTTTTTCTTTGATTTGCGTCCTAGAGCTTTGGCAGGCTGATTAGGGGTAGCATGTGAACTGCTGGTGTCTGAAGCTGCTTCATCTGTGCATCCCCCTGATTCAGAATCCAGATTGTTGGGCTCGTGATCCAGATCCTTTGGATTCTTAGGGTCAGAGGAGATTCTCGGGGAATCTGGAGGTTGATTATTTATTTGATCTCGGGGTGACTTTCCTTCGTTTTCTTCCTGTGGGATTTCTCCAGCTTCAAGATTTCCTTCATGGCTATTCTTTGTATTATCAACCAACCCAATTATTTCTGTAACTGAGTCCTGAGATTGATTTACCTTGCTCGAAGAGGGCTTATTAAACTGGTCTGCTGCTTTTTCCCCCGAATCATTCTCTTTGGCTTTGGAGGGATCTTTTGGCATTGGAATTTGTCCTGAGTTCATGGTTCTTTTTTCATGGGGCTTGGCTGCTGATTTTGTTTTCTTGACTTTTTTCCAACCCTCCGTCTCCTCCTGGGGTTGGGATTTTGGGCAATATCTTTGAAAGTGTCCATGCTCATGGCAGAGCCTGCATTTAAAAGGCAGTTGCTCATAGTCCAGTTTTTGAAAATGACTCCAGGAGCCGATGGAGATCTTGATTGCTTCTGGTAGACCTGCTTTTAGATCAACCTCCACACAGATTCGGGCACATGAATATTGCCCCTTTGGATCCGCTTTATCTATGTACCTACTAAGGCGATTCCCAATTTTTTCCAGCGCATCAGGGTTCCAGCAATGAGTAGGCAGGTTTGGAAGACGTACCCAGACCGACACTTCCTTTGGAACGTCAATGCTTGGATCAAAATCCCGGGGTCCATCTGTTGAGATAGATTCCTTGATCCCCCATGAAATAGGGTCCGTTTCTGAAGATTAGGTCTCTATCATCTTTGGAAATGAATTCAAAGATGTAAAAACCTCTTCCCACTGGATAGCACGTTACACTTTGTTTCAGCTGGGGCCTCCAGTTTCGTTGTATCCAGTCATCAGTAGTTCTCGCCGAAGGCTACAGGCCCATAAACTGGCCTACCAGTCCACGAGAGGAGAGGGCTAAAGCAGTTTTAATGGCGCTCTTCGCTGGTAGCTCGACTTCAGGGATTTCATCCAATTTTTTAATGAATTTCGGAATCTCAGTGGCCGCAGAATTCTTACCACACGGGTTGGTGATCCTTCTGAATGCCTCTTCCGCAGAGATGGGTGAGGAGGGAGGGGGGGACCCTCCCCCAGGCACAGCCATGGCGGCTGCAGGCGCAGAAACCCTAGATCGCGACTGTCTCAGTGGCGTCCTCCTCCGAGCCCGCGCAGCTTCAAGATCTAAATAATTTTAATTATTAATTGAACCTTTAGTTTTAGTTTTCGATAAGTTGAATCTTATTTTTATTTTTTAAATATTTCAAAGTACATTTTTTAATATTATATATAGGTGAGTAAGAAATATAGACTTATATATATATATAAGGGTGAGAAATATAGACTTACACATTTCAGTCATAATCATTAGGTATCTACTTGAATTAAATACAACAATTTGAGTTAATCATTAGGTATCTACTTTCTTTATTTTTTAATTAGAGATGTAGTCATATACATTAACCTAACAATTTTAACCAAATTATATCAATAATAATTAAATTTAAAATGTAAATTTGACTTAAAAACCAATAATTAACATTTTAACCATTCAAATTCAACAACCCTTAAGTTGTTATAATTTTTTATTTCAAACACTTTATATTTACAATGAAAGTTAATTATTTTATTATTTAAATTACATGAAATTATATTTAAAATTAAATTAACATTTAATTTAAATTAAAATATATATTAATATTTACATATAAGTATATAAGTTCTTTACTATGTATAATAAGAACTACATGTAGTATAGTGGTAAGGGTGTTGGGATAATGGGCGTGAGGTTCAAGGTTCAATCCTCCTGGATCACCTACTTTTTTTTTTTAAATATAGGATTTCATAAATAAATTGAATTTTATTATCATGTAAAGTGAGTTTTATACTTGCATAAATTTCAGTGTATTGGGTTTTTTATTGCATATTTTTCAGTGTAAACATTATTCTGTGGACACATTGATTTTAGTGTATGGACGCATAGATTTCAGTGTATGGGGTTTTTTATTGCATATTTTTCAGTGTAGATGTTATTTTGTGGATACATAGATTTTAGTGTATGGACACATTGATTTCAGTGACAACAAAAGAACAAGAAGAAGACTTGAAACAAAAAGCAGAAGAACAAAAATAATTTTGAAAAAGAAAGTTGGACGAAATGAGAGTAGAAGAACTAGAAGAACGAAGAAAATGAAACACAGATCGACAAAAAGAATATCAAAAAAGAAACTTAGAGGATTTGATAGCAAAAGAACCAGAGGAACAAAGAAAACGAAACGTTGATCGACAAAGAGTGTATCGAGAGAGAAAGTTGAAGCAGTTGGAAGAACACAAAAATCAAGTTGCAGAACAACAAATAAATCAAAATGTACGAAATGACGACAGAAGAAGGAGAAGAATGAACAAAACAAAAACGCAGATCAACAAAAAGAGAATCGAAAAAAAAAAGTTAGGCGAATTGACAGCAGAAGAATGTGAAGAACAAAGAAAACGAAACATTGATTGACAAAGAGCGTATCGAGAGAGAAAGTTGAAGCAATTGGAAGAACACAAAAATTAGATTGTAGAACAACAAATAAATCAAAATGTACGAAATGACAGAAGAAGAAGGAGAAGAACAAACAAACGCAGATCAACAAAAAGAGAATCGAAAAAAAAGTTAGGCGAATTGTCTCTATTTTCCAGTTTAACAATTTACTCAATCTTTAATACTTATTACTTACATTATGATAATCATTGTAAATGTATCTGTGTTTTCAACTTAACCTATTCCTTACAATGCTGATCAAACTCCAGTTTTGTGTCAACGCCTACGATTGAAACGAGCCTAGATCCAAATCCTAGGCTCTATCAAGCGCCAAGAGGGATCAAATCTCCTGAGGTGCAAACCTCTCCTTCAGTGCAATACCTGAGAAGAGGTTTGCACCTCGGGAGATTTGATCCCTCTCGACGCTTGATAGAGCCTAGGATTTGGATCTAGGCTGGTATACATTCAAATAAATATAAGTGAATATGTATGATTCAACTTATATATATATGACACTATACCTCATACATAACTAACATACCTCTTTCATAATACTATCATTTATGAATTTAATTTATATGCACAACTAACATGCCTTTTTCATATTAATATCATTCATTCATGAATTTAATTTATTTTAAAAGTACAAGGATATATATATAGATATATATTAATTTGTCATTATAATATTAAATAAAATGGAGTGAATATATAATTAAAAATTAAAAATATGAAAATGATAAAAATATTATTTTATGAAAAAATGTGAAAGGAATATATATATATATATATATATATAATAAATTAGTTTGACATTATGATATTAAATAGAATGGAGTGAATATATAATTTAAAATTAAAAACATGAAAATGACAATATATTATTTTATAAAAAAATGTAAAAGGAAAAAAAAATGTGAAATAACCTTCTTTATGAATTATGAGTACTTTACTTGAAAATGACAATAATAATATTTTATAAGAAAGTGTGAAAGAAAAAAAAATGTGTGAAAATACATTCATTATGAGTTGAAAATGACAATAATATTATTTTATGAAAAAATGTTAAGGATTTTCATTATGAGTACTTTACTTTATGACTTAAAAGTACTTATACCACTACCTTGGTTAACTATGGGTTTGTATCCACCATAGAAAATTTGACAAATAAGCATTCTTAATTCATGCAATGCCACCTCAACCTTGGGGGATGATGTCATCTACTAGAATGTGATTGGTTGATTTTATAGTACATTTTCTTTGTTTTGAGGCCCATTTTTGGCATCAAATTTTCTCCAATGAGAACACATAATAATAGACTGTAAATTAATTTAACACAAGGATTTTGGTCGAACATAGACCTTAGAAAAAACCCACACCCTGGGGAAAACCAGTACTAGAGAGATAATTTTATTTAGCTCCTTAGGAATTGAACATCGAGTATAGCAACAACGTTTTACATCAGAAAACTACACAGTACTTTCAATAGTGATTGTGTACATAAATCCTGGAGAATCGTGACCTTACAGACCCTTAAAAACAGTGCCCAAATTTAACTGTAAGGTACTATACTTTACAACAAAGAATATAGGAAACATACTTAGGAATTTGTGCAGAAATAAGGAAAACATCTCAGAAGAAGATCACCTCCAAAACTGTACCCACAGGGTACCTCGTTTTTTGTGCAATCTGGTGACCGTACGACCTCTCTTTTTCTGCTGTACAGACCCCCTTTGTTCAAATGCACAGAACAATCTCTTCTCTGATGCAGACTACCTTGGAAAATGTGTCCTTCACCTTGGGAATCATGCTCCTCTTGCTGCACATTAATGCTGGTCTCTCCTTGGGATGCGTGCCCCTCTCCTTGGGAAATGCACCCTCTTCACAGTCCATCCTCCTCTCCCGTTCCTCTTCTCTGCTCCTATCTCCTCTAGGAAATCGAGCCACACACTCTAGCTCCTCTTTCTCTCTAGGAATTCGCGCCCTCTCTTCAGTTTCTCTTACATGAATGAAAATGAAGTCTGATGGTTTTTTTTATTTTCTTCATTAGGGTAACTCCTTTGTCTTTTCGAATTCTAGGGTTGAGATTAGATCTTGGCCCACAAAATCTAAGGCTGGGATTTATTCTCAAGATGAATTAAATCTCGTAAGTCATAACTATATAAAATCTCATTTTTCAAAAAGTCCTTTTTAACCCTAAATATTTAAAAAGTCGCTTTATAAACATAATAAAGTACATCTCACTTTCAAATTATAAAGTCAGATAAAAAATATACTTTAATAAATGCACTTTAATAAAGTCACTTAATGGAATTTATGAGACTACATCATCTTAGACCCTTGCACCTAGGCACTGGATGTAGGAGTATCTCTGAGCTACAAAATGCTAACATTTAACACCTTTGTATACCATACACCCCAAGCTTTGTCGCAAGGTTAACGATACTAAGAAAAGAAGAATGTCACTTTTTTCCCATATTACATTTGAATGACTTAAAATTTTGTCCACTTATGCATAAGTACAAGAGAAATTGAATACATAAAATAACCAAGAATAGCGCAGAAGAGTTATTGTAATGTACTGCATAGATGAGAAAACAAAATCTTTCTTATATAGGGTTACAATGAGGTCGAGTCAATCCACTTCATGAATGTGAGATAGATTGAGAAATACAAGGCATAAATCATAAAAATGCAAAATAATATAAAATCTCAAGTGATTTTTATTAATGCCTAAGTCTAATATCCAATTAACTATTATAAAATAGGTTGCACTTTAACACCCTTCTTTAATGGTCAATCTACTAACTATACCAAATTTATCTCGAAATTTTACATGCTTTCAAGACCCAAAGATTTGGTGAAAATGTCTGCAGTGTGGTCCTCTGTGGGATAGTATTGTAGTTCAATAGTTCAATCTTTACAAGTTGTTTGATGAAGTGGAAATGTATCTCAACATGCTTGGTATGCTTGTGGAAGACTAGGTTCTAGGTTAGTTTGAGTACCATTTGATCGTCGCAGGGTAGGGGTGTTGGATTTGTCCTAACACAACTTCTTATCTGAAAGCATCCTCCCAAGCCAAATTGCATTACATGTTCCTTTCATTTCTCCTCCACTTCTTGTTGCCTCTAGTTGGCCCATGTGACTGCACTTGTGCTAAGACTGAAGGCATATCTAGAGATTGTTTTTTTGTCATCCATGCAACATGCCCAATTTGAATCTGAATATCCACACAACCCAGTATATTTAGTTCTGATGTACAAAGTCAAGTGTCACTTTCACATATCTTAACTCTTTTTGTTGGAGTTCAATGATTTGCTTTTGGTGTTGTCACGAATATGAAAATGAAGCTCACATCATAACTCAAATCAAGCCTAGTGGCTGTAAGATATACCAATCTACCAACTAGTTGCATGTAGATTAACTCATTAACTACCTTTGGTATTGGTTGAAAATTTCATTCCTTTTTCCATAGGTGTAGATGAGATCTTGCAATTTTCCATTCTAAACAAACTCCTAGCATATTTTATTTTGAGGAGACCTATATTAGTTATTTCAAAAGCCTTATTCATATTGGATTTTATCTGTTCAATCATGCTTGCCTCACTATTTGTAATAATGATCTCATCTACCTAATTGACATGTAGGATGAGATCATTACCAATGCTTTTGACGTGTAGGTTGGCATTTGAAGGACTCCATTGGAACCACTGTTCAACCCAGTACGTGCCAATCTTAACGTACTATGCGTTGGGTGCTTTCTTCAGGCCATATAGAGCCTTCTTAAGTTTGCAAACAAAATTATCGTTCCTTGAAACCTCAAGCTCCTATGGTTGATACATATAGACCTCCTCCTCCAAATATCCATTGAGGAAGGCGCTTTTCATGTTCATCTGATGGACCTTCCAACTGCATTGTGTTGTTATGGCTAGAACTAGTCAAATGGCACTCATCTTTGTTGCAAGAGAAAAGTTCTTCTCATAATCAATGCCCTCTCATCAATAAAACCATTTTGCTACCAAATGTGCTTTGTACTTGTCAAGTGTGCCATCTGCCTTATATTAACTTTGTACACCCATTTGCAGCCAATGGGTTTATTCTTTGGTACAAATACTTTAAGATTCCAAGTCTATTTTTCATCAAACTTTCATGTTCAATTGTCATGGCCTTCCGTCATTGAGTTATCCCTTTTGCTTCTTCGAAAACCCGCGGCTTGTATTCTTCTTGATCATTGGCCATAATAGCAAAGTTAAATTGTGTTGGGTTTTTGTTTTCTTTTTCTTCTTGATGATCGTCCCTCAATAATTTCTATTGCTCGGAAAACACCAATGTTGTTGTGCCACCACTTGGGTTTCTTCTGGCACGCCTCCTTATCCAAGTTAGTATCATCACTGTAACTTGGGCTACTTGTACCTATGTCATCCGAATGCTAATTCGGCCTATTTGCATCAAATTATTGGCTTGGGTCTGAGAGGCTTCTCATAATGTTCAAAATATTCCTCCCTTTCAGGTGGAGCTATTTGAAGCTAAACACCTAAATCCTGAGCCATGATGGGTAGCTCCACGGTAATTTTGAACTTTGGAGAAGATTGGAAAGATCCAACTTCCTCATCAACAACAACATCACTACTAAAGATCAATTGATTGGTTTCCTCTTCAATCAATCCGTAGGCTTTATCATTGTCAGTGTACCTTGTAAGCATGAATTTTTTGCTTTTTGGTTCAAACTTGGTTCTATTCTCATTTGGAATTTGGGTATGCAATTGAACCAAAAACCTTAATATTATTGACTCTGGGATTTCTCCCAAACCATGCTTCCTTTTGGGTCTTTTGCTTCACCACCATTGTTGGAGATCTATTTAGTAGATATATAGTTGTGAACACTGTCTCAATCCAAAATCTGTTGGAAATAGACCCGTTCTACATCATAACTCTGGCCATCTATGTGATTGTGGGATTTCGTCTCTCAACTACTTCATTATGCCATGTAGTGTATTGTTTTTTGATCCCATGTTTAACACAAAAATGTTTGAAGTCTTTGGAGCAAAATTCCCCACCATTATTAGAAATAAGAGTGGTTATAGGGAAACTAGACTCTTTTTTATTATTAATGCTTTAAACTTTTGAAATTCATTAAACACTTCATATTTTAATTTAAAAAAGGACACCCACATCTTCCTACTATAAAAAATTGAAGGGAATGTTTGGGATCGATGATTGATGTCATGTTCATTGGTCCACAAATGTTTACATGAAACAGTTGAAGGACTTTGGTCACTCTCCACGCTTTTCCTTTGAATTGGTTATGTGCTACTTCCCCATGTGGCAAGCTGTGCACACACCTTGAATCTTTTGCTAGATTTTTGAAATCTTGTCTACTAGATTCTCTCAATCCAACCGAGAGAGGTAGGCGAGGTTGAGGTGTCCATACCGCTGACCTTAGAGTGTATTGATGTTTGATGCACTCTTGGCCGCCAATGCATGCTACTCGATTTGTCCATTGTTGACTTGTCTGAAGAGTCCATGATCCTCCACACCATGAGTGATGGTATTTTGAGTATTCTTGTCAACTATATAGCATTTGTGATCACTAAAGTTGACAACAAGATAGGGACAATGTTTCATAATTTAACTAACTGATAGCAGGTTAAGTTTCATACCTGACACAATGTACATTAAGGAAAATAAACATGTTTCTTCCAAAGGAAATATGGGCATTTCCTTTGCCAAAGACTATGTACTCTTTTCCATCATTGAAGATCATTGAATCTTTCTAGACATTGGGAGTGTACTCCATGAACTAATCTTGTCTGTTGGTGAAATGATGAGATGCACTTGAGTTGATGTACCAAGTAGATGACTTGTGGTTATCTACTAGATACTTAGCCATGATTGCATACAAGGGTCACTAACTCTTTGGACCAAAATCCGATGGCCGATCGTTGGATATCAGACGAAACATCAGCGTGACACAAATTTGATGATTTTGACTCGAGCAAACCGTCGATGCAATTTCAGCGGATTTTCGACGAATTGTTAAACGTCGGTTTATCGACCACAACAATGTCATTTACCCGACAACTCTGTAGACCAAAATGAACACACAGATGAAGCTTTATCTGATGGAAGTCCATCACATATATGACTATATTTCCGTTGGCTATCCATCAAAATTCGACGTTTAAACGTTGGATGTAAGACTGGATGTTTTTCGGATATCTGACTACACTAGCATCGGATTAACGACCTAATGGACGAGGAAAATCCCTTTTGTTAACTCATAGACATCAGATAAGCGACTACACCGTCGTCGGTTATCCGACCAAGTTGAGGACCACAAATAATTTAATCCAACACAATAGCGTCGGATAAAGGACGTCCGTTGTGTCGAATAGCCGACATAAATGGAGACAACAAGGTTTTATAACTGATGCTATTGTGTTGGATATCTGTTGTTTTGCATCGCGATATAGCCTATCATGGACGTAGGATATCCGACGAATGTACAATCTAATTGATGATGATTCCATAGTATCGACGATCTGTTCATCTGATTTTTTGGATGGAGTATGTTGACTATCCGACGTTATACAAACAGTAAAAAAAATATATAATTCTGTAATAATAAGAAATGATCCATAATAATAGGGAAATATAATTTTGGATAGACACATTGCCTACTGCCATTCATGCATATGATACATAGACAATTTGATCCATACCTTGACAATCTAAATATCTTTTATATTGCTTCTTCCATAGATGAGGTGTCATTCTTCATGGTTTTAGTCTAGTCTCTTCTTTCCCATTGAAAATATATTTTCAGTTGTTCGATACCTATGGTTCTTAGAAAGGAAGTTCGTATACTCATCAAACACCTCCTTTCATAAACTTCTTGAACGACGAGATTTCATTTGAGGAACACAAACTGGACATGCAAATACCCTTTGTTTGAATACCCGCAAGAGATGTATTAATTTGTATATCAATAATTTTAAGTATGTATAATGAAGGGATTATTTAAAAAGCATGCATGATATAAACTTCATAAAATTAAACAGTATTAAAGTGTAGTGAAACATTATGATAACATACCAGATAAATGTGTTAGCCCTGGGGCATCGTGAATTGTCAATACAAGCATCGCATGGAATTGAAATTCCCTTTGTGCATTCGTTGATCTAGAGATATCATACATATTCACGCCCCTCCATAACTCTAGTAACTCATCGATAAGAGGCTTGATATATACATTCATAAATTTGACATGGTATTTACCTATTTGATTGAACATACAGTACATAATTACTACATATATGAGTAAATAAAAATATATAAGACATTATTTTAAAACATAATTGAACATATTTTAATAAACAGAAAAAACATAATACGTAATTATGAAACAAACAACACAAATGAGATGTTACCATGTTAAAAAAATTATTCTAAACAAATTAATACATGGAGCAATCATTGCCAACATTATGTGCTCCTTATTTATTGACATCCATGGATGAATGTTATTGTTAATAACAAAAACATGCCACATCGAGTTAACAGATCTAAGCTCTCCAAATGGATTGACACTGTCAACTGCCAATGAAATCCTAAGATTACGAGGTTCTTCTTTAAACTTTGGCCATATTTCCTCTATCTTTGTAAGCATAGATCCATCCACAGGCATTTGAAGAACACCATCTTCATTTATGTTATTTGCATGGTAATCCATTAATTGTACTATGGTTTTGCACCTGAACAATTGCCGCAGACGTGGAATTATGGGAATATAACGAAGAACCTTGTGAGGCACCTTGTTTGTTACTTTATTGACTCGATATCTACTCTCTTCACATTTCAGGAATTTGTATTTCGACAAATTTTCTCTATAATAGAGAATGTCATCATTAGGACATGCATCGATAGCTTGATGCTCCATTCCAACATATTTCAATTGGCATGTAAATCTCTGCACGTGTGAGGTAAAACATATGACGGTGGTAATAGAAATTCACCTAACAATCTACAATACAAAAAACAATACTTGTTAATGTAAAGAATATTATTCATAGATATTGCATCAAAATGTTATAGTCGATGATGATCAACTAACATTAAAAATAGGGTAAAAAAGGAAAGCTTCATCGTCATGTACTAAATGTGACAAAATATATTACATACCTCAGGAGTTGTGTGACACATGTGTTTGGCAAACCATTTACAACCTTTATGTTCACCAACAACAATATAGCAGAGAGAAGACTTGTTTCCGATTGTTCATAAAGAGGTTCACTAGCCCTCTGAAGTACATATATATCATAAGCACCATCAAATTGGTTTCCATCATCATCCATTCCAACATTATTAAATGTGTTTTGGATAAATCTATTTGTCCCATATTCTTCATCTTCTTCAACTATGTTGTCGGAATCATTATCTTCTTCCATAGGATCATTAGCTCGATCCTCAATATTATCTCCATGTTCTTGAACAAGTGCTTGTACAAACTGCACCTCTTTTAGGGGGACCAATCTTTACAGATACAAAAATCAAAGTAATTTTAGTGTATATAACAAATATTTAAATGATACCAACATTTACAAATATAATATAGGAAAACAAAGACAACTTATATGAGAGAAAGAAACAAAGACAACTAATCAATGATGAAGCTTGTGCAATTTATCAAGATATTTAAGAACATATTGAAAAAATCTAGGAAAAATTAACTTTTCTTGACATGTAGGAATAGATACACTTTCTGAGATATATAGTCACAATAACCATAAAAGAAACATATTGATCTTATTTTGCCTTCATCATTATAATGCCATATTCTTTTCTAATATCACTTGGAGAGCACAAGTTTGAAGTGGATGGAAAATTTCCCTAGCCCAATTTGGAAACCATGGTTTAATTTAAAAGGGGTTGATAGTTGAGGGATTAGGGGGGGTTAAACAATTTGACAAGAAATATCAAGAAATCAAGGTTGATAATATTACATGGACCATTAAGTTTGTTTTGTTGTTTCCTAAGTTAGTATCATATGAAGATAATAGGTAGATGTATGAGGATATTTATAAGGAGGAACCTACCATCTTCTTCCCAAGAACAAGTGGATAAACAATTCATCATGGAAAGGCATGCTTCATTTATCACCGAGGCAGAGATGAAAAATTGATGTATTGTTTCTAAGCCCAAGGGTCAATTACTTTGACTTTGGATCTAGAGGATGAACTTTTTTTTTAACAAGAACGATTATGGAGATTATATTAATAAAAGAGTCTTCAAAAATACATAGAGAGAGTGTCTGGTTTTCCTCTGTAAGGGACCAACATTCAAGATTTTCTTTTTTGTTTCTCTACTGCTTCTCCTAGTTCTATAAAGTCTGATATTACAACTGTAAACCCTTACAAATTGTCCTAATAATAAATTGCTGAAGCAGAGCATTACAAAAATTGGATGCAAGATCCATTAAAGTCTGGAAAAAACCCAAAATTTAAACAAATAGTAGCCAGAAGGATTTCTAAGCTAATGCAGAAAGTGAAATATAACCCGCAAAATGTAGAGCCTGCGTGTTGCATTACTTTTGACGAGGACGAGGAGGTTCTGGACTTTCCATGGAATCATCTGGGTTGGAACTGGAGCCTGTAGTGTCGGGGAACCCTGGAACGCAGCGAGCCAAGTCTTCTCTGATCCTATCAATCTTTCCTTCAACGTCTGTAATGTTTCTGTAGTTATCATCCACCTTGGAGTCCACATTCGAGATGCTGTTGGATATATAATCCACTGCTTCTGACATGGAGGAGATTCGCCCATTCATCAAATCATTGTTGTGCCTGACCTCGGTGCTGAGAGTGTGCAGAAGGGTGAAGACTCTCGTCATATTATTCTTTATATCTGTAACCTCAATACGAGTCCTGTTCACCTGTGCTTCCATGTTCCTGCCTCGGGTTTTAGGGTGGTAGAATGGTTATCGAGGGCTTCAAGCTTGTCGTCACACAAATTAAGGGACGTGAGGTCCACAAGGAGCGAGCGCAGAGGCTGGAGGAGTTCTTCTTCAGGGAGGGAGAAGCCGGGGGCTGATGGCAGAGGCTTTTCACAGAGCTTGCAAGAGGTCCGAGGCGAGGGTGGGGCAGAGCTCATGACCAGAGAAGGCACATAGCGGGAGGTGGAATGGGAATTAATCCTCAGAGTGAGGTTTAACCACGAGCGAGTCTGGAAGCGTCGGGAGAGAAGATAATTCAGAGCGTGCGAGGTAGTGGGGGTAGAAGGAGGGAGGCCATGTGAAGGCATTAAATGCCTCCATCTACCCTTGTACAGATTGCCAAGTGGTTTCATGCAACGGTTGGGGTGGTTGAAGCCTAAGGTGGTGGGATTGATATGAGGCATGAGTCGGGAAGAGAGGTGAGAGCCCCAAGGAGTTAAGGGGTTAGGGAATCCAACAATTAAAGGGTTCTTCACCATCATAGGAGAGAAGCCTTGAGCAATGCATCACTCCTTTGTTTGCCATTGTGTCGGCATGATGATTATTAGAGCGCAACACATGGAGGAAATTAAGATGTTGAAAATATATGCTAATGAAATTGAGGATATGGTGGTATTTGTGGAAAGGGATGGTGCGTTTCCTGACAATGTTACGACCTTCTCGGATTATGAGGAGGGAGTCTCCAATGGCTATTAGTTCTTTTATTCCGATAGTGATGGCTACTTCCAGGCCTTTTAGTAAGGCAAGCCATTCAACATCATTATTGGTCTTTGCTCCAAGCCCCCATGCATAACTTTTCATTTTGTTTCCTCCGGGGTCAAAGATAACCCCTCCCACACCTGCCAACCCAGGGTTACCTTTAGAGGCACCATCAAAGAAAAG
This sequence comes from Larix kaempferi, assembly GCA_027924585.1. NCBI lineage: Eukaryota > Viridiplantae > Streptophyta > Pinopsida > Pinales > Pinaceae > Larix > Larix kaempferi. The sequence goes on along the minus strand of BSBM01000477.1, from coordinate 5,313,689 downwards.
AGAGTGCTTTCCCAGTTGAGCTTTCCAGTCTTCAAAGTCACTTAGGGGGATTCGGATTTGCCATCTGGTTGAGTTGGGTTTTAGGTCCATAATTTTGAGAGTTGTTCTTGGAGGGAGAAGAAGATCGGAGGCCCATAGTTTTTCTTCAACGCTAAGAGGTTCCTGATGGATGTGGTTGAGACCTTTTGAGAGGAGTGTCTCGGCCCAGAGGGCTCTGGCAGTGAGAGAGATTCGATAGGGAGGGTGAGATTGATTTTCGAAAATCCATTTGTTTCTTATGTTCCAAATCTTCCAGCATATGAATTTGGGCAGGGCTATCCAAGCTGTGGATAAATCAGACTTTTGATGGAGAGTTCCCAGGTAGTAGTCTTTCCAGCAGGTGAAGAAATCTGATATTGAGGTGGGAAGGATGAGAGTGGTTTGGAGATCTTGGGTGGCCAAGTTCCAGACTTCCGTGGTAAAGGGGCAATCTAGAAAGAGATGCTTGATGGTCTCCTCTGACTTTTTACAAAGAGTGCACATGGAGGGGCCGACAATACCTCTTTTTTTCAAGTTTTCAGCAGTGAGAATATTCTTGTGAGCCAAGGTCCAGCAAAAGAAGTTCACTTTGGGGAGACCGTCATTGTTCCAAATGCCTTTCCATTTCTGATCTTTAATTTGATTGTTGAGTAGGGAGGAGTATCCGTCTTAGAGTGTGTATATGCCTTGGGTTCCCCAAATTCTAGAGTCATGGAGATTTAAATGGATCGGGATATAGCCTTGTAGGGAATAGATCATGGTGGAGTGCTCCAAACTGAGGTGGGTGGGGATTTCAAGGTTTTTCCAACCTTTCCAGTTGCCAGAGCTTGACCAAAGGGAGAGGTCGAACAGAGTGTGGATGTTCTGCTGTTCCATCCAGAGTTTTAGATCAACAAAGAAGAAAGGATTTCGGGCTGGGGATGTGGGGCTAAGGGGGTCTTCCCAGATTTGTATCTGCTTTCCATTGCGAGGGAACCATCAGAGATCTTTTTGTAAGATAGGGGCTGCCTTCCTGCAAAGTTTCCAAATTGGAGAGTCATCGATCTTAGGCGGAATTTCATCCAAGCATCTATTTCTTGTTCCTTTAGATATTTCTTTCTAAGAATATCTTTCCACCATGCTGGCTTCCCGGAAAGCTCCCTCCAAAGTATTTTGGATCCCAAAGCAAGATTCATTTTTCCAGGATATCTTATTCCTGCTCCTCCATTGCTTTTTGGATTGCAAACCATTTCCCAATTGATGAGATTGAATTTTTTGCTTCCATTTTTTTTCCCCCCTTGCCAAAGGAAGGTTCTAATTTCTTTTAGAATGCGTTGTATAAAAGAGCTGGGTGCCAAGGCTATTGAGCACTTGTAGATGGGGTAGGCCGCAAGGATTGAGGAAATGAGGATTAATTTGCCAGCAGGGTTTAACCATTGAATTCCCCATGCTTGGATTTTATTCTTGATTTTCTCGATTAAAACGTTCCAGTCAGAGGCTTTCTTTTTCCCTTTGTGGGTGAGGACTCCCAGGTAGCTGAAGGAGTTCCAATTTGTCGTTCTTTCATAGCCTAGAATTCTGGAAATCCCAGAAATGGTTCTCTCATGGCAGTTCCAACCGTAAATTTTAGATTTGAGATCATTAATTTTCCCATCTGAGGCTTTTACAAAGGTGGAGAGGGCTCCTTTGAATATTTCTACTATTGTAGTGGAAGCGCCACCAAGAAGAATGGTATCATCTGCAAATTGAGCATGGTTTGCGGATTTTATTCCCTGGACTATTTTGATGCCTTTCAGAACTCCTCTTTCCTGAAGGGTGGATAATTTCCTGCTTAGAGATTCCGCTGTTATGATGTAGAGGAAGGGTGAAAGAGGACACCCTTGCTTGAGTCCATGAGAGGCTTTGAAGAAACCAGCCGGTCTACCATTGACCAGGGGAGCAATCCAGGGACTGGAGATGTAGGCTTTGACCCATCGGATGAAGTTCCCGGAGAATCCCATTTTCTGCATGATTTTAAAAAGAAAGAAGTGGTTGACTCTGTCAAAGGCATTGGCCATGTTGAGTTTTATAGCCATTCCTTGCTGCTTGTCCTTCAGGCTAGAATGACTGCCTTCTTAGACGATGACTATGTTGTCCATGATTTGCTTGCCAGCAATAAAGCCACCTTGGGTATCCGAGATTATTTTGCTCATCATTTTCCTCATTCGATTTGCCAGAATTTTAGTGAGGATTTTGTATGAGGTGTTGCATAAGGAAATTGGTCTAAATCTCTCTAAGGATTGGAAGTTTTTGTCCTTTGGAATGAGGGCAAGAAAAGTAGAGTTTGTTGCACCTCCTATCTTTTCTTTGGTCTTAGTCCAGTTCAACATCTTGACTAGATCTTCTTTGATTATATCCCAGGCGGCTTGGTAGAAATTAATTGTGAATCCATCGGGACCTGGGGCTTTGTCCGGGTGAAGCGACCAGATTGCCGAGATGACTTCATTCTCTGAGATAGGATTATCAAGTTTTTCATTGTCTTTTCCAAAAATTGCTGGGGTGATTCCATATAGAAGGTCTGCCTGGGAGTTTGCATCCGTGGCTCCACTATCCATAAAAGGATTTTTGAAATGTTGATGGGCTGCTTTCTTAATGGCTTCATGACCTTCTACCACTTGGTTATTGGAATCCTTTATTTCTCTGATGAAGTTTCGATTAAGCCTGACTTTTGCTTGATTGTGGAAGTACTTGGTGTTTTTGTCTCCCCCTTTGAGCCAAAGTTGCCTGGATTTTAATCTCCAGGTTTCTTCCTTTCTTTTGGTAGCTATTAGGACTTCAGTGTTGAGTACCTTTTCTTGCGTCAGGATTATCTGAGTAATTTCTTCCTATTCAATTCGATTTTGAAGATTGGAAAGCTTGTCTTGAAGGATGTTTTTAAATGAGGAGGGTTTCGGGAAGGAAGAAATAGCCCAAGATTTTAAAGCTTGGCGAACCGCTCTAAGCTTGGATTCCCAGATGTATCCAGGAGAACCAGAGAAAGAGTTGTTCCACACAGAGTGAATTAGGTCTAGCGTGGATCTGTGTTGGAGCCAAAGGGGATTAAATCTGAAGGGTATTGGGCCCAGGTTGGCGGAAGAGGAGAGGGAGAGAGATATCGGTCTGTGATCAGAAGAGGCCGAGGAAATAAGATAAGAGGAGACTAAAAGATCGAGATGAAGGATGGAGGTGCTTACCAGGAAGTGGTCCAACCGAGCTGCGATATGACCCGCGCCAATGCATTTGTTGCTCCAGGTGAATCTTCCGTTGTTGGGTTTTGGGTCCAGAAGATCGAAGTCTGCTTTAAGGTCTTGCATCATTTCTCCAAAAGGGTCTCTGACGAGAGAGCCTCCCCTTTTCTCTGATCTAGAGATTGTAGTGTTGAAATCTCCGGCAATAATGAGATTTTTTCCAGAGTGTTCTTCACAAATAGAGTGGAGGGAATTCCAAAAGATTTGCTTGTCCCTGTAGTGAGTTGGTCCATAGACATTGCATAAAAGGATAGAGTTAGGAATGCTTTTACTGATTATTTCAGTTAGAAGCCAATGTGCATTTTCTTTGACCAGATTGAGGGTGTAGTTGTTTGAGTTGCAAAAAGTTGCAATGCCTCCTACAGCTCCTCTGGAACTTATCGCCATACCTGTACTATTTTTCCAAAAGAGATTCGAAAGGCCCAGAATCTCTTCTTTGCTCATCTTGGTCTCTTGGATGAGGAGGACGTTGGCTTTTTCGGACTTCAACATAGATTTGAGTGCTTCGATTTTATGGGATCTGCCAAGCCCTCTGCTATTCCAAGAGACAAGCTTCATTATTTCTTGAGCGACTGGGATCCTACTCGAGATCGTGCTTCCTTGTAGCCAGCGGTTTTGGAGTTTTGTAGGAGCTTGGTGTCTTCGATACTTAGCTGCCTTCCTAGATTCAATTCTCTCTCTGCCTCTTGTTCACGATGCTGCCGTTGCGATCTTCTTCCTCTGGTGGACAGGGGGGGACCAATGTCTGTTGCCTCTGAATCCTGAGTAGCCTGAGTTTCTTTAGATGTGTTTTGTCTTGAGGATGAAGTTAGCGTGTTTGGCCTGCTTATTTTAACCATTTCTGCCCAGGTTCCTCCTGGAGAAGTTTGCTGCTGGATATTCTCTTCTACGACAGCCATATCTGCCCAGGTTTCCTTTGGTGAAGACGGATCCAGGGTTGATTTTTCTAAAATTTTCTCTATAACAAGAGAGAGTTGGGTTTCTGCGATTTCTCCAATTCCAACGTTTTCCTCATTTAGTGGTTCTGTTTGGCTTGGGATTTCTCCATCCTCTAGCGGGAGTTTTTCAAAATGATTGCTGGTTGTGGGTATGGTGCTTTTCTGTTGCTGATCCTTGCTTTGCCCTGGCTGTGCTCCAGATTTGTGGGGAGCTATGCTGTGTGTGGCCTTTTTACCTTTTTTGGGTTGTTGCCATCCTTCTTCCTGGGTTTTATCTGAGTTTTCCTGTGTAGATTTGGGACAAAATTTGAGAAAGTGCCCATATTCATGGAATTTTCTACATTTAAAGGGAAGTTGTTCGTAATCCACTTTTTGATAGAATTACCATTCATCCATGAGAAGATTGATTCCTTCTGGAAATCCCTTTTCTAGATCCACTTCGACACAAATCCTAGCTTAGGAGAAGAGATTCCCTTTTGGTTCAGCTTTGTCGATGTATTTTCCTAGAGCATTCCCAATGGCTTGGAATACTTCATCATTCCAGCAATGAAGGGGAAGATGAGGGAGCCGAACCCAAACAGGAACGGCAGAGGGGATATCTTTTTCAGGATCGAAGGAGAGACTCCATCTGTTGAGATACAACCCTCTCGATCCCAAGAAATATGGCCCACTACGAAACATCAAATCTCTATCTTCTTTGAATTCAAAAAGAAAAGTCTAGAAGCCCTTAACGCAGAAGCAGTGTTGTAGACCTCCGGAGATGAGGGGCATCCAATTTTTGGAGAGCCAAGAGTCCATGGTTTTTTGGGGAAGGCCAAATCCCAGTAAATTTCCCGATGAGACCTCTTTCATTCAAAGCCAAAGCCTTTATTCTGGAAGCTGTCGACGTGATTTGAACTTTGGGAGCTGTTGCTCGCTTGACAAAGGTGGAAGAAGGGAGTTCCTGTGCTTGGGAAGGAGGAGTCGAGGTCACCAGAAGGTGAAAGGCGGCATCGAGACGGGAGCGAAGATCCTCCGGGAGGGATCGCTGGGAGGGGGGGGGGCATGGCGACCGAACCAGACGGTCTAGCAAACCCTAGATCATGTAGCATCCGCCCCACCATTATTCCTCAGCGCATCCATGTTCGAAGATATAAAAAAATATTTCTTTGAATATGATCTAGAGGATGAACTTGTCAATTACTAGAATGGCTATATGATTGAGTTGAATAGAAGTCATATAAACATTAGGGAGGATCTAGTCGATGTAATAAGGACTAGTCTGAGAATAAGACATTAGATCAAGGCATACAACTAGGTCAGGTTACTATTCTTTACAAGATGACGAGAATGAATATGTTAAATGGTGGTGGTTAAATATTTTGAAGGTCAAAACTTCAAAAAATATTGTTATTCATACATAGCTTGCTTTGAAAAATAATGTTAACTCGAGAAATGATGCAGAAGAGATGGACTTAGGGGCCTAGTTACTGTATGAATTAAAAATGTGATGAGGAAAACATTACCTAATGGAGATTCTATTCCCTTTCATAGTTCAAGTTTAGAACTTAGTTCCCAAATTATGTTCAGTTAATGGAACTTCGAGTTTTACTAATGGTTTCTTCGGACAAGGGTATTCAAAGACTAAGTTTTGGAGACTCGTTACTAATGATCAAATGGATGAAGAATTAGCAACTAATTAATTAAATGTCGCATTGCAACCTTTGGCATTTTTTATCGAAGTGAATTCACACTTGTTTGAGAGGATATCATTCACACATGTCTTTCGAGAACTAAACACTGAAGTTGATACACTACCTAAGTTGGGTCTTCGATCAAGTGAAAGATCCTTATGGCTGGAGGAAACCATTCATGAGATTTCAACAAAGTCAAGACCTGCATTTTGAATGAATTCCCTTAAGATCCAATTTTATGGATAGATTTAATTGTCAATGTCTTATTGCCAAGAATATTGGTTAAACTTTATATTGGAAGAGTATAGTATATATAAATTGTATAAACTACGTGGTGAATTCAAGTTTTATAGCCTGGAGCATGGAAATGATGATGATCACATTCTTGGGTATACATTGTTATACTTCATGTTTTTGTAGCAGTTCTTGAGGCACATAGAGAATGTGTTTTCTATGCTTACTAATCACCTAATCTCCTCCCAACCACCTAATCTAATCCCAATTGACTTATTTAAAATTATATAAAATAATGTAAATGGAATTAAGTGATATAATATAAGGTTATTAAGGGATTAAGTCTAATTAATACTGCATGAGGAATTAAAGGCATGCAAGTCACTTGGAATGAGATAAATTAAACATGAATTAAATAAAATAGAGAATGGATAGTTAAATGGGAGATGAGCATTGTGAAAGAGGTCTTCTTCTTCTAGCTAGTTTTTTCATAGGGCTATTTTTTCTAGTAGTTTGGTCTATTGATTAATTTTTTCTTGATGGTCAATGAAGTAGTTCTCCTTAAGTGTTCAATGTGGTTGGTCCATTATAAAGAGAATCTCTATGTTATATTGTTAACTATTTATTGTTGTTGGTATGTATTCTATGTCTATGAATTGTTATGAAGGATTGAGGTTGTATGGTTGGGAGAGGGAGAAAGGCTAGATCAATTTGGTAAATATATTTTGTCGAGGAATTTATTGAAAGGGAAGGTTGGTGGAAGTAGCTTTAACGTGTCAGTAGTCTGAGCATTAGGGGTTAGGGTTTAAGATGGGGTAATTAGGGGTCAGGTATAGGGGTATTACTTAATGGTTTAGGGGTTTATAAGGGTTCAATGGATAATGGATTAGGGGTTAACAGGTTATTGGCCATCCAAGATTCAGGTGTACATAGGAGTTGGTATTCTATATCGATCAGCCAACGTGGTTGATATCAAGAAACAAACACAAAAAATCAATGAGGAATTTACATTTCCTTATAAACATTTACAAAAACAATCTGCAATACAAACACATATAATTTATAACTTACTAATGGATGATATTCATGCCCGCCTTTAGTGTTTCCATAGATGCTACAATGTATTTTAGCTATTGTTATTATATTTCTCCTTATCTTTAATTCCTTGCATCTTTTACAAGGGAAGTAACATTTTCGATCCTTCGAAACCCCCAATGCAGATGCCACGTCTCCTTGGCCTACATGAGGAATGTTATGTGACATTTTTCCTCACAAAATATGCCCTACAACCTTTGAAAATTGTTGCAAGCATAGCAACAATGTCGAAGCTATTAGATATTTGGGCGTACAGATGTGAAAAGCAATAATTAAGTTAACCATAGGTTTTTCGACACTATTATTTGGCCAATTGTTTGGTATCCGACGGCCCGTCGCACATCCGACGAAATTCGAGCTTTTAATAAAAACAAAAAATGCATGTAACTTCCGAGAATTTTTCTGATTTTCTTCTTACTGTCAGATTCCCCCTTCAGATTTTCCGCCCATATGAGTTACTGGAAAATTCTGCCGTTGGATTCCACTATCAAATTTTCCGCTGATATGATTGGTTTCCTCTTCAATATGTCTGTAGGATTTATCATTTTCATTGTACCTTGTAAGCATCGATTTTTTTCTTTTTGGTTCTAACTTGGTTCTATTCTCATTTGGAATTTGGGTATGCGATTGAACCAAAAACCTTAAGATTATTGACTCTGGGATTCCTCCCAAACCATGCTTCCTTTGGGGCCTTTTGATTCACCACCATTGTTGGAGATCTATTTAGCATGCATATATACATATATATATATATATATATATATATATATATATATATATATATATGTATCTATGAACACTGTCTCAATCCAAATATATTGGGAATAGACCTGTTTTGCATCATACCTCTGGCCATCTCCGTGATTGTGGGATTTCGTCTCTCAACTGCTTCATTATGCCATGTAGTGTATTGTTTTTTGATCCCATGTTTAACACAAAAATGTTTGAAGTCTCCGGAGAAAAATTCCCCACCATTTAGAAATAAGAGCGGTTATAGGGAAACTACTCTTTTTTATTAATGCTTTAAACTTTTGAAATTCATTAAACACTTCATATTTTAATTTAAAAAAGGACACCCACATCTTCCTATGATAAAAAATTGAAGGAAATGCTTGGCATCAATGATTTATGTCATGTTCATTAGTCCACAAATGTTTGCATGAAGCATTTGAAGGACATTGGTCACTCTCCAAGCTTGTCCTTCAGATTGGTTATGTGCTACTTCCCTGCGTGGCAAGCTCTGCACACACCTTGAATCTTATGCTAGATATTAATTTGAAAGTTTGTCTACTGGATTCTCTCAAGCAAACTAAGAGAGGTAGGTGAGGTTGAGGTATCCATACCGCTGACCTTAGAGAGTATTGATGTTTGATGCACTCTTTGTCACCAATGCATGCTACTCGATTTGTCCATTGCTGACTTTTCTGAATAGTCCATGATCCTCCACACCATGAGCAATGGTATTTTGAGTCTTCTTGTCAACTATATAGCATTTGTGATCACTAAAGTTAACAACAAGCTAGGGACAATGTTTCATAATTTAACTAACTGATAGCAGGTTAAGTTTCATACCTGACACAATGTACATTAAGGAAAACACACATGTTTCTTCCAAAGGAAATATGACGATTTCCTTTTCCAAAGACTATGTACTATTTTCTATCATTCATAATCATTGAATATTTCGAGACATTGGGAGTGTACTCCATGAACTAATCTTGTTTGTTGGTGAAATAATGAGATGCACTTGATTCGATGTTCCAAGTAGATGACGTGTGGTTATCTACTGGATACTTAGTCATGATTGCATAGAAGAGTGACTCCTCCTCAATATGTTTTGTGATATGGGCCTTCTGTTGATGCCATCCTGAGTTGGTTTTCTATTCAGTGAATCTCTTTCTGTAGAACTTATTCATATGGCTTGCCTTGCCACAATAGTGACAAGTGATGCTCTTTTGATTCCTTATGGCATCTATTTGTTGTTTTGACCTTACTTATTGGACCATTTACCTTTGCCCTTGAATTTGATGACAAAGGATTGTTCCGAACTCTTTGTCTCATTGCTACTACTAAATAGTTTCTTCCATCTATCTAGATATAAGAATTTATTGCAAAACTCATCAAGCTGCAAGTCAAACACATGTAGAGGTGATGTTCAGAGTCTTAATAAAGTGCTCATAAGCATGTGGTAATCTTATTAATATGATTACATAATGTATTCTTCTTCCATATTGCGTTTAATGGAAACCAACTGCTCTTAGATATTTTTGATCTTGAGTAAGTTCTCTTATAATGAGGCACTCTCATCCATTGTAATTGAGAACACTTTCTTCAAGTAGAAGGCTCGACTCTTGTTTGAAGTCATGGAAAATTTTCAATTGCTTCCACATCGCTACAGAAGTCCTCGTCTAGACCTTAGGAAGCATAACATATGTCATGGAAAACTTAAGCAATATTACTACTTCTTTGTCTCACTCATCAAACTTGTCCTAGTATCTACCTACAACCGTGGGGACAATATGCTTGCTTACTACAATATCAAGCAAGTTTTGTACTAAAACATGTCCAACATAGATTGCTTCCACGTATTGTAGCTCTTGCTAGAGAGCCTCTAATTGAATTTCAACATAATGTCGGTTAAAGAGGCCATAATTGTAAGTCACAAATGCAGAAAAATATATTTAAATAGTATAATGTTGAAAAATAATTGTCAAACCCCTAGATATTGGCTCTAAACCACTATAGTAGCCATGTATCATTGATAAACATGTATATTTTTTTTTATAAATTTTCCCACAAACAATTCAAAAACATAAATTTTGACAAATCTGCTCAAAATCAACCACATAAACCCCCGATCTGCATTACAACAACTGAAAAAAAACAGATCTTGATAGATCTGCTCTGAAATAGCTCAAAACCAATCAGATCTTATACAAACCAACACCAAAACAATGATTTTTTCCATAAATCTATTGAAAAACATTAAATTAGCAGCTAAAACATCAAGATCTTGAAATTTAGGCACCAATTCACATAACAAATTCATTATACTCACAAACAGTCTAAATTGGAAAAATAACAGGGAAATTTGCCTAATTGAACTATCAAATAGGTTGTACAATTAAAAATTATACTGAATTGTTGATCCATAATATTGTACGGTCAATTGGTGGTTGCAAATTATGTACGTTGACTTGTATGGCTTGATATATACAACTAATCATTGAGATGTATGACTCCTTGGTGAAATTGCTAAATTTGTATTGCAATTTGATTTCTCTTGAGATCTGCATAGCATACGATGGCTACATGTTAGTCAAATTCAAATTGATACAATGTATGACAATTGTAGGCTACTCAAAACCAAATTTGTACAGTGTACAATGATTGTAGGCTACTAACAAGTTACACATGTGGGTGAAATTATGCTTGGTGACTGTACAATCGTATGACTTAATTCCGTATGATTGTTCCTTTAATTCTTTTCCCTCCTTGTCAAACCTCAAGCTACGAGGTTCCAATTAAAAATCAAAATAGTACCTCGTTTCAGGAAAACCTTTTCGTCTCTTTGATGTGCTACACCAACGATCCCTCAATCCATCTCCATCTTTATGCTCCCTAGGTCCTTATGATCTCACAAAATTTGAGGCCTTAACTGAGCTTTGATACCATATCATGGAAATTAAACACATAAAGAAACCAACAATAACTCATAAGAGTTATCATAATGTATTGTATAGATGAGAAAGTGAAAGCTTTCTTATATAGGGTTACAATAAGGTCGAGTCAATCGGCTTTATGAATGTGGGATTGACCAAGAAATACAATAAAGTGACATAAAGCATACAAATGTAAAATAACACAAAGTCTTAAGTGAATTTATTAATGCCTAAGTCTAATATCTAATTGATCATTATAAACTAGGTTTTATTTTAACAATAAGAAGGAAATTTTTATAGCTATAAATTTTTTGCCTCGTGACCAATAAGTATGCCAAATGTTAAATTTCAAATGGTGCAACTACTAGGAAGTTAAATGTTGTAAATGTTGACTAAGAGCCTGTAAATATATGGCGTAGATATCTCTTAGATTTAAGACAACATTGAACAAGGAACACATCGCATTTGGACCACTTCAAATGGAAGTGAAAATGTGAGTCAAATTTATTTCGACTCGATAGGGATGAACATATAATACCTTTGTTTATATTGAATCCTAATAATTGTTTTCTAATTGCTTCTTTGTACACTTGAAGTAGGTCTCACCAACATAGAATGAGAGTGTCTCATAAAATTTTCACAAAATTGTCTACAAGTATAGAGAACTTATCCTTGACCATATTTAACAAGGTAACTATCAATTCATCCAAGTTAAACCACTACTTGCATATCCTTGTTTGGGTTTCAAAAAGTCCATGAAGGACTACATCAAGACAAGTATACAACCAAATTTCCTCAATTAGGTAGGTTGAATAACCATTTTGTAGTGGGAGACAAATTCTCACTGAATCTCCTTTGGTTTAGTTAGCCTTTCATTAAGAGTTTTGATTGCATAGATATTATCCATATTTGTTTTTCCTTGGAAAAAATTAACTTATTAGTCTAAAAAAAAGTTACATTCTAAAAGAGCCCGCGACTCTCTATTTATCATCTCTAACACAGAGGTAGAGAGAAACTTCATAGCCATTCTATCATAAAAACTACAAATTCATGAGCATATGTTGCTCTTACATACAATCATCCATATATCTAAAATTGAAATAAGGCCTTGAGCCACATTCACCATCATATACACAATTTGTAAGCCTATAGTATCTCCAAAATAGGGATTGATCAAAACTAAAAATTAAAGGATGTCAAGGATATAGGGATATTTGAATAAATTGGGAGGGTTACTTTAGCTTTCTCCTTTTTATTCTCCCATGTGCCCCTTGGAATCTACAACAATTTTTTGGATTGTGTGTTTGGTCTCATATTGAGCTCTTCGTAGATGTGTGATAATGAAATGGATGGGAAGGAAGTTATCAGCACCTTCACTTGGTCAAACAATGGCCTTAGAGTTCCCCATCACCTAGATGTGAGTAATGCCTCTTTCCATGGCCAATGTCACTTGTGTTGCCAATGCCTTCCATTCTATGATGTTATTGGTACTTGCCCCTCACCTTTCTCTTAATAACATTTTGTGTGATTCTAAGAGATATATCGCTCCTCTAGCACCACATAAACTAGGCCTTCCTTGGCATGCACCATCAAAAAAATTCAATGGCTTGTTCTTATCTACATTCAGTTCTTCTACCTTCCTTGGCATTTTGATTTTTGGGACTTGTTTGATTCCTTCAAAAAAAAATTATTTGATGATGTGGTTTAAAAGGAAAGGATTCCTTGCCTTCAAAGGTACTTGCATTTTCGACTAACCATATAGACTAGAATATAATTAAAAGAAATACTTTGAAATGCGTGAGGGTTTTCTCATCAAACTATTTGTTCATGCAATTCAACAATGATCCCTCATTCCACTTTCACTTACCTTTTTTAGACCCAATATAAAACTCCATACCTCCTTTGTGTAATAAAATTCAATCCACAAGAGATCAATGTCTCAACTAATGTTTTTACATAGGATGCAGATACTAGGCTGAAGATTTTGGATTTCATTATTGCCTTTACATTCCACAATTTTCTACACCACCAATCTTCTTTTTCATTTCTTCCACAAACATGGCCCTATACCTTGATTTTTTTAGTGTACTTACCCTTAGATAGAATTTTGGCCAAGAGTAGTGATGCAATATACCAAGTTCACCCCTAAGTTTAGTTAGTAATGTTGGGCATGATTAAATCAAATTTGATGTTGTAATTAAATAGTGAAACATAAGACACTATAAATATTGGATGGTGTGAAAGTATATCTTATTATTTAAAGAATTATGTTTTTTTGTTTTCCAATATATCAAATGAGTAGAACCTAAAGAGAAATGAAGCCAAGTCTAGAGGAAAAAATAATTTTTTTAATAATAAAGAAATAAAACATGCTTTAAATATTTTAATTATAAAGATAATCTACTTTAAAATAAAAAACAAATAACTTTTTGAATAATAAAGAAATAAAATATACCATAAATATATTAATTATAGAGATATTCTACTTGAAACCCACTAAAAATAAAATTGTGAATAATAAAGAAATAAATATACCCTAAATATATTAAATATGTTAATTATAGAGATAATATATTTTAAAACCCTAAATCCTTGTGTAAGTGTCATCTTCACATTAAATTTAAAGAAGTACCTAAAAACGGAATACTCTCTCCAAAAAGAGAAGAGTAATAAAGAAAAGGGGATTATTATTATTTTACCTTGGGATAACTTGAGATAGAAAGGAATATCAAGAATATTTTGAAGTCTTGGTTCTATTAAAACCGTATAGTAACGAGTAACCTAATAAATTTGGGGTGATTAATAATAAAGAAAAGGGGATTATTATTATTTTACCTTAAGAAATAAGATAGCTTGAAATAGAAAGGAATATCAAGAATATCTGGAAGGCTTGGTTCTATTAAAACCCTATAGTAACAAGTAATCTAATAAATTTGGGGGGATTAAAGAGCGAAAGGAAAAGACTTTTTTAATCTCTGGCTTGGAGTATCAGTCTAAATGCTTTGCATTGATTTTCTAATATTATTAGGATGAATTTGTTTAACGTATTGATTTTTTGTTAATAAATTTAAAAGAGATGTGATATTTTTGGAGTTTTTTAAATGAGTAAATTTTAATATGTAAGTAAAGATTATAATTATTTGAAGTTTTTATTAATATAATATCTATGCTAAGATGAAGAATAGAATAATATAGCAAGAATATCAGTTTTATATAATTAATAGAAAATGTTATTATTAAATATGTCATTATTGGATGGCCAAATAAAAAGATTATTATTAAAAAATAGATTAAATATATGAAATCTTAATAGTGCGTTCTATGTTGGATTGTGTGTACAAAAACTGTTCATAATAAAGTTATTATTAAAAATAAAGTAAAAATCCAAAAATAGTTTATTATTATGAGAATAACCATTGTTATTATTATAATCAAATACTAGTTTAAGGTTAGAAAACCCTATCACTGGAATTTGACTTATACAAGATTTCACTGGTAAATTTCCTACAAGGAAATTATATTAGGTAAATCTTGAAATATTTTATTAAATAATTAAAATAATAGAAAATGAAATGAACTTATAATGAATATTATTATTTTAAATTTATTGTTCATTCTTTTGTTTATAAACATATTTAAATATATTAGAAAGTCTAATAAATAGAAAACAAACATTAAATGAATAACTATATATATTGATCAAACTCAACTCTTTCTTAAAGTAGTTTCTTAAAAGAAATAAGAATCCTTAATTATTAATGTATTGATTATCAGATTGAGAGTTCTTAAAGTAGTTTCTTAAAAGAAATAAGAATCCTTAATTATTAATGTATTGATTATCAGATTGAGAGGAAGGGGCTCAAACACTCATGCTGGAATTTTAACATTACATTCTAAAGCTGACATTGATTGGGTTAATGGTATCTCTTCCTTCTTCCTTATAGTCATTGTGATTACATTTTGCAAAGTTAAATTTCTGCCATATTTATCGCATTTTAACGAGGTAGATCAACTTTCTAAATAAGCCATTGGTGTTATGGATGGCTTTCTTTATTATGAAGAAAGTTTTTAGTATGGTCTCATTGAATCAAGATCTTATAGTAATTTCCGAGGATAAATATGGTCTTAGTTAGAAAATTTGTATACAGGTCCTATTAGAACTTTGGCTTAAGAGTCTGATTAGTTTTTTTTTTGGTTTATTGAACAGTTTTGATGTTAGTGATCACACAAGCTAGGATAGCTATAGTTAGTTTATATGATGAGAAAGTAAAGTTTATGATGTCTTGGTCAAGATGTACTGTTATTTGTAACTTTGATTCCATTATGAATAACAGGTTGCATGTTTTTTTTCTCTGAAAAAAAATATTGTTATTTATTTTAGATGGTTAACCAAAAAAATAAGAATCTCTATAATTATTAATGTATTTGATGATCATAGAATAACGAAAAAATAACTATTGTTATTTATTTTCGAGAGTTATCTATTTATAAAGAAATAAGAGGCTTATAATACTCAAAGTATTTGTTAGAAATCAATTTTCTAACCTAAATTTTCAAGTAAGAAAAATAAATTATATAGGATTAACCCAAAAAAATAATAATCTTAATAATGATTAATGTATTTAATTATCATAAATATGAGAATAAAGAAAAACAAGAGCTGCGTGTAACATAGTCCCTGCCTTTAAAAAATAAAAATAAAACAATTATGAAATGTTTGTTCTCTATGCATTTTCTAGCATAAAATTCATAAATTTATAGTATTCTAGCTCGCATTGTTGCCAAGTACCAAGAGCTTATTTACATGGAAGGAACGAACCATCCCAAGTTATAATGCTTAGTTAAGATGCTCTCAAAAACATAATATTTTGTGACACTTTCTTTAAAGTTAGATAGCTATGAGTTAAAACAACATATATATTTATTAAAATTTTGTTTGGAGTTTGACATTATTATTTAATTTTATTGGGAAATGGGAATCTTTATATATAAGATGAAAAAAAATAAAACAAAAAAAACTTCAACTGCACATTGAAATTAAATTCTTCTCAAATGCATCTTAGATATTTTAAAAAAATACATAAATTTTTTTGAATGTTGTTTGTTTCAAATATATCTAACATGAACTTCTAAACACAATTCTCCAATAAAAAATAAAAAATAATATTAAAACATCAAATAAATCATTATCTAGACAATTTTAACAATAAAATTATATATATTATTGCACTTGACTTATGGTATATAACCATCAGTGTACAAAACTCCATTTAAATTCCATGAACAAAACTCCATTGTATAAAAAGAAATTCATATCCATAAACATATATGTTAAGTAATCATTTCAAAGAAAAGTTCAACTACCCTTTTTAATTATTTGAAAAACAATTAATATAAAATTCTATTATATAAAAAAATTCCATATCTATAAACATATATATAAAGTAATAATTTAAAAAAAATTTCAAATATCATTTTTAATTATTTGAAACAAAAATATATAATAATTAATCATCGTACAGGAAAAAACACTACACAGCCTATGATATTTTGACATGTTCGTTCAACGATGTTAATTTACTCTTGTGGTGTGATACAGTTTGAAGTGTATTTTATAAAGTTGCTAAGATCGCTGAGAATCTTGAAGTGGATACCAATGAGAGCGAAATCGTTGTCTTGTATTGTTTTTTTTTTTTAAATAAGAAGAAAATAGAAAGAGTTTTTTTTAATGTTTTTTTATTTTATTTTAATAAAAAATATTAAAATTAAAAATTTATAATGATGATTATTAATGTCCATGGTATGTCCAAACAATTTAGGAGTTGGTAGTTAAGTTTAAAGGACTTCGTAAGTAAGCAAGTTAGAAGGAGCTAGTGGTAAAGGTAGAAGGAATTGATCACTAGATATTTGTGGAGTTTGAATAGTTTGACTCACACCATAATTTATGTTATTTTTAAGAAATCGATGATTAGATATTTTTAAAGTTTTGATAATTTAATTCAGTTACTGATCTTTAAATTTATATTTCCTTATTTTTATGGTTGCATCCTTGGGTTTTTATTTTAATCGTTACTTTTAATTCGTCTCCTCTCTTCACTAATGGGATTCCACATGTATTATTTTCCATGCTGCCTTTTTTTAGCAATTAAACATAATTATAATCTAATTATAAAGCACTTAAAATTTATCAGTTTATTTTTCCTATCTTAATTGTATGATATCCATCCTTATTACATAAAATAAATGGGAGTGAGGTATTATATTTATAATTATAAAAAAACCCTATTTTCACTAGATATCTTAGGCTTCCACTTTTTCCATGACATTTTTAATACTTTTTTATTTTTATTTTTACCTTCGTTATAGTGACATGACACAACTCTTATAACCCCAAGAAACATCAAGATGGTGAACAACCCCCTAAACACAAGCCAACTTTAGTCACAATCATTCCAATCAACTTCACATCACATTCAATCCCAAATTATACCTATTCAAACACCACTCTAACTCCAAACACGATTGGATTCACACCACCTTCACTGAATTTCATTGAAAATTCATTATTAAAGCAGGAGAAACAACATCATAGCTTTTGATACTTATGTTCGAGCTCAGCTAATGCACTGTGGCCATAATCTTGATTCGTCCATGCACACAACTCTTATAACCCCAAGAAACATCAAGATGGTGAACAACCCCCTAAACACAAGCCAACTTTATTCACAATCATTCCAATCAACTTCACATCACATTCAATCCCAAATTATACCTATTCAAACACCACTCTAACTCCAAACACGATTGGATTCACACCACCTTCACTGAATTTCATTGAAAATTCATTATTAAAGCAGGAGAAACAACATCATAACTTTTGATACTTATGTCTGAGCTCAGCTAATGCACTGTGGCCATAATCTTGATTCATCCATCCTAGCGAATTTATCAGAATGAAGATGAACCCATAGAATTTTCGTGCCATATTAGGATTTGGGCTCTCATATAGCTGGCTGTAGCAGGAATCCACCATGAATTCACGATACCTCTGTGGAATGGTTGTAGGCATCTCACAATGTTGTGTATCTCTAGCTCCAACTCAACCCGGGTAAAATTATTCTCATTTAGTGCTTGAACTAAATTGATAATTAATGTCCCAACTATCACTGGTGTCACTGATTTATTTTTTTGGTTCAAATTGTGCCTTATGATCTTGTAGAACCTTGCCACAAGGACTTACAAAAAAGTTTACATCCATGATACCATTCTTGACACAAATATCTTGTTATATAATTGTTTATATTATAAATATATCATCTATTTTACCTCTGTTATGTGGAACATTTATGAGGAAAAAGTCTCTTAGCTTCTACTAATGCTTTGTGATGGATTGTGCCGAGAATATAGTAATCTTGATGCATTGTGATGGATTGTGGAGACTATAGTAATATTGATGCATAGATATAATGGTATCGCTGCTACCTATAAAAGATAAACACAAATACTCAACTCAGGTGCTTTATCTTTTACCTACATCCACTACTAGATGTAAGTTAAATATATATTTTGTTTTTTAATCTTCATTATAATTCATGAAATTTATAATCATTTAAAATTGATATTTACAATATAAAGTAAAATAACACATAAATTAATTTAAAATATTATTTTATAATAGTACATATTTTAATTAATTAATTTTAAAATTTCATATAAAAATATTAAAAAAAATAAATATACATTTTTCATATAGTTAATTTTAAAATATATTTTGAAAAATTATAACAAACAATAGGATATTGAATGTTAAAGTCTATTTTAAGTTCATTAAAAAAATATATTCAAATAACCTTTTTTTAACTCAAACTAAATACAATAGTTTACTCAAATTTAGTTTTTTAACTTTGTTTTTAACAACATCCACTTCTGCACATGAACGAATGAAGCTAACCTTTGGATTTTGAGCAAGCCTAGTAATTTTTAACTCAAACTAAATACAATAGTTTACTCAAACTTATTTTTTTAACTTTGTTTTTAATAACACCCCACTTCTGCACATGAACGAATGGAGCTCACCTTTGGATTTTGAGCAAGCCTAAATTATTAACTTTTAAGAAAAATAAAATTAGCCAAGATTTATGCTTTTATTTTTTTAATCAGGACAAACTGCTGTTGATTACAATTGAGTATCCGGTCATTTGGACCAGATGTGTAGATATTGAATTAAAAAGCAATAGTTATGATAAAAATAAAATAAAATATTTGACTATGTATTGGGAAAAACAAAATATATCCTGCAACACAGTAATAAATACTTTATAAATTATAAATTAGGATTTAAGTTATTTGATATAAAGTATTTCTGATTTAACAGTGTATATATTACTATTTAGTATATACTGTTTTGTTTTCACTATAAATTATAAATTAGGATTTACATTATTTGATATAAAGCATTTCTGATTTATCAGTGTATATAAATTATAAATTAGGATTTACGTTATAAAGCATTTCTGATTTAACAGTGTATATATTACTATTTAGTATATATTGTTTTGTTTTCATCAGTGACTATGTAAAAAAGAGAACAATTAAGTTTCCATTCATGTTAATTAGTGTATATATTACTATTTAGTATATATTGTTTTGTTTTCATCAGTGACTAAGTAAAAAAGAGAACAATTGAAGAAATCAGCTACACACATTACAACTTGCAATGTAAAATGGATCTTGTGAATAGGGACGCTTTAAAAGTTAAAGCAGCCTGGAGAGGCTTGGCTCATAAGACTCATCCTTGGCTACTTAGGTCTAGAAAAGAGCAACATTTTGGAGTTCAAATCAACTTCTGTCTTCGCTGTACGCGGGCATAAATTTTCATTCTTCAATCATTTTAATTTTTTTTCAAAGTGTTTTTCATTATTCAAATTTATTTGGTCATGGTTAGTTGTGTCACTTAGACAATGGAAAATTGCAATTTTGACAATGAATTTGTACAATTTACTAAATTTTAACACTGCAGGTGGATTCATAGACCCCTAAATCGATGAGGGGGTCAATAATTTACTAAATTTTAACACTACAGGTGGATTCAAATCCACCTGTAGTGTTAAAATTTAGTAAATTATTGACTCCCTCATCGATTCAATGCATTATTACCTCATTAATGTTTCATCAACTGGATTGAGCATTGTTTTCAAATATATGACAACGTATCATTTGTTGTTATCATCAAATATGGTTCTACCTCTCCAACGGCGCCAAAGTTGTCCGTTATCCCCTCTACGATGTGCTAGGAAATATTAGACACCAAATATTTGATCGTGATGTTTTAATTAGCGTCATTAATATACCCATCAATATATGTCCCCATAGCCATAATTTTGTAACCTGCATGTATGTCAATCGACAGAGTCACATGCCCCTATCTCCCACAATACCTACCATCGAATGACACAATTTATATATATTTCATCAATATATATATATATATTCATAAGATATATTATAAACAACACACACATATAACTAAACATTAATTTAATATAAACCCATATAAATTATAAACAACCTATATACATTTATAAGAGAAAATATAAGTGTTAATATAATTCTATATAAACACATAAATTAAAAAGAAAGCAATAAGCAATATATATAATATATATTATATGACATAATTGTTTAGTTGCCATGATTGATACATCCTACATGATACAATATACCCATTACAAAACATAATTTTTTTGGAAAGCCCCATTTGGTCGTCGTTTGGCACCCCAATTGTGCCCACTTGGGGGAATAATGACCGGCCTTAATATGATATCATGGTTCGATGTGGAAGAGATGGGTTCGGTTCCTTTAGAACTAGACAGAGTTCGATGCAGGCAACACCGACTATGCTGAGCGGATTTTTTATCGAGTGGTCGTCAATGGAGTTGATTTATTATCAGTGTTTTGGTCATAAAACCATTGATTGGCGTGAAATTTTGGCTTGGCGGGAGGGTAGGGGTTTTGTTTGGGTCGAGAGGCCATTACATAGATTGAATGGGGTGTGAAACTGGTTGAATGGGGGCGTGAAATGGGTTGAATGGGGCATGAAATTAGCATTTAGGGCATTAAATAACTCACGTCGGTGGAAAATTTGCAGTTGAGCTTTGGCCAATTCACATCTATATGTTTGGACTTGTTACAATGGAGAAAAATGCAGCACTGGACAAAACTTGGAGTCTCCCAAAGAGGCATGCGAAGGCTTCTATAGCAGTGGAGTTGAAAACTGCATCTCCTTCTTAGGTTAACAAATGCCTTGTTTCCTCTCCCCTTTCTC